>JALPQD010000033.1:2644893-3264893 GCA_023101885.1 Typhlomys cinereus
CTGAGGAGATGGTTTGAAGTGAATAGACATTTGTCTCTTCAGAAAGGCTCACATCACACAACTCACCTTATGGTCTGTGCAAACACACCTTACAAACCTCATGCTGGGATTGAGGAAAAAGTGGCAAGACTAGGACTGAGGACTGAGGCTGGGCTTGGGGCTGCACAGGAGTCTGTGCTGGGGCTGAGATCGCAGTGGGTTTTGAACAAGGACTGAGGCTTGCTCTGGGGAAGGACAGACGTGTAGTGAGGATGGGTTGCTAAAGATTCTCTGGAAGAGAAATAGGTTGAGGAAAGTCACCTGAGGCAGGGACGGCTCGGGAACTCACTGTGCAGAAATGGAAGACCCAGAGCTGGATGGGTTTCTGCTGTAAACTGGCCTTCTAGGATTGGCTGTGGAGATGCTGGTACGTGGGCAGGTCCTGACTTTCCTCTGCTGCTCCCAAAGGGACACTGTTGAGTCCTGCTGAGCAGAAACTGGTTCCCACGGCCTCCTTGAAGAATTGCTTCATGTTCTGGCTTGAGTGGTTTGATAAAGACTGTTTTTTTTTTCTTCTCTATGTGAGAAAATCACCCTCTTTCCAACTTATCTTTCAAGCAGTGCCAGGACAGCGGGGCTGGAAGCAAAACATTTCCAGGCTCTGCAAGGTAATATCTCTTCCAAAAGAAGTTTCAGAAGAACAGAGGTCAAGCGCTTCTTGCTTAGTGTCACAGGCTAGTTCTCAGCATCAGACTGCTGCGGAGAGAATGGGACATTGCACACCTTTCACAGTCAGTGCCTTGGGGTGTTAGGAGTTAGTGGTTTCCTCATGGGGACTCCCTGCCAGGGACAGTGGCTCTGGCTACAACCCAGGTTCTGGTTCCTGAGACATCCAGGGGAGGGAGAGGCAACTGGTTGGGGTGGGAAATAGCCCACTGGCAGTTTAGAATTCAAAAGAGTCACTCAAAAGTGAGATTGAAAGTATTCCACTGTGGTGACCTGGTTAGGCAAGACAATTGAGAGGGGGAGGCAAAGGCAGCTCAGGTGTGTGTGTGGGAAGACTGGAATGGGATATCTAGGTGGTCAGCTGAGAATGAGGTGTGGGTTTTGGAAGCTACAGAAAAGAAAGGGGTCACAGAGGGAGTGTCACCTTCCAGGGAGTCTCTAGAAGGTAGATGACTGGCCTTAGCAGTTCTCTATTAGGCAAGTCCCAAAGGGGTTCTGGATACAAAGCTGCTGACCGTGGGCATTCATCATGCTAGCCCACAGGATTGTTCTGAATAGCTAGCGCCTCGCTCCTTTCTGCAACTTGTGGCCGATTCCAAACTTTAAATGCTACCCCCAATCCCCTTATCTGTCTCTTTTGCTTTCAGATGTCTTTTTTTTTTTTTTTTTGTCAGTGATGGTAAAAATGATTCCAAAATTAGCTTGCGCGGGACCCAAGAAGTTGTAGTCACTATCTAGCCAAACAGTGTGTAGTGTGCTTCCTAACAGCTCCCTGAGGCAACTGGTTCTGAGGGCACTGGGATCTCTTGTAGTTCAGGCCTGCATCACAAAGCAGTCACAGAAGCCTTCTGGGATGAAGTGGGGGTGGACACCTGAGAAGCTGTGGTAGCTTCAGGTGTCAGCTTGACAGGAGAACTGAACCTTTAGGCATGCCTATGAGGAATGATTTGGTCAATTCAGGCTTCTGGCAAGCCTGTAGATCATCCTAATGCATGATTGATGTAGGAAGACCCAGGCCGCAGTGGGTGGGATCATTCCTGAGCCATGGATAATACACAGTGGTTTAGTAACTGGCAGACAGATAAGCCAGAAAGTAATAATGTTCCTTGCCCCTTGGCTCTTGCTGGTCAGGCCAGTTCCCTTGGCTCCTTCTGGTAACTCTCTTACTATGAAGAATTGTAGCCTGAAACTGTAAGCTGGAACAAAAAATCCCCTTGCTCTCCTAAGTTGTTTGAGCCATGTATTTATTATATCAACAGCAATATAAAGCTGAGAAAGGCGATGTGCCCTCAGCCCCTCCCTTCCCACCGGTTGATAAAAACCTCTTATAAATGGAATCCCCTTGCAGGGACTCCACTTGAAAGTGCTAGTGATCCTGCCTCTGTGGGATCTTCACTGAGGGCTTGCTCCATCACTGATCTACATTTCTCACAGGTCAGTTAACATAGCAGGTCCAAGCTCTCAGGATTTTATATACTTTTTAACTATGTGATTATTTACGTGTAACTTTTAAGAATTTCCAAGTCCAACATGTGCTAAACACCTTCATTTCTGCCACTTGGGAGACTTAATTCAAGATCATCCTCTGTTAAGCAGTGAGTTTGAGATTTGGGCTACATGAGACCTTGTTTTAAAATACAATATTTTAAATGAAACTCCTGAACTGCAACTTACAAGCAAATTTCTTTCCCCTTGAGAAAACTTCTACAATGTCCCAGGTGGAGACGTCCTACACTGCCTCATTCTGCCTCTATCCCATTTCCTTCCTACTGGAGCCAGGCACCTTCTCCAGTGGAGTGTCAGCTGGACCAACATGGGTAACCTCTTTTTATTATAATGAAACTATGTAAATATTGTACATCTGAAAACTGAAAAAATTCCCCAGCGATAACCATAGTTTGCTAAAAACAAAACCTTCAAAAAACACACTTTTAAATCCAATCTTTGTGCAGACCAGTGAGTCTGTAACTCAAATAATTCAAATATTATGGAGATGCACAGTTCTACTTCATTCTGCAGTAGTGGTTTCCTAGGTAATGGTTGTGAAACTCTTGTAGGCATTTTTACTTTATATTTATAAAACTCTTACAACCTAACCACCAGTCAGTTACACATATTCAAAACTAGCCATGAACTGAGATGAGCATGATATATATCCAGATACTGGGGAGGTCTCATTCAGACTTCAGCGTACATATCCATCCATTGCATCCCCCAAGAAAATAGCTGGAAAAAGAGAAGACATGAAAGTGAGAGAAGGACCCTGTTGAGGATAGATTGGGAATGTGTGCAGGGGGAGTGGTTATGATAAGACACAGTGCATACATATATGAAATTGTCAGATAATAAATAATAGTGCTTGTTAAATCAAAGAAAATAGCTAGGAGATTATTATTCACAGAGGATCAGAGAATGTGAAGCTTCCACAAAAGTCTAAAATGCATGGATCAAATTTCTTTGTAGACATTACCTGCCATATTTTTAGAGATGCTGATTTATTTTTAGAGATGCTGATTTATTAGATGAATAATGAGTGGGGGCATTCCACGTCAATGTAAGGCTCCATAATTTTAATTTATTTTTGAAAGTTAGAAAATTGCTTTTAGAAATTTCACTAGTTACAAACCAAGGAAAAAGTCACCCAAGACGTAATGCTTTCAGGAAGACAGCATCCTTGCATTAGTACCATAAGCGAGGCTTCTTCTTCCCTATGTTGATATTTGTATCATTCTTTAAAAGTTTTCTTAAAAATAGAGATGGTTTGCTAGACTGTCTTTCTCTTCCTTATTTTAAGTTGATAACACTGAAAGGAGTTGTGCTTTGGTGAATATTTCTGGGTTTTAATGTCTACATATCATGCAATTACAACACTTTTGTACACAGAAAAGCTTCCTCTTTCCTCAATATTCCTTCATTTTACAGTCATATGCTCTCCCCATCTCTGTCCTTTAGCAATCATACATGTGATCTTTATCATTAAAGTTATATCAAATATGTGTAACATTGGATTTGATTTTTCTTTTTTTAAAGTCAACAATATGCTTTTGATATTCATCTAAGTTATGTGAATCACTTTTGGGAATAACCCCCCATGCAGCAGAGGTCCACCTCGATAGCACAAGTGCGACCATGTTCATAGCAGCACTGTTTACAATAGCAAAGTCATGGAATCAATCCAAATGTCCAACAGTTGACAAGTGGATAAGGAAAATGTAGTACATCTATACAATGAAGTACTACTCAGCCATAAAAAATGATGAAGTACTGGAATTTGCCGGGAAATGGATGTCATTAGAGACAATTATATTGAATGAAGTATCCCAGACCCAGAAAATTAAGCGCCGTATGTACTCCCTAATAGATGGCTCCTAGTACCAAACCCACCCAGCCCACCTAGAGACACTGGACAATAAATCTCTGTAATACAGTTTTTACAAGGAGTATGAATAGGCGGGATGGGGTAGGAGGGCCACACCAGAAACAAGGAGAGAGGGGACCATGTAACAGCAGAGAAAATAGGCCTCCATCAAGGACTGCGAGTAAGCAATGAGACATCTGGTTAAATTCACAGACTTTTCGTTCCTGATCATCTACAACTGAGGGGGTGTGATCTCACCAGAAGGGGAGGGCATATAGTCAGGCAGATAAAAAGTAACCATTTTGCAAATGGGTGATTGACCCCTCCCTCACTGTGGTTTCCTACTTTTATTGCATCTACATTTGAATATACTCTTATAACAAGACTAGTTTAACAGTTTTTTATCTCTGGCCAGGGGGTGACATCCAATACCCATCAGGATGGAGTGAAGGGCATTGCAGGAGCAGCAAAACCGCAAAAGAAAATCAACAAACCATAATCCAGAACTTCAGAGACTCTATATCAACCACCTAGAACTAGGCCAGCCTAATCTCTCCCCATCCTGAAGCTCAGGGAAATTTGCGGAAGAGGGGGCGGTAAGAGTGTAAGAGCATAAGGATGGGAGGAGCAATGATATGCAAGATACTCCACACAAGTTAAGGCCGAAGCAATCATAATTGGACATCAGGATGGAGTGAAGGGCATTGCAGGAGCAGCAAAACCGCAAAAGAAAATCAACAAACCATAATCCAGAACTTCAGAGACTCTATATCAACCACCTAGAACTAGGCCAGCCTAATCTCTCCCCATCCTGAAGCTCAGGGAAATTTGCGGAAGAGGGGGCGGTAAGAGTGTAAGAGCATAAGGATGGGAGGAGCAATGATATGCAAGATACTCCACACAAGTTAAGGCCGAAGCAATCATAATTGGACTTTACATGTCCTGTGCAATGTCCAACACACTATTGTCCCCACAAAGTCTAGCATTTGCTAAAAGCACCAAGATCCTTGGAGGCAAGGGATTGACACCCAAAATAGTGTTCCTATGCTTAAGGGGAACACAGGAAAGGGTTCAGGGAAATGCCCCTGGGTCCTTGTATGTCATCGGAGAGGAGGACCAAGAGGACAGTCAGGCATGCACATTAAAGGATTCTCTGGGGATTGAGGGAGGCACTGAGGGTGGGGAGGGAGGGGTGAGGGGAGGGCGAGCAGAGGGGTGAGGGGAGGAGGAGGGAAGGAGGGAACTGGTGTACCTATTAAGTTTGTATGCGCAGAGACAATAAAAAATGTTAAAAAATAAGTTATGTGAATCAATAGTTTGTTGTTGTTTATGGTTGAGTAGTATTCTGTTGTATACCACTATTTATTCCTTTACCCACTAGAGAAAAATCCTCAAATTCCCAGAGTTGCTGTGCTATTTATATTCCCACTGACAGTTTAAGAGTTTCAATTGCTCTGTATTCTCACTAGTGCACATTATTGTTAGAATTGTGCACTACCAACAACTGTGCATTAATATCTGACCGTGTTCAGAATTTAAACTTTTGTGATGCAAAGGGGTTGAGCATCTTTTCATCAGTTTTCTTAGCAAAACTTTCCCAATACAATATTCACTCTTACATGCTCTGTCCAGCCTCTAAAGCCTCAGTTCCCTGGTGGACTTGATTCATATACAGGGAATTCTACATCAAGTTCTTGCCAGGGCGCTCTCTGCCTTAGAGATTTCCCAAGGTGACTCCATTCCTGGCATTTTGTAGACAGAATCTACATGCCAAGCTCACCCCTCCCACCAAACAGATGCAAAGTGCCTGACCCCACGTTATGTACTGTTAGGTTCAATAAGCAGAAAGACACCAAGAAGGCCTTTTTAAAATGTGAGTTCCACCTCATCAGAAAGGAGAACCCAGAGGGAAGTTTGACAGATACACTAAAGGATGCTCCAGGAATGGGGGGGGGGGTGAGAGAAGGGGGGAGAGGGGAGAAAAGAAAGGGAAAAGAGGGGAGGGGGATTCAGGGAGGGGAAGAGGGAGGAAGGGGAATGGGCTACTTATCAACTTTGTATGCGTGGAAAAAATAAAAAAAATGACATATTCAAAGATAAAAAAATAAAGTTTCAGTGTAGAGATCCACCTAAAAAAATGTGAGTTCCACTGGGTGACTAGAAATGATAAATCTTAGGAAGAGTCTCTAAGGCAGAAATGGTGGGTTGGTGATAAATCTTCCCCTTCATGCATATCTGAGACTCATTCTAATTCAACTACTGTTACATTCTGTAGCATTTGTTAGGAATGACATGGGAATAGGAAGTGAAGGTTGCATTTTTGTTCTAGATACTCATTAATGAAGGGTCAAGTAAATGGAGCTCACTAAACCTGCTTTTTCAAGGATAATCTGTTGAACAAGATTAATATGACTGTCCAACTGGCTGCTTCTGCAACTAACTAGCTTGTTGGTTGCTATATTCTGTACAACTCAATACCAGACTCATTCCAACTTTGGCTTTGTGTTAATGGCTCCTTGAACAGACTCCAAGCTCCACAAAGGCAAAGACTGCCTTTGCCCAATTCACTACTGGTTTGGCAGGGCATGGAGTTATGCAGTGAAGGTTCATTCAACTGCACTGTTATAAAAGCGATGTTACTGAATGATCACTATGAGAAGATATCTACATAAGCATACATTATGCCCATCAATATAAACTCATATTTAATAAACAGAACAACACAATCCCAGTAAATCAAAGGAAAGAATACAAACTAAGTAGATGGAGGCTGGGATTGTGGTTCAGGGGTAGAGCATACAAAACCTGCTCAAAGTCCCTGGTTTAATCTCCAGCACTGCTCCCTCTCCAATAATAAGTTTCTTTTTTATTGTTATTATTTATTCAATTGTGCATGTATGGTATGTGCGCGTGTGTGCATGTATGTGTGTGTGTGTGTGTGTAGAACCACGGACGGATTTGGGAACCATCATGAACCGCCTCCACTTCCTCCTTGTTTAATCTGCCCCGGGATTCAGGCTCCGCCCTACCAGGACCAGAAATGCAGGCTGCCCCCGCTTCTGCCTGGCGTCTATACATGGGGTCTAGGATCTGAACTCAGGACCTTCTGCCTGCAAGGCGAAGGCTTAACCCCTGAGCCACCTCTCCAGCCCCTCAAATAATAAGTTTCTGAGGGGAAAGATGGATATTTTTTAAAAGTCAAAACTCCATAATTATTCTATTAAGATTTCAAGTCGGCTGCCAAGAGACTTCTTAAAGAAAATCTAACGATCTTAGGGAGAAAGCTTCCTTCCTTAGGAACTTTTGAATGCTTAACACTTTGATTCATGGAGTAAGGACTCAGTCTGAGTGAAACAGAAATATGTCATTTGAATGCTGTATTCATCATCTTATGAGGTGTTGGAAAGATGCAAGTGAGAACAGGAGAGCTCAGGTATCCTGCTCGCTGAGAGTTCAGCGTCCACTGCCTTGGAATGACTAGAAATTAGGGTGATGATATAATAGATATTGGCATTAAACCCTTAACTTATGTATTTGAGTTTTCCAGAGAACAGCCCCCTAAACACACACACAAAAACATGTGCACGCATATACAAACACACATGCATGCACATACTACGCACACACACTACACACACAAATACACAGGCTTGCAATGGTGTAAGAATTTTTTTTTACTTTTTGATGATGCACATTCCACAGACACTGTATTTTGAAGCTTGAACTTTTCCTGAGCTAGGGGCAGGATATAAATATTTCTCGAGTAGCCAGTAGCATAGCAAGCTGCAAGTGTGGGTAGCCATATGATGAACAGGGCAAGGAACCTTTGTTTTACAGAGTGTTATGATGCTAAAATTTTCAATACACTAGGTGACTAAATGTACATTTGGCCTGTGATATTTTCAATTTACAGTTTCTTTGTCAGGATACCATTATATCATAAATCGAAGAGCAAGTGTATCCAAAATGATTATGAAAACTGGGAAATCCATGATCTCCCATTAGTAAGGTGGGCGCTGAGAAAGCTAGCAGCTTACTTCCCTGGTGAACATAAAGCTCAAGAACCAAGAGACCCAATTGATGTGAATCTCTGCCTGGACATGGGTGCTCAGATGACAAATCCAAGATCAAGCAGAGAGGCAGAAAAACTGGGCTGATTCCTTCTTCTTCTGTCCTTCATTGTGTGTAGGACCTCAGAGGACTGGGCATGCTCAGTCAGGCCGGGAAGGCAGTCCCTTTTCCTGAGTCTAGTGATTCAAATGCCACTCTACTTCAGAAACAAACCCACAGACTCAGGATAATGTACAACCAGACACCAAGGCATCCCTGATCCAGTCAAATTGATATGTTAAATAACTATGACAACTGCATGATGATAGCTATTCAGCTCCTGATGATCCACTTCCATGGAGACCTTATTTTGTACTCATTGTCATGCTAATCATCTTGTATCCATCACACTTCCCTTAAACCTGTGCTTCCCATTTATTATACTCTTGCCAATGGTTCACCTGCCCACTCAAACCTGAAAGCGGAAAATTCACATGCCCACACCATTTGTTTTCCTGGCATATACATGTTTACTTGTATGAGTAGAATGGTGGATATAGATCTAATGTGTATTTGTCTAGAAAATAAGAAACAGATAATGTGAATGGAACAAATTATGTAGGAAAAGAACTAAGGAAAATGGCACATTGGCTTAAAAGGGGCCTCCAAAACAACTAAGCCAAATTCAGAAGATAAAGTTCGTGTGCAAGTCGAAAGGTAGAAACGTTCAATTAGGAAGACAAGAGATCAACTGCACAACAGGGTGACAATAAAATGACATGAGGCATTTTGGAAAATTTTAGAACAGATTTGTTCTTACCACCAAATATGATAATGCATGCATTTAAGAGGACCCAGTCATTCCTGGATATATATTGATGCATATATTTGAAAATACATGATAAATGCGTTTTGATTTGCCAATTAAAATATGTAACTGGAAAAAAAATACAAAATTAAAAAAATGACAATAAAACTTCATGCTATATTTCTTAGTTTCTAATTTCTAAGATGAACAAAAATGAGTTGAGTACTCTGTAAATCCAGTAGGATTGAAATCTATTTATTTTAACACAATCTTTTTTCTCAAAGCCATTCCCTCAAAGCATTTAGTGTTTACAGAATTTTGAAATAAAAACAGCACAAAATTCATCAGGACCAACTTAAATATTCTAACCTTCCAAGGACAGTTTGTTCCTCCAATACATCTGGTACAGGGTCCTACAGAGCAAGGCTAGGACAGACTGTATAGAAAAAGCTCATATGATAGGGCCACATTGTATTACATAGTCATCTCAAAGATCAAGTTGACTTCAATCATCTTCTTCATAAAGCAGAAAGTCAAAATGAAATCCAGCTGAGGAATGCACCTTTATGGCAGAAAGCATGCTTAGAATTCATGAATCCCTGTGCTCAAACTCTAGCAGCAAAAGAGTAATAAAAATATTTTTTAAAACCTCACATTTTACGAGTAGCTGAGGCCTGAGCTAATGAGGAAATACACTTCTAAGATAAAGTTATAAAAAATTAAACTCGTTTTAAATTAAGACAACTTTCATGCACTATTAGCTTATATTGTTTATTTCTTGGAATGTTTCTGTTTATGTTTTTGCCTTTTTAGGAATCTTGCTATCTTGCCACCCAGTTCTCTGTTCTCTACTTTTCCTTGTAATTTCACACTTGACCAAAGCTAGGGAGTTGAACAAAGCTGTTGATATGTAAATAGCAGCTTTGAAGATGGAAGCACCAGATTGCTTCTTGTCAGAGCACTTGCAGTTAAAGTTTTATCTGACAGAACAGAAAGGAATGTCTCAATCTATAACTTACATATCTTCCTAGAATAAGAAGTGTGCTGTATAGATTTGAGCTCCATAAGGAACATGAGAATATGATGGTGGGTTGATTATTAACTTGTTCATTTCCTTTACTTTTGGAAATGCACTTGATATTCTCTCCAGAAATACACTTTCTCATTATAGTATCAGACTTTGGTATTGCAAATGCAAAGGATTTTATTTTTACAGAACCTAAATAATAACAAATCCAGGAGGCAAACTGTTTTTGACACATCAGGCAGACAGATGTGATGAAGTATACCGTTAAAAGAATCCACCCATTTATGCAATAGTACTTGAGATGACTGTCCCAAGAAGCCAATAGAGTTTTGCTATTCAGAGTGTAGTTGAGAGCAGTGATTAATTAGCACTTATTAGAAAGACAGAATCTGAGGCCCTACCTGGCACCTACTGTCTTAGCTTCATATCACTTTGATGTGCTAAATGGCTGATTCAAAACAACTTGGGGTAATAAAGGAGTTTTATTTAGTTCCCAACCCCAAGTCACAGTCCATCATATCAGCAGGAGTAGACTGATCACCCATATTGAAAGCCAAGAACCCAGGGAATGGACCAGTGCATGCTAGCTAGTCTGCCAGAGACTGGTCTCACCCACAGTGGGCAGTTCTTCCCACTTCAACCAAAGCAATCAGGACAGTGTGGAGACCCACTGACTTGCTTTAACTGCTTAACCCAGAAGCCTGGTTCCTAGTGTCACACTGACATTTGAGACTAACCACCAGGCCTACCAAATCAGAATCTGCATTTTCCCAACATTCTTCAGGTGACAAAGACTCAGATTTTTTAAAAACTAAATCACAGCAGTTGGTCCACATGGATTCCTAGAGAACAATCTGATTTTGTTTAGGATCAGTGCATCAAAAGTACTTACAAAGATCATCCTCATCTTACGTATTGTTTTGTTTCTATGCAATTCAAATATAACTCAGTGTTCTATTTACCTAGACTCCAGCAGATGATCTACATGAATAATACAGTTTGCAAATTGGCTAGAGAACAGCTATCTTGAAACTTCTGTTTCAAGCTTGAACTCAAGGAGAGCTTGAACTCTCCTGTGGGTCCCTGCTAAAACGTACATTGCTGGGCACTTTCCCGGACCTCTCCCTTGGGTTGCAAAGGATGGAGAAACTGGCATCTCTAAATCAGTTTTTGGATGATTCTATTGTTGTTAACAGAGGGAAAACACTTTAAGAACAATCATTCTACAGTGTAGCTTCCCATGACAATCAGCTGGGAGCCTTGGATAAAGCACAGATGTCTTGCTAAATGTTCTTGTTTAATTGACTCAGAGGCAACTTGGATACTTGAAGTTTTCCAAGCTCCTCAGGAAAACCCTTTTTCTGTACCTTTAAGAAATGTAAATATTCTTAATTTTTTTTTTTGAGGAACCTCCATACTGATTTTTATAGTGACTGGACTAATTTACATTCTAGCAAAAACTAAAAATAGAACTACCATATGATTTAGTTATACTACTCATGGGAATATGTTAAAAGGAATCCAAGTCAGCATACCAAGATACTTACACATCTATATTTATTGCAACATTATTCACAATAGCTAAGATATGCAATCAGTTTAGGTGTCTGTAAACAGATGTATAACAAAAATAAGACAGGTAGACACAATGGAGTCTATTTAGTCATAAAGAAGAATGAAATTATGTTGATTGTAAGAAAATAAATCAGATTCAGAAAGATATCACGTTTTCTTTCATTTTTGGATCCTAGATTTTATATAGATCCATAAAGCCATATCTATCTATCTATCTATCTATCTATCTATCTATCTATCTATCTATTTATCTATGAATTAAATGTATCTATCTATCTATCTATCTATGAATTAAATGTAAGTAGAGATGGGAAAGGAGAGGTTATAGGTATATGAGGTTAATTATGGTCAAACTAACTTGAATGAAATGTCTTTATAAAACTCATCATAATACACAATAACTACAAGCCAATAAAAATAAAAATTAATAACCCAAAGAAATTCAAATATTCGGGCAAATTCTTTAGCTTTATATAATTACATGAGTTGTGTTTTTGATAATTTAAAAAAGGTTTAAAATAATCTTGATGGTAAAGGTCACAAGGAAGATCGCTTCAAAACTCCAAGTAATCATCATGTTTTCTAGTTTCTGCAAGTTAAGTGTAGACATATGGGGGTCTTACTTCCTGAGAGCTTAGTTAATGTTCAGAAAAAGCAGACCACTTGGCTTCATATTGCCTTTCCTATATAAACCAACCAATCTAGAGCTCACATTCCTAACCTCACCTTCACAGACCAGATAGCATGTTGGAGCTAGTCTCCTATCCTAATTGCCCCAAGGCCCTGTAGTGAGTGTATTAACAGGGGCAGACCTGTGTCATACTAAGATAGGATTAGAGCAGCTATGCTGGGATGGGTCTCTAAGGTCTCTAACATCTTTGGAATTCTGAAGGCCATCCCCCACTGCTGGAATCTCCCTGAAGGAACACCACTGCTGAGCAACTTCCCTATGAAAAGATTATGGAGATGAGCCCTCCATATCCAACAAACAATTTGGTATCTAGCCCCATGTGGGCCGAGGAACAACTGGGTTGGGCACCAATGGGAGCTTATCAATGAGAAAAAGCCAGTTTCCCGGGCTTGCCTAGGTGTACAAATATGCCTGGCCTTAGCAGCCATCTTTGGCACCCTAGCCCCTCATGGCACTCCATGCCTGGAGTCCATGAGTTCCAGCTTTTCTCTCTTCTAATAAACTCTACCTTAATCCTCTATTTGTGTTCTGGTTTCAATCTTTGACTCCTGAACACAAGAACCCCATGTCAATACAGTCTGTTGGAATTAATAAAACTTGCCAGTCTTGAATCTGTTGACCTTGTCTGCATGTTTCTTCTGCAGAAGTGCAACATAGGCTTCTCCTCCATACTCCCCACTCTTTTTGCTTGTGACAGACTGGGTGCTTCCCCATGTGATCTGGACTCTATGCTGGGTTCCTGTTTCTGGGCATTTGTGAGCACATGAAGATTTTCATGGCAATCATTTCTGTGTTCATATCTTAACCACCCTCTCACTAAATAAATCCTAGGTATATTATTAACAGACTATTAATATGAAGCCAGATGACTCATGAAAGTGAAATCAAAGGAAATCACCAATAACTAAATCAATTCTGTTGGACTAGACTAGAATGGTGTGAGGATTTAAGTCATTTTAAAAGAAGACTACAGGACCGTAAAGTTTGGAAAGAAGCAATATAGTTTTGGGGATGGTTAGTCTACACAATGCTCAAAAGTATTTAGGCGATTCATTTTAGTGGTTTTCTACACAAAGCCAGCTGTGTAGAAAACCACCTACTTCTTCAGGTTGTAGAGACTGATGGCCACTCTCACAAAAGTGTTGCAATCCTTCTGAAGCCACACTTGTCAGGTATGTCAGGAAGAAGAGAAGGCAGAGTTTCTGAGCATTGTTCAAGAACAAATTGGGAAATCATTAAATAGAGCCCATATCTATCAACCCATTAGGCTGAAAGATGGAGGTTATCCATATGAATCTCCACTGATTGAGCCTGGCTTTTGCTGCTATTTTTATTTTTTTGTTGTTGTTGACAAAGGACTTTCCTGCAAGTTGACAACAGCGTTAGTTTCTAAATGCTTAAAGATATTGAGGTTCTACTTATGAGCATTATCTTCTAGACAAAAGGACAAACTAGGGTTGCCTTTCCTGTACCATCATAATATTGATGTCATCTACTCAACGTAACATTTGCCAGGCACATGCAAACATCCAGCTTGCCCTTGGTAAAGCAGAAAGGAAGAACTGTGACACTTGTCAGTTTGGAAGTAAACTCACAGAAAAGTTGAGTGACGTTTAGAGGTCGATGATACAAACCTGCAATACCTTAATAATCATGTCTATATTTCCTGGCTCTGGTCCTGCCAAGAAAGCCAAGCCACAAGCATTGCTTCAGGCATCCTGAACTGGACTCAGGATAAGCACACAATTGACTATGGATTACAAATCCAATATGAGGAGCTCTCACACAGATTTTGGCCTTTGTCCCTAGTTCCTGAGAGAAGCCTCTGTATGTTTGGGCTTTACCTAGTGACAAGAACATGCACTTTGTTACTGATTGTGTTCCCTTTGGATCATACCCAATAATTCATGCTGATGCGTCTAAGGGTGGTGGACTTGCTAAGCCAGGAAGACCAATCATGTGATTATGGGGTCAGCGCTTTGGGCCAGGTGAGGGAGGTGGGTATGATGGATATTAAAGTCAGCTTTTGAACTACGATTCAATCAATCACACATTCCTAATGAAATGTCAGCACAAATTCTAGTCATAGTCTGGGAAGACAGTTGATTGATTAAGGTGCTTGCTGTGCAAGTAAAAGGACTGGCATTCAGATCCCCAGGTCCCATACAAAATACTGGGTGGGTATGGTGGCCCAATAGTAATTCCAGCCCAAGAAAGTGGGTACTGGACAAGCCGGCTGGGCAGATTAGCTCTATCAGTGAGCTCTGGATTTAGTAGGAGTCCCTGTCTCAAGAAATAGAGTGGAAGAATTATCAAAGTATATTCTTGATATCAACCTCAGATCTCTATCTACACTCATGTGCATACACATATTCATGTGCACTTGCACATGTGCTTGAGTCCCCACACATGGGAACATTCATTTATAAATGCATGTTATCCAAATATCCATTAAAAAGGAAAAATAATTCGGATAAATGTTCCTAATTAGTCAATCCATAAGCATCGTTGCACAATAATGTGTTAAGGTAATGTTCTCTAAAGAACAATGGCACATCCAAATTGGGAATTCTCTCAGATTTCATCCTATGTATCCCTTTTAATTTGAATCTATTACAATAAAATGATAGTCATAAGCATAGTTGCTTACAGTCAGTTCTTTTTAGCAAATTGTCAAGCATGGATTAATAGTAGGAATGTCTGAATTTATAGCTAAGGTGGGTGATAATGATGATTGAACTGTGGCTGTGTCTGAAATGAGGGCAGAAATATATAGGATCATGTTCCTAACATCTAGGCAATGAAGAACTACATCTATTTGGAAAATAAATGCTTGTAGTCTCTTTCTAAATAAATGATATCTTTCCTTTCTTCCTCCTTCCCTCCCTCCCTTCATTCCTTCTTTCCTTTGGCTAACTGAAGTGGGAAGATCCAACCAGAATGTGAGTAGCAGCCGCCCCCGCCAGACTGAGGGTTAGGAAGAATAAAAAGTGAGCTGAGCACTAAAATCCATGCCTATCTGTTTCCTGATTGTAGAATGTGAGCATTTCCTCAAAGTCCTATAGTCTGTGTCTTTCAGCCACAAGGATAAACTTTTCCTTACTTAAGTTGTTCTTGTTAGATACTGGTTACAGCAACAAGAAAATAGACTTATATCTTTTTCTCAATTAATATAACATTTTTATGATAGAAAACTTCTCATTGTAGATTTATATTATTAATACAACTTTTGGTTTACCCAGTTCACTTTAATTTTGCCAAAGACATGCCAGCTTCTTTTCCAAAGTGAGACAGTTGCATGGCACCTAATCTGTCTGAGACAGGGAAGGCAGAAGTTCCAGGACATGTAGTTAGTTGAAAAGCTGAAAGAGAAAGCTGTGGTAGTGGTAGGTGGATTGTTGTACCCATTCTAAGCCTTGTCACGCAGTTCAAACAGGATGAAGCAGCTGGTTGATCTAATAGCAGCTACAGCATTGACAAGATGAGATTTCAGGAACTAAGGAGGTCAATGCCTCAGCCAACTACACACTAGTATGGGACCCCAGGATCCAGGTCCCTTCTCGGGCTTTTCCTTTAAATGGTATCCTATGGTACTACCAAATCAGCCTTTTTCCTCACTCCTCAGTGTCTTGCTTCATCAGATCCTGGACATTTGCTTCCTTTTTTCCTGGAATTTTCGTCCCTCAGCAATTTATGGGGTGACCCCTTCACTTGTATAGATCACCTACAAAACCATTTCCTTCTAGTAGCATCTCTGGCCACATAATGAAAACGTCCCACCACCCTGCACCATAATGGAACTTGTCCCCCATCTGTCACTTGGATCATTTTCTTTAAAACAGGTATGCTTTAAATATATAATTATAAAAATAATTCTGTCTTTACTTCTTCCATATATATAATCCTCATAAAATTCTGTGAAAACAGGGACAACACAAGGAATTTACATGTCTGAAAGAATGAAGGAAAAATATGTCACATACTGCTCCTATGAAAAGTGGCTTAAAGCCCCTGAAAACACATAAGATCCAGTTCTTCCATGAAGGGACTGTCAAA
This sequence comes from Typhlomys cinereus, assembly GCA_023101885.1. Classification (NCBI taxonomy): domain Eukaryota; kingdom Metazoa; phylum Chordata; class Mammalia; order Rodentia; family Platacanthomyidae; genus Typhlomys; species Typhlomys cinereus. Next base: position 2,661,164 of record JALPQD010000033.1, read on the forward strand.
CCAAGCTACACACAGAGAAGAGAGGGTCAGTTATTTCCATGGATCTGCAGCTCTTTTAAGAAGTTCAAGGTCCTGCATGGGTGTGTTTTTTTCTTGGCTCATGTGCCTCACCCCTTTCTTAAATTGCTTTGTTCCATTTCAGAAAATATTAATAAGCCTTTTATTATTTTTAGAGTTAGTGTTGTCTCAGTGAAAGTATAAGATAGAACATGAAAAGAAGAAATGCTACAAAACCTGCAGCAGCAATTAGTAAAAATGTACAAGAAAATAAGATTGATGAACTCTAAATTTATATTAAAAATAAAGACATCTTAACTTGAGGAAAAAGAATTATGGTGCAATTACATTTTCATATTATTCTTGTGCACATTTTTATCAGGATTGCATTAGATGTGATTGATATGTTTCAAGAGTACAGATGATTCTGTATAATAATAAGTGAAATTTATAGGGGCTCTAAGTATGTGCACACAGCATGTCATAATTTAGCTGTAGTGTTCAAGACAGAATAAATACAAATGGTTAGTTGCCTGTCTTGGAAGAAAAAGAAGTATAGACAGCAAAGATTTAAAGTAAATGAAAATTTATCCAATTTAGCAGCAAATAAAAATGCCCTAGGCCCAGTGCCAAAGAATATTCTTGGCTTGGAGTTTGTTCAACACCCTAAATTTAACCAGCTGCAATTCCTTTCCAAGTGCCACCCAATAGAACCTTTGAAACAGAGGGTATGCTTCTAACGGGTGATAGGCACTACATCTGAATACTCATTCTGCAGAAAAGCATTCTGCACCATGTTGTATATAGATCAGAGAAGGTGCAGGTCACAGCTAACAACAACACACAAAGGATTTGTCATGTGATTCTTTCTGGACTGTAACTGTCTGTACTACTACGAGCCTGCAACTAGCCTTATGAACCCAACATTTAATACCTAATATTTCACCAGGAAGTATCTCCATAGTGCCTAGAGTCAGAGTATGCTGGAACTGAAGGAGAATTTTCTGAACATTTAGTTCCAACCTAAGGCCCTTGTTTTGCATAGAAGTTGGATTTGTTCTAAGACTGGTAAGTGACAAGACTGTACTTACCTGTCACTTATGTTCTCATTCATTCATTCCATACATATTTATGGATACGGTCTGTGCTTCATAAAGCAAAGAATGTAACCAAGATTCCTTGTCTGCTTGTAAGGTGCTCATGGAGAAGAGAAACATGGCTTATACCATGTTTCCATCTTAGGAAGATTACAACATGGCTAGTTCAAACTCTGGTGCCAATCCCAACTGTAAACACATTGCTGGTAAAATGGAACCTTCCGGGTTTTTTTTTTTTTTTTCCAAACAAAGCTGAGCTCGAAGAAGATTTCGTCATCAGATGAGTGAAGTGATAGTCTGGACCTCCTTCACCAGGACACAAGATGCATCAAGAAATGGGAAGAAGACTGGCTTGATAATCCAGAGTCCTAAGAGAAATGCCGGAGGTAGAGAAACAAAAAACATTCTCCCCATATAGTTACCTAAGGAGACAAAGGTGTGAATTATTAAATTAATAGTGGTGTGAGATGTTAGAGGACTCCTAGATCATCCACTCCTGGTGCAGGAATCATCCAGGAAGAGAAGCAACAAACTAGCTGATTGCTGTCTATAGTTTGAAATGTGGTACAGGAAAGTGGGAGGTATATGCAGTGATTAAAAAAAAAGTCCCAAGCCTAAATGTACCACCCTGTGTGGTTAGGAATTCTAGGCCATGGCACCTTTTGCCTAGCTACACAGGTCCTAGTTCACTGAAACTAAAAAAATACTAAGTGAAGATAGCATGGCAGAAACCTAAGTTTGAAAGATAAGCAGAGGCTCACTAATTCTGTGTGAGAAGGTAAAGAAGAGTTGATTTTGAATTTAGTATCAAAAGATGAGTAGGAACTTAACAGGCGACAGGGCACAACAGATACTGTAAGGTAAAACTTTTAAATGCCAAAGTGTGTAGTCTAGCAGCTGCAGAGTAGGTGTGTGCTGAATATTTGTGAAGAACTTGCACAACAGAAGACTAGGGACACAGGTGCTGAGCCTGGTCTTCCTCTCAAGCCAGCATCACCAGAGGCGACTTGCCAAAATATCAGCTTTTAATATAACTTTCAGGAAGGTAAAGGGAACGTTGTGAAAATATAGGAAGCACCTGAAAACATAAATGCTAAAAATGTCACATTTCATGTTCTGGTGGCTTTCATGGCCAAGATTATTTTGAATCATTTTAGTATCTTCAAAAGACCTAACTTCATTTATTTTCCTCTAAATCTCACAGTGATTTATTATCTACACAACTATATTGGACAGTAAGGAATTGAGACAATTCTTTGTATAATCAACATTTCAGCCCAGTTAGAAAATAAGACTTGAAGAACTCAAGTCACATCAGTTAAAATATCTTCAGCAAAGTCACAGCAGAGAGAAATCATACTGAATATCGTCAAGATAAGTAGCTTTTTCCTATGAATATATTTACCTATCATATCACATGAACAGTCATGTGAATTACACATGATGCTGAATTCAATTGGAAGAACTGACAAAATAAGGTCTTGTGAAAATTAAGTTGGCATTTCAGATATGAAGACAACCTGACGGATTTGCATTGGTGACAATTTAGATAGAAACATTCAAAAGAGAATACAAGGTTGGTCAGACACATTGTGAAAAAATTAAACTTGTGTTCCTCCTGCAGAGCCTTTTCCTAGTCTGTCCATTAACTCCTTAGCTTCCCATAGTTTTTGCTAGCACAACTTGCTCTTTGGCAAAAATTTCATAAACATATGTTAGAAACAAATGCCTACCAAGACATACTGGTTCTTTTCCTCTGCGACATTACTGTGCAAAAGAGAGTAGTGTTTTGAATTTCTGTGTGTGTATACATGTGTGTGTGTGTGTGTGTGTGTGTGTGTGTGTATGTGTGTATGTGTGTAGGCATATTTGCATGTGTGCAATCACACTTGTGTATGCATATATAAATACATATATGTACACATGCATAAGATAGACTTCAGGATTCTTCCTCAATTGCTTTCTACCTTATTCATTGAGGCGAGGTCCCTCAATTGAACCCAAAGCTTCCAGATACAGTTATCTATCTGACTTTACTCTGGGAATCCACCCTTAAAGTTTACAGATCTTTCTGCATGTGAGGCAAGTGCTTTATCCATTGAGCTATCTCCCCAGACCCCTGGATTTCTTACTACAGAATTTAAGTTATGAAGTGACTAGGTAAGGAAGGAGATTTTGACTGGGGAAAGCGCTAGTGTTCAACATGAAGGATCCCATTTATATTTGATTCTGAATCCATGTTTCAGAATGTATTTGCTTATTTGATCTTTGTATTTAGTATCAACAAAAATCATAGTTATTTGAGTGACACAATTTGAAATATCACATGACTGTTTCAACTTGAGTGCCATTGAACAATTAACTGAATGTTAAGTAGACTCAATATCAGGATTAAAGCAATGTAGATTGAAGAAGATGAACAGTAAATTCACAATGAAGTAGTTTTATCTTATTTTCATGAAGTCATTAATCTGGACCTTGAAAGTATAGAGATTTATAAGCACATTCTTTATTCCAATTGGTTAATCTTTAATCAGCATTACTTTGTTGAATAGCTGTCTTGTAAATAGTAGTATTGTACATAGCACAGTTTGATGTTATCTCTCTGATCTGCTTACGTGAAGAAAGTTCCATGAAACAATTAGAGAAAAAAATGAAAGTGCGAGCTATTCAGTACTGGTAGAAACATTAGTTGAATATCCTATTTCTCATCAAGTGTTCTTCATCCTCAGAACATGGTTTAAATTCCCTGTCTCATTTTAGGGAATGCTTTCTATTTGGCTTCTAATAATTTTTCTAGTCTTATCTCTGGCACATTCTTTCATGAACTTAAAACCAGAGCTCTACACACAGGCTTTTCAGAATTTATCTTTTTGTTTTGACATTCAGGACCATTCTTTTTGCTGTGATTGAAATGTACTTCCCGCTCTTTTTCCTTAATTCCCACTCAACCATTAGCAAGTGTTCTCCTTTGGCATGTCTTCCCCAATCTGTGCTCTGTTTCATGTTTCTGCTATTTATTTCTACTGTTCTCTGACTTCATGTTTCCGCTCTGTTTTTCTATTGTACCTCTATCTTTCCACATTTCCTATTCTACTGAAATCACTTCTGTTATTGACCAATTTCCATCATTCTAACTTTAAAGCATGGATAAGGATCTGTAGCTCCACTGTGCTGATGTTCTTTATGTGGAACCTGGTCACCCAACACGTGCTGATAAATATTCATCTAAACGAATCTCAATTCTAAGAGGGGAAAACCAGAAGACAGGAAAATTTTCTTCCAGCAGTCTGCAAAATTTGATCATAAAAGAAGAATGTATGAGTGAGAACATGATAGGGCAGAATGAAACCATATTGAATATGAATGAGAAGAATGCATCCAGGGCATCCCACAACATGTTCAATTGCCATAATGCTTGAAAGGCAAGTGTGAAGAAAAGGAGAAAGGGCTGGAGAGATGACTCATGGGTTAAAACTCTGCCTTGCATGCAGAAAGTTCTGAGTTCAGATCCCAGGTCCCGTGTTAAAAAAAAAAAAGCCAGGTGGAAACAACAGCAGCCTGCATTTCTGGCCCTGGTGGGGAAATCCCACAGTGAAGCAAAAAGGAGGAGAAGCAATCCAGGATGATTTCTGAAGTCACCCTTGATCTTCTACAGGGATACACAGTGCCTTCTGATACACACACACACACACACACACACACACACGCACACGCACACACACACGCACACACGCACATGCACATGCACACATGCAAAATAAATAAATATTAAAAAAGGTAAAGGGCAAAATAATAAGTGATGTGTTTGGAAATATAAATAGCTTTTAATAGCCTACTAAAGTCAGTGAGAATTTTAAGGAATATTTGAAGGTTAAATTTTCAACTTTCTAAGTTTGTTGTCAAGATGAAAAACCATATCCCTTACCTTGATGCTCCTAGAGGCTTTTATTGAAGGCAGACTGTCTCGGTAGAATACTGATACTATATGAGAAAACTGTTTTGTGCTTAGCCTTTCTTTGGTTCAGTATGTGATGCTTTTGGCAGGGATGTTGACTTGACCTCACTGCCCTGGTACTAAGTTACTTTCTACCACAGAAACCAGTTCTAAACAACTGATTAACTTCGCTCACCCAGGCTATGAACAATCACAGCAAGGCTGCTGGGATGGGGAGGAAGTGACTTGCTTTTCTCTCAAGAATGCTGGAGGACATATCGAAATTTGATGTGATTCCCACCATCAGGTATCCAGTGATACCTGGCCAGGGCCTAGCTCTTACACTAAGAGGTTAACATTAAGGAGAGTTGAGGAAGAGGGAACAAATTTGGGGCTGCTAGTTATACTCTAAAAGGACGACTTAGAAGCTAACCTTTAAGCAGCAGGAAGCAATCTGAGAAGTCACATTCAACATGATGAGCAATCTAGGTTGGACCTGATGATCAATTCCCAGGGGGATTTCCTGCCTAAAGTCAGAGAGAAAGGTGTGTCATAAAGGCCAGCATAAATGTCTAAGAAAAACAGAACATCCATGCTTGTAAGTTTAGAAATCATTTCTTCCAAAATGAAGGATGTTAAACTGAAGAACATCATGGATCCTCTGAGAAGGTAGGGAAGATTCTGGACCTATCAGGGAAAGATGCACAAATTTCACACATACAGAGCTCTGGCTCTCCCATCCTCAACTCTCAGAGGTGGGAATTCTTTTAAAGAATCTCTGAAGGTTATGTTTGTTTAGAGTTTGTCCAAGTGGTTTAGAAATTCTTGATTATAAATGCATGGTGCAGATCTACGGCCTTATTGAAATAAAAAAAATTATATAATTCGTGCAGATTTCTTAAAGATAAATGTGTTTCTAAATCTCAGTAAAAATGCCCCCCAAAACAGAGAATTTGTAAAATAAACACCCTGAGTTATCGGTTGGATAACAGTTAAGTCCTGAGAAATGGTAGTTCAGCAGAACATTCCTCCCCAGCTCTCTGCCCCGTTTCCAATTTCACTGCCATGCACAATGTACTAGATAAGTGCTAATGAACCTAGTGATTTTCCATCTCATTGCAGTGGTCCCAGGACTCAAAACTAAGTTCACAACATCTCCCAAGTTACTGAAGTTGACAATTACAGTGTAAAATATTGAATCTGGTTATGTAATAGAAAACATCACAGAAAATATCTAAATTCTCGTTAACTATGAAGAATGTTTGTTGTCAACTAATTTGCATTGATGAATGCTGACTAAGTAGGCATATTTACAAGCTGCTAAGGTATAATATTATCCCGTGGTAGTTCTATGCTGGAGCCAAGATTTTAATCAGAATGGCCAATTGATTTTTCCCATTAGGAGCATTTATTACTTTCTAAAGTTGGCGAAATTCAGATAATATCAGTCACAAACTAATAGTCCTTATTTGGAAAGCCAGCACATTGCTGTTTCTTGGTTCAGAGATTATTTGCAAATCTAAATCTTACCCAAACTTGTGTTAAGAATCAATTGGAAACATCAATACATTATTTCTCTAAGCATGTATGAAGGTTAAATGTCCTGAGAGAGGATATTTTTTAACTGAATACAAAGAATATTTACAGTCAAATGCCAAATCCTATGAATAAAAACCACAACGGGACTGGCAAAATGGCTCATCAGGAAAAGACACTTGGTGCTACACAAAGCACTCCCTGGAGCCCACCTATTAGAGAGAGAGAAAACTTATTCCTGCAAGTTTTCCTCTAATTTGCACACAAGTGCTGTGGTATATATATCTCCCATCCACATACCGTAAATACAAGATATATAAATGTTAAAAATTCAAAATAACTATGACAAAGCAAAAAAATAACATATACTACACTCACAATAATAATAATTGTGAAACATGGCTCTGAATTGTTTAAGTTAACCTGCTATTTATATAAATTAAAGTACCTGTATAGGGAAAATTTTTCATGCATGCATATATAAATACATATATATAACAACATATGTATCACATATATGTTACACATATAAATTTCATCTTTTATTAAAAATGCTTAAGACATTTTATATTTTTTATCAAAAATATGAGACATTAAGTATTTAAGATTTGGAATTATTTGGATTTTCTAATAATTTCCTATGTATAAAATGAGATATATTAGGGATAGAATTCAAAATTTATATAAGAAATTCATTTGTGTTTCACATAAGCACATTTTATATACATAGCAACCTAAATGTAATATGTGATATTTTTCATATTTTTGAGTAAGAAAACAAAGTTTTACAGAGTGGGAACTTTATACTGAACTCAAAAATTTTAAGATTATTGGAACATTTTATTTTTATTAGAGTTTGTTCAAACTGTGTATATCTGTCTGTGTCTCTGTCTCTGTTTTTCTACTGTGTATGTGCATGTGTGTATGTGTGTGTGTGTGTATGTTTATATGCTATTCTAAAGGGTATGTGTTCTAAGTAGCACTAACATATGTATGGCAGCAGAAATAATAACAGACTTAAAAGGCTGCCTGAAGTAGAGTTCTCTTAAGAAATCCCTGGCCTTGGAAATAATTAACCACATGTTCTAAGTTAACATGGTTGTCTTTTTCTTTTCTTTACTATTGCTGTAACTTTTTGAGACAGGATTTTATTATGTAGCCAAAGCTTGTTTAGAACCTTCTAAGTTAATTTTGAAAGTATTATCTCTATGTTTTGTCATTTAGAGATGGAAGAAAGGGCTGATATAATGATTCTTGCCTTTAAATCCAGAACTCAGGAAGCTGAAGCAGGAGGCTCTTCTGTTCAAGGTCAGCCTGGGCTTCATAATGGGTTCCAGCCAAATCTGTGCTCGTTAGTGATACCTTGTTTTAATTTTCAAATTTTTTTTAAAGTTGGTTGGAAGGTAGAGAATGAGATATGGATGTAAAACTAAATGAAGTACCTTTGATTGTTTCAAACAAGAAACAATTATTAGAGAAATTATTATAGAAATGAAAGGAGTCTATGGTTCAGTAGTAAATGAACATTCATACTGTTAATTTTTGTTCTGTTCTCTTTTTGTGGACCCTGTATGTCCAGGTCCACAAACCAGCAGAAATCGGACTTACATGCAGGAAACAGAAATGGGAGTGGTAGGAACTCATCAAGGTCAGAGGGAGCCTTGATGACTTCCATCATCCACACACAACAATATATCCAACACCTGTACTTGGTCCCTAGGCATGCTGCATAAGTGCTGTACTATTGAGCAGCACTTGTACAGTATCCTAATAAGAAAAGAGAGTCATCTGAAGTTTTAAATAATGAATCTTGGAAATGGGTTGTCTTGTTGAGTTTAACTCCTTGGGACTGAGCTAAGGTAGCATGATAGTCCTCTGTTTTCCATCATTCACATATAATGTATTTACAACCTAATGTCTGGAATCATCTTGCAGCCAAATGTATTTCAGATACTTTTTAATGATAGAAAGGAAACAGAGTACATGTTCTAAATACTGAATAACATTGCCAGCAGGAGATCTAAATTGTTGCTGCCCTTATAGCAAAACGTTTCAATATTCACACTAACTTATATAACTATATAATAGTTACATTAGCAGATCTCATCAGTTTAGGACAAGTTTTGCTATTTAGGTAAATTTTAAAATATAACGAGAGATATTTCTGATTTTAAATATTGATGGAATTTGGAAATTAGAGATTAAGGATTGTAGTCAAGTATAGATGCATGCTAATTTTTCCCATGGCATATTCTCTATGAACAAGCGATGACCAAACCACTTGTCTATCAGCATGTAGTCTGATTCACTGAGAAACTGTAATTTCTATAAAAGTTGAACGCCAGCCAGCCCTGCTCAGTTTCTGTAATATTTCTTAATGACATCCATTAACAACAGTCTTCCTGGCATCCAAACAAACCAGGAGACTAAGGGATTGGCAATGGGCTTAGTAAATGACTACTATGCAAACTATATACATCCTGTGCATGTTCCCAGACAGTGCCATTTTGTTCATTAGAAGAGAGAGTAAGGCTGTCCTTCTCCTTCACCATTAGATAAATAAAATTAACTAGTCTAGTATATATCAATATTAAGCCTTGCACAACTAGGTAAATATTTCCTTAGGAATACTAGCCTTGCTGAAGTAGGAAGGAGCTTTGCTGCCTCAAGTTTTACCTCAGATGATTCTAGTACACAGGAAAGTCTGAAAATCCCCACTGGAGACAATACTTGGTAACACTTAGACCTCATTTGTTTTATATGAGAAATCTTTACCCACATAAAACTGAGAAACTGATTTGACATACAGATTTCTTATGGAAAATGGGAAATAATAGCCCAATTTTTGAAAGACACACAATGAATTTCATGAGTAAAGTAATAAGTCTTGCTGGGAAATGATATGATTTCAACTTCTACTAATCAAGTACTTTTAAAAGCCTCAATACACAACTATAGCACAGCACAAGAAATAATCAAAAAGTCACTTCCTGGTGACCGATTCTTATTTGTTCAAATTCAAAATATTGTGTTAAAAATTGGAACTGCACTCCTGGATGCTATTTAAAATTGCAAAGATCAGGAGACCAGGAGTCTGTGATTTAAATAGCTGGGATGGTATAAAGTGACTATAATTTGACTATGAATCATGGCTATGCTCACAGGAAGATTGTGACAAGGAGACAAAGGGCCCTGCTGTCCATTATGCACCATCGAATTGCCTTCAGATAAATGCATCTTGTCCTTTGAGTAGAAGCCACCTATCAAATTTCTCCCACAGCCTGTTTTGTTCACAGTAATGAAAATGCACTTCCGACATTACAAGCTACCTAATTCATTAGCACAAAGCTGTGTGAACCCACCTGCCTGGCTCTTGGGGAGAGGAACAAGGGAGGAAAAAAGAGGGCCATCATTTTCTAAAGTGTCTGACCTTTATCTAAAATTGCTGAAAATCTTCCTCATTATTTTGAGGTGCTCCACATAGCCAGCAACCAGGTCACCTCCCAGACTAGAGTGTGCCTTAAACAAGTGATAGTGACTTCCTCATAAAAGAGAAAATGTTTGGTCTGAATTAGGTACTGGAGATGCCAGAGGTAATGGCCCTGAGTCTCATTCTGCTTTCTTTTCTCAGTGCATATTTATCCATGGACATATAGCTTTGCACTAAGCATCCCATGGTGCAAGTGTTGGGTTGGTTCTATCAGTATCAGGTGTCCTAAAAATCCTAAAAATAACTGTTGTAGCATAGCAATATGGGTTAGGAAATGTTCATTTAGACCTTAAAATAAATAGAAGTACCAGTTGAAAGAGACTTTTCTTTTGTTTCTGACAGTTGGTAGCTTTGTGTGCACACTTTGAAGAGAGCAAGACTACTCTAATTGAAACAATCTTAGTGATAATACTGAGGACATATTTAGAAATGCTTGAAGTCAAGTTTTCATTATAGGAAGAAAGAGGGCAGGGTGCTGGGATGGACTGATGTTGGCTTTCATATTCACCAAAGCTGCCTGTGCAAGTTGAGACTAAGTTGACAATCTGAGGCAGTTTTGAAATGGTAATGTGTTTGCAGTCATTATGCTGTATCTACACCGATGAGACTGTTCTTACAGCCAAAAGGAATATCTAATTACTATCTCAATGTTGTCCTTTCCAGATCAATGATGACAAGTACTGAATAGTGATCATCTAAGGCAGCACAGCAGCCAGGATGGAGGGGAGTCGCCTTTAAGAAAACCCAGCATCTATAAAAAGAGCTAGATCAAAAGTAGACGCCCGATCACACACCCACTGTGGTTGAGCTGACAAAAATAGCCATATGCACAGATTTAGTTCACTTCAATGTCAGGCTTTCCCTCTGATCACTCTGCCTCCCTCCCCAGACTCCATCTCCCCAACACATCTCCATGGTGAATTCAGCTCCACCAGCAGATGCCTGAGTCCTCCGCACCAAACGCTCCATCAGAAACTGCAGTTTGAGGCTGCCAGTGCAGAATGCTCCTCCTCCTCCCTAAGGACTACCTTCCTGGCAAAGGATGACTCTGTAGTGCTAACATGTAGAACGCATCTGCAAGGTGCTAGGCGCTGTGCTGAATGCTTTACACACTTTACATTACTGAACTGTTTCACAGTCATCATGGTCCTTAGTTTACTGATGAGGGAAGAAGGACCCAGACTAATAGCACATTCAAAGGCACACATCTAATTAGTGGGAGAGCAGATGCTGACCCTATATTGTCACACAAGCTGTGTGTTCAGCCATTATTCTCTGCTGACTTCATGCTTGGCTGAGCATACATGCTGGGTGGATTTCCTCAAAGGAATGCCTGTTATCTATAGCTCTCTACAGGACCAAAGTCAGAATTCTTCATTCTAGCAGATTTGCATTTCCAAAAGAGAATATGAGTGAACAGTAAAGTGATACAGGCATTCTGGTTTACTACAACTTCGGTGATGTAAAAAGTGAACACACCATGAAAACACTGGCTTTACATATGCTGAACCTAAAGCTCCTCTTAGATTATCTGCTCATGTCGAGTAACAATAGCCTTCACATTTGCAGAATCTTCCCTTCTTCTGTGCTTCCTTCTTTCATCTCTCACTCTCTAGCTTCCCCACTTCTCTAACACATTATTTATTTATGCAATCTCTGCTCTATTATTTCATAAGCATCCTCAACACATCAGGAACAGCACTGGGTACCAAAGAGACAAAGATAAATGTCTGTTCTCAAAGTGCTTAGATTTTAGATGGGGAGACAGGAAGTCACAAATAGGTAGGAGAGTAGATTGATACATCTTATGACAAGAACATTTCATGAAGTTACACTCTAACACATAGGCTTGGTCGTCAATCCAGCCTCTTATAGAGGTACAAAATGCTGTTTAATAAGCTATTTTTAACATCAGGACTTAATTTTTTTATTTAGAATTACAATGGATTTTTGATGTTTTCTCCCCCATATTACCCTATCTTCTACCTATCCCTCCTCCTGACAGCAATCTTCTTCCTAACAAGCTTCCTTCCTACCCTAACATGACTTCTTGTGTATGTATCCTATTGAATCCCATAAGGTGGGAGGGAAGTCTTTTCTTGCATATGCTGGGTACCTGCTGTAACAAAGACAATATTTCAGTAAGTGAACCCCTGATGCATGAGCGGTCTCTTGGTAACAACTTTAACCATCAGAGGTCATTTCTAATAGGATCGGGCATCTGAGTTTCTCCTTGTTCATTATACATGTTTTAAGGACCAATCTTGCATAGGTCTTGTGTAGGTTAGCTTAGCTTCAGTGTATATATGGTAGAAATAGTAATTTATATTTGTGTTTGCCAGGGCTCCTCCCTTATCACCTTCTTTCTGTCCCTCCCTGTGGGCGGTGCCCTTGTTTTGAGGGTGGGGAAAGGAAGGCGCTTCCTGTTTGTTTTTAAATACTCAATTTCTTACTCTCTGCTCTTAGACCACTTGTGGTTTTCTTTATTAACCAATTTTGATTGAGAGAAGTTTTCATGGATGCAGGTTTTTAATATTAATTTCAGACATGGGTACAAACAGTTCATAGTTAGAAGTAAATCTTACATAACTACTACCTTTCCCTAGCCCACAGAACAGCAGCAAAGGCAGATCTCAATTCTTCAATGGGTTTAAATAAACCTTTTTAAGTACAGGTTGAGGATCTGAAATGCTTGGGACTAGAAGTGTCCTGAATATCATAATATTTGTATTTTTTAAAAGTATGTGTATAAGATAATGGGACACATGAGATAGCATTGGTGATAAGTTCCAAGTCTAAAATCTCATATTTACATTATATGGATCTCATAAAAATAACTTTCTAAGTAATTCTATACATGACACAAATGCCTGAATGAAACTGTCAGAAAGTACTGAGTTCTGATTTGGAATTTCCTTCCTGTTGCATTGTTTTTAGTGTTCAAAAAAATTTAGAATTTTAAGTTTTTAGATTAGGAATCCTCAATTATACTTATAATTTTAGCTAGTCAATTCTCATATACAAAAATCTTTTGAAAAGCATAGGTGTTTAATAATCATCTCATTTCTTAGTCATACATTCTTGCAATGTGTAAATGTCCAGGATAAAGACCAGCTAGCATGATAATGCCAAATGTTCCTAAAAGTTTGTGGGTTACCTCCTGGCAGGGCCACCTTTCAACAGTGGGATCAGGTCAGAGTGAAGACTGGCTATATGACCACAGATTAGAAGACAATGTGCACTCTGCCTCAAGTACCAATACACAGTTTGCAGTGTGAGTTAAGAGACTCATAAATTGGTGCTCACAAGTTCTAGATAAGAGGTAGCACCTTCTAACTAAAGCCATGTGGTTTGACAGACAGCAAGCTACCTCTCATAGATAACTATGTGGACAAATAAGAGCACTATTGTGGCAGAGAACTCAACCTCCAAGGTCAATAGAATAAAAGAAAACTTCAGCAGAAAATGAACAAAACACACTGTACCAGAGAGAACCCACTTGGCTATAATGACTTCCAAATGAGGCATTCTCTTGGCATCTGAAAGGGAGGAAGAATCAGCAGAGAACTCGAATCTAACTGTGGGGAAACTTCTTCCATTCTGTGAAGATGAATTAGCTAAACTCATATGTGAGACCAGCTGCCACATGGGACTTGGGCAGAGATTGTCTCTAGGCAACTGTTCCCAGGAAGCCAGAAAATGGCCTAGAGCAGGCAAAATAACCAAGGCAAATATCCAACTGACCCATCATGACATTAAAGACTTAGAGTACTAAAATTAATGATCTGTTCAAACATAGAACACTTTCTATTAGAAGTTCTCTGTGATTTATTGATTTACTGTGTTTTTTTCTCTCCTCTTTCCAGCTCATTTCTCTTAGTTTTTCTGGGTAGAGCTGACCTCACTATCCCGCATTGTCCAGAGGCTGAGAAAGGTTAAATGATATGCTCACACTCAAATCGAACTCTGGCTCCCACTTATGAGTAGACACTACATTGCATTCCAATGTTTACCCATAAGGAAGTAGCCTTGCTCAAAATAGCTCCAAAATGCTAATAGCACACACACACACACACACACACACACACACACACACACACACACACACGTTTCTTGTCATCATCTTTTTGTAAAGTACTTTTAGAAATATAGTAATGCTTGGTTAATGGGCAAAATCTCTTGGCAGATATTTCCATGTTTAACATACAATCATGATTGATGCTCAAAGTAAGTTTTGTCAGACTCAGGCATGTTTTCTGAATTATTATTTTTTAGGGTATTTTATTGAACGCTAATTCTCAAGCAAACAATTGCTGTGTATATAAACAATCACTATCTGACAAATGAACTATTCAAGTAGCAAAGCATTTCATTCTCTGAAAACAAGACAATACAGAACATGCAAGAGTTCTTCCATTGCTCCTTTTCTCCCACTTACCCATCTTTCTATCTAATTTACTCTTATCAACTTACTTATTCTTTATAAGGAATATTTAGCCACTCGACAAGAATTGTTATAAAGGTCTACATCTTAACTAGAGCTGTCATTTTCAAACTGTAACTAGGATGACACATGATGGAACAAAGTAACAAATGGGGGAAGGATGAACAATGGTTGCTTGGTCAGGAAAGCTGCATCTTCTTGGTCTGAACTTTCTCAGTTATTTTTAATTCAGAATGCTTGGATTGATGACTCTAATTTCTTAAAAACAATATTATAAGAAGTTGGTGAAGCTGGCTGGTTGTTACAAATTCAACTTTGAGTTTGACTTTATGAGTTTGATGTTTCAAAAGATTACATGCCTCATTCTATTTTCCCGTTTCACATTGTTTTATATAGATAATCAAACTTTACTATGAGAGCACTGCAGACTCAGTGTAGTAATGAATGTTATCTAAAATAGAGTTAATTTTTCTTTTTCTTTCAAATTTCACTGCTCACTGAAAAAGAAAAATAGGAAAAATGGCAGATTGGGAAGAAGCCAGGATGAGTGAATTAGTTCATATTTTACTGTCTTTTAATACACTCAGTAAGGCTTTGCTGATTCAAAAAAGGCAAATCACAATACGCAAAACTTAATCAATCATTATGAAAAGCATTATTCAAGGTTTTTTCTTAATGTGATTTTAGTATTCAATTGACATTTCATTTGAAATTAGCACAAATTAAACTAGATTTCATCAAGGCTATTTTTGACAACCACTTTAAAAATTTTAGAATACATCTGTAGTAGGACATAGATAAGAAGAGTTTCAAGGAGAAATGTGTCAAAAGTAAAAGCAAACCTAAGCATTTTGGAGTCTAGCCAATCTGAGCAAACTATCTTTTCCCACCACTCACGAAATAACACTAATTTCCCCCTAATTTATAGTATAGGATATTCCATGATTGTAGGCAGATGCTCCACATGGTATGGTTATCTAGAGGCATCAAAAAGAACACATATCTAGAATACTGGAGTTGAAATTTAATGTAACATGTGTGCATTAAAAATAGAAAGTTGATTAATGGGATGGGGTTGATAGATATTCCTGACACAATATCACATAAAGCCAATTGACAACAGGCAAAAGGCCCATTGTGATTTCTTAAGCACCTTCCATGTGCCATGTGTGTTTTTGCTTCATTTTTAATTCTTTTATTATGAAGGGTTACTTAATGTTAACTTTATACTGTGTTCATCATAACTTGATGTGGGGACTCTTCTTGTGCAAATGACCAGCTGCCACTCATAGCCAGAGGATGACACTAGACACCAAGCCCAAGCTCTAAGGTGTTTCTTTATCGACTTTGATTGCCAGGATGTGGGTAGCTCTTGGCTTTTGTTACCTGGGAAGGACACCATGCCCTTCATGCGCCTTCTAGCCTCTGCAGTGCATGGTATTTGATAGTTTCCTGGCACTGACTTTTAAATTGTTAAATTGAATTGTAGTACAAACTGCTTATCTCAAATCCACCTCAAATGTTTTTGCAGAAAAATGTGAAGCATGACCAAAGAGTTTGCTGTACTTTTTGTAAGGCCTTTTGGAATCATGTCAACCTGATAAATTCGTCAGGATACTTTTAGGCCCACCTTGTGCTATTACTCTTCAATCCATGGGTAGAAAAGTGAATTACTATTAATTAAGGAATAATTAATGTTTGAGTAGTGATTTTTCATTGCACTCCATTACTGCTTGTAGCACATCATATGTTGTATCATAAATGTTCATCCTACAAGATCATGGCTTTCTTGAGGGCTGTCGTCATATTTCCTGTCCTTGAGTAGTAGAGGTTTGAAATGTAATAATAAAGGTATTCACTGAAATTTTGTCAAAACAAATGTTTTTCTCCAACTAGTCAGAAAGTGTCATTCATTTATTTAGCTGCTAAACTTTTTACATGACTACTACAGCATGGGATGGACGAAGTGAGTAAGTTAAGAAGGCAGCATTTACAGGTACATGTAGAAACACTGCCATGATGCTTTTCCACCAGGTCTGCTGTGAAGAGTAACCGAGGGCCACACCACCTGTCTAAACAAAAGCATTATGAATCGTATAAACTTTTCATGCAAATAGTCCACAGTGCAGGAGAATAATATTCGTTTGTTTCTCACATTTTAAAAACTGAGTAGAGATGTCAGAACAAAGTCACACTGAGAACAGGGAATAGCAGGGACATTTCCAGGATCCCTGAAATCACAAGATATTTGTTCTTTTCTCGTGTTTGCTTGCTCACCTGCAGCAGGGCTCCACTACAGCAACAATCATTTCTGGCCCAAGAAAGAGAATGTATTATGTTTTCAGAGTTTTGAATTGGCTTTTATGTTTCCCAGATTAGCTGCGTTTTCTTTGCATTTTTGGATATATATAATCTTGGCATTTAAATGAAGTCTAGAAATGCAGAAAAGTATTGCTAAGATTGTTATTTATATATACAGATTAAAACTATGCTTTAAAACAGCTAGTTAAAAATTCTGGTATCGGTTCCTAGAAATAATGACATGCTTGTTCCTTTCTTAGATAATGCTGTATAATTTTCCAGCCTTGGTTTATGATATCCTGCCTGATCTTCCTTTTGGCTTATTTTTCTATGAATGTGTGTCATCAATCATGTCCATGAAGTCCACGCAAGTCAGGTATTTCTTCTGGCTCCGGCCACTTCATACAGCTTGTGAAAGAGTATATATAACTGTCCTGTTCAACTCTAATTTTGCTGATTGCTATGGACTTGGTTGTGTTTTATATGAAAGCCAGGATAATGGGATTTCATCTAGAGAAGGGATTGTAAGCCATCTAGCAGATGAACAGACCAGCAGATTTATGTTTTTTTTTTTCATTGCGAACTATAAAGTGTTTGCATTTTATAACTTCTGCAGTAAAGTTATCCTATGTACTATTATAATACAGGACTGTAATACAGGAAAAAAGAAAGGAAAATCAGTTAATGACTTACTGCAAGAATTGAATTGAGAAATACCCTCATTTCTTTTGTTAAGTTTATCTTATGTTTAATTGACAAATATCTGTCATGTATTTCTGGGGTATAATGTGATTATTTTTGGTGCATATACACATTGTTTAGCAATCAAATCAGGCTAACTAGACTGACTCTTTTCCTGGTTTGCTTATATATCAGATGACAAAATCTCGAATTGTGCAGAGTTAAATAAATGGGTGAATTCCCTGGGGATTTAAAACAAGGGAACTATATAAACACCAACTCATACTTTTGAAACAACTCACTCTTCTGTTTGTAGCACAGCTCATTTTGCTTCAATTTTAAAGGGTTCTTTAGCTTATTAAAAGAGTCTTTCTGCATGTCGAAGACATCCTTGTTTTTTCCCTACCTAACTAGACTTTTTAATCCAATGAGCAAGAAAACAGGAAAGTTAGCCAATGAATAAAGATGAGATGAAAGGCAAAAAAAGGGATGAAGAAAGAGAATTTCCATCAGGTAAGGTTTCCATGGAGCTTTGACCTCTGTCTCTTAGCTCACTCAAAGACTGCTGGTTAAATATGAGAATTTTTGCCTTTGTGATACAAGATTCATGGTTATGTAGAGACACTTGAATTATCTCTCCATTTTCTGTGTTGGGTCCCAAAGTAGGTATTAGTTCACATCAAGAACAACAATATCTCTTAATTAACTTTTTCTGATTAACAAAGCAAAACAATATTAAATATTTAATATTCAGTATACATATAAAGAGAATAACACATAATGAAAGAAAAAGAAAAAAATTCTTGTGCTTTCTAAAAATTTACATATGTTTTGAATATGTACATGTCTACATTAGATCTTAAGTCTCAGGGATATGGGAAGATATTTTCTTCAGTGGTGTAGCTACTAGCAAGATTCCCATGCTCATGTAGGGAAGTCCTTATCCACATTCCTGTAAGCAACCCTAAGGAAAGTCATTGATCACACAAAGGGCATGAAAGAAGAAGGAATACTAAGTGGCAAGCAGAAATGAGAATGTGGTTGGGTAAATACGATCAAAATACATTGTATACGTGTATTAAAATGTCATAATGAATCTCATCATTATGGGTAGCTAATATATGCTACAAGTAATGAGAATTTTCAGTAAATGGCAATTTTCCATACTATTATGACATAAACATCTACATCTGAATTCTAACTTCCTGAATCAACATCTTACTCATGCATATTGGTAACATATGGCTTGGGCTACTGTAGCAAAATACCACAGAGTGAATGCTTTAAACAAAAGGAATTTACATTCTCACAGCTTTGGAGATGGAAGACTGAGATCAAGGTGTCAACATGCTCAATTTTTGGTGAACGCTGTTTGCTTGGCTTCTAGATGGGTATCTTCCCAATATGTCCTCACATGGTGGGGAAACTGAGAAAGCAAGTTTTCCAGTGACTCTTCTGATAAACGCATTTATAAGAGGCTTTATTATGAAAGTGACAGCCATCTAAAATCCAGAAAAATAGTCCTCACTAGAAACTGATCGTACTCATGAATAACACTAAACTCATTCTTTTGTAAGTCACTGAACAACAGAAAAAAGGGTAATTTTTGTTTTTAAGGAGGTCACAGTCTCAACACGAGGCTATGAAATGTTTAAGAAACAAGTAGAACACATTTCACTCTCTCCTTCATGACAGAGGTTTATTTTAGCAAGATGCACAAATTTACAATCTTTTGCTCTAATTGCCAATTTTCCTTCTAAGAAAGTATCCAATGTGTTCATGAGCAGAACACTGTACCCACTTTATTGCTAGTTCAGTATTAAAAAATACAGTGGATGGAATTTAACCTTCAGTTATCCCATTCTTATTCTTTTCTTAAGTTGCTAGTAATCGAGTAGCTGGCCCCAAATCTATAGCTTCTAAAATTAAAAAAAAAAAAAAAAACGCATAGAATTAGCCTCTATTTGACAGAGAAAGAATTTTCTGTTCCAAGGCATAATCAAGGTATAGACAGTTAATTTTTTAAACATTTTTTTCTACACATTAATTTGGGTATAATCTGGTAGGAGAGAAAAATACTGATGTATACAAAATTATAGTTTTCTTTTTAAAAACATGAAAATGGTTAGCTTTTATAGAACGGGCAGGGACTTACTTTTCTAAAGATTTTAATAAAACTAATTTTCAAATAATTGTAAGAAATTAAGTATGACATTGCTAGGGTTAAAAAGAAAAAGAATTAAGACAGGTATTTGGTGTTAAGTCTCAAATCTAAACAATTTCTTTTACAATACATAATTTTCATCAGAATATTAATCGTGCTTTCTTATAAAAGAAAAAGAAATCTATAGATTCAGTATTTCTTATCCAAAATTCTTGAGACCAGAAATATTCAAACATTGAGAATTTTTTTATTATTTTCTTTCATTTTTCTGTCCTTTCTTTTCCTCCCTCTTTTCCTTTTTTAACTTTTTTTTTACATGTGTACATTAATGTTTATTTATGCACTCTTTTCAATATTTAGAATGGGACCAATCTATAAAAAATTAGGGCACATCTACACAATAGAATTCTGTGAAATCACAAAGCAAAATGAAATCATGACATTTATAGGAAAATAGATTTAGCATACCTTTTGATTTTAGAATACTTGAACATACATAAATGAGACATCTTGGGGACAGAATGCAAGATTACAAACAGGAAGTTCACTTGTGTTTCATAAATATTGGATATACATAGCCTGAAGGTAATTTTGTACAATATATTTAGTACACCTGCAACTTGTCCCATGCAATCAAGTACAGAATATCCACTGTAGCATCATGTTCATGCTCAAAAAAGCTTCAGACATTGAAGCATGTTGGCAGATAGATTTTGGATCAGGGATGCTCAACCTGCATATCACATATTAGGTACCATACTAAATTCATGCATTTATGTCATCTCAGGAAATTGCCTTTATTTACTGCTGCCTTACAAGGAGAATGTACCAGATTTACAAAATAAAAATCTAAAATGTCTAGTTAATTAATTAATTTATTTTTAAATATTTTTAAATTTTTTATTATTTATTCAATTGTGCGTGCGTGCGCGTGTGTATGTATGTGTGTGTGTGTAGAACTACGGGTGAATTCAGGAACCACCATGGACGCCTCCACTTCCTCCTTGTTTACTCTTCCCCGGGATTCACAGGCTCCACCCTACCAGGACCAGAAACGCAGACCGCCCCCACTTCCGCCCGGCGTCTATACATGGGGTCTAGGATCTGAACTCAGGACCCTCCGCCTGCAAGGCAGAGGCTTAACTCCTGAGCCACTTCTCCAGCCCCAAGTTAATTTAAATTTCAAATTAGCAATATGATTTTTTTAAAAAAAATATAAGTGAAGCAGATATATAGCTATAGGCCAAAGATGGCTAAATATTCAGAGTTAATCCCCGTCCATGTCTGTCTGAACTCTCATTCAGGGTATTTGGCTAGAGGTTAAGCATAGCTGAGAATGAATAACATTAAAAGTTTGTGCATATATGCATGTGCGCACCAAATGAGCAAGCCTAGCTTTGAACTATTGTGCTCTTTGCATGAAAGATCCTTCCCTGACATCTGTTTGCTTTATGGGTGATCTTTGTCAGCCTTGAATATTCTATCACCCTGAAGAAACTATACTCCAATTACAAGCTGCATGCAATGATGACTGCTGCTGTTCCATGACTTCTGCTCTAGGAGACCTTGCTGCAGCCATGGCTGCCTCAGGACAGCTTTACAGGACAGACTGTGGGGACTTTAGATGACCCCACCTATTCCATGGCTATTTTCATTCTAGAAAAGCGCCTTGTTCAATAAAAAGCCTGTGTCGTGTGAGACTTACAAGTGGTTCAAAAATAAGGATATGGATATGTAAGGCTTGTGATTTCTGGAACAGGAAATCATATATATGTAGGACTGTGACTGGTGGGGTTATAATCCAAGAAAAAAACGTGTTGTGCATCTTTTCTAGCTATGTAAACAAGCAGTTTCTCAGTCTCATTTGATCACAGGGACCCTTCTCCCCTGTGTACTACTTCTTGATATTTATAACATTAAGATCCATAATGGTTTCTTCCAAATGGTCTGCTATTGTCTTCTTTTAGAGTCTTTATAATAGGCAGAATGGATGGGTAGCACCAAAAGTGGATAAAATTCCCAGTTTTTAGTCTCAAGTACCAGGAAACAGCAGCTACAAGGCAGCTAAAGAGTGATTTCTGAGGCTATAAGTGTCCTAAACCCCCTATACTAGAAGCTATTGGTATGCTTACATACTATGGAAATGGCTAAAATGTTGGAGGGAGTGGCTGGGAGCAAAGACTGAAGACTACAAAGGATTGTGGAAGTGTCCAAGCTCATGAGCTGCAAGCCTCATGCACTGAAACAGCTCCTATGGACCAAGCGTTAAAGAGAGCAGCTCAGGAGCCTAACACTCACTAGCTACTAGATACTGTTTCCTGGCACCCAAACTCCAGAGCAATAAATGTCTTCTGACTTGAGCACCCAGAGCTATAAATCTATGGTGCTGAAAACTTGAAGCAGTAAGCCTCTATTTCTCAGGTCTCTGAGCCATGAACTTCTGAATCCCAAAGTCCAGAGCTTATTGACCTAAATGCCTAGAGCTGTAAGTCTATAGCATTTAAAGTCTGGAACCATATACATCTACTTATGATGGTTTACAACTATGATCCTGTGGTTCTATAATACCAAAACATAATGGTCTGCCGCTAATTCAGGGGACTGCTGATACCAAGGAAGCTTCCCTTTGCCTCTTTGAAATTTCCATTCACATAGAGCAAAAAGATCCTGGGCCAGATGTTTCCAATGTAAGCATGCACTATTTGAGACATGCATATACTAAAAATGGTTATTTGCTTCAAATTTAAATTTAACTGAACATCCTGTATTTGTTTTTTTGGCAATCCTACACAAGCATGATTCATATTTTACCCTCCAAACCATGGAATGAAATGGCCAGAACAAAATAAACAAAGGTACGGCTGTTTTTCTTAAAAAATCTAGAGTTCACAAATTAAGGCATCAGTTCTCCTTCAAAAGCCAGCTTCAAAATCTTAATATATATGTGCCTTAGTTTCTTGGTCCTCACTTTGATTTAAGTTTTTCCAAAATGATGCATTCATTGTTTTTCATTTTGAAGCCAAGATACACATTAAATGGAGAAATGGCTATACATCTGGCATTGAAATATTAATTTGTTTAAAGATTGATTCCTGGGCCACAACCACTCACTCATATTTAATTTACAGAACTGTGGGTATGCAATAAAAATACAAGGCAGACAGTGACATGTGGTATATTCAAATAAGATTATGAAATATGGTGATAGCACTATGACAAGGAAGCATAGCCAGTAAAAGGAAAGAAACTAACTGGGAACGGAAAATGAGGAGGACCAATTTATATAGGAAAGTTGCTGCGAATCTGAATCAAGTAAGAAAGAAGCCTTACATCCTAGTAATAATATTCAAATAGTGATGAAATAGACCGCAAGGAGTTACTTTTAATCTACACTTGCATTGACACAGGAAACGATCATTGTAGAAATGAATGTACCTAGGCCTCTTTGTGAATCACAGCTAAGGCACTAGTTTTTTTTTTGGTAAAAGAAGTTCATCAGTAAAAGAACTCTGGTTGAGAATGTTACATGACTGACTATCTGGGGAAGGGATGTGTACTAGGAAATTCTACTTTTCCTTGGTTGTCCCTGAGCACTTGCTCAAATGATTTTGGACTGGAAACATGATCACAGTGTTGGGTCTTTTGCACTCGAGACATCTGGATTGTGAGAATAGGAAAGACAGTCCAGTGTCTGAGGTATGTTCAGGTGTTGCTTAGGTACATTACATAGAGAAAGGATTGAATATTACAAAAGTTATGTCGGCTATTTAAGGTAACAGTGGAGCACAGTGGGTTTCCCAGGAGCTCGTCCACAGGATAGGAGACAACAATTACCTACTAGGAGAGGACACATACTCTGTGGTTTGCAAAGGGTGATGGGGTTTCTTTAGTTCTAGTAATCCATATAAACTATGACTTAGTTTAAATAAATACCTTATGCAAAGTTCATTTTCAGCATGCATTAATGCAATCTTCTACTATTCTCCTTAAAATGTGGCAAGGATGGAAAATGACTGAATAGGGCTTTCTCATCTGTGCACCTCCTTATTCAATTGCAGTTTAATTAACTAATCATTTCATAATAAAATTTCATGAAAAGCAAACATTTCAAGTTATCAGAATTATTCAAATCAATATCTCAGAAAATGTTAATTCTTCATACAAAAATATGCACTTTCTATAATATCACTAATGTCAAAAGAAGTACTTAGCTCTCATCAGGACTTTTGGCAGTGTATTTGCTAGTAACCAGTGAGAAAATGGAGCTCTTTCTAGTGAATAAGGTTTTCGAAATACCTGAAATACCGAAATACTGAAGGTGACTTCAGTAATCAGGCATATTCATTTCAGATCTTAACTTTTCTGAAACAATACAGAAATTCCTGGAGTGTAAATGCCCAGAACAAGGACTTGTTAATATGTTTGTGTCTATAACTCTTACCCATTTATACAATCAGCAACAATTGTGTATAAGCAACTATATCAAGTGTTATTCACTAAACCAACAAGCCAGCTGTTTTCAAAATAAAATGTGTACCACAGAATATGAGAGGTTAACAAATCTGTCAATAAAATAAGGGCCAGTGAGTGAAACACTACTGTCTATGACAACAGCAAGATGAATAAGGACACCAGTCTCCTGCAGCACATCTTTGAAAATTCTTATTCTTTCCTATTTCTGTCTATCTTGGCCCTACTTAGATGAGTTTATAGAGTTGAAAATACTTTATGAATTATTTGCATTTTCTTTTCACAGACAGTAGTCATCACAAACAAAGGCAAGTCTCAAGTATGTATTTGGAATAATGTAAGCAACTTATTAACCAAAACTTCAGTGGAGACCAAGGGCAAATTGAGTTCTTACATGATCCCCTAAGAACCTCACGTTTGTCTTCGTGCATGCTATGGTCTCTGTTAGGAAATCTGAACATTGTCTGTAGGTTCATGTGTGTTTCTCAGGTTGTATCATGACAAGAGTGTTTCAGGCCTCCTATGGCTATGGAAGACTGCTCAAGGATTCTGTTCTTGTAGGCTTCTGAGCGTCCTTTATCCCTACTTTTACTACACATAGTTGAAGTTGCCGGTCTGTGCGTCAGAATCTTCAGAGTGAACATACAGGTCCCAAGGAGAAAGACAGTGAGCCTCTGGCCTGAGGGGAGCCCGCCTGGCTTGGGAGTCATCAGAGCTCACAAGATTTCAGTTCTTTGTCCCCGACGCATGACAGCATTACTGTTCCTGGCTGGCCTGTGTTTTCACAGGGCTGTGTGAAGTGCTCTGACCTTTAAGATTCATGTGCAACAAGAGTCAACTTTAGACCACAACAATTGTTGTCAGTGCAGAACCCCAAAATTTTCTGCCATGGGGACCTCCAACATCTCCAAAGCAGCTGCTCTCATTAATTTACATTCTGCAGTGAGAATAATGCCACACAGAGATGCAATCTGATCAATGATGGATACAATAAAAAAACTAGTTATAAATCTATACGATTTTGGCATTGCTTATGACTAACCTAACTTGGCTTAGTCTGACACATGAAGTCCATATTATTGATGAATGAATAAAGAAGAAATAGCACTGTGACCTCTCTATCCACTTAAATGGCCTTGAGATATCTTCATACCCAATGCCTCTCATTCAGGGAAGCCCATGGTTTCAAAACCTTAGTCTTTTCTTTCAAGTCTCTGGAAGCAATCAAGAATACACTGAAAAACTTATGAACATCCTAGCCAGAATATTCTACGTATCTAGCGAGGGAGGTGACACACTACAGTGTGTGAATAGTAGTGAAGACACTCTATGGTTGTACTATGTTGCCGGTCTCACCTCTTGTCCCACGCTATTGATACCCCAGCTCAGATGAGGATAATGTCACCACTATGAGGGAGATGTGCCCTGCTTTTCCCATCCACTGTCCCTTTAGTTTCTGCTCTTCTTCAATACACATACAGTGCAAGCACATGTATGCATATGCACACACATCTCTACACATAGCAATACATGAACACAAATATATACATACAAAAACATACATACATCTGCATGCACATATCAACACACTATATACACACTTATCCATACATATATGCATACCTACACACAAATTTATATACCCATCTGCATATATATACACATGCCTACATCCCTATTCCTGTAATTCAGAATATGCAGAGTCTTCTCAATAACATGAGCCACAGTCTCTCTGATAGCTCATAATTGGCATTTTGCATAAGTCATTTAATTTGTATAAATGAAGTACTGGAAACTATGATAAAACCCGAATGAAACACCATATATAATAAGCAGAACTGTAAAGTATCCAACCATATTAAGCACATTTTTTGAAAGAACCAGAAAATAAAATAACTCTTAACTTGCCAACATTACTTGCGTTACTGCCACTAAGAGGCATTTATAAAATTTGAGCAAATCACATGGAGATAGACCAAAATCATTTCCTTATCATTTTAAAACACCTGTTTTAAGATGGAGCATGCTGGGGCAGCGTGCACAGATGTGCTTGAAGAGATATAGGTAAGTATAGACTGAAGGCCATGAGCACATCAGGAATAGAAAGAGTAGAAGGAGCAAGTCAGCAATTCCAGTAAGGATCAGTATAATCGTTTTCCATAGCTAAGCACCTACCGGACTCCTAAAGCACCTTTGGAAAAAACACCTGTCCACTTGGGTCACAGTGTCTTAATGAGGGGCACAATCATCATCAAACAAAGTCACAGCTGAAAAGATGCCTGAATATGAAATCATCTGATTTCTTCTTAAGAAAGTTAACCATGGGCTTAACTTTAGTCTGACACATGAAGTCCATATTATTGATGAATGAATAAAGAGGTTAAGACCCTGTCTTACAAGCAGAAAGTCCTGAGTTCAGATCCCAGGTCCCACATTAAAAAACCAGGCAGAAATGGCAGCAGCCTGAACTTCCAGTCCTTGGTGGGTGGGGCCTAGGAAATCCAGAGCAAAGCAAGAAGGTAGAAGCAATCCAGGATGATTCCCGAAGTCACCCTTGGTCCTCCACAGGGACACACAGTGGCCTCTGATACACAGACACACAGAGGCACACACACAAATAAATAAACAATTTTTTTTTAAAAAAGGAAGTTAACTACTGAGTTGGTGGGATGGTGCAGTGGTTAAAGTACTTTCCCTGAAAGAAAGAGGCCTAGAGCTCAGATCCCCTAAAACACATGCAAAATGGTCTGCCTATAATTCCATTCTCAAAAAGGAAGAGATCAGGAATCTCCAGAGAAAGTTGCCTAGGCAGAACAGTCCTTTCAAAGAGCTCCGGGTTGGATATGAGATCCCATCTCAAAAAGAAGCAGCAATTAAGGACGATTACTGACATCAACTTTAAGCCTCCTGGTGCATATTCGTACTCACAAACCAGCACACATATATAACCCACATACATGCAGGAACATACTCACTAAACATACACATACACATGAAAATGGAAAAAAGAAAACAAACAGAAAGTTAACCACAAGTTTGTTTAGGGAGTCTTCTTTTGTCCTTATGCTAAAAGTTTTTTTTTTAAACTGGTATTTCAAGTGATAGAACAGACTTAAGAGATTTTTCACTTTTTCCTCTATTCAATAAAAAAAAATTTCTATTTCTGCTCCTGTAGATATGTTTAACCCAAGAGCTTAGACTGAAGTTACTGGCAGCTTGATGAAATATATGAAGGGCAGCAAATAATGTTAGCAGTAAGAGAGAGTGACATCACCCACAGTAAACAACATGTTACTTCTTAGAGTGTGTGCCATTTTTTATTAGCCACTGTTTACAGCCAGGCAGGATCTACATCCAAGATGCACATTTGGCTACTGATATGTACAAGGTGGATGGACGATTCTGGGGTAGTCGTTTCTAAAGTCTCTGACGTTTTAAGTCTGAAGATGAAATCAGGAAGGGGATAATCATAACCTTTTGCTAGGTTCTCATTTTTTTTTAACTGGCAGGCTTTGGAAACACACTGCTTCTGATATATTTTTTTAAACAGTAACAAATGACATTATGAGGTCCCAAGCAAGGAACTTGGGAAAACATTCAACCACATGTCCCTGTCAACATAAGCCAGTATTTGCTTCCTGACTGAGGGGAGCAAGGGAAGGGCAGACTCCTGAAGACACAGTGAAATCAAAGACCAAGACGTAATCCCTCTCCACTATTAAAAGGCAGAGTGTCTGAATAATTAACACTGGCGCAAAAAGCTGGCAGGAGATTTGAGGCCTGTTTCAACCTCAATGTGAGAAGCACTGACTCTAAGATAATGCACCAGAAGATGAAGACGGCGTTCTCCAAAATCAATGGCAACTTTCAGTCTATGCTCTGCTATTGATTCTTCGTTGTATCACATAAGTCATTTCAGATGCTTCCAGCAAATTAAAAGAAAATTGGAGACTCACCTCTGTGTGCACTTAGCTCTTTCTCTTACAATTACACTCTTCAAATGAAGTCCTTTCCAATGGTAGAAGAAACGGAGCCAACTAGAAAATACCACTTCTGCTTTTCGGAAGTCACATTTCTTCTCACCTTCTGGGTTGGACGCCTATGTTCACTCCCAGTCTACCCTCCACTTGTCTCCATCTTGCTTTGGGTCCTGCAAAACTGTCTGGGATGGACCACAGCAGTAGTCTGTCTTGGACTTGACTTCCAGTTGGCGTTGGCCAGCTCAGAACACACTGGTGAAAGGCTAGTTGCCATGGGCTGTGAAGTCACAATGGGCTTTGTCTCTCCCCCAAGGTCCTAGGTCCTGTCAGGGCAGTGGGTTCAATCTTCTTTGTGTGTAGCTTCTGGTTTCTTCAGCTCCTCAGAGAAGTGGGCATAGAACTCAATTGTCAATATACCCTAGGGTTCCCTTTATCTTGCTTTATTTTGGCTTTTAGAGTCTCCTTGTATCACCCTCACTGTTCCATATGCTGTGTTTGATGGCCTTGACCCACAGATAATTTGAAAATGAAAAAAAAATTTCTAGGTCATGTCATGATGGTTTGAAAACAGGAAGGAAAAGTAAACTTGAATAGGATTAATAGCAATACCTGCTTGGGTCCTCTTTCTTAGGAGTTAATCCACTTTGAGTTTTGAGCTCTGGGTAACCTCTCTAAGGGGATTTGGATATTGCTGGGACTTGGGTGGAAATTAGGTATCTTTAGTAAGTGCATAAGAAAACAGGGTTGCATTTTCTGATACTGTGGTTCATATTGCTGCAATTCCATGTCTCCTCTTGTGATATTTTGCAAAATGGGAGAACATAAACAAAACCAAAGCAACAAAAACCAAACAAAAAGAAGCGCTGTGCTTAATAATCAATAATCACAATGCTAGAGAGAAATGCAGGAATAACTAGAAGACTCCTTTAGAATATAAAATCATTCACCAACTGACAGTTTTTATCCTTTTCGGGCTCCCAAGAAGCATTTAGATTCCAATATAAGGAACCTAAGTCAGAAATTTCGAGCAGAGCTGCATTCTGTCTGCAAAAGTTACCCTCTCTGAAAACCCTGAAGGATGTTAGAAAAGAAAGCTGTGAAATTACCTTCTCCAGATGTCTTTACAATTTACAGTCCTTTTTCTCTGGGATGTTTTAGTTCTGACTCCCTGTGAAGGACAGGTTTGAGATTAAATATCTTATCAAGGTCTCTTCTTAGCCCATGAAGCACTAATCAGATAACGTTGAGATTTACAAGGTAACATGGCTGGTAACTGATGAGGAGAAGCAGGTGGCACAATGGGCAAGCAAAATTCAGCATAAACCAGATGGACTACAAAGAACACAACTTGCAACAACAAATTTATGACTTGAGATTGGGTTGCTAGTCACAGGATAGCAGGGTAGACTCATGGCTTGCAAAACAAGTGTCATCGGAATATGAAATTACAAAGGAATGAAACCTAATTGGTATTTTCACATACTTGGAGCAACTTTTCCTAACATTCTCCTTCGAAGGGGGTAAGGCTTTGTTATAAAACTAAAGGTGTATCTTTAACAACATGTGAAATAAGATCAACTGTATATGTTTACTTAGCTCCTGGAGTGGTCAACACAGCAGTTTACACACAGGGAAACAACAGGATTCAGGGGACAGTTTAAAAAAGCTGTAAATCTCCCTATCTTAGATGCATGTGGGAGAGCCTGGCATTCTGGCACTAACTGGTAATTTATTTCAATGGTGGTGTAAAATCAACATCCCATACCAGAAAGATTCACAGTCACCTTAAAGTTGAGTCAAGTTATACAGAACATGAGTGGATCTTACTTAGTTTTCACTTTAGAAAACATCCTGTGGTTGGTGGTTTGAAACCAGCACTCTGAGCCAGAATCCATGCTGCACTTTGCTCAACAGATCCATAGCCAAGTATCAATATTCAGTTCTCAGATCAGTTTCAATATGATTCTTAATAACTGTGGACACATGGCATTAGCTGTGTGAGAGGAGTCTTTGGAAGGGTTTTAGGCTCATTCTAAGACTGATTCCCTGACTCCAACCACGGAGTGACGTCAGTGGGATGCCTCTGAGATGTCTCATCTATCTCTCTGGGACACTATGGAGATGCAGACACACAAATGGGTCCACGTTTTTTTAAAATGAAGCTCACAGATGACACTTTCCTTTTCATTCCCAAGGAGGATGGGACTTCAGTCCCTGTCTTCTCACCCTGCTAGCCCCTGTCTGGCCCAGCTCTCCCTTGATATTCATCAGATAAATCTGGTGATCTATCTTTGGTTTTGTTATGACTCTAGGAGGTTCTCCTGCAGATGTCTCTGAATCCTTCTCTCTGGCTAGGCCTGCTACTGGCTCTAAGCAATAGACTACTGGCTTTAGGAATGGGCCTTTTGCACTGGTTTTCTATAGACTATGTCCCAATTAGGTATTAGGTTCCAAGTTTGTCCCTTTGAATATAATCTGTAAAAACTGCTCAACCCCTAAAGTCTTTGCCTTTCTTTGCTCTTGAAATGTCTCCACCAAGGATACTTGGGGTACCATTACTCAGATTATTTATCAGATTCCTAGGAAACAAACATCTCTTTCTCAGGATCTGTATGTATGATATACATAATGTCTCCTTAGACCCCTCCTCTTACATTGACTACCATTGTCTGGGATACACATTCAGCAGATCCTCTGGTCTCCTTGGCTTGCTTTCTTTTCTCTATCTTTAAAAATGTCTGCTTCTCGCCATATGTACACCCTAACAGGTGGCTCCTAGTACCAAACCCACCCAGCCCACCTAGAGACACTCAAAGATAAATCTCTGTAATACCTACAGTAATTGCAAGGATTATGAACAGGAGGGATGGGATAGGAGGGCCACACCAGAAACAAGGAGAGAGGGGACCATGTTACAGCAGGGAAAATAGGCCATTATTAAGGACTGCAAGTAAGTAATGAGACATCTGGTTAAATTCACAGACTTTCCTTCCTGATCATTTACAACTGATGGGTATGATCTTACCAGAAGGGGAGGGCATATAGTCTGACAGATAAAAAGTAACCATTTTGCAAATGGGTGATTGACCCGTCCCTCACTGTGGTTTCCTACTTTTATTACATCTACCTTTGAATACACTCTTATAACAAGACTCTAGTTTAACAGTTTTTTGTCTCTGGCCAGGTGGTGACATACAATGCCCATCAGGATGGAGTAAAGAGCATTGCAGGAGCAGCAAAACTGCAAAAGAAAATCAACAAACCATAATCCAGAACTTCAGAGACTCTATATCAACCACCTAGAATAGGCCAATCTAATCTCTCCCCATCCTGAAGCTCAGGGAAATTTGCGGAAGAGGGGGCGGTAAGATTGTAAGAGCACAAGGATGGGAGGAGCAATGATATGCAAGATACTCCACACAAATTAGGGCCGAAGTAATTATAATTGGACTTTACATGCCCTGTGCAATGTCCAACACACTATTGACCCCACAAAGTCTAGCATTTGCTAAAGGCACCAAGATTCCCTGGAGGCAAGGGATTGACAGCCATAGTAGTGGTCCTATGCTTAAGTGGAACACAGGAAAGGATTCAGGGAAATGCCACTGGGTCCTTGTACATCATCGGAGAGGAGAGCCCAGAGGAGAGACTGACAGGCACATTAAAGGATTCTCCAGGGATTGGGTGGGAGGAGGCATTGGAGGATGGGGAGGGAGGGGTGAGGAGAGGAGGAGCAGGGGGGCCGGGGGGAGGAGGAGGGAGAGAGGGAACCAGTGTACCTACTAAGTTTGTATGAGCGGAAATAATAATAAAAAATGTTTAAAAATAAATAAATAAATAAATACATATTCTTTAAAAAAAATGTTTGCTTCTCTTGGCTTCCTGCTGCCTACTGTGCTACTAAAACTACCTCCTGATGTTACAGCAACAAGAGGAATGAATCTGTCTTTGCACATAGTAAATGACCTATCAGTAATACTTCTTCCCAAGCATGGTGTTTCTGGGAATTCCTCTTTAATAGGCAATCCTAAGTTCCTTGTAGCATCATGTGCTACTGTCTTTACATTCTATCAGGTCAACTTGATTGGACCCTGGTTGGGTATTCCTTGATGGAGTTAGGGGTTGGGAGATGGTTATTACCTCCAAAATCAGATGATAACTCTAGGGGGAGTTGGGAAGTCTTATAAAGACTCTTTGTAACAAAGAGGGGCTATCTGAGGAAACATGTTCCTGGGATAATAAATCTTCAGCTAGATCACTTCACTGGTTGATTGCTGGAGCTTCAGCCTCCACAGATGATTTGTCAAGACAAAATGGAAAAACCTAGAAAAAATGTTCAAAGAACTCATGAAGAAAGGGCCAGAGTGACCTATCCCACCTTTGGTGATACTACTTTTCACTTCTCTATATTTGGATTCCCGTTTAAGTGTTTTCTTTGAAATTCATGTTTTGAGAATTAATCCCTAAATTCATATGTTGGTCATATCCGAGATGGAGCTTTGGGGAATAAATAGAGTTAAGGGAGTTCATGGGAGACTAAGCCCCTGTGATGGAACTGATGACTCTATAAAATAAGGAGACTTTGAGTTGCACACCCACTGCCTCACCATAGGATGCTCCTTCATTATTGTGATACAGCAGGAAGCCCTGACCTCAAATTGCTCAGCATCCAGACTATGGGGGAGTGGTTTGTTTAAAAATTACCCAGTCTCCACTTAAGAAGCTATAACCAAACAGAAGGACATGAGAGCAAAGTGAGATAGATAGGATAGAAGGATGCTTGAAGTGGGGAAAATAAGTGCTACTATAGTATATGTGATATTCTCTTAGGGAGAGGGAACTATAATAGTTGTATCATTTCAGTAATTTTTCAGACTAAAGACCACTAGCAAAATTTTTGGTGAAAAATATAAACTATCCGCTGTATGTAGCAATTTTCTTGTTTTCCTGAATTCCATTTCCCCCATCTACAAGATGGAGACATTAACAAACTCACTTAAAAAAGAAAAGATAAAATTATGCTAAATGATCTACAATGAGCCAAATATTAGTCATCATTATTTTCATTGCACTTTGATAGTGCCCCACTATCTCTAAATAAAGGGTTATTTGCTTAATAAATGCCATTGACTACATGACTGATAAAGTAATTTGAACCTATCCTCTCTCAATTAACTCTAGTAGCAAAGGTCTGTTTTTCACAGTCACTGACATTACTCAAGAATGGATTTTTCAAGCTGTGAGGTTTATATGGGATGATTAGCCTCTGGCAGTTGTACAATAAGAATTCAAATGTAGACATCAGCCTTTGACCTAGCCCTCTAAACCTTATCTATTCTCTTTAAGTTGGTAAGCATAGAATTAAAGGTGCATCTTACTGAGAGTAGTATATTCATAAGGCAGTACTCTAAAGCATTATTTACTATTTACATTATTAATATTTCCTTCCTGATTACATGTCATGTTCATAGTTAGTTTTCAGGGTGCTTAGAGATGCTGTGTCCTTTGTACAACAACTATTCCACAAACCATTTAACTTATTTACTGTAGTTAAAATCTGGGGGGAGGTTTCCTCTGTAGAAATTAGGCAAGTTCAGCATCTTCCCTACCCTCTGACCTCTTCAGAGAACACCTTATCTTCTCAGAAAGTGAAAGTACCTGACAGCTAGCAGAACTCAGCTGAAACTTCCTCTAAGGATTGTCTAAAGTCATAGGGCAAGGACTGGACAGTATAAAGCCCCATCTATTTAGCCTAACTGGTGACAACTGGGAAGTGTCATTAGACTTCAAAGCAAGTTATGGGACAGTTGAAGTCATGGTGGTAATGTCGCAATTTAACGTCTCCCTACCTGGCTCAAAAGGAACTCTTCCTAAGTTACTGTCTGCCAGTAAGTCCAGCCGGTCTCCATCCCCAGCACTTCCCAAGAGATGGATCCTGACATTATCTCAGGAGAGACGTGTTTGCAATACCTTGTAGAAGCTGAGTGTTGAGCTGCTTCCCAACAGTACCATGACTGGGTTTAGAGCAGTGCATAAAATGGTGTCGAGGGAAGAGCAAAGACTTTTCATTTGCATACTCTGTCTTTACTAGCCTTCTGATTAAGTGTTTATTGATATTTACATAAACCCTAAACGAACCCAGAAGCTTTCTTGGTAGACCCAGAAGTGGTCCCCTGATGCTGCTTGTGAACCTGGAGACGAAGCCAGATGAAGCTCAAACATACTACACAGAGGACAACAGAAATACGTGGTTCCATAAAGCAGATGGTGGGAAAGCCTGTTTCTAGACATTTTCCCCTAATTCATGGGGGTGTCTTTTTTTTTTTTTTTAATTATTTATTCAATTGTGTGTGTGTGCATATGTATGTGTGTGTGCACGCGCGCATGTCTGTGTGTGTAGAACCACGGACGAATTCGGGAACCACCGTGGACGCCTCCACCTCCTTCTGCCCCGGGATTCACAGGCTCCGCCCTACCAGCACCGGAAGCGCAGCCCGCCCCCGCTTCCGCCTGGCGTCTATACGTGGGATCTGGGATCCGAACTCAGGACCTTCTGCCTGCAAGGCAGAGGCTTAACCCCTGAGCCACCTCTCCAGCCCCATGGGGGTGTCTTAA
This sequence comes from Typhlomys cinereus, assembly GCA_023101885.1. NCBI lineage: Eukaryota > Metazoa > Chordata > Mammalia > Rodentia > Platacanthomyidae > Typhlomys > Typhlomys cinereus. The sequence goes on from JALPQD010000033.1 coordinate 2,695,876, forward strand.
ACCTCTTCTAAACTGTGACCAGGGCTTTATAACGGATACCTTACTTGTGCTATGTCCGTCAAGCTGAAAGACCTCCACAAACAGAACAAGACATTTAACAGCATAAAATCATTGTTTTTTTTTTTTTTTTCTCTAGCAGTTTCCTGGCAGAAGCTGGCTTTTGAATTAAATGAATGGCACATCATGGTTCAATTTCTCCACATCACTTCTTTCCTTCCCAGAGTGGCAGCTTGAGACAACCAGGACTCAGTAAGGTCAGCCCTCCCTTCCTCTCCAGTGCACAGGGAGCTTGAAGTTTATGAACGGTCACTAGCAAAGTAATTGACTGCATGTCCTATTTTCCTGCCTCTGGGGGAGAACAACATAAAATGAAAACAAACCTAAAAAAAATTGCAACGGGTCACATACAGAGCATGCTCAGAACTCTGGAATACAGAGGATAGGTGCAGGCACATACTGGATACTGTTGGCACATTGTGCTTGGTATTACTTGAGGGTACATGTTTCTTCACTAGTTTCATGGGGATATCCCTGGAAGGTGATAGGCCAGAGGTCAGTCTCAAGGAACTGAGGCTGTTGCAAAGAAGAGCAGCATCCAGTGAGTTCTTCCACCGTAAAGCCAGTTGACACATTTTGAACCCTAAGTAGTTAACTTAAGTTTCAGACATCTGTGTCCACCATTCAGATCAGGTTCTGATATAAAGAAGGCTGGTTTTAGGGAGCTAACCTCGGTATTAATGATAAAGAACAAAAAGGACTGTTTAAATGAAGATATAATATAAGAGGAGACTGAAAGGTAGCTGAAAGAATAGGAGTAGGACACAGAGGTGTGTGTGTGTGGGGGGGTCAGTGTCCCATTTGCTGAATGGTTACCATCTATCTGCCAGTCCCTATATTGGTGAGATCAAATCTGTTCAGTCGCAAGTGACCAGGAGGAAGGGAAGTGAGAGTGAGCTGCACCAGATGTGTTGCTACTTACATGCAATACTTGACCATGGCTTATTTCCTCTACCAAAATGTGGTCCCCTATGTCCTTTCTTTTGAGGTCTTCTTTCCCCTTTACTCCTGTTTATAATCCTTTGTGATTACAGTGGGTATTACAGAGATTTATCTTTGAATATGTCATTAAGTGGGCTTGAAACTAGGATCCACCATATGCAAGATACTCCACACAAGTTAAGGCTACCCGGATTGGACTTTGCCTGACCTGCACAATGGCTGACATGTTTACTGACCTCCAAAGTCTAGCATGGATCACAGGGGAGAAGGCTCCTGGCACTAGGATCCTTAGAGACAAGGGATCAAACAGTCATAATAGAGTTCCCATGCTAACAGGCAGCCCAAGAAGGGGCTCCAGGCTATGCCACTGAATCCTGAACTCTCACTAGGGTGGAGGATTCAGAGGGAGATTGGCATTCACATAAAAGTATGCTCCATCCAGGGCATGGGGATTGTGAAAGGAAGGGGACAAGGGACAGAGTGAAATGGGGGATGACTGGGGAGGGGAGAGGGAAGGGAAAGGACTGGGGTACCTATTCAGTTTGTATGACTAGGAAAAAAATAAATGTGGGAGAAAATATAAAAAAAGAACAAAAAGGGAAAGTTTGCCTTTATGCTTTGTTTTGCTAGGCTTTTTTTTTAACCAAGTTAGCATAATACTTGTGGAAAATAGACATAATTGAAAGTAGACATAATTGAAAAGAACAAAATTGAAATGAACTATGATATTACTTTTCAGAGACAATCGTGATTACAATATCATGTTAACTATTTATTTGAAAAAACACTGATTTGTAAGCTTTTCCTTTAATATACTGTGGTTTGCTTTATCATTCTAAATAGCTGCATAACTTTCCCATTTATGTGTGTTTTCACAAATTGTCTAGCCATTCCCCTACTAGACATTTCATTAGTTCCCACTTTTAAATATGATTACTCCATCCAATAAATGATTTTGCAGGTAAATGTAGGCACATATGTATATATCTACCATTGTTTCCTTAAGATAAATTCTTAAAAGCAATACGTAAAAAGGTCCCTTTAATGTTAATTCTGTCTCCCATATGCTAACACTTCTCCTAATTAAGGATGTAGGAAAGACAGAAATAAAGGAAAGTTAAAAGAAAAAAAGGACTTTCTTTAAGTAGAGATATGATGTAAAACATTATAGTTCAAATTGCATTTCTGCTATTTACCAGTTTGCTGTGGGATCCAGGAGGGGGATGCTATAGGTGGCAGTTTCTAATAGATACCTTGACCACTAACTGACTTCCACTGCTGAGATATGCTTGTTTTTAAGCAAGTGGATTATCTTTTAAATACTGAATGTGAAATTAGACTTAAGCAATGCTTTGAGTCAATCCAGAATGAACTCTACTTTGATATTGGAGTGGTTCTCAAACTTTCAGGTTCATCAGAATTATCTGGATGTTTTATGCTTGTTGAGCCCCATCATAATGTTCAAAGCCTAAGGTCTGGGACCAGCCTTAGCATCTTAACTTCCTCCCTGAGGGGACTCTGATGCTGTACAATCCAACCCTGAAAACGACAGCTTCAGAGGCACTTGGAAAACCTGGGGAATATACTTCCTTGTTTTACTCAAAGACTGCTGACTTGTGTGAGAAAGAAATTTATGCCTGTAATTGCCTTCTAAATTACTTGTTTGGTAAATTTTAATTTTCTGAAATTAGAATGGATTTTCTGAAATAGTAGGCCCTGGTTCTATTACAAATCCAATTTCTAGGCAGTGATGACTCCCTGGGAGAAATCTTCAATAAGTAACAGATGGGGGGTATTTAGCTAGGAAATTTGTCACTGAGAAGAGATGGAAAATACGTACAGCAAAGGACTGGGGCAGTAGCTCCAAGACAGGGCACCTTTCTATCATGCTTGAAGGTTCAATCCTCAGTACTGTCAAGGAAATGAAAAGAAAAATCCCAATGGTAAAAGTAAAAGATTAATCATGGTAGTGAGGATGATGTTTGACATTCGTTGTGTATGAGTTATACATTGGGGGAAGTTCACAAATATTTCACAAGTATTATCTCACTTAATCCACACTCCAATTTTAGGAAGTGGCTCTTTTTTCATTGATTTTTTTCTAAGATGAGGTCAAGGCATACTTTGTATGCTATGGAAATTGCATTGTTTGTTAATTTTACCTGCTATGTTAGTCAGTGTTGCTTACATGAGTTAAACAGTAGTTTACTAAGAATGATACCTTTAAGTGCTACGTACATAACTGGGAAGATATGGAAGTCACAGGTTTCTTGGGATGGTAACCAAGTTTTAAATACAAGAAGGAAAGATTTTTCAAAAAGATTAACCATACAAAGCTATCAGTTTGCTTTGCTTTCCCCATAGGTAGAATAATAATACATAGGAAAATAAACTCTTCTCAGTGGTGGCAAACGATAAGCACAGCAAGAAGGGGTTTAATCAAATGAGAAACGTTTAGCATGTCCATGGTTCATAAATAGTCCCTAAACTTTCCCATAAAGAAAACACTTCCTTCTAGAAGGAGTGCAGGCTATGGAGGTTTAGCTATAAAAACACTGCATCAAGCTGACTTCTAAACAACTGTCATTATATCCATAGATTGGAGAAGTACTCAACCTAGAAGCTTTTTCTGCAGTGGAAGGTGTTTATTATAGAAAAGCACAACTGGCCAAAATGCAGAAAACAAGATATGTTAGAAAAGAAGAAGGGTCTAAGGGAAAAAGAAAAGGAATGGGATTGGGGACTGAAGGATGAAATACCATAAATTCACTATATTTATGTATATAACACAAAAGAATAAAATACAAAAAATTAAATAAAAAAGACTTTTGTAAATGAAAAAGTAGCATCTAAAATCAGAGTGGCTTATTCCCTTAAGCTTTCCAGACTCCCAATCCCCCCATATTGCTTCTACCAGTCCTTCCCCCTTGACTCTTTCCTGTACAAAACTTGCATGAACACAAAGATTCGAGGCAAATATTACATTCAGAGAATCGTCCAAGCTTAGAGTTCTTATAGTCTCTACCATGAGAACACAAATGCATGTATAAACACTTACACCTCTTTAGCAGTTCCATGAAATCTTTGATATATGTCAATGAGTCCTGGGAAGTCCATTCTTAGGAGAATAGCTTGTTACTTTTATTAGGTTCTCTAAGAGATACAACCTTTCTTTAATTCTTCCAACTAAAATCATCTCTTTCCTGAGAGTTCTCCTATCTCTTGGTTTCTCCCTACTTAACTTCCTTGCTAGATTATAAACCCCTTCAGGGCAGGATCCAATTCTGATTCACCCTTGGATTGTTGCCCAAACACTTAGCACAGAAAAAGTCCTTAATAAATATTTATTGGAAGAAGGAAAAGATAAAGGAAAGGAAGTAGGGAGGGAAATGTCAAAAACGATTTGATTTATCCCTGAGTCTCCTGACAAGGTTACACCAAAATGCCTCCAATTGCTGTCTTTGTAGGTGCCAGATACTAAATCACTTAGAGAAATAATTTTCTCCATGTGGTTCACTGGTTACAGCCTAGGTTGATGATTCGATTCAAACTACATTCCATTTCTGTCTCTAATTTGATATGTCACCTTGTATAGTTAATTCTCAATCATGAGGTCTTAGAAACAGAATGCAGACATAGAAAGTATGGAATAATTAAGATTATTGAGAAAATTGTTTGAGTTATGTGGCTGTGTTAAAAAAATAACCAAAGAGCATTCAGTGATTTGTCCAGGAGTTAGGAATATTCTAAAGCATCAAAATCCATGTTAGAAAGCACACTAGGGAAGTTGAATTCATCAATAATAGAAAAAATTATGCTTTAAAAAGAATAGTGCTCTTCTTTAATTTGTCGATGACGCTGTCTTTGTTGCCTAAAGAAATCTCTTCCTTGCTATGCGAACTCACTCCTTGAGGAAATGAAAGGAGATATCTAGAACAAGACTTGGTTTTTAAAATGCTCATTTTGCTGAGGGAGGCATGTAATTCAGTGGCAGAGTGCTTACCAAGCATACATAAATTCTTGGGCTTTATTAACAGCCCCATAAAAGGTTGCTTTTTGTTTTTGACTTTTATTTGATTTTCTAGATTAGTATTTTAAAATGTCTTCCTTGATGAAATTTACCATAGTCGAATAGTCAAGTGAACTCTCCAAAATTTCTTATGAAGAGGATATACAATGAACCCATTTTATAAGTCAGGGAACACAGGCTTATAAGGATGAAGTTGTATTTTTATAAAATTTTATAGAGTTCAATAAATTTTAAATTGAGGACAATGTTGATAACATTTAGGCAGTCTTATTTTCAGGGATGAAAAGAATCTGTTTAAAAGTCTGAGTAGAGTTGGAGAGATGGCTCAGGAATTAAGCCTTTGCCTTGAAAGCAGAAGTTCCTGAGCTCAGAACCTGGATCCCACACAGAAACGGCGTCGGCCTGTGGTTCCCATGCTTGAAAGCTGAGCCTGGGAAACTCCAGAGCAAAGCAAAGAGGAGGTAGCACAATCACGTACGATTCCCAGTCACCCTTCAACCTTCACAGGCACATACAGTGCCTTCTGATACACAGACACACACACACACACACACACACACACAGAGAATTTTTTAAGAAGTCCAAAAAAAACAGTCTAATCTAAGTCTTTTAAGTTATTCAGTTTAAACAACAAACTATTAACTTGTTTCCCTTCTAAAATTACATTTACTTTTAAGAAAAGAAATGATGACCACGAAAATGCTATAACACTTTTTAACTACAAACTGATATTACTATTACTTGTTAGCTATCCAGAATGATTATATACATATAATCAATATACTGTCCCAATATAAACAATACATTTAGGAGTAGAATGTACTAATGATCAGCACCTAATATCCTCTAGTTTGCTATATCTATGTCTATATAGACATCTCCATATGATAGAACACTTTTGATCCCACATTTCATACACATATTTACTATCTGTTTTTCAAAAACTGCTGTTACATGAGGGATTTATTTTTGGTCTTTAGAATGACTGTTTTAGGTAGTTTTCTCTTTAAAATGCAGGAATACAGAACTGGGACAAGTTTACATGGTATGTACAGCCTGGCATCTCTGAATACCAAGGAGGGCTTCCAGTAGGACAGGCAAACGGAAACAGATGTACTTGTGAGTGAACAGAACTGGCATGTCACACATGCAAACTTGCTGATTTGACTCCAAATCCAGGCTCCTTGCAGCCACCTATGCAAAGTAAAGAGCTTTGCATGCCATGAGGGAATATTTACAAAATGACCTTTGCAAAATAAACAAATAAAAATTAAATTAGGATTCAAGTGCTTCCATATCCTAAACAGTTCATAATTTAGTTATGATATAATTAATTATTTGTCTTCCTCTTGTGGGGACAATGGATGACACAAAATAACCAAATTTAATGTTATTTTTCTATTTACTTTACCAATACAGATATATCATTGATCCCCAGGATAAACATTTTATATAATGACAGAAATTCTCCAGTTGGGGCACTGGGGGAAGGGGAGGGGGAGGAAGGGGTTCGGGGGGAGGAGGGGGGAGGGAGGGAACTGGTAAAAAATTTTAAAATGTATAATTAAATTTTTAATAAAAAAAAAACTCAAAAAAAAAAAAAGAAATTCTCCAGTTGGATGCAAGTTTTCTTCCTATTTAAAAAAGGAAGAGCCAGAATATCAAACTGTAAGCCACAGTTATTATAGTTGGAAATATCTATCTTAGGAAAATTCCTTGATTTTTTTTCGGTAAGCAAAGCTAATACTTCTTGTATGAAAGGAATGAAAGTGACAAGGAATGTTTTTACTCTTTCCCTCTCCCCAATCTCATGTCCTATTTTTCTATTTTTTTATTTCTCTTTTTCTCTGGGGACATTCAGTCCAGATGAGATCCTGACTCTTGAGATAGCAGCTTCCATAGATAAGGGAAAATTGGCTACATTTTAAGCTATCCCCAGAATATTTCTAGAATATTATGGACTGCTACATATTTCTAAGGCTGGAGCCAATCTATGGCCAAATAAGTGACATTTTCTACAGAAGAATGTAGCTGTTTTTAGAATGCGGCTGGCTCTGTCCCTGGCTGTGGGATGGACATGCAGACTGACAGTCTTGCAACAAGTCCCAGCAAACACGAGCACAGAAGGACACATGAAGGACAAGGAATCACGTAAGCTTGTATATACCTTCAGACACAACAGAAGTCTAAGCTGGGCAGGTCTTCATGAAAGGACATCTATTCACCAACAGTATGGCCTCTACTTTGTGCAGAGAACAGAGACGGATCAGGGGTCAGTGAGTGTCCTTCCCCAATCCTACCTGCCTTTCTTCTAAGTGCAGATGACATACATCAGCCATCATGAATTGCTATGAATGGAAGGAGAAAAATGCAAAGAATATTCCATTGTTCACTTACTCCAATTAGAGCAGGCACCTAATAAGAATGACTAAAAGGAGACTAATGACATAATAATATTATGATAATAGTAACACTCTATTTTCTCATTACCATAACCAAGTTACATAATTTTACTACTTGCAAAAACTCTTAAAACAAAACAGCAAAACTGATGAGACTCTTGTCACTTTCACCCTGCTATTTGACTTTAAATTCTTAGTAAAGAGATCCTAAATGTAGAAAGACATCAACATATATTTTAAAGTCTATCAAATAATAAAACATCTAGTACCAATAAGCACCAAAGTAAAAACTAATCCAAGTAAATTTTTAACACAATTTCAGAAGTAGAAAGCTGCTATCTTCTATAATTTGTGACATTTCTATGTGAGATGGAATAATGTATAGGAACAATCTAGCATACATAAGCCCAGATATCAAGATTTACATGTCTTTTTTATTCCCAAATACAATTCCATTACATTGACATAATCTGAGAAAGAAAGCATGCATTATAAACCACTGGAGGTGACAAATTTTCACTGCTAACTGTTACAAATACTGACAAAGTATACTTTTAGGTGAGAAGTTGGTCACCTGTGCATTCTTCTTACCAACCACATATCTCTGGGCTGCTACTTTTTAAGCTGTCCCTGGTAAAGGAACTACTTCCTTTTTCCACCTCCAGCAATTCACAAATAATTTTGTTACACGTGATAAATATCAATTAACTGAAAGATGAAATAGAGTCCTCTATTTTTACCATTAGATCCAGAGTTAGACTGCTTCATATAAATGCTCAGCCTCTGTTTATCTCACTAGAGATCACTGTACACAGCTGAGTTTATATAAGATTGGGACAGAAAGTTAGGGATAATCTCATGTGAAAATAATGAAATTGCAGAAGACAAAAAGTCAGAAGTGGGAATGAAAGAAGGAAGCAATAAGAATTATGACATCTTTACACTGAAGCCACCGGTGAAGTTGCCTGATGACAACTTTGCAAAGTCAAGAGGACTGGGTTTGAGAATTTTGAGGATGTCAAATAATTAGTGAGCTTCTGAACTCATAGCTCCAATGTGTAATTAACCTGCAGCACCTGCAGAGGTTGGATATTATTGCCGCAAACAGATTAGCTCCTTGAGCATGAATTAAAAACTACCAGTTATGCTCACTAAAATAATTACAAGGCTTACAGCTTCCAAGGTTTCAGGATCTAACAGCAATTTGCAACCTGAAGGAGGTTCCCATTGTACCCTGAAATGGCATTAGTAAAGTACACAGACTTTCTTCTTTTTATGGCAACTTTAGCACTGGCTGCTGTGAGAGGATTTAAGTTAATTGGTAATTTTGTCCCAAGTGGTAATATGTGTCCTCACAGTTATAGGACTTGCCTTTTATTCTGTGAGAAAGTCTGTGAGACAGGGTGATGTCTGTTGCCAGGGTTCAAATCAGAATATTATAGGGAATGACAGGCCCCAAGGAAGGCAAAGTCGATGTTTTAAAATGTCAAGTTATATAAGCACTTAATTCAAAAGAAAAACAGATTAAATGCCTCTTGGCTTCGGAGAGCTGAACCAGTCCATCCTATGAAAATGGGCACCAAGTCAACATGCAGTGGTCAATGTAGCAAGTTCTGGATCTGTCTCACTAATATTTCCAACATGTACATTCCATTGTCAAAATTTCAGGCCAGAAACAGAGGTTTTAGCAGTAGTAAAAGTCAACCATGCTTTCCTGTTGGTAAAATGTAGTGGAACTCTTGAATTTCTTCCTGTACCTACTCATTAGAGGCAGTATTTATTTATTTATTTGCATGTGCATGTGCGTGAGTGTGTGCGTGTGTGTGCGCATGTTAGAGGGCACTGTATGTCCCTGTGTAAGACTAAGGGTAACTTTGGGAATCATCCTGGATTGCTTCTACTTCTTTTTGCTCCTTCCTGAGATTTCCCAAGCTCTGCCCACTAGGGCCAGAAGTGCAGGCTACCACCGTTTCTGCCTGGCATTTTTACTTGGGACCTGGGATCAGAACTTGGGACACTCTACTTTCAAGGCAGAATCTTAGCCCCTGAACTATCTCCCCCACCCCAGAGGCACTTTTAAAAGGTGGTGTGACAAGTTTCATGAGCATTGAAATTAAAAAAATAGTCACTGTATTTTTTTCATAGTTTTAATTTAAAGATGTGTAGCTAAGTCTTAGATGGCAGGAGAAATTAAAATGGTCACATGAATTTGTTTCCTTTTTTTGGTAGAGAAAGAAGGTAAATGGTGAAAATTTCTATCAAAAACTAAAGTTGGGTACTTCTGAGATGATGGTGTTGATTATCGTCCTCAAGAATATTCAAATTTAGTAGATGTGACACACCAATGCATATGGAATGCGTCAAGTGCTGTAAGAACTTCAGGCATATGTGGGGACCCATGGACAAGGCACAATGGGTATTTGAGAAAAAAAAACACTTATTTTTGGCTTTTTTTCCCCTAAAAGAGGGATTCTCAACCTCTCGACTCCTCTAACCAACAACAAGATATTTTCTTTAATGGGCGACAGTTGATAATGACAGCAATTTGCTTCTGAGTAAGGAAGGAAACAGTAATTATCAATCATATTATGGCCCTCAATGGGCAGAATTTGACAAGTCCATATTCATGGAAACTAAGACACTCCACTCAGATCTCTTTCTTCCCAGCATATGATTCATTGGAGTGAGACTTGAAAAGAAAGTCTTCCAGCTTTCAAAGTTCAGTGCATGACACATTGACTTCGGAAAGTTTCCCTCAGTACATTCTATTCTGGCAGGGTAAATTTACAGTATTAAGAAGTTGGAGGGGCTGGAGAGGTGGCTCAGGGGTTAAGCCTCTGCCTTGCAGGCGGAAGGTCCTGAGTTCGGATCCCAGATCCCACGTATAGACGCCAGGCGGAAGCGGGGGTGGCCTGCGTTTCCAGTCCTGGTAGGGCGGAACCTGTAAATCCCGGGGCAGAGTGACAAGGAGGAGGTGGAGGCGTCCATGGTGGTTCCGGAGTTCGTCCGTGGTTCTACACACACAAACACACACATACATACATACACACGCACACACACTCACAATTGAATAAATAATAATAATAAAAAAAATTAAAAAAAAAAAAGAAGTTGGGGAAGAGGGGCTGGAGAGATAATTCTGCCTCACTGGCAGAAGGTACTGAGTTAAGATTCCAGGTCCCATGTGAAAACATCAGTTGGAAACAGTGGTGGCCTGTACTTCCAGCTCTGGTGGGTGAAACCTGGGAAATCCCAGAGCGAAGTAAGAAGGAGGTAAAAGCAATCCAGGATGATTCCTGAAGTCACCCTTGGTCCTCCACAGGGACACACAGTGTCACATGCCCCCCAGTAAATAAATAAATAAAATATTAAAAAAAGAAGTTAGGCATTTTTTCATGAATGTGGACTTCTTAATATAGTAATCTTCAGGAAAATGACAAATTTGTTTTAGCATTATAGATAAATCTGAAATCATTTGCTAAATATTGACTAAAACAGATTTCATAGGTGTCAAAAGTAATAAGCCAGACTCAGAAGAATCATTTTTTCTAAATTCCAAAGTCCATGACCAAATCCAAGAAGCAACATGAAATGCTCAACTGGTGAACAGCTAAATAAAATATTGCATATTCATACAATAGGATACTATTTGCAATAAAAAAGAATTAAATTCTGATGGTGCTATGACATGAATAATCTCAAAAATCTCATGGCAAATGAATGAACTCGAACCTAGGAGATAACATATTGTATGATTCCATCTGTAGAAACATCTAATACAAATAAATCTTTAGAACTGGAAATCAGATTAGTGAGTGAGTCAAGCTTTCACTGACAGGCAAGTCTTCCGACATGTGAATTTTACCTCGATAAAGCTCAACTTTAAAAAGCAAAACAATGACAACAACAGCAACAAAAAACCTATCAATTGTTCAGATTCAGTTCATGTCCAATATAGCACTTCACCAAAATGTATAATGCTTATGTAATGTGCAACATCAAATGAATGATTGATATTCATCTCCAGTAGAAAGATGAGTTTTAGAAGGCAAGGATTGGCAAGCGTAAATCTCCTTTTTGCCAAGAACACAATGACTCTTTCATATGTTCAATAAATATATTTATTCATGAATAATTACACAAGGAAACAAATTTTAGGGTCTCTCAAGATCCCTATATACATCTATTCAAATTGTTTCTTCAAAAAGTTGAGGTTATTTAGAAACACAAACACAACTTAAAAATGGAATAAAATTTTCTTCTCATTTTTAACTTAGGTAATGGTAATCTGAAGTGTATTCATTCAGTAGTTTTTTTATTATTATTATTATTTATTCAACTGTGTGTATGTGCGTGCGCGCGTGTGTCTGTGTGTGTGTGTATGTGTGTGTCTGTGTATGTGTAGAACCACGGACGAATTCGCAAATCACCATGGACGCCTCCACCTCCTTCTGCCCTGGGATTCACAGGCTCCGCCCTACCAGGACCAGAAGCGCAGGCCGCCCCCGCTTCCGTCTGGCGTCTATACGTGGGATCTGGGGTCCGAACTCGGGACCTTCCGCCTGCAAGGCGGAGGCTTAACCCCTGAGCCACCTCTCCAGCCCCTCATTCAGTAGTTTTTAAAATATTCATTAACAAGAACTTTGTTGGACTTTGAAATGAAAAATTAAACATGTTCTGGTTCCTATATTCAAGTTTATGCCATTATGGAAAGAAAAACAAACATGAAAGAACTAGACTAAAGTATAATGATTACTTTGAACACATGAGCTGTGATCCGGGTGATCATTTTTCGAGAAGCCAATCTAGAAAGGGTAAGTAGGAATCTATTAGAAAATGACCCAATAAAGACAGACTTGTGTGTTGAGCATGTATGTATGTGTGTCTGTGTGTGTGTGTGTGTGCGTGTGCACCAGAGAGTATTCTTGGGTGGTGTTCCTCAGTACTGTCTACCTTGCTTTTGAAACAAGGTCTCTCATGGGCCTAAAATTGCCTGTTAGGCTAGACTGGATGCCATTAACCCCCAGGAACTGCCTGTTTCTCTTCCCTGAGAGCTAGGACTGCAAATGTGCTGTCATACCTGGTTCCATTTTCTTTTTCTTGACACGGGCTCTGGGTGCTAAACACTGGTCCTCATATTTGTGTAACAAGAATTTTACGGTGGAGGCTGGCTATCATTTCAGTTCAGATCTAGGATTCTTTAACCTTCCAGTTATGGAACCACGAGGGAATCCAAGCAAAAGAATGACACTCAGATGGGGATTTGGGTCACTTCTGCATTAGTGAGGAGGACGACAGGACACTCCATGTGAAAAAGCGGAAGACTGAGCAGGTTCTCTCTCGACCTCTGCCCCGGGCCCGGCCTCAGGTTTCCAGATTTCCAGTGCCCCTCCAATACTTAGGCTTTCCTGGTAGTCTTGCACTTTCCCATGCTCTGACCTGTCCATCTCTCTACCTAAAACCTGTCTGGTTCCCCTGCACAGGAATCCCTGTTTCTTCTGTGCCTGAAATCAACCAATAATTGCCACTTGTCACCTAGAAGGCAAGTTCTGTGCTCCCTTAACATGGAATACTGGAGACATCACATATTTTATATCAAAAGACACACTATGAACCGGAATCTCCATTTCTGAGGTGATTACGTCTCTCAGGAGGATGATATTGAAGAAGCATCCCTGCTTCAGGTCAAAATGAAATTACCAAAGCAATATTTTAGTTTAAAAGAACAAAAAAACTCTTTATCTGCAACAATGGAACTTAGGCTTAAGACCTTAGGCTTAATGGCATGATACTTAGAGACAATCTATTTTTGTATTTTTATTGCCGTGGCTTTATTGTTTATGAGTTTCATTCTCGAAGTTTTCCCTCCAGGCAAGAAAATGGCAAGCCCACCCAAGGCCACACTTTTGCTGGAAAAGACAAAATAAATCTTTTCAGACAGTTTCCTCACCACTCAGTCAGAGAAGATGACAGCCAGGCTTGAAAACAGGATGAGTAAGATCTACACACGAAGCTAAATGATGTTTCTAGGAGGAAATTTTTCTGTTACTGTCATACGGGCTAAAAATTTTATTGGTTGAGGGCCACAGAGCTGAGGGTAAAGGCACTAATTTGGCTTCCCCAAATGCTCACAAAGCCATGAATAATCACACACAAAGAAATAAACAAACATTCATATTGAATAACAGTTTTGGAAAGTTGCATTGTTTTTAGGAAGATAATGCCACATGTTGCTGTCAGGAACTATAGACCTCAAAGAGTGAGGTGACTCATATTCATTCATTTCAAACACTCACAAAGACATCATCAACTTCCTGTCAGCGAAGGAGGATGCTTTGGAGTATTGTCAGCAGCATTCCTGGGGGACTTTGCACATGGCTTCCTGGGTAATTGATGCTGTGAGGTGAGCTCTTTGGTGCAGCGCAGCTCTCCAGGGAAGCTGCAAGAGCCCCGCAGCCACCACACCCTCATTATTCTATACCTATTGGATTGGAAGAAGACCACTTGGGGATTAAACTAATCTAAAGGTGGCTATTTAGGACATGTACTTCGTTCTAAATATTGATCTGTGTAAACATAGTGTGGGTTTGATCTTTGTGTTGTGTGTCTCGGGGCTTTGTATCTAACCAAATTCACTTTGGATATGTAATTCTACTATGAAGTGAACAATTACAGTGCAAGGAATGATTTATCATTCAGTGACAGAAAACAGTTTTTGAGAAGCCACAACAGAACGCTCCCGGATACACTGTGTCTGAGGTTAAGTTTGTCTTTAGGTAGCTTTTCCATGTTGGTGAAATAAGTTATGAGCTGCTTCTTTAGGCAATGATTATAATCCTGTAGCATTGTCTGCTAATCTTTTATGTTTCTTAAATAAGAAATCTGCAACAAAGGGCTGAAGAGATGGCTGGGGTAAAAAGCCTTTGCTTTGCAAGCAGAAGGACCTGAGTTTGCATTCCCAGATGTATGTAGTAGCCTGGAGAATAACAGCATAGTCCTACAATATTTTAGAAAATGTTAAATGTATTTATTTTTTTACTTTAGTAAAATTATGTCTCACTACTAGAAGCTTCCTAATTGTTATTACATGGAGAACAATGCAAACAAATTAGGATAACTGTGTACATACACATAGGAAAAGCATAATAAGCAATAATGCTTAAGTTATGTTAGATAGATCTCCTAAAAAAATTTAATACATTTATGTGGCTATTTTGTGGAAAGTACTCATCTCACACATGCATTGAATAACTGCATTTCTCAAGCTCGAAGCTCATCTCCTAGTCTAGTATTTAGAATTCTCAGCTTTCCGGTGATGAGCTGAACAACTCTCTCCCATTCTCACTTCTCTCCCCACTTCCTTTCCTTTTTTCCTCTTTTCATTCCTTTCTTTCTCCTCACTTTTTGTTCTCCCTCCTTCCCTCCTAATTATTGAAGTATATTCTAAGTACAGGATGCTGGACTTTTGATGGACCATCCTTAAGCTGCTTATCTAACTAGATCCAAGCCCAAGACATTTACCAGCTTCCCTGCCTTTTCCCCATTCCCTTTCTTTCCAACTTCTTTCAGTAAGCTAACTACTATTCTGTTTCCTAACATGTGTTAGCTTTGCTTGTGTTTGATCTTTTAAGTAAAATGACACAATATCCTATGTGTCTGTTTGCTTTGCTTCATATCTTATGAGATTTATCCATATTGGTTACTTTGTTATTCTATTTTTAAAATTTAAAACTGATGAAAAATCATAAAACTGTACATGTTTATGGAGAACCATATGCTGTTTGAAAAAAAAACTATACACTACACAGTATTTAAATCAGGTTAAACACATTTATATTGAACACTGTGATGGTTGATTCTACTATCAACTGAATTTAGAACCACCTGGGAGACACACTTCTGGGCATAAATGTGAAGTATTTTCAAAGAGGTTTATCTGAGGCGGGAAGAGCCATCCTCAGTGCATGAGGGAGGTCTCAGACTAAGTAAAAAGGGAAAAAGAAGAAAATCAGGCAATTGCTAGCATACATCCCTCTCTGGTTGTTGACTGCTGATTCAATGTGTTCAGCTGTCTCCTGCTCGATGCCTTCTTTGCATGATGGACTAAAGCTCCTCAAACCATTAATCAAATTAAAATTTAAAGTTCTGAAGATCTATCAATCTTACTTACAACTGAAGAGTAAATGGGAATAATTCAAAAGGGGGTGATGTTCTTTCTTTCGTCCTCTGGTTCTTGCTTCTTCATCTTCAACATTGTAATCCAAGGACTCAATACTGCTCTTCCACTCTCTCCCACTTTCTTCCTGGGAAATTTTGCTCAAGAGCTTTAATCTGTATTAAGTGCTGGCTGCCATATTCTTTTTTTTATTAGAATATTTTTTAAATAATACATTTTTTATTATTATTTCAGCTCATACAAACTTAATAGGTACACCAGTTCCCTCCCTCCTCCTCCCCCCCCCGAACCCCCTGCTCCCCCTCCCCTCACCCCTCCCACCCCATCCCCCTGTGCCTCCCGCCCCGATTCCCAGAGTCCTTTCTTGTGCATGCCTGACTCTCCTCTGGGCCCTCCTCTCTGATGACGTACAAGGACCCAGTGGCATTTCCCTGAACCCCTTCCTGTGTTCCCCTTAAGCATAGGAACACTACTGTGGCTGTCAATCCCTTGCCTCCAAGGATCTCGATGCCTTTAGCAGATGCTAGACTTTGTGTGTTGGATATTGTGCTGGGCATACAATGTCCAATTATGATTGCTTCGGCCCTAACTTGTGTGGAGTATCTTGCAAATCATTGTTCCTCCCATCCTTTTGCTCTTACACTCTTACCGCCCCTTCTTCCGCAAATGTCCCTGAGCTTCAGGATGAGGAGACATTAGTCTGGCCTAGTTCTAGGTGGTTGATATAGAGTCTCTGAAGTTCTGGATTGTGGTTCGTTGATTTTCTTTTACAGTTTTGTTGCTCCTGTAATGCCCTTCACTCCATCGTGATGGGCATTGTATGTCACCCCCTGGCCAGAGACAGAAAGCTGTTAAACTGGAGTCTTATTATAAGAGCACATTCAAGGGTAGATGTAATACTTATACCCAAAATTGGAATCGCAGGGTCATATGGCCTTAGGCAATGGGAGGGGTCAATCACCCATTTGCAAAATGGTTACTTTTTAATCTGCCGGACTATATGCCCTCCCCTTAGTTGTAAATGATCAGGAACGAATTGTGAACTTAACTAGATGTCACATTACTTTCCTGCAGTCCTTGATGGAGGCCTATTTTCTCTACTGTAACATGGTCACTTCTCTCCTTGTTTCTGGTGTGGCCCTCCAACCCCATCCCTCCTGTTCATAATCCTTGCAATTACTGTAGGTAATACATAGATTTACCTATGAGTGTCTCAAGATGGGCTGGGTGGGTTTGGTATTAGGAGCCACCTATTAGGGAGTACATACGGCGCTTAACTTTCTGGGTCTGGGATACTTCATTTAATATAATTGTTTCTAATGACATCCATTTCCCGGCAAATTCCAGTAATTCATCATTTTTGATGGCTGAGTAGTACTCCATTGTATAGATGTACCACTGTTTCCTTATCCACTCATCAACTGTTGGACATTTGGGTTGATTCCATGTCTTTGCTATTGTAAACAGTGCTGCTATGAACATGGTCGTGCTTGTGCTATCAAGGCGAACCTCTGCTGTATGGGGGGTTATACCCAAAAGTAGAATCAGAGGGTCATATGGCATTTCAATCTTTAATTTCTTTAAGAATCTCCAGACGGCTCGCCAGAGTGGCTGTATGAGCCTGCACTCCCACCAGCAATGTAGGAGAGTTCCCCTCTCTCCATATCCTCTCCAGCATTTGTTGTTGTTTGTGTTGTGGATTTTTGCCATCCTGACCAGGGTGAGATGATATCTCAGGGAAGTTTTGATTTGCATTTCCCTGATGGCTAAGGAAGTGGAGCATTTTTTAAGATATTTGTTAGACATTTTAATTTCATCCCTAGTAAAGTTTCTTTTAAGTTCCAGGGCCCATTTTTTAATTGGGCCATTGGTTTCCTTGGTGTTTAGTTTTCTAAGTTCTTTGTGCACTCTGGATAATAGACCTCTATCAGATATGTGGTTAGTGAAGATTTTCTCCTATTCTGTGGGTTGCCTTTGAGCTCGTGTTACAATCTCTTTATCTGAACAAAAGCTCTTTAATTTCACAAGATCCCAACTGTTGAGAGTTGGTAGCAGTGACTGTGCCATTGGATGTCTTTTTAGGAACTGTTGGCCTAGCCCAATCAGCTCGAGGGAGTTCCCTATCCTTTCAACTATGGTTTTTATAATCTCTGGCCTTATATCAAGGTCCTTGATCCATTTGGAATTAAGTCTTGTACATGGTGACAAGTATGGGTCCAGCTTTAATCTTCTGCATGTGGAGATCCAGTTTTGCCAGCACCATTTGTTGAAGATGCTG
The DNA here is from genome assembly GCA_023101885.1 of Typhlomys cinereus. Classification (NCBI taxonomy): domain Eukaryota; kingdom Metazoa; phylum Chordata; class Mammalia; order Rodentia; family Platacanthomyidae; genus Typhlomys; species Typhlomys cinereus. The sequence continues at coordinate 2,713,761 of JALPQD010000033.1, forward strand.
TTCTTTTTCCATTGGATTCTTTGGGCCCCTTTGTCAAAGATCAAATGGCTGTAGTTGTGTGGGCTTATATCTGGATCTTCAATCCTTATCCATTGATCTGTGTGTCTATTTTGGAGCCAGTACCAGGCTGTTTTTATAACTAGGCTTCCATATTCTTAACCCTAACTTTTGGTTCATCTTTGGGACCTTACAGACCACTGTCACCTGGAAGTTAAAATCAATGTATCAAAGCAGAATATTTTATTTTATGCTGTATCTCTTAGTTACAAGACAGCTGACTCAATCAAGAAACTAAAGAAATGCCAAGAATCTTAATATTCTTTCATGTCTCATAGTGAATCAGGTACAAATCCTTCATATTTTATGAACTCTAATCTGTCCCTTTTAGATGTCATTGATGTCAATTTTAGACCGGTCCTTGTTACTTCCCTCAATGGGTCATCCACTCCTACTCTTGTTTTTTACTCTTTCTGCCATCTCAATAACATAATTTTTTATAACATTATGACCCTCCAAACTATACCTTGCACTGGGTAAAGTACAAACTTACAAATACTAAGGATTTTTGTGACCTGGTTCTTGGTAACCTTATGTGAACTTGCTTTCTCTTTCACTCTTTACATTTGTGCTCCAGACACACTATCCAGACCTCTAATACTGTGTGCCTCCTACTGTAAATAAACGCACCCCATCTTTGCCCCTCCACACCAGCTACCTGTTCTTTTTTCCTGTATATTACCTATTCTATCTTATTCTGGTAGCAGAACTTTGGGGTTTCCAGAGGAAAGCCTGTCAAGGCATCCTGCCCTCAATGGCTAACGGGGTAGACTCCTGAACTATGCTAGAACAATGAGAGATTCTTCCTAAAATTTTGGTGGAACAGAACAAAGATAACAGGTTGAGCTGATTCATTTTGGCAAAAATGCCTTGGTGGGCAGTCCATTAATATCCTACTATCGCCATCTTAATGTTTTTCCTGTTCTTGGCATCCATGGTTCTTTTGATCCTTTCATTTTAAAAAAACTGTTTGCATATTCTCCAGCCACAAATTAAAAATCCTAACTGATAAAATCCCTGATAAAAAAGAATTTTATTTTTCTTTCTATATCAGTTTGGCATAGTGCCTAGAGGACATTTATTGATCGATTGAGTGAATGAATGAATGTTCGCATGAATGAATAATCAGAATCCTTGAGAGGAAAACATGAAAAAAGTGTCATAAGCAATGGAAAGGGTTTAGAGACAGTGCCACTTGCATTCAGTAGTGATAGCATGGTACTGGAGCTGTTCCTGTCTCTTTACAACTCTCCTGATCACCTCTTGTTTCCTGACATTATAGTACACAGGAAAGAATAAACATGCTTTCTATACTGTTGATATAACTTTAATTGCAAGGATCCATTTTATTATTCATCAGTATCACACTATGTGATGCTTTCAATATCCTTCCATGTAATAATACCTTATGAGTACAAAATCAGCAGAAAACAACTTGTTTCTAGTGTTTAGAGGCGATCATACCTTAATGATGTCATCATATCCACTTTGTCCAGGTAACAATTTGAGTTCAACTTTAGTGATCATAGCTACCTGGTCAAATGTGGCAAAGAAGACTCTGAGTTTCCATCACGCTACACTAAGGTCCTGGAACTGATTAGATAGAATGGGCTTTTAAATTTTGGTTTTACTTCTATTTTTGTTAGAAATTTTAAGTTAGCATACACAGTAATGGATCTCATGATGACATTTTATATATGCATATGATTGTACTTTGCTTGTATTCATTTCCCATCACCTTCCCTTGTCTCCCCTAGAGCTGACCTATGAGATTACAAAATTGCTATGTGAACATGATAGTAATACTATAATTAGAAACTCATTTATAATGCTAGCCAGCAGCATTCTTAAATTCCAGAGCTTATAGTGTAATCATTAATATCTGTAATTTAGAAAAGTATATTATATTCTTTGCCTTGGTCTATAACCACCCATGAGTCATGGTGAGCTTTTCAGGGGACTGTGCCAACAACATTCGGTGGGGTGGCCATACTCCAGAGGACATTTATTATAGTGTGAACCTAATATGATATATTTGAAATTCTTTTTTTTATTATTATTATTTTTCAATTGTGTGTGTGTATGTATGTACACGCGCATGTGTGTATGTGTGTGTGTAGAACCACGGACGAATCGGGAACCACCATGGACGCCTCCATCTCCTTCTGCCCTGGGATTCACAGGCTCCGCCCTACCAGGACCAGAAGCGCAGGCCGCCCCCTGCTTTCGCCTGGCAGTCTATACGTGGAATCTGGGATCCGAACTCAGGACCTTCTGTCTGCAAGGCAGAGGCTTAACCCCTGAGTCACCTCTCCAGTCCCGATATATTTGAAATTCTAAACCTTAGTTATTCTCTAAAAGGAAATAGGCCTCAAATGGAATATAATATAATCAGGTTAATGTCAACATATTATTTTAGGAAAACTAAGTATACATGACTAGAAAGTGAGAATATTAAAACCCTTGGGGTAGTCTTGGAAGTCTAAATGTCTTGGTCAATGGAGCAGAGTGAATGCCTTGGAAATATAATTCAGACCCCAGATGCACATAATTTTCATGAGAGCAGTGACTAGAGGATATAGGTGTATTAAATCATGATACTTCATGTGACGTCATCTAAACATGGTCAGGGAAGCTGCTTTAGACTTTATGTTGCATTTGCACAATTCTGCTAATGTTTGGATAGATGATTTAAAATATCAAAGCCATGTCTTTAGGCAGGCAGATACCTGTAATATGAAAAGCCCTCATCCTCAGCGAGCATATATCTGATTTTTAAAATTTTTTTATTATTTATTATTAATTCAATTGTGCATGTATGCGTGTATGCACATGTGTGTATGTATGTGTGTGTATGTGTAGAACCACGGACGAATTCGGGAACCACCATGGATGCTTCCAACTCCTCCCTTGTTTACTCTGCCCCGGGATTCACAGGCTCCGTCCTACCAGGACAGAAACACAGGCCACCTCGGCTTCCACCCGGTGTCTATATGTGGGGTCTAGGATCCGAACTCAGGACCTTCTGCCTGCAAGGCAGAGGCTTAACCCCTGAGCCATCTCTCCAGCCCCCGTAGATCTGATTTTGAGGTACGTCGAGTGGGTCTTGTGTGGCAGAATAAGAATGAAAGGACAGTTACAGAAGACAGAGAACAGCAGAGAGAGATGCAGAAAGACTTCATCTCTCAGGGAGCAAATCAGGCTTGGCTTCCAGAGTCACAGGAGAGGACAAGATCCCTGGGGACTTGTGAAAAGCAGTAACAAGCAGTATCTTCAGCACTGGTGAGAACAGGGAAACAGTTGCGCGGAAGTTGGTCTAAGAGCTGCAGTCTGTCCTGAAAGTCAGGGACAAAAACACTGTTCTCAGCAGGAGGCACAGCAACAAACTTTTGTGCAAAGACTACTGGCCATTAAGCTCTGGTAGCACAGAGCAAAAGCTGTTCATCTTGTGATGAGAAGGGCAAAGGGCTCCCAGAAAACCTCAAGCTAATCCATATCACCAGGCATTCAGCTGGAGCAGGGAGAATTCATATACTCTGGGCTGAAGGGTGAACTGCTGCAGAAGTGCATACAAACACATTTCATTTACACTGGAGCATGGGGATAGAAAACTATTCTTTATGTGACCATCAACAGACGACCCTTACCTATGATGCTGTCCCAAAAATGTTCTTGTGTGTGTGGATGTATGTGCACACACATGAATGCATATTCATGTATATGTATTCATGTGTGCTGGTATGTGCACATGTAAGAGACCAACCTTGTGTTGCTCCTCAGACTCTAGCTGCTTTTTTGAGAAAGAATTTTCTTATTCAACTGGAACTCACCTAGTTGGCCAGTTGGCAAGCCAGGGGCCACCCAGTGATCCACCTGTCTTTGCTTTTCCAATAGTTGGATTCTTAGTGTTTATGCAGGCCCAACTTATTTTCCTTTTTTTACATGATTGTGTACACATGTACATGTGTGTATGTGCATATTGTGTGCAGGTGGGAACTGGAGTATGTGGGCCTGTGGAGGCCCAAGTATGACATCAAGAATCATCCTGGATTGTTCTATCTCCTACCAGCTTTGTCTGTTTTCTAGAGCTAGAAGTCTAACCATGCCGATGTGGCATTTTTTATGTGGAATCTGGGGATTGGACCTTAGGTCCTTGTATTTGTGAGGCAAAGGCTTTAACCCCTGAGTCATCTCCTTAACTCGGGCATGGCTTTTCTCTATAGGCTCCAGAATTGAACTCAAGGACTCATATTGCAAGGCAAGCTCTATATCTGTTGAGCTCTTTCTCCACCCACAGTGTGACTGAAGCTGCATCCAATTGAGAGATAAGGCCTCAGAACCAGGAAGCAACTCTCAAGTTCATACTCAATCCTTTGCTTCTTTGCCTCACGCTAGGTCTGTAGGGACAGCTGCTGCATTCCATAGTGTCTCAAATAGGACTCCTACTTAGATTTCAAAAGACATTTCTTCAAGCATGTCTCTCTCTGGATCCAAAGTTTCTTCTAGTCTCTCTTTGCTGGCACTATTGTTTTCACCGAATGAATTTCAAGTTCATCACTCTGGTATGCAAAGCCAGGTGAAACTTAGCACTCTTTTAATACATGAACTCTCCCTTTCTTGATGTCACCTCCCTAGGTTCCCTTGCATTGCAGGTCTCCACTGCCCCCTCACTGTTCTGTTACGCTTTGACTCATGCTTTCTCCTGTAAAACTCTTCCCTTGGGATTCTTCTTAGCGATTAGTCCCTGGAGGACAGACTTAGGAAAATCCTTCCTTTAGTTAAAGCTGAAACTGTGTTACAGTGATTTAGAAATACAGGTAATTAAAATCTAATTAGACACTGATGATTAAGTTGAATCTTGTGCTGAGGAAGGTGACACCACAGTGAGGCTTGGGTAGAACATGAGCCTTCATGATGTTAGTTGCATTATTGATCTTGGCCTAATAGAACAAAATGAATAAAACAGAACCCATTATGCAGTGATGCATCATTCCATTAGAGATGAGGATTGGATCAGACAGGAAGTTATCGGCTGCCAAAAGCAGCCTGTAGGACCAGAAAACAGCATCTGCAGGCAGTAAACTGGGTTCAATAGTTGCCAGCATCATGCCTAACAAGGACAGTCAGTTGCGCTCTTCTCCAGAGATTGTGCAGTAAGCTTCAGATCATAGATGTCAACTTATGCTACATCCTAGGGGTCTGAAAGCAACAAGGCAGACATGGTTCACCTTCAGTGTATATTTGTAAATAATTTAAAACACTTTGAAATATTTTACTCTAAAATAATATGATATGACCAGAATAATAATTGTAATTATTTAAGCATTAACTCAGTGAGGCAGAATGTGGAGTTGGGAATACAATTCAGTAGTATGGTATTTATCTGACATGAATATAATTCTGGGTTAAATTCCCAGCACACAGCAGACATTTTTTAAAAGCCTATGGGTTTACTATGGAATAGAATTGGAAATATCATGACTTTGAATAGGAAAACACATAGTAGAACTTGCTGTTAACTCTTTTTGTTTACATAGCCAGACCCTTGGAAATGAATATTACTCTCCTCTGGTGCTTCAGTGAAATACTTAGCTGATTCTGATGTAATGTATTAAGGGACAGACCAAAATCCAGTGAAACTTAGCTACCATGTGATTAGAGGGTCTTGCCAGACAGAAAGAGCATGGATCATTGATTAATGCAGAAGGAAAAATGTTGACCTTTGCTTTCTGTGAATCTGTGCACAAATGAGACCATGGGCTGCGCCACTCCTTAAAAGCTGTATGGTCCCTTTATTGCTTTAGCTTAGCCAACTAAAGCTTTACTATATACCTTGTGTCTTTCAAAATGTCACTTCATTACTAAAGTCCAGAAGATGTACAGCCTGAATTACTTGAAAACTAACCTGCCATACGACAAAGCTATAGGAGAATCAAATTGAGTCAGAATTATAGATCAACACTAAGAATCTAAGGCATAAAAACAAACTTCACATTTAGGTATTTAGAATAACATGACACCAAGAACATCAAGATTAAGAAGAGTCCTCAAAGATATCACTCTATGAATCTGCACACTAGTCTTGGCAGGATCCTAAGTGGGATGTTGACATCAGGTGCACCGTTAGGTGAGATGGGCATATCAGAGCTCTGAAAGAAGCACAGAAATATCAGGCTGAACCCAGCAGGGAATCCTCACTACAACTGTGGATCATTCAGTGTTTTTGCTTAACTCATGCTTGATGTCAGAATCTTTCTCTAACAGTACATGTCACAAAGTTTCTAATTTGCTCAACCTTTTGTTGTTTCTTGGAATTCAAATAAGGGAAGAAGGACAGAAAGCAGCAGGTAAAGGTTTATGATGGATATCTTCCTGGAAAGAACTGCCAAGTATGAAGTTTTTGAGACAGGAACATGAATGACATTCTTGGGGAACCTGAGAAGTGAAGGGCTAAGGCAAGTGGGACAGAATGAGTGAAAAGTTAATCACAATGGAATGTGATGGACTCAATGAAGCCTCGATAAGGATGCTTGATAGAGTTGTGAAGGAATGGGAGATAGGATGAACCACAAAAAAACCTGAGAAAGTGGCCTGTGAATTATAAGATGAACAAAGGAAATGATCATAATTTGTCATCCATGTACATATCTATGTATTGCAACATCATCAGTAATGGTAACAGCTTGTCCAAATAACTTAAATTCATGCTGAGTATCACTCAACCAGTATAGGAGTTCCCAGTGTATTCAAATTTTAATTCTAGCTACCAAACGTATATGAAATTCAGCAAAGTTATGACTGGAGTTCACTATCTAAAGAATTATGGCTAACAGTATGTAAAAATTCTTACTATCACCTAAGATAATGGTTTAATGAATGTGCAAACATTCCACAGTGGAAGAAATAATGGAAGCAACAGAGGAAGCAAACAGCAACTCAAAGCAAAAACTCATTAAACCATAAAGATTATGACAACAGGTTGGTGATATAGTTCAGTGTTACAGTACATGTTACAGTACCCTAAGCAGTAGCCATGAAGTCCAAAGTTCAATTCTAAACTCAAAAAGCAAGGACGATGACAGTGTTTCCATGATGATTTTGGACATGAAGAATGCTGCATGTGCATTTAAACAGCCTCAAAACAGAGGGACAACAACTTTATTATCTACAAGAATTTGTAGTACATTTTGCTCGATGGGCTCACTTACTTGACTGTTTAAACCACTGCTTTTCAAGCTCTTCATACTCACTCCTTATTTCCCTTTGTACTGGAGACCTTGGCAAAAGAGACACCCTATTTCCTCACAGTCAGCACCTCCAACTTGCAAAGCTTCCTCACCAATACTGCAATCTAGGCTGGAGAGGGAGAAGTGTTAGATGACAGAAAGAGAATCAACACGACCACCTTACAGTAGTTACTGAAAACACCCCAGTTTGAAAATGTTACCATAGTGACACTCTGCACATGTGCACTGTGCACGTGATTGCTGTTAGCACTCGTCTGTGTTGAGAATGTGAAGAGAGACAATGGAGCCTTCCCACAGGATAGAATGATCTCATTCCATAAATAACAATCAGATGGCAGATTGCCTTGTTTGTGTTACTGGCCTCCCATTAATGTCAGTGGAAACGGTGGCAGTGAACAGAGGGCAATACATGGCCTGCAACCACCTAGAGCTCTAGACACAGGGAAATGGAAAAAATCCATTATATTATCAGCTAGCTGGTCCTTATTCTGGGGACATGCAGAGATTTTTTTCTTATTGCATATTTTGGTCTTCTTTTTCAATATTACTTTGAAACAATTGAGCAAAGACTGTTTCCATCAGGAAATTCATAAACATAAAAGCCAAATTAAAAAAAAAAACTTCTTGGCAAAGATACTGAAGACTTTTTATTAAATTTTCTCTCCCTATGTATATAAACTACCTTGTTTTGTGATAAAAAAGCAACCTTGATTTGTTCATATTGTTGTTCTCCAGTATGTGCTGACCGCTGTCACAACACCATTAGTCATGAGCACATTTAGTTGTAGGCAAATGTGTCTATAAGCAGAGGGAATGACTAAAGGAGCAAATAGAAGTCAAGCCCTCTGGCAAAGTGAAACCACAGCAGTTACTTCTGTTGTTTTAGGAACATGTTTTATTCCTTATACAACCATAATACAATTTTTCACTTTAGCAAGGGAAAAAAATCCTAATTTTTTATTTGATATGACTTCATCTAACTCTCTGCAGCGGCAAGAAATAAACTTCCATGACAATTTTTTCAACAGTCCAATCTTTCTCTTAAAAGCCTTTATATTATAAGCACAGTCTCACAGTTATAATGGTGATTTTCAGTTTTCCCTTCCCTAGAAGTTGAAGTTTGAGTTTGTTCTTTCTGTAGAAAAAGATCTACAGAACATGTTTCTATATAAAAAAATCTTAGAACATCTTTTTATTGATATTGAACTTTCATAAGCTAAAGGTGCTGGTGAATTATGGTATTATGTTAAAAAATTCTAATCATTATATTCTGTGTAATGTACTTATGTCTAAAGCTGAAAAGGAGAAATAAGCAGATTCAAAAGTATCACTATTCTCTTTCAAAACCTAAGTGGACCTTGAGTTGTACTTGATCTTTGGTGGAACATACACCTTAAAATGTTAACGTAAGTGGTGTTTAGAGAACTAAATGCAGGAGAAACAGAAAGTTTAATAATAAAGAACAGATCATTTCAAACTCTAAGATGTTTAATAATTTCAGAATCCTCTTCTGGGTATATATTATCATTGCTATTTACTAAAGAGAAAATTAAGAGTCAGAAAAAGTTAATGAGAGAATCTACAGGCTATGTATAAGCTAAAGGTTAATGCCTCCCTCCCCCCAAGTGACCATACAGTACATGATGCTACTTAAATTACTTTAGTCTTTATTTTCATTGTGGTAAACATATCACTGTCAAGTTTCATTAAGCCATCCACAATTTGGGAAGCATTAATATGTTGATGATTGCTGTTATGGAAAAAAGGACCATGTTATTTTGTTGTGGTGGAAATGTCTACACTAATGAGATTGAAGAAAATGAATTAGTGGTGGCTTTTTAGTCTTATGACTTTACATCAAGAACTGCCCTTAATATTTTTATAATTCATCTAACTCAATTACAAAAAGCAATTTTTTTCAGAAAAACTTGCTAGAAGAGAATTGATTATTCAGTAAGTACTACATTTAGTCACCCTTATATAGTTAAGCAGAAAACGATAGTATTCATGTTCTCTGTCATTCTTTGTTGAAGGATATGTGGGACTGAGGTTTACTTTCTCTGTCTTCATCAGTTATCTATTGCCACAGTAATGTTGTCTAACAAAAAGCCATTCAAGTCCCAGAGAATGCAGTAGCATTTATTTAGCTCATGAGTCTGCAGACACTGTTCTGGCAAGATCTGGGATTTGGTGTCTAGCTCTGGGATTTCTCATATGTCTAGATGTCAGTTGATTCTCAACTCACCCAGGATAGCTACCACTCAAAAGATACAGGGAAGTCAGTGCTGTCTTTTTCTCTAATAGTCTAGCATAGGTGTACTCTTGTGGTCACAGCAATGAAGTGGAGACAAAAACAGATGGGCAAGTCTGTTTTCAAGAGGCTTACTGTGGCACAACTGCTAATCATATACTGATTGGGACAAACCACAAGGGAAATCTGAGAATTAAGAGGAAGAAAGGAGAAGCTACAAAGACTAACTGGGGAAAAAAAAACCATGGAGAGGTGACAGCTAGAGTTGTCAATGTTAGCAGTCTACACCTCCCTTCCTATGCTTAGGCTGCCATGGAGTTTTCCTGGTTGCAGTTCTGGGGAGGGTTTCTTTTTTTCCCTCTGACCAAACGACATGTCTTGTAACAAGTAACAAGTGATTTACAAAATTGTTAGTATTCCAAGGCCATGAAAATCATCAGAGCAGATGTTCTAAACGGTTTGGAACAATGAATTAATGAAAGAATGAAGATTTACCATTATGTTCCATGTTACCATATGTCATTATGTTCAACCAGGTAGCTTCTTGCAGCATTATTAACCGAAGTAAAATGTTCATTTTGTGCTTTTTCTGCATCTACACTCACTTTGGGGTTAAAATGACTGTATCAGTCTTACCCAACCAATTGGACATGCGCATAGTCTTTGAGGAGCACATTGTGGTACACAGTCAGGAATGTGAGTGATGCGTGTCAAGAAACTGGGGCTAGATTCAAAACTAATCTCCAACTTGTTTTAGAATTATAGAGGATGCCTGAAGCATCTTTCAGATGGGAAAACTCTATGAAGTTTCTTTCCTTTAGTTCTGAAATCTCACAAATTTTATTATTTTAGGTTCAACATATTAGAAAGGAGGATCAAAGTACTATGGGAAAGGTGCATACAATAACAGATAAACTGAAATGAAAAAGATGTCATATCCATTTTGGACTAGAAAATTAAATCCCAGTCTCTGGTATGTGTGTTCTTCTAACCATGGCAATGAAATAAAAGTTCAGGAAACAGAGGCAGGCAAGTGCATGTTCAAACCTAAAAGCTAACATATCTCAGGCATTTTGGAAGGGGTGACATTTAAGGACCTATGGAACTTTTATAACCAATGGGGTCAGTGAATGTACAGACCTGAATCAGATTGGATATGATAAAATCAAGAAATCATGTACTTTAAGAGATGACAGTTAATATGGACAATTTGTGGAAGATACACCTTCAAAGATGGGAGCAATTAATTTATGGCCTTACATAGTAGAGCAAAGTTTTTGTGCTTGTTTCTGTAGACAATCCCATTTTACAAAATCAATCTTATTTAAATTACCCAGTATGGTGAAAGGAAAATGAAATCTTCAGGTTTTCTAGACCATCTAGGTGAGAGATAATGAAGATTTACAATAAGAAGATGGTAGTCAGGGGAGAGAGGCTCTGAAGAAAGTGAGACAAGAATATCCCAGCATCTTGTCTAATAAATCTTTTTCAATAAAAATAAGGCAAAATACATGCAGAATTTAAATTCTACAGTAAATGTAATTCCCAAAATGTCTCTCTAATTTTCTATTAGAGCTAATCTATTTCAAATTCAGAGATACCAGAGACAGAAATGCTTGTTATAGTAATGAGTCTTGAAGGCAGCACTAGAATAATAAGAAACTTAAATTGATTTGTCACTGTAAACAGTGACCACTCATTATTAGAAATAGCTCACTGGTTACTTACCTTTATTCAGTCAGCATGGTCCATTTGGGTGGTTGAGCATAACCTGAGCTCCGAAAGGACTTCATAAGTCCTTTAGATGATCAGCACAAGGAAGATAGAAGCTAAGCCTTTAGTGCCAGAAGCAAAGTAAACATGATCATGCACAATGTCTTGTGGTGTGAATGATGAAAGAGATTTTGAGACCTGAAATCAAGTGCTTTCAGCTAATCAGTGGACTGAGAGCAGAGCTCAGCTTTCCCAGTACTTAGAGGGTGTTGTCTGTATGAAGTTTATTGGCATTTTGTAACATTCATGTCTGTTCATATATTTAAGGTAATGATCTCAACCATGGGTTCTACTATCAGTCCATGCAATATTTGAGGGCAGGGGCAATAGTTAAGATAATAAGGCTGATATGGAGTAGGTTTCAGTGACTGAAAATGACAGTGTAAATATAAGCTGGATCTTACTTTCTAAGGCTCTGAATGATAAGATGAGGACTTTGTGCTGAAATAGAAAGTGTGAAATCACAGAAGACTTTTACAACCATACTTTATTAAACAGTACTATATTCTCTCAGATTTTTGTACAAAACCTGAATGAAATGTGCATCACATGATTTTTATTGCTATGAAAGAACACTCTGAAAATTGCTATGGGCAATTAGATTTTTTTTAAACTTCAACTGAGAGAAGTTTCTGTTTATTATAGTGTCACTTCCAAAATTATACACATCACAGAACTAGAATTCTGGGATGCATTATCTTTTCTTTTCTGTGTTAGGTTTCTTTGGACTGAGAAAGAAAATTTTTATTCAGCTACTTTTAGAACTATTATTAGAAAAATGTATTGGCTAAATATAAAACAAAATGCTACACATACTTAAAAATTTTCCTGAACTAGAATGCATTAATTTCATTGAATTTTCTCAATAGTATTGCTGCAGTTAGAATGTAAGTGCCATGTACATGTAATTCACAAAAGCAACAGAGATGGGGTCAGATGAGTACAGTGGACCTAGGGCTCTGTTGGTATATTTGATAGGGAGCTATGAGAAAGAAGCTGATTTCTACCTGCCTTTATCATTCCTTCACAAAGTACACAGCTTCTCACAGGTATCCTTGAAAGGTTGGTAAAAGACTAAATTACCTAACCAGCCAAGCTAGCTTAATCAACATAAGAGATGACAGATAATCGCAAAAAAGTACCTTTAACATTAAATGCTTTCTAAAATATTCACTAAAATGATAAACAAAATCCAAGAAGGCAAATACACAATATGAAAATCTCATCTCCCGTAACTGATCAATTTCTTCTGAGTAATAATTGCATCTAAGACAATATATGCACCATGGGCAAGAATGGTAGCTGACTTTTTCATTTTAAAATATACTTGGAGAGACAACAGTAAACAGTAAATAAGTATTATAGTATGTTTAGTTTGAGATTAAATGGTATAGAATAATGAAAATTATCAACCTACTTTTATTATATGGTCAGGAAAATTCTCTCTGATTAAGTAAAATTTAAAGTAAGACTCAGGCTAGAGAGATGGCTCAGGGGTTAAGACTGCCTCACAAGCAAAAGGTCCTGAGTTCAGATTCCAGGTCCCACATAAAAACACCAGACAGAAAATGGTGGTGGCCTGCAAGTCTGGCCCTGGTGGGTGGAGCCTAGAAAATTCCAGAGTGAAGCAAAAGAAGATACAAGCAATGTAGGATGATTCCTGAAGTGACCCTAGTCCTCCATAGGGACACACAATGATACACACACGCGCGCGCGCGCGCACACACGCACACACACGCACATGCACACACACACACACACACACAGGAAATAAAGTTAAAATAAGACTCTCCAAGATGAGTGTGAGGTACTAGGAACAAAGTATCAAGGATAAAAGGGTATGTTATACTTTAGAACTTTCCAGATCATGACATAAGACTCTGTTGATGACAACATCCATATACTGACCATAGGACATGGAGAAAATAAGTTGGAACTGATCTAGAAATCTCCTTCCTGAGAACCAACTTTGATGGTACATAAGGTATTATGAAAACTGATGGGAGAGGATAATCAGCAACTATCTTACCCAGTTGTGAACTGCTATAACTCATCCAGCTATAACTGCTACCACGTTGGCAGGAGCCAACCATTGTCTCCTTGACAGTGGCAAAGAGGTCATTAGGGTAAATAACTGTTCTCTGATTGAGGTAAAAACTTACTTTTCAGAAAGTATGTGTGCCTGGTAATATAAACTAGACCAAAAAACCTTTAGAAGAGGAAGCCATAGACCCCCAAGGAGAAACAAACTGCTAAGATTAGTTATAAGAAAATGATACAAAACTGTCATCTAAATGTTCATCATTCTATCCATAGATTACAGGATCTTTCAACACTGAATCTAAAGTATTCCTTTTGTAATAGAGGGTATTTTTGTGCATCAAATAGCAACTAACCAAAGTCCAGTGAGTAGGTGACCATGGACTACTCAGCCCTAAGCAGGACGTCTTAATCACCTCCCACCCCAAGGCTTAGTGATCATCACAGAAGAGGAGAGGTAATGAAGTAAGAAACTGAGGGTGTAATGGGGTGCTGCCAGACAGTATTTCTAGACAAGCCAGGGTGGCTGTACTCATGAACTCTGCAGCTGGGTCTATTTCCAGAAGACCTACAAATGACTTGGGTAACAATATTTCCCATGGAAGGGGCAAGATCTTAAAAGGTACATCTCCCTGAGAAGTTACTGAGGGTTAATGCAGGGTAGGGGGAGCAGTGGTATCAGATTACTTACATCATTCATGCTCCAGCAAGTGTTCAGGTAGAGGCAAATATGGCAACCCAGATATCCATACAAATGAGAAAGAAGAGTAAGAGATAGACTGGGAAGAAGTGCGTTGGAAAAAGGAGAAGGTACAGGATTAGGCAATAAAGGAGTGAAAATGACATGAATTCATTGTATTCATGTATGAAACTCTAAAAGAATAAAATGAATATTAAAAACAAAGAGAAATGGGGCTGAAGAGGTGGCTCAGGGGTTAAGCCTCTGCCTTGCAGGCGGAAGGTCCTGAGTTCGGATCCCAGACCCCACATATAGACACTGGGCGGAAGCAGGGGCAGCCTGCGTTTCTGGTCCTGGTAGGGCGGAGCCTGTGAATCCCGGGGCAGAGTAAACAAGGAGGTAGATAGAGGCGGTCCATGGTGGTTCCCGAATTCGTTGGTGGTTCTACACACACACAGACACACACACACACACACACACACACACACACACACACGCGCGCGCGCACGCACATACATACGCACACATGCACAATTGAATAAAAAAAAATTTAAAAACAAAGAGAAATGACTCATAACAGGTCCCTAGGTTTCTTTCTAATACTTGGAGGTCTGGATAAGAATCATAAAAGTCACTTAATATACATCAAGATCAGTGTTGGGAGCTTTTTATGAGGTAACCTCACTTAGCAAGTACCCAGAAGGTAATTACCACTCTCTGCTCTTCAGAGAATCAAACCAAGACACACAGAATATGGACAGCTCAAGCTGGAGAGATGGCACAGGGATTAAGTCTCTGCCTCACAAGCAGAAGGACCTGAATTTGGATTTCCATATCCCAAGCAAAAACACCAGGCAGAAATGGCAGCAGTCTGCACTTTGACCCTGAAAGATGGGGCTTAGGAAATCCCAGAGCAAAGCAAAAAGCAGATAGAGCAAGGAGATAGAAGTTTATTCATTTTAATTGTTTTTGCTTATTTTACTGCCTTATTTGCTTGTCTAGTCTGGTTTTCCTTTCTACTTATGTCACTAAAGAAGAACAAAAAACATAGATTTAACAGCCAGATGCTTGTACTCTGTTTCTTTCACATGGGTGTGGATGTGTGTGACAGAGACAGAGACAGAGAGAACAAAGAGACAGAGATAGATGGAGAAAGACACACAGAGAAAGATAGAAATGGAGACACACACACACAGATGAACAGAGAAAGAAACACAGAGACAGAGACAGATATAGAGACGGGGGGGGGGAGGGAAACTTTAAGATAAATTATCTATATTCTAATTTTATTTTAGAGTGTGTGTGTGTGTGTGTGTGTGTGTGTGTGTGTGTGTGTATCAGAGGGCCCATGTGTCCCTGTGGAGGACCAAAGGATGACTTTGGGAATCATCCTCAATTTCTTCCACCTCCTTTTTGCTTCACTCTCCCCTCTGCAGGGCCGTTAAGTACTGTCTGTTGCTGTTTCTGCCTGGCATCTTTATGTGGGACCTGGGATCCAAACTCAGGACCTTCTGTTTTTGAGGCAGAGGTAGAGTCTTAACTCCTGACCCATCTATCCAGCCCTTCCTGTGATTTTTTTTTTAAGCAGCAGAAGTATGTGGAAAAGACTTGACATGAATTTCTTTAGTGGAGACAGGCAATGTAGGGGTGTGTCTCTGGCGAGAAAATGAGCCAGAATATATTTAAGTTCACCAAACTATTACTATTTCATTAGCAAAAATCAAAAAATTGAAGTTGTTCATAAGCAGTTTTGAATGAGTAATTTTCAAAAGTAACATGTTTGGGTTTTACTTTAAAGGAAAAAAGAGAGAGAGAGAGAAAGCCAGACACTGTCACACTTGTGAAACCTGGCAGATCAGAGGATACTGGTCGCCAACTCCTGTGCATGTGGGGCTGGGAGCTGTGCTCTGTTCCCTTGGAGCGCGCACAACTCCCTCCCCCTTCTTTATTCACCACCTTCCTTGTTCAGCACTGTAACCAGTTCATTTTCACAGCACGTCAGCTGGTTAGGAGGGGAAGGATTGACTGTGTTTAATGATTAGCTTGATGGGAGACAAGTAGTCTATTTGGGCTGAGTCTGTAGTTGTTTTTTTTTTACTTGAATAAAACATAATCATCTGGATCGAACTAAGTTTTTTTGACTGGAATAAATGTAATCCTACAATCTGGAAAAACCTATAAAAAACAAAGACTTAAGAGAAAACCTGCATGCATTAACCTCTATGACAGTAAATTTGGCCCAATGAGCTCATATTGAATACTCAGTTACAATCAGGAGAGTCTCCCAAATAATCTGATGATTGGCCTCTAGAACAGAATATTATTTATGACATTGATTTCCAAAAAAAAAAAACCCTATATCTAGGATTCTTGTTTTTACTGTTTGTTTTACTTATAAGAAAGAGGCAGGGGGCTGCATGACATTAGTGTAGAGGTCAGAGGAAATTTTCACAAGTCATTAAGTTTCGGGCCATATTTGCCTCCAGAACCTTCTTTGAGCACATACTTGAATTTGTAAACCTCAATGATTCCATATTCATGCACTACTTATTTTTATCGTGGCAATTATAATTTAACAAACTATTATTTTTTTTGAGAAACTAACATTTATTGAGTGCCTATGGGCATATACATGTCTGGCCTTGTGCAAGGATTATTTAATTTTTTTTGAGAAGTGGTTTCATGTAGCAAGGACTGGTCTTCAACTCTCTATGTAACCAAAAATGACCTTGAATTCCAGATCCTCCTGCCTAAACTTCCAAGGGCTGGGGTTACAGGCTGCAAAACCATGCCTGGCTAAAAAATATGATTTTACTGGTGATTTTTGTCTGTTTCTTCCCATTGGGATGCATTGCTGGGTAATATATTAGTGGGAATTCTTTGGAGAAACAGGATCAATAGAACACATAGAATTGTAAAGAGGGATTTATGAGAGTGGCTCACATAGGCTGAAAAATTTTACAATGTTTATCTATAGGTTGGAGAGTCAATGAATTCTACAGCTACAAAGTCCAAGAAACTGGAGTCATCACAAGAGAAAGTACCAATGATGTAGCCTTGGTCCAAGGCTACAACTTTGGACTCTGCATGAAGGACTTCAGGTGTGTATCAGCATTGAAAGATCAAGAAAACGGAGTCTGATATCCAGAGCTGACGGTAGCAGCAAAAAAACACATTCTTCAAGAAGAATGCAGCTTGCATACACTGGTGATTCCCTCTTTTGTCTTCCACCTGTGTTTCATCTGGGTTCCCAGTCTGCTGGACAGTACCATCCACATTCAGGGTGGTCTTCCTTCCTCTGTTACAGTTCCCATAGTAACTGAATGAAATACCTTGACAGGTAATCTCAGAAGTGTGCTTTATACTCCCAGGAGCCTCTCAAGCCAATTAAATTGACAGTCAAGACAAGTCATCACAGACAGATAAGGACAATGAATTGACAGTCAAGATTAACCACCATGGTTGGACAGGGATGCAAACTATTGAGTCCTCAGTGACTAGAATAGTATCCAGATATGGAATAGACATTTATCACATGAATGAAAGAGATCACAAAAGAGAAGCTGTTCACATTTCTGGTCAGGAAAAGTAGTCTTTCCTTTGAAGTAATAGCTTCTGAAGGAGAGCTCCCTACAACTGAGAAGATTTGGTTTGATGCAGATGCCATTTTATGCTGACCCTGGGCAATCAAATCAGAGATGATGGAAACCATTAGCACTGCAGATGGAGAAGCGACCGTGTGGGTGGCTGCTGTGTCTGGAGGTGTCGATGTCTCTTTTCCTCAAATGCCACCCTGCAGAATTTTGAACTCACCCCTTGCATAAGATATGGGAGAACTCTCCTTCTTCTGACACTGTCACTTTACCTGGGTCCAGACCTCAGTAAATGGTATGTGCAGATCTCACTGTGGAAAGCTGCAGAGCAGCAGAATCAGGAGCTGGGCCACTGTGAAACAGTTGGCTGCTGGGCAGAGATAGGCAGCAAGCCTCATTCTTATCTCAGGGAGTTACAGCTCTAAGTTTTGTTCCTACAGTGGGAATGGTATTTCCCTTTTACTTTAATCTAATCAGAAAATCAGAGCAGTCACAAAGCCAAAATGATGCAACTTTGACATAGGAGAAGAAAGTCATTTAAAGCAGGACTCAATCTGGAGTACCAAGGACACCCATTGATATATGGAAGAATATTGACATTCCTTAGTAAATCTACAACTTGCTAAGTTGCATTTTAGAAGTAATATTTCAAAATGTTTAAAGTCTTGTTTATAAAGTGAACAATAAAGGTATAACAATTTGACAGCTAATATTTTATCGGTACAAAACCAATCCTTTCTGAAGGATATACCCTTGTTCTCTCTCTGTTCACTCCAATTCATCTTGTCTACCACTAAGATTGCTTTAATTTTTCAAAATTGTGGTTGAAAATTTATATTTAAGCATCAAATCTGTTCTTAGAGATATTATGCTAAATTATAATGCAGATAAATGAGAAAACGTGTTAAGTAGGATGGGACAGAGAAACTAGAATTTAATAACTGTCTGTATCCTACCTCTGCAACACTCAACACTGCACTTGCATATTTAGAAACACTCAGTGGGACAGTTTTCAAAACTCTGTCCTGACCTGATAAATTAGGTAGCTTTATCCTTTGTTTTCCATTTGTACTGCCATGTAAGACCTCCCTTAAATGATGACTCCAAATCTTCTCCCACTTCTCTGAGGCTATATTACATATATATTTCATATCCAAATCCAGCTCACTGTTCTTTGTTGACTGGGGTGTTTCTCTACTATTCTCCAATGTTTTGCATCATCAAAACTGAGACTGGAATAAGGTGTTTCCTATCTGCGTGGACCTTAGCAAGGCTATAGAATCTTCTCTAAAGCCTCAGTGAATCCATCTGCAAGAGAAGAAAATGTTTGTTCCACAATGCTGTCATGAGCTAACCCATATGAAGCAATTGGCAACTATGTGCAAAACAGAAATGGGCCATAAAATCTGGTGACTATTCCATGTTCAGGGCCAGTGTCTATCTACCCTCAGAGGAACTACGGTGGCTTAGCATTTCTTCTCTCATCACCGAAGGGACATACTGTAGCCCTCCATGTTAACATTTTACAGACCTCCATATTATCATTTTGCCATGGGAACAAAGACTAAAAATCAGCTCCTCATTTGGATTTGAAGTGGAAAGCTACAAAAATTTCACTTCCTTCTTCTTCCTTCATTTTTATAGGATAAAAGTCATATGATCCAGGTTCTTTCTTATATCCTGTGCTTTTCAAGACATAACACTGCTTTCTGTGACCTTTGTGGGTAGGATGAGGTTTCCAGGCTTCCGGAAAGAACTGTTTACTCAAGAAAATGAGAATCATTGGTTAGGTTATAGTGTGACATATTGTCCTTAGATCCAGGGCTAGTCTGGCAGAGCTTGGGGGAATGGAAATGCCAATTCATCATCCATGATCTCTAATAGCCTCAGTTCAAATTGCAGCACCACATAATACTATCATCTCTGTTTTGTGACATACGAAAGTTGGAACGATCTGTCCTCCCTCCCCTACTTCCTTCGAGCTCTGTGCTGGTTACAATGTCTGACTTGGCTCTGGGTAAAATGCTCACCAGTGTCCCTCACAGGCTGCTGTGGCTCTCAGGATCTTGGGCTGCTTCTGACATTGTTTCTCAAGGAACCAGAGATGGCCATAATGTTCTTCATTATAATGGACCTAGATACTCTGCCAGGGACAGCAATGACCTTTAGATCGGTCCTTAGCCCCTGGAATCAGCATAAAATGGAAGTACCGATGGTTGAAGAAAGATTATTTTAATTACCAACAGTCTTTCCTACTGGATGTGGTGATGTAAGCCTACAATTCTAGTACTTGGAAGGTTGAAACAGGAGGGGCAGGAATTCATATACTGATCATGACACAAGGGCAGGCTCCCTTCTTCAGATTTTCCCCATCTTCCCCAAGGGCTTCCTGTTTGCCCTGGAAGTCAGCAAGGACCTTCTTTCAATTAACCTCCCATATCAGTGGTGATGCACTGGAGATGCTCCTTCCACCTCCACATTAGAGTCTCATGAGAAGCCAGGTATCACACAGGGCTCAGGAGCTGTTTCCTCAGGAGTGGGGAGGGGTTTTCCTTGCCTGTCTTGAAAGCAAGAATAAAACTTCCCATAGTGAGTTTGAGGCTAGTCAGGCTATTGAGACCCAGTCTTAGATAAACAAGTGAATAGCAAAAACAGAAAAAAAAAAAAGCATATATTCATGCAACCAGGACAAAGACCAGGTTACTAGAATTCCACTATTCTAAGTCTTAGTTGGAACATTTCGACAGAAATTGCAGACCTTAAATTAGATTTACTGGAAACCAGACTCAAGAATAAAGTATTAGAAGAACAATAAAAACGAAACACAAAGTTGTAGTCTTTAATAAAAAGACAGAAACAGACTTCAGAGATACCTAAATATTTAGAACAATCCATAGTTGTAAAAACAGCCTGGTACTGGCTCCAAAACAGACACACAGATCAATGGATAGGGGTTGAAGACCCAGATATAAGCCCACAAAATTACAGCCATTTGGTCTTTGACAAAGGGGCTCAAAGAATCCAATGGAAAAAGAACAGCATCTTCAACAAATGGTGCTGGCAAAACTGGATCTCCACATGTAGATTAAAACTGGACTCGTACTTGTCACCTTGTACAAGACTTAATTCCAAATGGATCAAGGACCTTGATTTAAGGCCAGAGACTATAAAAACCATAGTTGAAAGGGTAGAGAATTCCCTCAAGCTGATTGGGCTAGGCCAACAGTTCCTCAACAGACATCCAATGGCACAGTCACTGCTACCAACTCTCAACAGTTGGGATCTTGTGAAATTAAAGAGCTTCTGTTCAGATAAAGAGATTGTAACACGAGCTCAAAGGCAACCCACAGAATGGGAGAAAATCTTCACTAACCACATATCTGATAGAGCTCTATTATCCAGAGTGCACAAAGAACTTAGAAAACTAAACACCAAGGAAACTAATGGCCCAATTAAAAAATGGGCCCTGGAACTTAAAAGAAACTTTACTAGGGATGAAATTAAAATGTCTAACAAATATCTTAAAAAATGCTCCACTTCCTTAGCCATCAGGAAAATGCAAATCAAAACTTCCCTGAGATATCATCTCACCCTGGTCAGGATGGCAAAAATCCACAATACAAACAACAACAAATGCTGGAGAGGATGTGGAGAGAGGGGAACTCTCCTACATTGCTGGTGGGAATGCAGGCTCATACAACCACTCTGGCGAGCCGTCTGGAGATTCTTAAAGAAATTAAAGATTGAAATGCCATTATGACCTTGCGATTGCACTTTTGGGAATAACTCCCCATGCAGCAGAGGTTCACCTCCATAGCACAAGCACGACCATGTTCATAGCAGCACTGTTCACAATGGCAAAGTCATGGAATCAACCCAAATGTCCAACAGTTGATGAGTGGATAAGGAAAATGTGGTATATCTATACAATGGAGTACCAAAAATGATGAATTACTGGAATTTGCCGGGAAATGGATGTCATTAGAAACCATTATGTTGAGTGAAGTATCCCAGACCCAGAAAATTAAGCACCGTATGTACTCCCTAATAGGTGGCTCCTAGTACCAAACCCACCCAGCCCACCTAGAGACAGACACTCAAAGATAAATCTCTGTAATACAGTAATTGCAAGGAGTATGAACAGGAGGGATGGGGTAGGAGGGCCGCACCAGAAACAAGGAGAGAGGGGACCATGTTACAGCAGAGAAAATAGGCCTC
Organism: Typhlomys cinereus; assembly: GCA_023101885.1. Taxonomy (NCBI): domain Eukaryota; kingdom Metazoa; phylum Chordata; class Mammalia; order Rodentia; family Platacanthomyidae; genus Typhlomys; species Typhlomys cinereus. The sequence continues at coordinate 2,735,619 of JALPQD010000033.1, forward strand.
CATCAAGGACTGCAAGTAAGCAATGAGACATCTGGTTAAGTTCACAGACTTTTCGTTCCTGATCATGTACAACTGAGGGGGTATGATCTCACCAGAAGGGGAGGGCATATAGTCTGGCAGATAAGTAACCATTTTGCAAATGGGTGATTGAGCCCTCCCTCACTGTGGTTTCCTACTTTTATTACATCTACCTTTGAATGTGCTCTTATAACAAGACTCTAGTTTAACAGCTTTTTATCTCTGGCCAGGGGGTGACATCCAATACCCATAGGATGGAGTGAAGGGAATTGCAGGAGCAGCAAAACCACAAAAGAAAATCAACAAATCATAATCCAGAACTTCAGAGACTCTATATCAACCACCTAGAACTAGGCCAGCCTAATCTCTCCCCATCCTGAAGCTCAGGGAAATTTGCGGAAAAGGGGGCAGTAAGAGTGTAAGAGCACAAGGATGGGAGGAGCAATGATATGCTCAAGTTAGGGCCGAAGTAATCTTTGCCCTGCGCAATGTCCAACACACTATTGACCCCACAAAGTCTAGCATTTGCTAAAAGCACCAAGATCCTTGGAGACAAGGGATTGATAGCCAAAATAGTGTTCCTCTGCTTAAGGTGTACAAAGGAAAGGGTTCAGGGAAATGCCGCTGGGTCCTTGTAAGTCATCGGAGGGGAGGACCCAGAGGAGAGTTTAGCATGGACATTAAAGGATTCTCCAGGGATTGGGGGAGGGGAGGCACTGGGGGGGGTAGGGAGGGAGGGGTGAGGGAAGGGTGAGCAGAGGGGTGGAGGGGGAGGAGGAGGGAGGGAGGGAACCAATGTACCTATTAAGTTTGTATGAGCGGAGATAATAAAAAATGTTAAAAAAATATTTAGAACAAGAAGAGCTGAAACCTGACTTACAAGAAAGATTCAGTCTTCAGAAGATGCATCAGCCCACATGCCACGTCAAGTAGCTGCAACTAAAACATCTTTCAATAGATATCAGAAAAATGGAGAGGAACTTCAATCAGAAGTCAAAGTTACTGTGGATGAAAATTCCATTTTCCAAGAATGTAAGCAACTGCTTTCAAAACAGGATGAGGAATGGAAGAGTGAACAAATGTTTAACAGTAAAATTGTAGACCTTGGTCTGGAGATATGACTCCTTGGGGATTAAAGTTTTGCATCACAATAGAAGATTCTAAATTCAGATAGGTATCCCAGATAACAATGCAAGACAAAAAAGGCAGTTTATTTGCAATTCTGTCCAGGGAAGGCAAAATATGGGACTCTCCAGAGCAAAGCAAAGAGGAGATAGTGCAATGAAGGGTGATTCCTGAAAATCACCCTTGGGCCTCCACAAGCACACACTGCTCTCTGATACACACACACACACACACACACACACACACACACACACACACACAAATAAATAAACAAACAAATAAACAAACAAATAAACAAGCAAACAATGATTAAATAAATAAATACATAAATAAATAATGGTAGATCTTGTTAAATTGTCTATGGAACAAGTTTAAATGACAAAGTCAAAGGAAGTCTCTGGATGACTTACTGACAAAGACCAATGTCTGGGGGCTTCTCTTAAAAAAAGACATCTGGTGAGAATGTAAAACTGTATATAAGAACCATGACAGATAACAGAAGCCTCTTAGGAAGGAATTCAAAGGAGCTTTCAAGAACTGAGTGATAGGGCTGAGTACATCACGTATTTGTGAAATATAAAAGAAATTAAATATATGAGAAGTTGTATCACGAATATAAGATAATTAAACCACTTTGACATATTAGGTGTCTAAACTAAGACAGATTTCCTACAGCTAGGAAAAAATAGAAAGGAAGATGAGAAAACTTTAGTAGATACTTTAGGGGCTTTCCTGACTATATTTAAAAAAAGAAATGAATTTTCAACAAATATCCAATTTAGAATGGTTGAAGTCATAAAAATAAAGGCAAATCTACCCAAAGCTGATGATAAGATCAGCTATGCATGCACAAACTAAAGCCAAAATTCTTTCAGGAAAAAAATTGAATAAATCACTGATTTTATCAAAGCTAGTTTATTTCCCATGAAAGAAAAGCCCATGATAATCATTTGAGAGCTCTGTTGGCTGAAAAAAAAAAACTTTAAGAAAAGGCATATATTAGACAAAATTTATTATGGAAGAATTGAAACATCTTGGAAAGCACATTTATGCCCTCGCGCTGGAAGTGAGGAACTTAAGGGCAGCTTGACAGGACCTCAAGGAATCTCTGCTTGTGATTGTCAACAGAGAAGGAGCACTGGTGATGATACAAAGACCACCCCTCTACTGATCATGACACAAGGGCAGGCTCCCTCCTTCACATTTTCCCTATCCTCCCCAAGGGCTTCCTGTTTGCCCTGGAAGTCAGCAAGGACCTTCTTTCAATTAACCTCCCATATCAGTGGTGATGCACTGGCGATGCTCCCTCCACCTCCACATTAGAGTCCCATGAGAAGCCAGGTATCACACAGGCCTCAGGAGCTGTTTCCTTAGAAGTGGGGAGGGGTTTTCCTTGCCTGTCTTGAAAGCAAGGATAAAACTTCCTATAGAGGTCTCCCTTGGTCCAGCACTTTCTTGATAGTAACATGTTTGTTGGTCACACAGAAGGATGCTACAGGGGATGAGAGGGAGGAAGGCGGAAGCACTGAGAGAAGGGGAGGGAGGAAGGGGGTGAAAAGAAGGGGAGAAGGGAGAGTGTACAAGGAGGAACAACTGGGAAGGGGAGGAGGGAGGGGAGAGGACTGGGGTACCTATTGAGCTTATATGATTAGGAAAAAAAGATAAAATGTGGGAGAAAAAAAAAGACTCTGTGATGCACTTTGGATTTCCTCCACACAGTTCGCAAAGTTCAGACACCCTCTGTCACAGTTTGCCTGAATGTTGCTGACAAATTTGGGACCAAATGACTAAAGAGGGAACAAAGGGTCTGTTTTGGTTTAAGATTATCTGGTTACATATCTTAACTCTCCTTGGCAGGAGAGACACGCCATATCACACAGGACTGATGCAACAGGATCAAACTTGACTTGTTAGACAGCATGTATGTCTAGGTATGCCAAAGAATGCCCATTCCCTGAATTACCTCCCTCCATCTTATCAACCTGCCTGAGGAAAAGTCTCATTCACCATGGTGAAGGTCTCCTCTCATCAATCACACAATCTCTTGCAGACTTAACTATGAATTCTCTACAAATGTGCCCAGAACTTGAACCTTCAATTGTCAAATGGACAACTGTAGCTAACTCTCATTCTTTCCACACTGACCCAGCCTTTTAAAACCTCCTTCTGAAGCCACACAGATACAAAAAGATGCTTTGCCATCGCCACATTAAAATAATTTTAATATTCTCTTTTAGTTATATTGACACAGAGTGATTCTCTAAAAGCTTAAATGGAGGCTTGATACGATTAAATGCTTAGGTTAATGTTTTATAATTGTAGATTATTGGAATGCTGACTTCATAGGTTAATTGTTTCCATTTAATTATATTCCTAGGTAGTAAAATTATAGTATTTTTGCTAACAACTCCATTAAAATCATCCAGAAATACTGTAAGCTTCTTGTGTGTTTCCAAAAATTTCATTTTTTTCTTTTTGGCTTTATTATTTATTATTTATTTAACAATCATAAAGGAGTTTGCATGGAACTTTGATAAGATCATCATTCTTAAGGAAAATATTATGTATGTACAATATATAAATGTGAATATTATCTTATTTTTGATAATCTATTATCCTTATTATAAATATTTAATAATGTAGAAAAAAGTGAATTTCTTGGTTTTTCTCCCAAGTAATTTTGAATATTTTCTTATTTATTTTCACTGCATGTAGCTAAATGATTAAGTCCATGGAAGGTAGGTAGAATTATCATTCTTAGGATAGTGTTTTATAAAGATAGCTTGAAAGTAAATTTCAAGAGTGTATTTTTCTTCTTCTTTTAACATAAATTAACCAATTTGTTTTTACATTCATTTGCTTGTCATAAGTGCATGTGCATGCTGTGACATGTATGTTGCATATTAGAGGACAACATGAAGGGGTTGGTTCTCTCCCATCGTCATGTACACTCTAAAGGTTTAGCAGAAGTACCTTTACCTGTTGAGACATTTTGGCAGTCCTCCTATTTTAAAGATAATGTTTCAGCTTTGCTATTTACTATGTCAAGGCTTCTAATGTATCTTTTGCAGCTCAGAAATGTCTTTCAAGGAGAGATACTAAGAGACATTGTGGAGAACACAGTCATCAGAAGAATCAGTCCTCAGTTTCTCAGTCTGCATGGAGAACAGAATCCTCACCTTGACCACCACCAGCTAACGATCATGGCTGCTCTGGTCTCATTTTCACTAAGCCACCCTTATACTGTTTTCTGCTGTAACTGCTTGCCTTGACCTGGCTTTAAAATTCACCCAGTCTGTGGCTCATGCAGCTGAGCTACACAGGATTCTACATTATTCCTCTCCCCAAGCTCTGTTACAGATAACACCTCTGGCACATGGGTCATGATGATAATGGTTGCTTAGGCAATTTTTCAGGGACTTGAAGAATGTTTTTGTTGAAACCACAGGCTCTTCACCTGGGCTGACACAGATCACTGATGGATGACTCTGAGATCAGAGAGCCAAAAAGCCACCCTCAGGTTATGCTAATGTCACTGTCTTCCACTTGCTTATCTCATGAAGATCGATTGCACAAATGCAGATCATGTGTTATTTCACCTTTCCCCACACCTTTAATCATCCTGGTTCTCCATCCCATAAATATCTCCAAATCCTCCTCCCCATGGCAAATTCAGATTTGAGTCTCCCACTTCCCATGCTTGGCCACCGGAAATAAGTGTTTCTCTCTCTCTCTCTGTCTCTCTGTTTCAGTGATTGCCATACTGCCTAGTGTACGTACATTGAATCTGCTATTTGGTAGCCCAAGTAACTCATGTTAAATTAGATCTGACAAGAAAGTATGAGGAAAATCTATGTGCTGTAATGAAAAAAAAAAGCTTCTTTGTAGCATAAACTATTATTTCCACAGGGGGAAGAAAAGTCTTATCCACTAACCCACAAGATGGCCTTTTATTACTTCGTAAGAAATTTCCTGTTTATACAATGTAAAGGCATTGTGTGATAATGTTTAAGAGAGGCTCAAATTATGGAAATTTTAAGTTCCCCTTATAATGGCTAACAACTACATTGCTCATTTTTCATATAATAAAACATCCTTGGAAAATTTATCTAAATATTGAGGGGAATTATATGGCACAACTGAATGAGTTAACATTCATTGGAAGGCAAGCCTTCACTTTTGCATTTCCTGGCTTTTGTATGCCTTTATTATTATTTACAATTTAAAAGTTGACAGCCAATTGGGCATTGCATAAGAGTAGAGGAAGCAAGGTTTCTGCCTTGGGGCTTTCTGAATGAATAAGACTGGCAAAATAGTTCATATTAAAACTCTCAACTCTAATGATAGCTGACTCTCAAAAGGTGTTAAGTTTGTGTTTAAGTCATTTGGTCCTTTATTCTTTCTATTTTTGTCTTTAATTTGTATATTACTTCACTTGAAAATCATTGAAAGATGTCACTCAGCTTTCCTAAAATAAAGGGAAAAAGTTGATCCAGAAGTTCCAATGCCGCAAAAATTGAAAGCACAAAAGTGCAGAAGTAGAGGAAGATTATAAATATGAGGACCAAACCAAGATGCTTGCCTTCTTTGTTAGGATTCCTGGCTCCAGCTTAATGGACCCTGCCCCCTCTCCCCACAGAAGTGCTTTTATCAGGGTACAAGATCAAAGACTGATCCCAACCACTCCTCCCCCTCCTGGGCTGGGCAGGTCCTGAAAGTCACTTCCAGACCCTACTTTCTCAGCCCACCCATCACCTCTGGGGGGTATAAAACCTTCAATTCCCTTCTTTCCACTCTGCTCTCTTTTTTCTTCTCTCTCCTCTCCATCAGATAGGTGGTTCTGGAATTTCAATTACACTTTTATCAAGTTCATGGTGCAGTGTGTTTTTATACTTAATGTTCTTCAGCTATGAATCTCCAGGACTGAACACAAAGACACTATCAGCAGCAGAGGAATGAATAAATAAATAAGTAGATAAATAAATAAATAACAAAGAAGACTGAGGTAGATATGTCTATCCAATCTTCGAGTAAAACAAGGAATAGTGAAATTTATAGTCAATAGTGACAATTCAAAATGATGAGGATTTTTGACTCAAATAATCACACAAATGCCAGAAGAATGGATAAGTTATTTCAGTTTGTTATTTGTTTTGCTGATTGATTAATTTATTTTTCTTCCATTGAAGTATCTTTTATGCCAGTCCTCTGTGCCTTTTGTCTTCTCACATAGTTTTCCATGAGGTATTTTTCTTCATTTTTTTATGTTCACTAATTTTTGCAACATCCACATTCATGTTATCTTCTTATTCTACATTCTTTTATTAAAACAAATGGCTGAAGGGTGTGAAAGGCAGTAATGATACAAACAGTCTTTCTTGTTTTTATTTTTGATTGGAAATTTGTGCACCTACTTGCTCTTTTTATTCCCCAGAGGGCCACTTAAGGTTGTAAGAAAATATTTTAAACTGCTCAGATGTTTAGATAGCACTTCTTTTTATTTTTGGGAGGTGTCAAAATTCTCAGCTATATTTATTAGATATTAGTTACCTTACCACCAATGATTGTTCCATGCTCTCTGAGGGGTACTACAAGTACAAAAATTATACAGCATTTCTTATACTCTGACGTAGCTGATCTCTTTACCATTACGTTTTACATAAGCATAAGATTTCTATTTATGCTTGCTAAACCATGTGGTGCTTGATCCAGTGTATTTAACCTTTATGGAAGATCATATCTGCTGTGAAATAGATACAAAGGAAACACCCTGAACTTGAAGCACAGTTCATATACATTTTGGCCTTTTGCCAGTCAGGTGACGTCATATTACTTGCCCATTTAATAGAGAGCAATGGCCTAATTGGATTACTATGTACATTAAGCAATATAGCACATTCTTCACAGAAATTCAAGGACTAAAAATTCTATCCTATAATCTTGTCCTTATAGGAGTCCTTTCATTGTGTATGTGTGTGTGTGTGTGTGTGTGTGTGTGTGTGTGTGTGTGTGTGTATAAGAGGACACTGTGTGTTTCTGTGGAGGATCAAGGGTGACTTTGGAAGTCATATTGGAATGTTTGTATCTCCTTTTTGCTTAGCTCTGGGATTTTCCAGGCTCTGCCCAAAAGTGCAAGCCACTGTCATTTCCACCCTGCCTTTTTGTTGGGATTGGGGATCAGAAATCAGGTCCTTCTATTTGGGAGGCACAGTTTTATTCCCTGAGCCATCTCTCCAGCCCACCTTTTATCTTTTAACCACCAAAATTAACATACAAATGATTAAGTCAGACATTAAGTTATAACAAACAACCCCCTGCCATCTTTCTCAACTTCAAGATTGAATTAAGTTTATCTGCTTAGAAATAATTCCTTATATTAAAAACTCAACAAACACCTATTGCAGAGCAGACACCCATCCCAGGAACGTGCAGGGCTTCTGCAAGGGACAGAGGAAAGACAGCACTACTTTAGGGTTTGTGGGTTGCAGTCTCTATCAATGCTGAACAGTTCTGCTATGATAGCACAAAGCCTGCCACAGACACTGTAGACATAGGGGCTTGGCTGTGTACCAATAAAACTTTATTTATAAAAGTGGTGACAGGTTAGATGTGGCCAGTGGGATATTATTTGCTGATTTCTATTCCAGGCTGCACTAATGTGAAGAAGATAAAGTCCTTGCCTTCACAGAACTCATATTCTAGTGGACAGGGCAATCAATAAACAAAAATAAATAGCACCCAAAGGAATTACAGGTGGTATTAAAGTCCCATGAAGAAAAATAAAAGCAGAATAAGAATGACAAGGGATGGTGGGGGAATTCTTTTAGATGGAACAGAAAGAAATAACCTCTTGCAGGAATCATTCATGAAGGAAAACTGGGATGAAGTAAAGAAGAGCTGCAAGGCCTATCTGGTACACAAGACTCAGGGAAGAGACTGGAGCTGTCAGACAACAGACAAAAGCCATTGTACAATGTTACACATTTGTAACTGCATCACAAGATTCTTCAAAGGATCAATTTACCAGAACCTCAGAATGCGATGCCAATGAATGATGGTATTTATTTTTCAGATGAAAGTGGCTAAGAATCTTGAGATGAGATTGTCTGGGTTAAGGTTGGCCCTGAGTCCGATGACGTGTCCTCAGAAGGGAAAAGAAAGAAGGCTAGAAAATGGCTCAGGATTGCTTAGCTAGCAAACAAAAGGACTTGAATTTGGATCCCCAGACTCCCTGTAAAAATGCAGGGTGGAAATGATGACAGCCTTCACTTCTGGCCCTGAAAAGTAGAGCCCAAGAAACCCCAGAGAAAAGCAATAGTGAGGTAGAGCAATCCAAGATGATTCCCAATATCACCCTTGGGCTTCTATAGGCACACACTTAAGTGCCCTCTTGTACACACATGTACACACACATGCTCATGCAAAAAAATAAAGAAGGAGAGAGAGAAAAAAAGAAAGGAAAACAGAATAGCGGAGAAGGCTATATGAGCGCAGAGGCAAAGAGATGAGCCGTAAACCAGAAACATCAAGAACTAGAAGTTGGGAGGTATTTGAAAGGCTTTGAGGGAGGGAGCATATTAGTTGATATATGATTTTAAAAGATCATTCAAAATGCTACTCGATGATGACTATAATATGCATAGGACGATGTAGGGCATCAGATGACTTTTGTAGAAGTCAAGCCACCAGGGATGGTGGCACATTTGGGGTTACCACATACATGTCTACAGCTTTGGCACAGCATGTGTGGTGCCATTCACAGCATGGACACAGGGAAGTGTGCATTAGATAGTGATGTGCCCTCAACAAAAACATTCCAGCAGTAATCTAGAGGATGCCTTTTTCTTATGAAATGGATGCTTTTTTTTAAAATTTTTTTTTACAATTTGCTGAAGAGTCCTGCTTGTGCTAGTAATGCTTAGGCCTTGGAGCAATGATAGGAATGTTGGTAAAAGGTCAAATTCGAAGTACCTCATAGAGGTAGAATCAATGGGTTTATTGCTTTAGAAAGTAAGATGGAGAGAAGGGTCCAGATGGCTCATGACCTTTTCTGAATGGAATAAGTGTCTGAATTTTCCAAGAGGAGTCAGGTGGACTGAGGATTATACAGGAGGTGGGGAAGCATAGATCCAAGGGATCTGCTTTCTCTGGTTAATTCTCATATCACAATTAAACATCCAAGTAAAAGATCAAAAAGATAGTTGTACGCACCAAATTAGGAGTTAATTTCTGATCAGCTTTTTGCCCAGCAAAAACTATTTTGTAATGATGCAATCACCTGGCTTCACATTTGGTCACTGTTTATAGTTGAGTAGATGAACTAGATGCAGATGCAGACCAAACCAACAGCATTTTACAAAAGGTGCTCAGACTTGACTGTGATTATCTAGCATAATTTATAGTGGATGAGCCACATCTGGGCCTCTAGCCAAGTTACTGCTGAGCCTTTTATCACTGGTTTGTGTGGCTCAGTGCTGCCTTCATTGACTTTGGGGGGCAGAAAGTCTCTGTGGATGTTAATGTTAAGTAATATTTAACAGTAGGGGTTTAATGAGTTGTTTTAGTGTTGGATGGTAAGTACTTCAAATCCATAATTCCACTTCAACTGCCTTTGTTATCTAACACCATCTTAATTGAAATGCAACTTTTAAAAAAACTGGGGAAAGTTGTTTATTATTCCTTTGCCCAAATAGACTCCTGGGTACTGCACTGAAAATTAGCTATTTATGGAAATAATGACTTTTACCAACTACAGGCCACAATGGGTATTAATAGGATGGGTAAATTTTTGACATAATTATTTCACTTAATTTTTAAGAAATGAAATATGACCTATGTCATATGCTCAAAATCAGGCATGTTCTCACTGAAAGTACCAGACTATTCTAGATCTGTTACTTATTCCACAGACTCACTTCAATGAAGTTTTCTCAATGAATGTTGCAAAGTACAGAAGGCATTTTTCCAAAGCTCCCCACAGTCTTGTGACATGGTAATTCTAGGGTTTAGAAAAAGGATGTCAATTTTGACACTAAATGTTATCTTGATGCTCCCAAATGTATCAGTCTACTAAATAGGTCTGACTGCCATATAGTAAATACAAAATCACTATGGAGAGATTAAAAGTCATTTTTCTACTGCACGAGAACTTTGTACCAATGTCTAGATCATTACAATTATGTGTATTTCTTTATCAGGTTTCAAAGACATCAAAAGCATGACACTGACTTTCCCTTAAAAGATACTTTTTAAGGACTAGGTTTTAACTCTTTAAAACCTTTGCCTCACAAACAAAAGGACTCGAGTTCAGATTCCAAGGCTTCATATAAAATGCTGGGTAGAAATGATCTTAAATTCCAGCCCTGGAAGATGGAGTCTGGGATACCCTAAAATGAATCAATAAAGAGATAGAGCAATACAGGATGATTTCCAGTGTTACCCTTTGGCCTCCACAGGCACAAACACTCAAGTACCCTCTTGTACACACACACACACACAACATGTACACACACAAAAAAATCTTTATGCATTTTGAAACCATTCTTTTTCCAAAGAACTCTTAAAGATATGCTTACTCTTTCTTGGGTGAGTAAATGTGTGATGAGCTCTTACAGTGCATGATGTAGAAGATGAATATGGTGGTCTGAGAATGACTAGTATGGATTCCTCTGACAGACACTATCCACATGTTTTTGAGCAAGTTATTTCTGAAATTTAGTTTCCTCATCAGTACAATGGAGAACAGTGAGAAAATTAAATGAGAGAATTAACTGGAGATGCCTCACTTTAAGCCAGGGCTCTCCTAAGGTCACTTCCTGACACCTTGTGTTCTAGGAAACAGCAGAGAAGCAGAACATGATGGAGATAGAAAACATACGAGGTATCTATGAGATCTAAATGATTAAATTGACTTGTAAGTGTATCAATAAAAAATACAGAACAAAAATTTCTAGACAGGAACTATAAAACAGCTACATGATGTTAGTAAATGCCACCTCCTCACAAAGAGTTAGCTATGTGTGTGACATTTTGGTTTAAAAGTTGTTAGGTATAACTGTCTTTCCACATAGTAATGGCTGTTCATCCCATTATGATCTATATTAACAGGAATTAAATCATAATTTTGAACCATCCTTATCTGCCCCCTCCACTCCCATTTCCTGGTTCCCATTTCACTGTCTTCTTATTGCTAACAGACCCATCCTTACCAGGAAATCCATCTGCTCAGGGAGATGCACCCATCATCTTTCAGTTGCAATATAATGACTTCCCCTGTTGGAGTTGTTCCAGGGGGTTCTACTATTAATTATTTTATATGATCATGTCATCTTTAACTGTTCAAAATCCCCACACAGAGGAGGAGATGATATTTAGAGTTTTCATGAGATTCTGAAAGCAACCAGCCTACACTAAGGACCTGGCAAATTTTCCACAGTAGATTACTAGATAGTTTTGATGTTCATGTCCATCACTGAAGCATCTCTTTCCATTGATGATTAATGGCAAACTTTTGAAAGGCTCATAACACATCTTCATCTACCACTTCGCAGACTAAATAACAGTGAATCCTTTAACTGAACAAGAAGTGGTGTCCCAGCATCTCTCACAAAATTGAGGCCAAGATTCTCCATGCCATTATCTCAAAAACACTGTTAAGAAGACTATGAGTAAGAAGATGTCAGAAAAGCATGATTTATTCCATTCCTTTGGATATGACATGTGATGAAAATCTTACTCTTGAAAGTTGACAAGGAAAATGTCTCTATAGGGAAGCACAGTGGGCATGTTTTGTATTGCAAACAAATCTGTATAGCTAACAAAGTACACAATGAGAGAAAAACTTTAGAACCATTCAGCGCAAAATTTCATAAGACAGTCTTAAAATAACATGGGAGTTCACTTATTTCTTATAAAATAGTGCCAATTTAATCTATTTTTATTTACTTTATTTACTTGATCTTGTGAATAATAAAATCCCTGATCTTACTATAAAGGCTATTTAGATAGAATATTATTTTGAATCCATCATTCATTCTCCTCTTTCTCACATGCATTATTTCATAATGGTTTCTTGAGTCAGACAATAAATCTTATATATTATTTAATCATGGACATACCACCTTCTGAACTGAGAGTAGGTGGACAATGACCATATTAATCAACACCCATTCAGTAATATTGTTAGCACTTTATTCATTTTTTAAATTTCTTTTCTAAAAATAAAATCTATATTGCATCAGGTAGTTTACTAGATACATTTAAAATATAGTCATTGAGAACAATTATCATTGGACACAAAGCTGAATTCATTCCTTTCATCCTAAAGTAAACCACTGATACTTTCTCCAAGTTCAGGCAATCACAGATAAGTGTTGATCAAAGACAGGTCAAACTGTATTCATTATGTACATACCTAATGACTCACAGAAGGTTGAATCAAGCTTTGTGTTGTCATCTCTAGATCAGATAATGTACTCTCTGCAGAGGACCAACATCAAGGCAGGAGGAACTGAAATGCCTTCCACTTAACATTGAATTCACACTTTTGTACTGAGACACTTGAACAAATGTTAGCATACTCTCCAGTAGCCTCCCTAAGATAACCCAGCCCCTGTCCAAATCCTGTTTCCTAAGTCCAAGAGTTTATCGACTTGTTCATTTGTTACTTCACTCTTCACTCATTCTAGCCTGCATTTGACAATAGGTCCTGACTTCTTTTTCTTGCAGCATTTACTGAAAAGGACTTACAGGTGTCAAGAATATGACTCAATGGCAGTACTTGCTTAGTATTTATAAGGCTCTAGAGTTTGATTCTCAGAAACAGTGGGAAAGAAAATTTAAACTTATAAATCCTTTTGTTTCCCGAGTGCATGTAAGGATCTCCAACAGTGCAGGAGAGTTCTTCTCCAAGACCTCAATGCTGTCAGGAAGAACAGCACTGCTCTCCCTCTGTTGCTAAGCAGAACCTTCATTTCCCGTGTCGGCGGGAGGACCACCTCTAGTGGGATAACAGGCAGCCAGCTGATGTAAACTCAAGTGGACTAGCCCTTTGCATTTTTTTCAGTTTTCTCCATTTACTCAGTCTTCACTTAAAGGCTCCATATTGGCTCTGTCCTCTCCTGAAAATTGTTACTGAACCAAACCAAATGTAATGCCTACTAGTTTATCCTTGTCAGTATGGAGTTCTACATTTCATTAAATATAATTATTATATTTATAGATTTGAGTGGTGCCCAAAGAAGTGAGATTAGTGCATATCACAGAGCCATAAGATTGTTGAATCTGAATCTGACATGATTAACATATTTCTATTAATTTCCTTGGCACCAACAAAGGTCTAACAAATTTTATGAGCATTATTTTGATGGCTAAAAACTAGGAACAATTAAAATTACAAAATAGCAGCAAGAAATCAAGGCTTCAACTAGAAATGACCTGCACAGGGATATAGAAAGAGGGGGAGAACCTGAGACAGCAGAAACCATCTCCAGCCAGACACAGGCAGACACACGAAACCCCCAGTACTAGCCTCTGATCAGAGAGGTTTCAGAAAGCCTCAAAACAATATGGGCCATTGCCAAAGCTCTTGGTTGCTCACCAGAATCTGATGATAACACCCTATTTGGCTATAGGACATGAAGAAATCCAGCTGGAAATGACCCCAAAGTTATGCCTTACAGGCTAGTTGTCAGAACATAGGAAGTTGACAGGCAAGCTCCCAAACGACAGAAACTATCAATAGTCTTGCCCAAGTAGAAATCCTGTGATCTTCATCATGGTCTAGCCTGACAAGATGCACATTTAGGTTCAACAGAGGCATGACTGTTATGGAATAACCAACTGTTCTCTTCCTGGATTTAAGCCCACTCAACAGTAGGAAATTCATGCCTGGTCACTGCAAGTCTAGCTGCAAGCCCTTGCATAGGAGGTCCCAGACCCTAGAGGACAACCCATGACCATTGTTTTCCTAACCAGACATTGCAACAAACTACTTGCTATACACTTATCTTTAAGCTCATATATTAGTGCGGCTCTCAACCTGCATGTAAAAAGAATTTCCTCAATGGAAAATGGTCAATATAGAGAAATACAGCCAATCTTAGGGCAAAGAGTAAGTGACTAATGAGCATTTTATCATAAATAGGACATTCAAAGCTCCACTGTCCCACCATCAAAAAGTTCATGGCACATCATGAAGGGGAGAGAAGGAATGTGAGAACCAGCTTAGGGGAAGGAACACCACCAAACAGTAGCCCCATTGACATAAAGCCCCTACAATCATGAAAACTTTGCAACTAAGTTTACCTGCACAAGACCTACACAGAATGGGCCATCATCATGGAAAAATGAATGAGAGAGGGGAAGGCTACCCTCTCTGAGTAAACATAGATGGTCAAAGTTGGCCACAGGAAAGGGTCCCTCTGCATGTGACACCCCCATTGAAATATGGTCTATTGTGTGAGGGATACTCAGGCACATCCAAAAACAGGCGACATGCATTGAACTCAGTGGGACACACAAGAGACATCTGGGTAGGAGGGGAACTTGTTGGGAAGAAGAATCTTAGTGGAAGGAGAGGAGATAAGGACGGTTTATCAGGGAATGGCTGTGTAACTACAGAGAGAAATCATTTCTCTAACTCTATTCCCTTAGTAGCTGGTGCTGGATTGGAGAACAGTGAGAATTTGCAACAGACTTTACTTTGCCATAAGAGGTTTTTAGAACTCAGAAACTATTTTAAGGCATGGAAGATTCTCCTTGGCCTGGTGCACCCCCCTCCCCCCCATGTCTGCTGCCAACCTAGCTGCTTCTGGGAAGGATGCGCTCATGTTTATCAAGATGCAGGTTGAGAGTTGGGGAATCCTCGGCTCCATTTTTAACTCTTCCATTTATTTACTGAAACATCTTAAGGTTATTTAACCTCTTTTTATTTTGGAGCTTCGTCCAGGAAACAGAATCATTAGAATTTTCCTTAGAGAGTTTCAGTAAAAATTGCTTTCTTATAAATACATTACCTTTACATTGTATCTCTGTGATCTTTCTCAGAATTGTAGAACCTCAACCAAGACTTGTTAAGAAATGGCGGGAATTAGGAGAGTTTACCTTAAATAAAACCCCCAAAACTCTTGGACTGTCTTTGTAAAAATAATATGGGCATGCCCTTACACCAAAGATAATTACGCATGTGCTTGGTGTTCTCCTTAAGTTTACTCTTACTGCTTTTGGACTTGAGAGGTGGTATTCTCGGGTGACAAGGAAGTTGTATCACAGTGGCTATTTTTTTAAATTGTTGTAAAGTATGTATAACATTAAATTTACCATTCTAACTGTTCCAGAGTAGAATGCAATTGCAAGGATAGCGTTCACATCACTGTACAAAACAACATACATATCTATATCATAGTATTATCATCTCTCAAACCTAATACTCACCAAACTTCAATGCTTCAGTCTAGCCTCCTGTAACACAGGTAACAATCATTCTACTTTGTCACTACAGATTTGCCTATTCTAGTTATCAAAAGTAAATGGAGTGAAATTAGACAATATTTGTCCTTTTGTACCTGGTCTATTTAACCATAATTTCTTCAATATTCACTATGTGGAAACATACATTGGAATTTCCCTTTTCTTTAAGGCAGAGTACAAAGTAGTTATTAAAGCAGTACTTGGGGAAATAGAACCCTGGTTCAATGGTATCTTCTTGATTTTCAGCACACAACCAAAGGGAAGCGATATGATTTTTGAGCAAATTCTTCTTTTGCATTAAAAAAGTAAGTTCATTGTTATAGTTTGAAATATGAGTTGTCCCCCACAGACTTGTGTGTTTGAATCCTAAGCTGTTTCCGATATTTGAGAAAGTTAGGGCACCTTTAGGAGGTGGAGTCTTGTTGGAAGAAGGCAGTCAAAAGGGATGGGTCTTGAGGTTGGTTAGCCCCTCGGTGTTTGAGTGAGTCTTCTCTTGAGACAGCTAGCAGCTCTCAGCCTCCGTGATACCTGCAGTGACTTGGCCTGCTGCCAATCATGTCTTTTCCCCAATGAAGGACTGTATCTCTTCTCTGGAGCTATAAGCTGAATAAATATCTCTTTCTCCTTCTAAGTTACTTGAATTTGAGTGGTGTCTCATAGCAACAGATAAGAATAACTACTACAGTCATAAAGCACTAGATGTATAGGTCATTAATAACTAGATGTCTAATTATATATCAATTATAAAGCAGAACACATTTTAGTACCAATAAATGGCAGTACAAATATGCAATAATTCAAATAGTCACCTTAATACATACAATGTATTTAATGGAAATTAAATGAGTACACTTTATTACTTAAATATACATAGTGTTTCTACTCTATCAATATCAGACCATATGTATGCACCTATTTAGTAAAATTGAGTATACTTAGAAAAATGATACATATATAACCATATCTTTAAATTACTCTGAATCATAACATGGTAGATCTTTTATTTTACATTTTAAAATGAAAGGTGAAAGGTTCTGTTGGTAACACTGAAGAAAAAGCTCAAAAAAAAAAAGAAACAGATAATAACAACTGATACTCCAGCAGCAGGTGGTCTGATATCCCAATTTGTAATCTGCAAAACAGGACATGTATTGAATACCAATGATGTTAGTGGGAAAGAGTCACTAATTCCCACTATGATCTAATAATCAAGAAGGCAATGTCACTGATATATCAAAAGGTAAATCTGAATGTAAAATAGATCAGAATTGCTGATATTTCCATTTGAAATTTCATTTTGAAGTAGGTATGGCTCAGTTTAGGAGTGTTTAAGAATGGGATTAGACAACTCAACATAATTGGCTCTGAGATGAGCTTAGAGACCATCAGATAGTTTAAAAGACAGAATATTTAGAACTTCAGCAGATCACATTCATTAAGTTTCTCTGAAATAGGAATTCAGGGGTTCTAACATCAAATGAGTCTATGTGATACCTTCTTTGGAGTTGCCTTCGAAGTGTGAGAGAGAGCAGCTTTGTTACTATGTTGAGCTAAGACATAGCTGATGTCATGAATATATAGATATAAAAGATGTTGTTGAGAACATGGTGCCCTACTGCCACCTTGTAGCTGTTTATATAAGCATCCAGGCCCAATAGCAAGATACTGCAACCACAAAGCCTATGGACTGTGATAAGGATCCTGTGGTCTGTCAGGTTTAGGAATCTGATGGCTGTAATCAGCATTTAAAAGATGAAGTCGTGGAAATGAATTCCTGCCCCACTGGGCCAGGGCTCCAAGGTAGAAGGTGAGTTTCTGCATTGCTGTGTGCTAGGTGTGGTAGCTAAGGGTATGGTATTAGTTAGGGTATTAGTTAGTCAGAGTACTCAGTAACAGTTATGCCCCATAGAATTGTGACTCTGTATTGCACCAGGATCTCAAATGCTTTTTGTCTACCATAATCTCAGGCATTCCTTCTATTTTTCAGTATATATAGATCTCTGACATGCTAAACTAACAATAATTCAAGGTCAGCTGATAGAGATCTGAGTCTTTTAAAATTTATTTGTTTACAAACAAACTGGGTTTATGTCTTTGCTCCCACTTCCTTCCTCTCCCATCCACCCCACTCACACACCTTCTCATACTCTCCCCTCCCTTTATCTATCCTGCTCTGTCCCACCCCCTCTTCCTCTGGTTTTTTGCTTGTATCACCCTTTGGGGTGCCTGGGCTGGTAAGGGAGTCAGGTTTCTGTTGAACTTTGTGTGGCTCTTCGGTGGGTGAAGTCATAAACGGGGATGTTCTTCTTCCCTTGTCCAAAACTTGTCTCTGAGATAGTCTTTGAAAGCAACTGTTTCTTCTAAGATCCTAGTTAGTCTTTGGGGACATATCATTGATGAATTGGCCATGGTATAGATCTGATAACAGAAGTTCTCATTGCATTGACATCTGGTTACAGCATTCTGGTCTTAGGTCTTAGATGGAGTATATTCATCAGGAGTGTGTCATCCTAGAGATCTGAGTCTTGACTTTCATTTCTGTTGGGTGAGTCATTTAATTTTTCTAGACATTGATATTTTTATTGGTAAAGCAAGAGAAATAATCTTATAGGAAACTGCAAAGACTAGATGAGATGATGTGTATAGTTAACGGAGTATTTAGCATAAGGAAAAATACTCAAAGAATCATAATGGAATTGTGAATTGTAAGACAGTATAGTTGAGACCCAAGCAACACTTAACACATCTCTGAATGATATTTAAATTGATGCCTGTCTACTTTATAACTAGTGTTCTGCAAGTAAGATACTTGTTTGAAGTTGTAGTTGCACTTTTTTTTCTCTACTTTCATGTACATGTTAGGAGGTATGTGTATGTGTGTATGTATATTTGTGTGTGTGTGTGTGTGTGTGTGTGTATGTGTGTGTATGTACACACGCAAGTATAGAGTACTAAGGTGAATATCAGTCTCAAGCATTCTTCCATATTATTCTTTTGATACAGGATCTCTATAAACCCTGTATAATTTGTTTAATCTTAACTGCTAAGGCAAGCTCGTTTTAGTCATTTAAACTCTTTTGCCAATGGGGGCTCCCGGTTTCCACATTCTGAAACTGGAATTATTAGTGTTTTGTCACTCATGACACTTTACATGGGATCTTTGAATCTGATGAACTCTGCTTCTTTTGCTTGTGCAGCAAGCACTTTAATACTGAGCTGTCTTGTTAATCCTATACTTACACTCGATGGAAAAATGTGTAGGCTCTACTAAGGCAGCTCCAAGTTGTCAAAGATGACTTATTGCCTCAACAGCAATAGGACTGCTACTTTAGAGTTTCAGTATGATGTGTCACTGAATTTGCATTGCAAATTAAATAAAATCTCACCATTTTTCCTAGTTTATTTCTATTTTATTTATTTTTTTTGTACAACCCCAACGTGTATCAGCAGAACTGTTTAAGCTAAATTACAATAAATAGCTATCAGGTAGAAAGTAGCACACCACATAATAAAATTCAGGGCAAAACAAAACAACAGAACCACTCCATTATTTCTAGGTAGTATTCATCTAAATAAAAGAGGTGTGATTTTTCAATCATAGTGTAATGTAGTTGGAAGAGTTATCATGTACATGGTAATTAAATGTATGATATAAATTATTTTCACACTCTGAAAACAATTGGTAAATGTATCACACAAAATTCATGTTTAAAAATATGGCATTTACATAATTATTTATTTATTTATTTATTTACTTACTTACTTACTTACTTACTTAAGAGAGTGAGTGATAACAGGTTGTACATGCCATGGAACATGTGCACCACAGTGTGTGTGTTCAGGTGAAAGAATGACTTTTTGAAGTCGGTTCTTTTCTTTTACCTGTGGGATCAAACTCAGGTGCCATAATTGAGGAGGCATCACAACTGCCCACACATGACATTTTATGCAGATTTGCGTTGCTGATAATAAGTTACCTTTATTTAATAGTTGCACAGTCAATTCAGTGAGGGAGGTTATTTCTTATCCCAGATCATGTATTGGCAGAAGTATTTCCTTTGACTTGTCCCATTTAGGCCAATTCAAATTGCCAGGAACATTTGAGAAACACTGACCCAAACTCCCTTTCATACATTTCTGGAGGATATTATTTTCCCTGAGTATGCTTGAGGGTGCTCATTTTCTCTATAGGCCTTTGGTCAGAACAAAGGGAAATCCACCAGTCGGATGTGTTTTCCTTGGTATGTGTATAAGTTCATTGGTCTTCTAAAAATCAAACCTACATGGGGAATGTTCAAGTCTTTTAGACTTCCCATTAGTAGTCACGACATTAAACAGCACCTTCCAGGAGGGAAAACTTAGCAATAATCAAAAGTGCTACAAGTTTAGATGGAAAAGGTGAGGGGGGTTTCAGATAGGACCTGGTGCTCTCAGCAAAGACAGACCAGCACATTGAAGCAGAGTGTATGATCCACATTCCATTTCAGACCACTCTGTGACTCAAATATACAAACTGGCCAAAAAGTCATCTTATATGGATGCAGGACCTGAGGAATGCTAGATGATCACTGATAGCCCGAGATAACCAGGAAGCAAATGACTCCACATCCTAAATCATATTCCTTTGAGCCCTGGTTCATTCCATAGCTCCTGTTGCCATGGCAGTGCTGAGCACAGTTCCCTCAATCACACTGTGACATGGTGAACACTGAAAGCATTGCTCTTGAACAAGACTAAACTGCCACTTCCCAAGGCACACATGCAAAGGGAAACAAAGCTCTAGTAGAGTAGTTGAAATTTTGTCACTTTCACTGTACAAGCTCAAAAATCATCTACCTGAAAGTCAAAATAATTATTTCTTGACGAAGCTAAGTACTTAAACATATTCCTTTTATATTTAAGTTTCAGAGTCCTCTACTTAGGATTATTCCATATATCATCAACAAAGTGTTCTCCCAAGTATATTTCAACTCTCTTGGCTAAAATACCACAAACTAATGCATTTTTCTGTGAAAACTGCAGAACCAGTAACAAAATATTTAACTTCTTTTTCTGATCTTTGAATTTAGAGAAGAGAAATGATTGAACTGATTTCTCAAAACTGCTTAGGAAAATTCTTGTGGCATTTAGGTGAGATTCAGTGAAAAAAATGGTGTTTGTTACAATTCTCCCACCTGAACAAATACCTCCAAGTGCAGAACAGGCAGGAAACCTAGAGTTCCCAGGATAACAAGCACAGCATTACAGGGGACCCTTAGTTGTGTCCCTCACTTCTACATTTGGAGTACTTTGTATCTATATATGTGTGCCATTTGTTTTTTTCTTAAAAGTTATAGGCTATGTCATATTAGATGTTCTAGTGGTGCTATCCACTAGAAATATATGACAGGCATGCAATAGTTATGTTTTTTAAAAAGAAATAGGTGAAATTGCAATATTTTTATCTAGGATATTACTAACTCGACATCTAGTTAACATAAAGCTGTTGATGATACATTTCATATTTCTTTTCATATCCTGTTTCAAAAGTCTCAATTATGACTGGCCACATTTTAAATACTCCTTAGCCACATATGCCTAGAGTCTACTTGTTAACAGGACATGTCATCCTTTCTCCTCCATTACTTAACTAAGTCATGCTTCCTCAAACTTAATGTTTGAGAAACTTAAATTCAAATTCTGAGCTTATCACAGTACTTCTAGGACATAAAACAACTGGTAATTTACTCAGAAGTATTTCTGTATTTTTTTCTGCTTTTACAAGTATATTGAGTACTCATCCCTGCTTCCCTCCATTCCCCTCCCTTCCATTGCCTCCCTTTCCTTCTTCAATCCCTCCTACTCCCTCCTACCTGTGTGCTTCTATGGACCACAGGGTTCTCTCTGGCTTGTCTACTTGTGAGGAGGTTCAGGCTTCTGTGGCATATGAAGTTGCCTCTCTTGGGATCATCTCACTGATAGGGGCAATTTTCCTTCACTCATCCAGTTTAGTCTCCAAGGTTTCCACTGTATATTCTTATTTTTCTTGAGTTCTTAGGTAGTCTTTGGGGACATGTTGGTATGTCAGTCATTAAACAGGTCTGGGAAGGACAAGTCTCACTGTAGTGAGTTCCTAGATGCAGTAGTCCTGCCTTGAGTGGAATGTCTTGTTCAGCGATGAACCTTCCCATCTTTAGGTTCTTACTCTCACTGTTCCCAAAGCCTTAGAATGGGGAAAGATTAAGTTGGCCTGATTATGGGTGAGCCTTGCTGAGTCTCTTGTACTCTGCATTATGTCTGTCCATTGCTGTCCACTTCACTGCTCTTCTATTGCCCTAGCTAGGCTGCATCCTGTCAGGATGTTGAGAATTCTACCTCTGATGTAGAAGAAAACTTCTAGGCTAAATGTTAAGTATTCTTCCAATCTATGAGTATAATAACAGCTATTTACAGCAGTTTGATGAACTGTGTTCCTACCTATAGGCTCATTGGCTGTTTTCCATATTGATCTATTTCCTTCCCCTTTTTAGGTTTTTGTGTTCTAGTTTACAGTAACAGGAATGTGTACCATGGTGACAAGTGGATCTTGAGTCCAATCAGAAAGCTATTGGTTGTCTCCTTGATACTCATGGCTCTATTACACTGGTGGTCATCTGTTGCCAGGGTGATTTTTATTACAATTTACAGATCTCATGCATTGATAGAGCTTGTGATTATTTCTCTCCCCCAGCAGCTTCTACAGTATTCCTTAGTACTATGCAACATATCCAGCAAGGAGGAATTGCTTGGTATATTTTGCCCATGCAGAAAGTATTTCTGTCTTACAGAGGCATGTATATATAACTTTGATAATTTTTTAAACTTCATTTATTTTGTGTGTGTGTATGTTGTATGTTTGTGAAAGAGAGAGAGAGAAAGAGACAGACAGATAGACAGACAGACAGAGCACTATGTACCTGTGGATGAGCACTAGTGACTTTGGGAATCATCCTGGATTGCTGCTATCTCTTTTTTGCTTCTCAATGGGCTTCCCAGGCGCCACCCACCATGGTTAGAAGTGCAGGCTGCCACCATTTCTGCCTGAAATTTTTACATGGGACCTGGAATTCTAACTTAGGACCTTCTGCTTGTGAGGCAGAGTCTTAACCCATGAGCTCTCTCTCCAATCCCAAACTTTAATAATTTATATGGAATAGCTGACATTACAGGTAATTCTTCACAATGATCTAGCTGCTCATATGTCCCAGACACTTATATACATCCTCATAGCAAGCCTATGATCCTTCTGTGAGATAGGTAATATAATCACACTGACTGTGCAGGTCAGGAAAGAATTTAGAATATATCCTGCCATGGTCTTACTGCTGGTAAGTAACAAAGTCCAAGTATTGACAGTCCAGCCATAAATTTTCATGCTCAATCATTGCACTCTAATGTATGGAGGTGACTTAAGGAAACCCAAGGATATCTGACTTTACTAGCGTCTAATGTGCTATGAAAACAAAAGTTAAAAAGACTGAGAACTTTAATAAGGATAGAATAACAACTAAGCAAGGAGAGAAGGTATAAACCACAACATCTAAAATGTCCCTTTTCTTTTGTCTGGCATAAAAACATGTAATAAATAGTCTTCCCTGAAGTGGACAGTGAAGAATTAATTATATGACTTAATTTAACTCATCTGGGAAGCTACAAAGAAACAGCTTACACTGGAAGGGATTTTCTAAAACAGAATGTTGGGGACATGGAAAAATGAATGTACTGTAAGTAGAAAACAATTAAGTCTATTATGACCAGTAGAAGCATAACCACCAAAATAATTAATGCAAATTAAAAAAAGAAGCAAGATACTTTGACTCCTCAAAACTTACACTTAAGTTTTATATTAAAGGAAAATTTTAGAGGAAAGGGAAAGGGAATCGGGGCAGTTTCCTCAACGGCATAATTATCAAGCTAGTTGCTGCCTAATTTCCTGTACTTCTGCTTCCCTTTTAAAATCATCACTGCTCCTTTGCCAACCTCCTCCAACCCCTCCCACACCTATCCCAACAGAGGGACATGTGCAGAATGAATACTTGCTATGTAATTTCTCAAGGTTATAGCTGGAGAAGGGATTTTTTTTTCCTTTTACAGCTGCTTTTACTTTTATACTTTTTCTTAAGGCTAGATTTTCATGATTTGTAACATAAAATTGAATCAATTGATTAACCGATAGCACCATTTAAAACTCTTAGATTTAGAAAAGATACTGTTTTTCAGAAAAATCATAGAGTCAATTAGTCAATGTTAATGTCAACTTCAGTGCATTATCACCAGTCATAATTAAACTTCCTTTTCCCAGTTTACTTTTATTCTGACATATCTTATGGGTTTTCATATACTTTTCCAGTTAAGTTTGATTTTGAGTGTTTAACAATGAACGTAAAATCTTTTTTTTTTCCATTTAAATCTGTATTCCTCAGCAGCACTGGACTGTTATGTTGTGGTTTGAAGGTGAAGTGTCCTGTATTGGAAGGCTGTAGAATTTAAAATATAAGGTCTTCCTTGAAGTGGGTTGCTGCAGTGGGCCTTGATGTTCTACGGACTGGCTCCATTTTTTCTCCACTTCCTGATTGCAGATGCTTTGTGTGCAGTATGACCATGCACACATATTCCTGTTACCATCCCTTCCCTGCCGGGGTAGACAGTATCTCTTCCTAAACTATAAGGCAAAATACAGCCTTCATCCCCTTCAGTTGCTTCTTGTCAGGTATTTTATCACAGCAGTTAAGAGCAGAAAGACCAATTTACTGTCCTAAGACAGGATTTGGATTATTCAATGACATATCCTAATATCAGATCCTTGATGACCCCAGTAAGAAATAACATCCCAAGGGCTGGAGAGGTGGCTCAGGGATTAAGCCTCTGCTTGCAGGCGGAAGGTCCTGAGTTCAGATCCTAGACTCCATGTATAGATGCCAGAGGAAGCGGGGGCGGCCTGCGTTTCCGGTTCTGGCAGGGCGGAGCCTGTGAATCCCGGGGCAGAAACAAGGAGTTGGTGGAGGCGTCCATGGTGGTTTCCGAATTTGTCCGTGGTTCTACGCGCACACATACACACACATATACATGCACAATTGAATAAATTTAAAAAAAATTAAAAATAAAAAAGAAATAACATCTCAGAGGACTGATCAAATGAGGTGGTGGTTCCTCTATTTATTCACTTGTTCTTACTTGGTTCATTTATTTCACAAGAATATGTTTTGCTTCTGCAATGTAGAGGATACTTGAGACAGATATGTTCCCATGACTGTAAAAAGTTACAGCAGATCTTAGGAGCATACCAATGTATAAATAATAGGACCACATAAGAAACAAACACTAAAAGAGTCAACTATTGATTAAACAAAAGATTTTCCCCTTTATGGCACATCAGAGCCAGCACTACATCACCTGCGGTTATGAGACTAGGATGATGGTACACTTGCTCAACTATTCTTAGAAGGATAGTAATAACCCCACCATGCACAGACACTCACACCATCTCTGTCACTAGCTTTCCTCTAATTGACACTGTGCCATCTGTTTAGTCTTTTCCATGAGTTTCAATTCCTTATTTCTATTTTTAGGCCCTTTTTTCTGTCTCAGAACAATTCTAAGTGAGTATGTCGACAACTTCACACTAGATTTGTCTTGGGGAGTTTAAAAGATAAACTGTTGCCAAGACCTCTCTCCTGAAATTGTGTTCTAACCCGTCTATGGTGCATCTCTGGCATCTGCACTTTAAAAAGCTCCCTTGGCAACTCTAGAGAATAGTCAAAACAGATTCCAAACAGTCACTCTACTCAGTGATTCTAAAGCCTAAGGTGTCAAACTTGGATGAAGTCACTTATTGCCTTGGTACTGGGCATAGGTTGGTGTAGGAAAGAGCATGCGTCTCAAGGGAAAGTAAATCAGCAATATATCTGGGTGAGGGGCAGATGGAGGAGGCTCTGTCAGTCAAATAGGAACAGCCAGAGGTAGGGACATCCAAATCCAAGGAAAGCAGATAAAAAGTATTAAGAAATTTACAAATAATTATGTGGGAGCTGAAGATGTTTTTCTTGGCCCACAAGTTGAGGAGCAAATAATCAGTAACAGAACTTGTGATTGCCCAAGAAGTGAACTTTTTGCTAGTCATATATTTCTGTGCTTTGCCTATGGATGGTACTGAAAGCTATCATCAGACCAAGAAGAATTGAGGTTCAGATTTACTCAGGAATGACAGAAAACAAGCTGGGGAAAACGGGTTTATCAGCTTCATAGGTCAGGGACCACTATCATCGCTGACTTGTTAGCAGAAACATTTATGAAATTTGAGTGTTTTTTTATTTTTTATTCATTCAATTGAGCGTGTGTGTGCGTGTGCGTGTGTGTGTGTGTGTGTGTGTGTGTGTGTAGAACCACGGACGAATTCGGGAACCACCATGGACCGCCTACACCTCCTCCTTTACTCTGCCCCAGGATTCACAGGCTCTGCCCTACCAGGAAAACGCAGGCTGCTCCCGCTTTCGCTCGGCGTCTATATGTGGGGTCTAGGATCCGAACTCAGGACTTTCCGCCTGCAAGGCAGAGACTTAACCTCTGAGCCACCTCTCTAGCCCCAATTTCTGAAATTTGAAAAGCCAATTCATGTTTTCAGCCTGTGCCATATGCTTTTGAGGTGGTGATTTGGGCACAATGAATGCACTCAGAAGCCAATAACAACCTTTCAAAAATATCCCAACAATTGACACTCCATGGATATAATACTGTGAGGTGTTAAAAAGCACCTACCTTAGGCGTTTAGCCTTTAATGACAAAGGGGGTTTTATATGGATATTTTCCCATTTAAGCAGGAGAAAGCAGTGCATAAGGAAAAGTTCCAGGCTCTTGTGAAATAACCATGTGCTTAGCAGGTCATCTCACCTCTCCAATATTGTTGCTTCAACCATAAAATGAAGAAAATGGCATCAGGTTACTTCTGAGTTTTTTCCTAGGATTTTTTTATAATAGACTATGAACTGACTGAAATTAAATCCTGTAGGAGTTTGAAGATACTGCTGATTCGTATCTGTCTAAACGCAAAAATTAGACAACAGTCATGACTGAAAAAAAAAAACCCAGCATGAAAATATATGTGTTTGCTGCATCCAGGGAAATTATACAATTAAAAAAATCTCATCAAAAAAAGAACTCAGCTTCTGTAAGAGGGGCTTTCTTGTACTGGGAAAGGAAATCTCCATGGAGCTGCTTGGAAAGAGGCCAAAGAATCAGCAATGTTTGCGAAGCTTAGTGGCTAGTGTCCTTGGTGGAAATGGCTTTTGAGAATTCAAGAACAAAAATGCTTAAGTTCATGAATGTTTACCGGTAAGTTTCCATATATCCATAGGGGGGAAAATCATTAGGGATCTTGCTTCTGTTTCAGTACAACGTGAAAAGCAAATACAGAAGAGAAAAGAAAAAATAACAGAAGAGGATCTGACTTGTTTCAAAGGTTATAGAAACTTTGATGTTCCCCATCAAAATTCTGAACTTCTGAGGCTGGACTGTAGAAAAAGATGGATATTTTTTCTGTATATGGTCATGTATTAATTGTATAGGTTGATGGGTTTCACTGTGACATTTCCATACATACTTGTATAATGTGCTGATCATGTCAACCTTTCAAAGAGGAACAAATCTAATCATGGTGAATGCAAGTGCTAATATGCGCTGTTTACTCTTTTCCAAGGAATCTTTATAATTAATGAGACTGGTATTATGACTGGTTTTTCATTGTTTTAGGTGAAGACACAACAGTTCCGCTGGACAAAAATTTAAGAGTTTCTTGAGCAGGATAAAGGAAACAATATCTGGCTTTTAGCTTTTACTATTCTGTTATTCTTCTGATGGTCATAGATGAAATGAATGGAGACAACTCCAATTATCCTTGACAAAAATATATCCAGAAAAAAGAGCAAAAAGAACCTTATAAAAGCAACAAATTAAACACATATACATACACACATATATGTTAATATACATTTATATGTATATGGGCACATGTGTGAGTATAAACACCGAGGCAACAGTTAATTTGGATGTTATTCCTGAGGCCCCAGGGATTCACTTGTCTCCATCTCCAAGTGTGCATAGTGTCTGGCATTTTGTACTGGTATTGGAGATCCAAACTCTCATGCTTGAGAAACAGGACATTTCTATCAACTGAGCCATCTCTCTTGCTGCCCAGACCTAGTTTCCATGCCTTATTATTTTTCCTTCCTATTGATTACTCTCATTTTGAAACAAATCTTATATCTAATCATCTGTAATTCGTCATGACAAAATTTCTCTGATATATCAAAAGATCTACTTTGACTCACAAAAGGGGAAACATCACAAATATGCACAGCACTGCCTGTGGAGTCAATGAAAGCAAGGCTGCAGCCGTGCATCTGCTTTTTCATGTCTATGTGATCTAAGGCCAGTTACTTAACCTATGAGTCACAGATTTCCAATCTGCAGCGTAATGGGGATCATATTATCCACAGAATATTGTCTGAGTATGGTAAAGACTGATGAGACAAAGTGAGTAAAACAATATAAATGCTGCTGTCAAGATTAAAATCTAATCTAATAAAAAGGATTAGAGATAATGAGGAAAATTACACCCTTTTCATAGTTCATAATGCATGCTCATCTGCAAATAGATTTCGAATTCAGGCAAAAGCTCATTTGTTTGCTGTTAAATTAACATTTAATACATCTTAAAAGGACATATTAGCTGTAACAACTTGGGACTTTCAACCATCTTTCCCAAAATGGCAACTTCCTGCCAGACTCTTTTACATTAGTTGTTCGATTAGCTTAACTATAACCATGGGGGAGAGAGAGAGGTATTTAATCCCCTAACTTACAGGAAGGTAGTTACAGAGACTGTGTGATTGGCTAAAATCCACATGAAGAGTGTAAATGGAACTTACTTACATTGAATATTGTTACCCCAGGTTCACTGGTCATTAGAAATAAGAGTCAACACTAAACATGGTGTACACCAGCATTAGTGCAACCTTTCCAAATGTGCAAACTTAGTAACTCCCTTGAAAACCTTGGGAAGTAAGATCTTCAGTGTATAGATAAAGAAACAGAGACGTAAAATGTGTCCAAAGTAACATAAGGAGGGAACAGAACTGGTGTTTCAATGGAGAAGACAGAGTATAAGAAATTTCCTGCCTTAGCTTTGAATTCTCTGTTGAAAGACTGTCTTTTCTTCTTCCACACCCAAATGAAATGTTCTCAAGGATCTTCACATTTAAACTACCATATTTATCAGCATTTTCAGAGCTCTTCACCCTGTGAAAATACTAAGTGAACATCCCCAACCATCCTAGAAGTGGATCCAAAACAGAAGTGGAGGCATTGTCCAGCACTGTCAGTGAGATCCTGGTATCATTCACGGGGGCACTTGTCACTCTGCTCACTTCTGGGGTCCCTTCTCCTTGAGAAGAGCACATAGAGTTCCTTTGGGGCCTTTCTAAAGAGTCAAGAAAAAAAATCAGCTGAGTGACAGGACTTGGAAAGTCCCCAGGAAAACAAATTCCTCCATTTTGATCAGACCTAATCTCCATGATTTAGATTCTCCTACGAATTGAACTTCGTTGCTTTGGCAGCTCTCTCCCATCTTTATTTCTGAAGGTGAGAAGCAGGATATGGGTCTCTGGAGTGCTACTTCTGTCTGCCTTCATTTGGAATTTGCAGAGGACTGCCAAAGCAAGGAAAACAAGCTGACATGTCCAGAATCAAGGCTGTTGATAGACCGTCACTCTTCCAGGAATCCCCAGCCTCACACCAAGCTCCAAGTGTCAGAGACCACCACAAAAGGATTAAGTCAGCTCCAGCAACTATGACCTGAGGATTGTTACATGAATATTGAGATTTCAGATTCATTCTACCTAGACAATGAACTCCCAATAAGACAGGAGCTAGACATTTTTGTGAGCTTCCCAAAGAATTCTAGGAAGCCTCAAAGAGATGAAGAAGAGGAAATGAAGGAAGGTTATTTAGTGCACCCTAAATCTCTGTCCATCAACACATCTCAAGAGACCACATCATATCATTCTCAATTTCATTTAACACATCTCAAAGAAATTATCAACCTTATGCCAATGCTGTCATCACAATTCTATTTGGATCCAAATTTTTAACTTGTATCCTTTTATAAACATATCATTCTGTCTAATGAGTGCTGAGTTATTAGAACTCATGACATTCTTCACAGTTTTTCTGCTAAGGGAAGGCAGCATCATTAAAATTATACTTAAATATGAATATCAAGAAAGAAAAGAGATACAAGGTCTTTGACTTTCTCAGTGATATGAATACATTTAACCTGAAATTACAATTTAAAGTAACCCCTGAGAAGAAATGCATCCATTTTGTTCACAGTCCAAATTTCTCATCAATCACATTGGGGCCCACAGCCTTATAAAGGTTGTGTTTTTTGAGAGGTAGTCGGGTATGTGAAATCTGCCAGGTCCCACCTTAATCTGAATGATAGCAAGACCCCTCAAGGACTCGTGGATGTGTTAGAATTTAGGATGCCTCAGTCAAACTGTCTGAGTAAGGGCTTCTTTGTGGTCACAGAAAACAGTAAAGATGCAGTTCTTCATTCTGACTGACCTTTCTATATTGCTGGGAAATCCTCTTTAGCCATTAGGCATCTGACATTTCCTAAATGCAATTATAATTAAGCTCAAATTTTCGGAATGCTTCAAGGTTTCTTGTGCTTGGATTAAGTCCAAAATTACTTTCAAATCTGGGTGTCAACCAAATTTAAATGAGTAATCAGAAACATGACAGTACGTGAGATGATAACTTATGTACAGTTTAAATAGTCATGAAGCAAGGGATGTATTTCAAAGATCCAATTTGACCTCTATTTTTGGACTTTAAGAGAGAAAATATGAACAACAGAGACCTTTTGTGAGATATACAGCCTCCGGAAAGGAAGTTATGCTGTGCAACCCAGTGGGCCATGCTCCTATCATGGTTTAAGTATGTTGCATCTTTGTTACTGAAATTGACAAAATAAATACAAATGTTCTGAATCACATGGTGATATATAAATGAAATGTTAAACACTGACTCTATGTTAAATGCTGACTCTGCAATAGAAAAGAGAATTCACCAAGAGGGACTTCTAAAGATAGAGGTATTTCCAAGACCAATTGCTGATCCCTCAGGACTTCAAGAATAACACAAAGGCATGAATTCTCAGGTTAGAAAGACAGAACCCACACAAGGTTTACCAGGAAGAGTGTCCACCAAAGATGTCCATACCCTAATTCCTGGATCCTCAATATGCCAAAACACATGGCAAATGGTACATTGCAGGTGCAGTGAGGATGTCTATCCTTAAAATAAAGAGACTATTGTAGGTTATTTGAAAGGGCCTAACCCAATCAATGAGATCTTATAAGCAACATCCTAAAGCCAGGCATGATGGACAGCTTATAATCTCTGTATTAGAGAGACTGAGGCAAAAGTATTGCCATGAGTTTGATTCTAGTCTGAATTACACAGCAACACAATATTTTAAAATAACATACCCATGCACATGCATGTGCACGCGCGTGTGCACACATGCACGCGCACACACACGATACCCTTCAGTTGGTAGAAGAAAAAGGAGCATGTGAAGAACTGATGGGCTGGTAATGGTATGAAGATGGAAGTCAGGAAGAATTCTGGACATCTTAAGAGAGGCACCATTGACAGAAGCAGGCCCCTAGCCACATCAACACAGGAAGCTGATTTCTGTGGAAATCTGAAGGATCCTTGGAAGTAAATTCTTTCCTAAAGCTTCCAAAAATGAATGCATTCTGCTAATATCTTAGACTCCAGGTCACTGACCTGAAGCAGAGAAACTAGGCAAGTCCATTGACACTTAACTTTCGGAGCTCTGACATGCAAATCCAGGAAAATTCAAGCTACACTGGGGAAATTTGTTCTGGCAATGTATAAAAACTAATAGAAACAAATATAAACATGCTGAATTTAAGTGAATCAAATTATTTCAAGATGAAACCTAGATACAGAAGTTATGTTTACTAACTGGTGATGAAACACTGGTTGGAGGCTGGAGGTGAACACCTGTACCTTTTTTCCTGGCAGTTAATTTTGTGAATGGAATATTAAACATGCCCATCAACAGCACTGATGCATTTCTTCATTAAATGCTTACTAATTAGCTGTGTGGTTCTTCTCATAGTAGCAGATTAGTCCAAACCATGAGGATGTTAATATTTATGAATGAAGACATCCTCTCACAGTGGGAAGACTGGCAGCATCAAGCTTATTTGCCTTGGCATCTGGTTGGTGTCACTTAGGAGCAAGTTGTTGTGAGGGGGCAGAATTTACAATCCTAAAGCAGAGGTCACTCAGCTGTACCTGTCAATGGATAGAATCAGTACTGCAGGCTTCAACGATTAAAGAATCTTTTTCACAATTCCTCAACTCTGCGCATACAGTGTAAAAGCTGGCACAGGGAAAAATGCAAATAAGTAACTGTGGCTGGTTGCCAATAAAATTTGAATTTTATATAAATTTTAGATGTCATGAAATAAAGTCTTCTTTGAATTTTTTTCCCAGTATTTAAAAAGATGTAGAAACCACTCTATATTCATACACAATGAAGAAAGGGGGAAAAATACCAAAGAACTGAGTTGCTGATGCCTGTTGTAAAGCTAAGCTGTACTTGCAATAAGGATGCACATGCAAGACTGAAGACCAAGATGGACAGAGAGCGCCTCCTTCCTTCCTTCCTTCCTTCCTTCCTTCCTTCCTTCCTTCCTTCCTTCCTTCCTTCCTTCCTTCCTTCCTTCCTTCCTTCCTTCCTTCCTTCCTTCCTTCCCTCCTTCCTTCGTCTCCCTCCCTCCCTCCCTTCCTTCCTCCCTCCCTCCTTTTCCTTCCTTCCTTCTTTCCTTCTTTCTTCCCCAATAATGCAAACTCAATAGGTGCCCCTGTCCTCTCCCTCCCTCCACTCCTCTACAGACCCCTTGCATCCTCCCCCTTCCCTTCCTTTCACCTCCCTCCTTCCTCTTCTCCCAGCGCCTCCCCCATCCCCCTCTCATCTCCTGGAGCATCCCCCTGTGTGAACGCCAAACTTCTTTTTCTCAAAAAGAAAGTAATTTTTACTTGTCAAAGTATATTTATCAATATTAATGAGAGATAACAATAATTTAATTTTGTGGTTGAATTAGGTTCCCCTTTAAGATGATATGTTGAAGACCCAACCCCCATTACTTCAGGATGCAATGGAATGTACTTATATATAGAAACTTTATAAATATAATAAGCTACAATTACGTCCCATATGGTGGGTTCCTTTCCAGGGATGGCTGTCCCTATGAAGGGGAAATTTGGACAGGCACAAACGGAAAGAATGTCCTGTCCTGTGAAGATGAAGGTGAAGTAAAAGTGATGCGGCAGAAGCCAAAGGATTTCAAGGATGCCAGCAAGCCACAGCACAAGGAGACAGGCAGAGAACAAATTTCTCCTTCACAGTCTTCAGACAGAACCAACCCAGAGGACACTGTGAACGAGGACTTCTTGCCTCCACACCTGTGAGAAAATTAATTTCCATTTTTAAAACCACTTGGCTTGTGGCACTTTGTTACAGAAGCTACATGGAACTAATACAAATTACTTTATGCCTCTTAAAGTTAGGTTCTTAAATGAGTGTCTCTGTATACCTTTTTATTTCCCTTCAACTCAGCTGTATAATGATAGGAAGTCTAAAGCTAAAAAATCTAATCTTAAGATAAAAAGCTAGAGGAGATATGCTTCTTCTGTGGGCAGCTGAAGAAAAAATATGTAAATCTAACCTCTCTCCTTATTAATAATAAAATTTATAGCTAGAAATTCATGCATGCTACCTAATGGAAAGTGATAGTTTGGCCAACATGTACTAAATATAAAATCTAAATAAAAATAAAATTGCACTAAGTGTGGAAAAGAAAACATTGCTTGAAGATTAAAACCCTGTAACTACGGAAACTAGTGGAATACAGGAAAATGTGTCAGGACCAGACCTTGGTGCTGATGATAGAGGTGCTATACCTTGCCAGGTTCACCGACTTCCATGTATAACTATGCCCACCCAAACTGATTTAGACCCAGTAACACTATTTCACTGAATGGTTAGTAGAGATACAGACAGGAATTTTCTCACTGGCTGGTACCAACCAGTTCCAGCACATGATTAGACTTCAGCACCATATGCATGTTTGTTTGTCTTCACTGCTTCCATGGGAACTACCTATGGGAAAGATAACACCTTGATATCAGAAGTGATTTTAGAGTTTCTAGACACTACATTACCTTTAACTAGCTGTGTGGAATGGAAAAATGGGACTGTGTTCCTAAGCTTCAATTTCCTAATCTGCTGTTTATTGGGGATAATGTTCAGAACACGGCAAACTCAAGCTGCTGCTACAGACCCGCAGTCTCCTGTAGAGAGCCCTCTAAGGGAATTTCAATGTGGAGACCAGGAGTTCTTACCTCAACAAACCCATTCCATTTCTGGTGACAGCACTCTTGACTGTCTTTAAGAAATTGTTCATCTTCAAGTCTCAAGTCATGTGGTTCATGTAAAACAAATTTTGTTCCTGGGCTCCAAACTGAGCATGTGAGTCCAGGACTGGCCAATTACAGAGTCGTGTTTTTTTTTTGTTTGTTTGTTTGTTTGTTTGTTTTGGTTTTTTTTTGCTAATGACATACTAAACCATGACTACTGGCTCAGATGCTGGCATGAGACTTAAGGCAGACCAATGAAATCAGTGTTGAGTTATTGATGGTGTGGTTTTGAAAATTGGGGTAAATAAAAATACAATTTTTGTTGGAAATGTTGAGAGAACATAATATAAGCATGAAGTTTTGAGAAACTATGGAACTCCCTGAGAGGAGAATTTGTCAAGATTACTGGACATTGCAGAGTGAAAGGATTAACTTCAAGGGATTCTCTCTCTCATTTATTTTTTTTCTCTCACTTCTCTCTCTGCACAATTTATCTATTTCAGGTGTGTTTGTAGGTATGATATGTGTATTACTTCATAGCCATATTCAGCTGAGCAATTTTCTGTATCCACAAGGAGCCTGTTCCTCCAATGACCAAGATTCTTCCATCTGTCAGCATGAGAGTGCTCTTCAGCAATTCTCTGGCTGTTGAGTGCAATTTATTCTTCAGAAGTCATGGATTTATTCACTCAGAAGACCACAATTGATTTTATCCTACATAAGAACTGTGTGACAATAATGTTTCAAAGTGTCTTTGACAATTGCTTTGATACTCCTCAGTTGCAATATCATTTATTTAGTGCTTAAAAATAAAAGTCCAGGGCCGGTGAGATGGCTCAGCAGGTAACATGCCTGCTTACAAACCTGACAAACCTGAGTTCAATCCCCAGAATTCCATAGAGTACATGAATCTCTCTCTCTTTCTCTCTCTCTCTCTCACAGTTAATCCTGGGTGTCAACTTGACACATCTGGCATTAACTAAGATCAGCTGAAACCACTAGAAGAGATTATCTGGAATACATTTACAATATAAAGACCTGCCCTAGATCCAATTGGAATCTCCCTAGATCTCATTGGAACCTTCCAGTGGAGGACCAGATAAAAAGAACCACAGAACAGAAGACTGGGAAAAAGAGATATTTTCCAGGAATCCACCAGCCATGTGGATGGGAGTGACAGCCTGCCATTTTCGCCACCAGCCATGTCTCCTCCGCCATGAAAATCTGTTTCTCCTCTATGGAACTGTAAGTTGAATAAATATTCCTTTCTCCCTTAAGTTATTTGACTTTGTGTTCTCTTACAGCAATAGTGAAGTGTAACCATTTCTTTGTCTATCTCTCTTTCTCTCAATAAAATATTTTAAAAATGCAAAGTCTATACATATGTCTTTATATCCATTTCATATATATATTCTTATATTTTTACATAGTACAAATTCTTGGTCTGAATATAGCTCTGAAAGCCTAAATCAACTTCTGAAATATTGTAATAGAGGAGAAGAGACATGGAGAACTTCATCAAGGTAAGATGGAAGTCAACATGATGTTCAGACCAAGACCTTCTGTCAAGTGGGGCCTGCCAGTTGGAAGTTATTTAGGTCAATATATGCACAGAGCTGGACTAATATGATACAAAGGCTGACTAAGGGAGAGACCTACCAAGTCCCAATATTTTTATGTCTCAGGATGAAAAGGGGTGTATGAAGGTGAGAACCTTGTGATCTGGATCCTGCCTCCTGGAGGTGTTATTTATGCACAAAATCGGAGAAATATATACACTACCAAATATATATTTGCATATATAGGCAAGATGAGGCACCAAAGTCTATTATTTTTGTAAATTACACACACACACAAACACACACACACACACACACATATTATAAATACATATATATGGATATATACACACACACATTTGGTACAAAAAATTGGTGAAAATATGTATTTGGTGACACACACACACACACATATAGTTCTTCAGTACTATCTTTTGTAAACACTACTAAACATTGATATTTTATGACCAGTTAATCTGTTTTTCTTAGGAGAAATTTGTTATCCTGTTAAACCATGGCGAAAAGAAATGCTTCAAATAATTACTAGCCTCTACTTTAAATGGAAGGCACGGTAATACCTGCCCTAACAGGATCAGACACATAAATAGAGGGCAATAGTTCTGAATAATGTTACACAAGAATTCTTAACAATCGCTGTAGAATGCAAAATCTCAAAACTCCTCATAGGACTCGTGAAAAATGAATATAAAAATTTTATTAGCAATCAGTGCAAAATGCAAAATCACAAAATCATCTATAGAACTTATGTGAAAAATGAACATAAAAACTTTTGGCAGTGAAACTTTGAAAAAACTAATAAAGTAATTGTATAGTTTTATACATGCTGAAGAACCAATATGAGTAATACAGTAAATATTATACTTAATCTTGAAAATGACCTGGAGTTTGCTTGTGGAAATGGCACCCAGGGTGTGGCCACAATACAAGGTTATCATACATAAATGATGGCAGTTAGCAGCTTTGGAAGTATGTACACACTCACGACCTGCACACTGTTACACATCACCATTCACTGGGTGTATATTTCTGAGTTTGTCTCTTGGGTAAAAAATAATGCATAAGAAACCAAAAATCTCCCATTATGTCCAAATTGTTCTCTAATACATGAAAATTGTGTTGGGACAACTTTGAGATTTTTAAATAAATGTGGAGAAGAACAGATTGTACTTTAATTTTCTGACTATATATTTTCTGTAGTTTCTACATTATATGCAGGTGTCTATGCTGGAAAATATAATTAGATATACAGAAAAATACCCAAATTTAAAAATCTCCAGAATGAGGTTTTTAATATCTCTGAAAAACATTGGGCTAAGTCCCTCTTCCCCTTCTCCTGAGTGACCTCTTCCATTGAGAAGATCCAGTCCTGGGAGCCTCCTGCTTATACAGCCTCTTCTTCATAACTCTCTGCTTTCATGGAAG
The DNA here is from genome assembly GCA_023101885.1 of Typhlomys cinereus. Taxonomy (NCBI): domain Eukaryota; kingdom Metazoa; phylum Chordata; class Mammalia; order Rodentia; family Platacanthomyidae; genus Typhlomys; species Typhlomys cinereus. The sequence goes on from JALPQD010000033.1 coordinate 2,772,767, forward strand.
AGTAGGATGTGTTTATTCTTACTAAGTATCCATCACTGGTTAGGGCAAAGACTAGGAATAATTTCATCATAAGCTTCAAAGGGAAGGCATATATATTGAAGGTGAAGTGATCTTCTAAATAGCTCATGAATATTAACACAGGGAGCTGAATATGTATGCTTACAGTCTATGTGTTTGATAAGAACACTATATAAATATGTATATATAAAATACACTATTTCTACACTATACATTGATACCAAATATTTATTTGCATCAATATATTTTTGTACCAAATTTATATATATAGCATCAAATACATATTTGTACCAATATATTTTTGCACCAAATATATTTATGTATTTATATACATATGATGTATAAACGTTTATATATTTATAAATATATGTATATTTATAACAAATGCATGCATACACTTTACTGGAGCAATAGACTTTGGTGCCTCATGTAGCCTATTGTGTAACAATGATTATAGCTTACAACATGTTTTTTTCCTTAAGCTAGTTTGGAAGTTTTGAAGGCCTGTCCCACCAGGTCTAAATTTCTTTCACAGGTCTTTTGTGAGGAACAACGGAAAGAACACTTGTCACCTTATAGGGAGAGGCATACAGGGAAAAGGCACTTACTACACAATTCCTTTCAACAGTTCTCCCCAATTCTCAAAGCCTACAGACAACTGAAGCCATTTTTCCTGGAGAACTACATATAATTCCACATGCTTTCAATGAGTCACTAGTGTAGCAAGCCTTGGGCAAGATAAAAATACATAAGGTCATTTGTAGGTATCTTACTAACGTAAGCATCATATAGACTAGATTCACTTAAATAGGGGAACAAGAGAACAGCAAAATGAGGATCTATTGTTTGCAGCAATTTCTAAATTTTATGTAATTTATAATGATTTAAAGCCATCTACCAAGTGACCAACCTATCTAATGAACAAAAATTTATGTCCTGATGTCCTCAAACAATTGTTGGCGATAAGGTGTCTGTGAAAAGAGAAGATGATCATAGGAGAACTGAGAAAGCCATGTGTACCAGTTAGCTGTGAGACACCAGTCAGGCTCAAGCAAGTTAAGGGAAAAAGGGAACTTTATTTGGCTTATGGGTCCAGAAGGGAGATAGAGTGCTTCATTTAGGGTAACTGGAGGAGGCTTAGGTCACTACAGACATCATGAAGACAGAGAACAAAGAGGGAATTCTAAGAGCAGCAGACTATAAGCAAATGCAAGGTGGGACTACCCAAACCCAAGACCCAACCCCTGTGACATGCCCTCCATCAGCAAGGCTCCACCTCCTAGAATTGCCATCACCTTCCAAACAACTAAGAATTCAAACACATGAGCCTGTGGGGGATAATTTATATTCAAATCATGACACCATGGATATATGTTGTATTTTTACATGTGTATTGAGTCTCTCGGGTCAACCGGCTTCAATCAGACACTTCACTGCTGACATGGACCTGACTTCACTATGAATTCATCTCCTCCTCTATTACATACAGAGTGTAATGGACTTATCTCCAGGGATTGTGGAAACTAATTAAGTTAATACAGGTAAAACAGAAAGAATATAGCCACAATCAGTGTTAACTGTAAGATTTAATATTAGAGAAAACAGATTCAAATATGCCCAACAGATAATGGATATAAATAACTTTCTTCAAAGATATGGGAAATGGGGGAGATATTTGTAAACTTGCCTTGATGTCTTAGTAGAATCCATGTGAGTAGGTTAACATTGCATCATTATGAGCCCTTTTTTCTTTCCACACTGACAAGGAAACATATTCTTCACATTCTGAGAAGTGATGAATGGGTTATTTTTGCAACTTAGTCAAGGCTCCTGCATACTGGAAACCTGGTTACCTTCAACTTACTCACAAGGTTATGTGTGGTTGGTTATGTGTACTATCTTTCACCATTTGTTTGACCTTTCCACTCCTTGACTATCTCCAGAAATACATCCACATGATTTGGATGCCAATGTCTCCTAAGCACATGCCAGCAAATGCAGGTCGTAACCTTGACTTTCCTGTCTTTTCTGTCTCTTCTCTATTTCAAATCACACTTCCTTCTTGTTTCCTCAAGCCAGGAAAGTCAGTCCTGTTCCCATTCAGTCCTCTTCCTCACAGCTAAACTTTGGCTACCTGCAATCCTAGTAGAAATGTGTCAACTTTAGAAAAGCAAATTATGAGAATTTCCCCTAATTTGTGACAGATATTTCTGTGATCTATGTTGGGAGAATAAACTTATTTCTTCCCTCCAGCTTTGGAGATAACTATTTTATAAGATCAATACAGTCAGAAAAAGTTAACCTCAACATTGATTGACTCAGACTGACTAGAACATGTCTTTATACTTGAGGCTGCAATGAAATAACTTCATGATTAACAATCTAGTCAATGAAGACACACCAAAAATAACATTTCAAATGTCAGTAGCCTTCTTCTTGCTATACATTGATGTTCTGAAAATCAGAATATTGAGCCTGCCTCTTTTTTCATAGATGTGAAAAATGTCAAACTGAGGGAGATAAAATAACTCATATATGCCTATATGATAAGTTCAGGTGGAAGTAGAAACAGCTCCTGAACCAGTACTGGTGATTAGGAGACTCTTAACAAGACAGGGGACTCATCAGTAGATAGAAGGCTGAGACAATCTCACTTCAAATTCAGCTGCACATAATTCTGTTTTAGTTAGCATTTCTCTTTAGAGAAGAACAGCTAGAGGTATATGCACAGTAAGGTATGGCATAAGCATAGACAAACTGAAAGAAGATGAGAAATAGAATTTAATTGTTTGGATTATTCACATATTTCTTCATTAAGCTAAAACTTTTTCTTAAAAGATGTCTGCAGTGGTCAGATTAATAATTACCCATTCGGGGAGACCTGACACAGAGAAAATGACTTTAACTCATTTTACTTTGGAAGATGTTTATCCAGTCAGTAAAGGTATCATTTATCCTAGACATTCTCATAGATCATGACAGTAATATCACATTAGAGACTGAGAAACCCTTATCCAAAATGGTTGGGATCAGAATGTTTCAGACTTTGGAATATTTTTTAATATTTATATAAACATAATGAGATATCTTGGGTTGCAATCCAAGTCCGTACATAAGATTTTCTCATTATTCAGATACTTCATCCATACAGATTGACGATAACTTTATACAGTATATTAAAAGAATTTTGTGTATGAAACAAAGTTTCATGAGATAGAATCATACACTGGCAACCTTCCAAAAGTTTCTGATTTTAGGTCAGTGAGATGGCTCTGTGGGTAAAGGCACCTGTGCACAAATCTGGATCCCTGAGTTTGGTCTTCAGAACTCACATAAACATAGCTATAAAACTGGAAAAGGAAGATCATAAGTTCAAGATCTGTGGGCTAATAATATGCATATGTATAAGAATATATATGTGTATATATATATATAATATCGTATTACTGGTCAAGAAATGAAGCAATTGTTCTCGATTACTGAGAAAACAAGAGTGACTGTAGATATTATTAAGAAAGTCAGGAATAAAGGCATTGGACTTTTTTCTTTCAAAAACATTTACAGATTAAAAGTAGCTACAGAATGTAATAGGGGCATAGTTATATTGGTAGAATGTTTGCCTACTATGTATAAAGCCCTGAATATAATCTCCAGTACTAAATAAAGCTAGGCATAGTGGTATATGCCTGTAAGAGAGGCAGAAATGGGAAGATTAGAAGTTCCTGACTACACAGTGAATTCAAGGTCCACTAGGACTACACGAGGCCCTGTCTCAAAAAAATAGAGTATTCAAAACAGGAAAACATTTTTAAAGCAAAATAGAATCTAAAGAAAAGTTCAAAACATGTATAATTACTGTCTTCCATAAGGAACATAATGATAACTTATTTATCAATTTTTACCTGCACTTCACATATGACCAGAGCCATGCTAAAAACTTATAAAATATTCACCAATATAAAATATTTATTAAAATAGTTTAGAGATAATAAATGCATGTTTATATTTTAAAAGATAAATTGTTAAGCTATGTATATAATTTGCACAAGATTGAATTAAAATAGTTAAAATAACATTGAAGAGGTGACAGTAGCTTGTGTATGTGGTTGTGTTTACATCAACAATCCCATGTGCATAAAGACATTTTTTCCAAGAAATAATATTTTCAAAGCAAATTTTCAAAGATGATGCAATCATGATCCAGATTTCACTAGATTTTTCACTAGCACTTTTCTTATTGTGATAGAATACCTGACAGAAGAAAGAAAGAGCGAATTTATTTTGGCTCATAGTTTAAAAGTATATGGTCCATCATGGCAGAAGAGGGAAAGCAGTGGGAGTCCATGGTAGCCTGCAGCACTGTGGTCATTGATGACATCACATTTGCAATGTGGAAGCAGAGAGGGAACTTGGACTGGAATCTGGATGTATTATCACGTATAGGCCTGTACCAGCAACCCAATTCTAGCAAGACTCTAAACCTCCCAACTCTTAATAGCAGTGTCACCAGCTGGGACCAGTTGTTCAAATATATGAGCTTATGAGGGACATTTCACATCAAGAACATTATAGCTATCTATATTTGTAACTAACTAAAATTTAGTCTGAATTTTATTAAAATTGTGGTTAATGCTGAACAACATATTTCTGTTTTTAAAATATTATTACTTGTGCTCCACTAATGGACTATACCCAAGCCCCTAGTTTTCATTTAATTAACATATAACAATGAAAAGTTTTCAAATATATAGCACTTTTTAAAACTATAATCATCATGCTATGCAATTAATCATTAAAACTTAAAAATGTCATCACTGAATAAAATGATTGAGAGGAAATATGTGTGTCAAATAATTTTTATAGTTTAAATAGACAAAGTAGGGCTGGCAAAGTGGCTTAGTCAGTGAAGTTCCTGCATGCAAGCATGAGGACCTGAGTTCATTGACATCTTTAACAGCCCTTAAAATCCAGGTACAGTGACATCCATCAGAGATCACTGAGATTTAGAGTGTGGAGACAGTTCAATACCAGGAGTTCACTGGTCGACAAATATATACAAATAAAGGAGTTCCAGGTTCAGTGAGAGACCCTATCTCAAAAAAGTAAGTTGATACAGAAAAATATCAAAGTTGATCTCTAGATTTCACATGTATGCATACACGTGTACATATGCACCCACACATTCACCACTACAAATGCAGAATAACCATATACCCACACTTACATTCACCACTACACATGCAGATTAACTATGCTAGTTACTTTTCTTCTTGCTGGAAGACAGTACTCAAAGTCAAGCAACTTAATGGGAGAAAGGATATTTATTCAGCTTATGGTTCCAGAGAAGATATACAGTCTTTCATGGCGGAAAAGGCATGGCTGGCAGGCAGAAGCTGGTCATGGTCTTAGTCAAGTCTTTCATGGAGGCTGAGAGCTGCCGCATGCTTAAGAGCAGAGTCGCTCACTCAAGCAGGGCCAGGCTAATCAACTTCAAGGCCCACCCCTGTGACTGCCTTCTTCCAGCAAGGCTCTGTCTCCTAAGGGTGCCATTACTTTCCCAAACAATTAAAGATTCAAACACATGAGCCCATGAGGGACAATCCACATTTCAAACAATGACATATCCCATACATCACAGAGAGAGAGAGAGAGACAGATAGACAGACACATGCACACACACATACACACACACACACACACACACACACACACACACACAGAGATAAATAAAAATCAAAGCTAACAGGAAAAACAAAAAGAAAGCACCAATGACAGTATCAAGAAGCTACAGCCTATTACATCTTTTCAGTCTTTCTACTAGTAGTAGAAAAATCTAGAAGCTGGGATATGAACTGGACAAGCCAATCCTTTAAGGATCTTGAGTGCCATGAATGCCACATATACCGCATATGGCAAAAGCTCCTTGGTGTGTATGAAAGGGCATTGACTGACATGTAAGGATGATATTAAGATCAATTTTTTTAAAATTCATGTCAGACATTACCAAGAGATAGAATGCAAATATTTCACTAGGATTCTTTGGAAAAATACATCTCTGTAAGTTGGCAGTATATTTTTATATGAAAAAGCAGATTTATTTCTATATTAATATTTGTCCTAGAGTACTCACATTCAAGTCTTTCACAGAAAAACAAGTAGGCATAGTTTTAATGGTACAATTCACCACGGTATATCCAAAATACCATTATTTTGGTATATACTCTACCTAAACCGATTATGAATTGATATTTGCAATTCTTTTTGATAGTAAGTCTTCAAAATTAATTGTGTGTATGTTTTATACCTGAAGCACCTCTCCGATCTAACTTGCTCCATTTGAAGTGCTCAGTGTCTTCTACATGGACAGATAAGCTGCGTGTGACAAATAACCGACTGAAACAATCTAAGGGAGGAAAGATTTGGGGGTGGGGAGCTCATGGTTGCTTGGCCCAGTGTGCTTGGTATGAACACCCTGGTGGTAACAGAATGTGACACAAGGGTACTTCTTTACTTCATGGCTGGCAGGAAACTGAGAAAGAGGGACAGGAAGGCACCGGGGTCAGGAAGGCCCTGCTTTTGCAGCGACCTACATTTTCCAGCTAGGTCCTACCTACGAAGCTTTTCACGGCTTTCCAAAATGGGGATCAAATGTTCAATACATGAGCCAGTGAAATACATTTCCTATTTATACTACAATGCAGTCAAACAAGTACAGAATTAAGTCCTTAGATAATTAATTCATATCAAATAAATTACTTTTAAAACATTTAAAAACTTTTAGTTATGAGAGACAGAGAGAGAGGGAAAGAGAAGGAGAGAACAACAGAACAGGTTTACACATATTAGGTGTATGTTTGAAGGTCAGAGGACAACTTACAGGAGTCAGTTCTTTTCTACCATTTGGGCTCTTGGGATTATGTCATGTTTGCATGAAGGTGCCTTTACCTGCCAAGCCATTTGGCCAACCTTTATTCTGAAAATTTTATACATTTCACTTCATCAAAGCAATTTTGAGGATTATGTTGTTTGTATTAGAAACTGACCATGTCTATGCACAGTGAAATATTGAACACATTTTTGAATAATATTCATATAAAATGTAATTTGAAGAAAAAAGTAATGCTCTAAAAATGGAATCAATAAATGAGTCCTTTCATCACTACTCTATTACCATTCCTTCTAGTGAAATCATACTTTTAATAACAGTAATCATCGATAAGGATGCCTGACAACACAGCAACCTTTCTATTTTAAACTAATACTTTGGGTAAATTAATTGAGAATAAAAAGGAGGCTTTCTGATTCTAAGGGTATATAACCTAGAAAGAATATGTGGGCAGTATCTGGTTTTGATCTTGGACTTAATTCAATTTGTAAGTGTTACAGAAACTTGAGTCATTTGAGATGTTCTTTGGAATCATTGCTTTTCTTTTACACACATTGTGCAGTTCACAAGGATTATGAGAGAAAGTCTACACTGTCTTAAAATACACTGTATTTTTAGCCCTCCCGTCACCCAGATGCAGTGACACAAGGGGCTATGAGAAACAGCAGTATGTGTAGGTACCAAGGTGAGTGGGAGGCTTCACAGCGAAGGCAACTGCATAATGAAAGACTCCAAATGTCACCGCTGATATTCGATACGGGAGCCCTGAAGTTGTTCCCTATGTATTTATAGCCCTCGCTAAAGAGCCTGAGATGTTGCTTAGATAATATTATGGTGTGCGTTTTCTAAAATAGGCTGTAGACAGCACTTGCCAAAAACCACTCTATTTTTAATTGGTTGTTTATTTATTTTTGAGGAATGGGGAGGAATTTAAGTGTCTGGAAAAACACTAGATGAAGAGTTCAGAAAGGAGAGGAAGGCATGTAACCTGGGCAACCACGACACAAGCAGAAGGCAGATCTAGATGTGTCTGGGAAGCTGAAACATTTGGTCTCAACCCTTTTCTTTCCTTCTCTATTATCCAGGTGTCTTAGCTAGAAATGTCCTTATGTTATCTTGTGTCTGCAATCACTGTGTATCATTTTTGGACCAATTCTGGCCATTCTACTTGCTTTCCAATGTTTCCAAACCTTTCTTCACCTAGTGCAATCATCAGCTTCATTCCTAAGACAACTGAATCATGGACAAGCAGATAATCTAATGACCTCCCAGTGTTCTACTCATTAAGTGTACTGCTGTTGTTGTGCTATGATTAAATACTTGACAAAAGCCAATTAGAGGATGATTTATTTTATCACACCACAGTTTAGGGATATAGCCCCTCACAGTGGGAGGGAGGTCATAGCAACAGAAGCTTGAAGCAACCATTCATATCATATCCCCAGTCAGGAAGCAGAGAGTGATGACTGCTGGTGCTCAGAGGCTTTCTCTTTTTCAACAGTCTGGGACGTTGGCCAATAGAATGATGTCACCCACAATGAATTCATTCATTCCACTCCAATTAACCTAATCTAGCTAATTTCATGTCCACAGGCTTGTCTCTTATGTGAGTCTAGATCCTATCAAGGTACTGATCAATATTAATCATCATGCTCATTCTTAAATGATAGATTCTCCCAGCATCTAAATGCCTTTATTTCTAATTTTAAAGCAAAGATGACATGAGCTACTAACTGAAGAGGAAAAAACAGTAGCATCTGGAATACAGGCAAGGTTTGTGGGCCCACATCAGGCTGCACTGCTTCCTTTGCCCAACCCCAGAGTTTAGAAGGATGATCCTATGGGAACACCAGATCAGTGTCCATGCCCTGGCATTTCCATTTCGTTCCTTCCTAATCACTGTGATGTAGAAAGTGGTGTAACTGACTGATAAACCTAGGGTCATGCTGAAGCAGACAATGAACCATGTCTTCTCTTCATTAGTGAACATTTTCATTTTACAACAGACTCTTAATTACTGAGCCTCTCTGTCACTGGTTACTTGGAACTGGTCTACATAAGTCACAGTGAAGCAGAAAACTGGCCCAAGGTGTGAAGTCACACAATGCAAAGAAAGAGAAGAGTTCCAGAAAGCATTTAATTAAAGTGTGTTAGAGCAGTGTGATTCCTTGAGATGCTTCCAGTATGCTGTCATATTTCAGTAGTAGCATGCAGGTCAGAGGTCAGAACACACAGCTCTGAGGAAACATGGCTCATTATTATCAACTCTTCCTCTACTTATTCAGCAAATTGCTTTGATCTGTGCCTCAGGAATGTCTTCAGGACCGGGAAAGATTGACAACTTCAATAGATACACATCTTTGCTCTGTGTCTACACATTCTATTGTTAAGTGGAAGATAACAATAAATAGATAAGTAAGTTTCAAATGGTGTTCCAGATAAAATGAAAGTGTGGCACACAGGGGAGAGGGCTCATTTAAGAGGAGTAGTTAGTTCGTCATGGACTATGGGGCATTTCAAACAGATCTGAATACAAGACAGGTCCAAGAACCAAAGAAGTCTACACTGAGACATGTGGAAATCTGCATGACTTCTGTAATTACAAATATTTCCTAAACACTGGAAAAAAACAGCTGTATATGTGATTATCAATACTTATGAGATTATGACTTCATTTTGTTATTAGTTTCACTCCCTCACAAATATGCCACCTGTACAACCAAAATCTATAGTAACTTTTTAAATTACACCTATAAGTACACCTATAATGCACCTTGTATCAGCTATTACAAATACAAGACTCAACACCCAAGAAATAGAAGATGAAGGTACAGAAAAAAATTCTTCATTTAATTTTAACAAACTGTATGAGTTTAAAAGGGATCTTGCTTCAGTTATTCCTCTATTGTAAATAGCCTGACCCAAGCAATTTACAGGAAGAATGGTTTAGTATTTCCATTTACACTTTTAGAGGTGATAGTGTCCACTATGGTAGAGGCATGGTCACAGGAGCAGGAGGACACTACTACGTTACAACCATGCTAAGGAAGGAGAGAGAGACAGAGAGAGAAAAAGAGAGAGAGAAGGAGAGAGGTAGAGTAAGAAGAAGAAAGGGAGAGGGAGGGAGAGGAGAATGAGAGGGAGAACAGAAAGTAGAACTAGACATCAAACCTCTAGTCCTGCTCCCAGTGACATACTTCCTTCAGCAAGGCTCCGCCTCCTAAAGGTTCCAAATCCTTCCCAAACAGTACCACCCACTAGGCATGAAGTGTCCAAACATATAAACCTGTGGAGAACAATTCACATTCACACCATGACAGATCCTTTTATTTAGAATTATGTGAAGAAAAGGAACCATAAGAGTCCACTGAGAACTGAAAAATGTCTAAATCTTGACTCACATGAGTGAACAAATTTACAAGGACAGAAAACAGACTCTAGATTGGATACTTGTTCCTTATTGGTTACAGAGTTTTTGCTTGGAGTGATAAACAAGTTCCGCAGCTAGTGGTGGTGATTATACAACACAACAAATGTGGTTAATTCCTCTGAATCACACATTTAAAATGGCCAAAATAGCAAATATTATATTGTGCATGTTATTAGTATTATCATAATTATCCTTGTAATTATCAAAAATTAGTGAATTGTACAGTATATGCCTCATGCTATAATAAAATTATTAAAAATAATAATGCTTTCAAATCTCTCTAGACACCTTCAGTAAAGCCTTTGTCCTTGTGAGTTATTTAGTTTGGAGTTTCATGAACTTAAAAGAGAGCTAATAATTGGGAGAATCTTCCAGAGGATCAGGTAACCTTTCAAAAGTAATAAACTCTTTTCTATGTGGCTTAAATTTAAGATGTTTCTGTTCCCCAGTTTTATAAACTTATCAAAGCAAATTATGATCCTTGTAGCTATAAGCTTACACTCTCTGCTGAGGACAAATCTGCTTATCTGACTTTTTTTCCTTTATCCATTTATTTGGGTCACTCAAAAACTGTGCCTTTTATTGGATAAAGAAATGCCAATTTAAAGGTTTTGAGAATGTGTTTTTTCATTTATTTTATTTCTTAAAAACTTTCCAAATGTATAAAGTCGGTGTTAAACTTTATAGTCTACAACATGTGCTTTTTAACCTGATTATTACTGCTATTCCACACAAACACATCATCACCAAACGTCTGGCATCTTAGGGGATAGATCAGCACTCTGGTCATGGACCACCATCTATCTTTCTACATGCTTGTTAAAATATAGATTTCAGGCCCAGATTATAAGCCAAGAGAACTAGAAATTCATGGGTGAGACCCAAACTATGTATTCTAAGCCAATACTCTAATAATTCTCACACCACTGAGGATTCAAACTTACAGAACACTAAGGTGACTTTTATGCTTCATCTTTAACTTGTCGTACCCACCAGATGGAAATTCAAAGCATTTTAAAGGCTTCAAACAGGACCACAAAATTCTAATTACTTTTCACATATTGTCTCAAGTAGATCCTATAGGAAGTAAAACAAACAGATCTTATGTTTTGTGCAGACAGCAGAGTTGAGATTTGGAGGAGAAACATGATGTCCCCCCTGCATGTATTTAGTAAAATACAGATTTGGGCAGTTTTGTTTCTCTAATGTGTTCTTGCTTCCTGGACGGGACCTCATTCACCACACACTGCCAATGTGACATCCAGAACATCTCAGGTGTCTGTCACAGAGGAAGGAGGACTTGTTCACAGAAACAGCAGTGCTGCTTCCCTGGCTGGCCACTCTCATCACCTGGTCTTGAAGACATGATAGTGTCCCAGATATTTCTGGTCCATGGAAAGCACTTCAGCATTTAATCATTAAGTCATATGCACTGTGTATTCCTCAGCAAGTTGTGATGATGCTTGGTCTCATCTGCACTTTCATGTCAGGGTTTAGACTAGAAATAAGAAATAAATGAAGGAAATGAAAGACGCTTTCAGGAAAGAAGGGGCTTTCAGAAAGAAGACTGAGGATCTAGTTATACCATGGCAGATTTAAAAAATCTTGAGGCAAGTCTCCTTGGGAAAATTATAAAACAGCAGACATCTTTAAAAGTGCTGATTCTCCAACATCCAAAGCAAGGACAAATGTTTCCACTAACATGTCTCTACGCCATGCAAGGTTGTAGATTTTACTGTGTAATTTCATTTAGTTTTAAGAAAAGTACAGTCAGATGCAGAGGGTTGGGCTATTCATTCCATAACAGAAGCAATCATGTTTGCAAATTAAGCATTTATTTATATTCATAGAACCTCTAGGAAGAGTTAGGATTTAAAAGCAAGTCCTATGTGCTCTTACACTTAGCATCTGGCACTGACCCTTCCAAACAAGAACAAATCCTTCAAGGATAGGCTCAAACAGGAAGAAATTATACATATTTATAATCTTAACATCTACATAAAATTCAAATATATTTAAATGCAATGGTAATTCCTTCCTGTCTGTCATTTATTTAGTATGTAATAAAACTAATTTTCCAGCTTTTGATAAGAGGCTACAATCCTATCAGAAATAAGAACTCTTCATGCAGATTGTACGTTACACACTTTGAGCGAGAGTAAAATGTCTTTGCCTCAGTGTGTGACTAGCCATGTATCCCCATCCATCCCAGCAGAGAGACAGGCGGCATTTCTACAAGAGAACCCACCATCGCGTGACTAAAATTAGATCTGTCCGCATTTATGCTTGAGTTGGTGTCATTATCTCAGCTGCTACGTGGGAGTTTAAACGCCTAATCTTTGCATATTGAGATCAGAGCAGACTTGATCTGAGTGTCTACAAGAGCTCGAGAAATCCACTCTTCCATGACACTTCATTCCACTGATGAATTTTAAAGGAGGTAGGGAGTCCTTACAAATTTGTAGCATAGGAAATGGATATCTGATAACTGAATATTTAGTGTGCCAAACAATGACAACCAATAAGCCCACTGCTGAATCCCATCAGGGACTGACAAGGTCTCACAGAACAGGTGTGAGTACTGTTATCATGTCCCTGGATGGTTGGGACAGGCCAAGGTGACTAGACACTTTACTGCTTAGCACACAGCTTGAATCACCAGACAGAAGCACTTCTTAGATGATCAGACCTCAACAAAGCAAAACACCGTTTCAGGGGAAGATCATCTTTATTTTTAAGGTTTTTATCCCTAAGTTGAATGTTACAGAAACATTAGAAGCATTCTTCAGCTACATAATGTATACTTTCATAGTCTGTCAGGGCCTCTATGTAAATGGATAACATGTGGAAAATATTTAAGTTTCTAGAAAAAAAATGATGGATAGTTATTACAGACATAGTTGCAGATTCCTCCATAGATGTGTAAAGCCCAACAGCAATTACCTCCCCCTTCCTATGATACAATTTAATTGGAAGGCAACTGTCCCCATTTAAAATCCATTATTTCCATTGTATTTTTCTAAAATTAGTTTCACTCTTTGTACTCATGCTGTGAAAACACTATAATGATACTGTGAGGTGGAAATGAGTTAGATACATGACACACATAGCTCTTCTTGACCCTCTGTTGCCTATTTTTCTTTTATTGTGTTTGTTTATTTTATTTTTGTATTACCTTGTGTGTGTGTGTGTGTGTGTGTGTGTGTGTGTGTGTGTGTGTGTATAGGCATGAACACACACACATGTAAATAAAATCATTTGTCCTTTGTAAGGAGGTTAATAATATGCCTTTAATTCCTTCCCAAGAAAACAATGAAAACAGAGTCTGACTCTGAAATCTGCTGAAAAAAAATGTTCTACCATTATTTTCTCATATTGTACTTTACATTAAAAATCACTGCTAGCAAGTAAAAAGTGAAAATTTGAACATCGTTAAGAAATTTAAGACCAAAACTTTCACTTGCCACAGAAAAATCAATTTTCATTCAATCATATTCAGATGCCCATTTTACCTCCACAAAGCCCAATACAACAGTTTCCGTTTCTCTTATTCTTGACTTTTGATCTTGATGTCTAGGACCCTGATATAGCTTCAATGTGTGGATCTTTACTGTAAAGACTTGAATTAAAGCGCACTTTTCTGGGCCAAGTGCTTCTAACTCCCAAACATCTTCATGTAATTTACTAAGAGATGGACAACTTAGGAAAGAAAAGAATGAGGCAGAAAGGTCACCAGAGTGAATTACAAAGAACACGCTTATGTTTATGAAATATTGAGTACAGTGAATTTTTATTGATTGTGGACTGGTTAACTGTCACTCTTTACTGAAGATCCAGCATTACTAGACACATCAATTATAAAATAATAGACAAATTTATATTTATTAGTTAATTTAGCTGTCTGTCTTATTCTTACTTGTTTCTAACTACCCAAATATGGCACATCCTGTTTTAAATTTCTCGTCTTCTGATTTTACTCAATCTAATTGCTGATTTGCCTTCATTTCCTCAAAAGAGAAGCATCATTCCATTTTTAATTTAATGGTATCTTGTTTCCTAATGCATCCTGTCACATATGGCTAATGACAGACCATATGCGAGAACTTACAATGGTGTGTTCCTTACACATGTACTGCTCACTTGGCTGCTAGTATTATTAGTGTTATTTTTACGTCATATGTAGTAAGAGGTCACATCTTGTGTCTTTTTTTAGGCACAGTTGTCTTAGAAATCTAAAGGACTGAAAAATGGAAACTTAGTATTTAAACAATTGTGCTTTGTGAACACAAGTAACAAAAGTTGTGAAATAAATCATTTGTAATTAAATGGCATAAAATCTAGATGTTCTTTAAACAGAGAAAGTTCTATTTCAAACTTTTTATCTCAACTTAGCTTAGACTCTAGTTTGTATGCACATTGGCTGAAGAAAGAAATTCCACTGGTTAAAGCAGGAAGCCTAGCGCATTAAACCCTTGATACTGAGGGGATTATGTTTCAGTGCAGCATCTACTTTTCAAGAGATATGATTTGAAGTGCTTTAAGAGTCACTATCTTTTGACTTGCCGGCTGTCCTAATCCTTTTCTGTTCACTGATGTGTGGGTTTTCCCCTGTTGTTTTATTCCAACTCTGCAGTCAGAAAAGTCTCCAAGTTCTCTTCAAATATTATTTGTTTTTTATACTTTACTAGGAGTAAGAAAAGGGCAGAATCCCTTTCCAGAATCCTTTATGAAACAAGAAAAAGTACCTTGAACTCATCTTTATACAGCTCCAGAGAGAATCAGGAATATATTTCAAGTAAATAGCAGCTCTGGATTCCAGAGTTCAGTGGGAAAGGTGCCCTGCAGCTGCAGGATGGGGCTGCATTCAATTATAGCAAGAATGAAAAATGGCTTAGAGAATGTCCACTTGAACATGCAGCTCAATTGTCTAAAAACATTTTGCTTGATAGCCCCAAGAACTGCAAATAAAATTATACTACATTGATCCTAATTGACATTAGTCTGACGCCACATTTTGCAGTGCATCCCAAACCCAATTTTATCTATGTTTCTCCAGTTTACATTCCATCAATGGATAAATAAAAAAGCAATAGAAAAAAAGAAGTTTTTTCTTCTTAGATTGTAGATACAACCCTATTCATAAAGAAACTTTCTTAAAATAAATATTAAAATATCAGAAATTTTGCAAATCAAATGAGCTTTTTGAAATGTGTCTTAAGGGTTGTTTTCACCATTATTTTTAAATAACTATTCTCTTTTTCATTTTCATATGTATGTATGGAGGTATATAGTGTGTGCATATGTGTTGCATGTTTTCATGTATGTGGGTGCACATGTGTGCATATCTTATGGATGTCCAAAGTTGATATCCAGAATCATCCAATCACTCTTTTCTGTAAGACAGGGTCTCTAATCTTAAAACACAGAGTTTATCAGTAAGGGCTAGTCTGGATAGCAAGCTTGTTCTAGGGATTTCCAGAACCTACTTGCTGAGGCTGGAATTATAGGTAGGTTGCCTCATCTACCTGTCATTTTAAATGGAATCCAGGAATCTGAATTCCAGTCCTTTTGCTTGTGTGGCAAGTGCTTAACAACTGAACTATTTTGATACCCTTTAAATTATGACTGAGAACAAATAATTATCATCTAATGCTCTGTGATCACAAGGAGACATGAATTTGTGAGTAGGTATATGTGCACATGTATGTTATAAACATGCTTAGTCTTAGAAACAAAGACCAAAATTCAAGTCTTAACACTTCAATAAACTACATGACTGAATTCTAAAAATGAAGGGGAGTTGGTGTTAGAACATGACCTTTCTGGTTCCCTTTCATTCTAACACTCTATGAAAAATTTTTCCTGCTTCCCACCCCTACTGCTCTTGCTTAAAGTAACAGCTTCATTATAGATGATTACTTCTTAAACAGAATTAAGCTAAGTTACTGAGTTGTTGAGTAAAATCATTCCTTTGGACATCTTTTCCTTCCTTGCAATAATCCTTTTATAGTCATTGGATGCTTGACATCTATTCTGTAGCTGTGAGCTGGACTACAATGTGAAGATAAGAGTGGGCTTTTGGGCTGGTTTGCAGGGATAACCCAGAAACATTTTAATTTTCCCACTCTAAAACACATTCTGATTTTCCCTCTTTAGTAGTTTCTACTACTGGCTCCTCTCCCTTTACTCAGTGCCTCGGTGTTTGTAGTATCCCCAAGTACCACCCTCCGTTCTGTCCAAATATTTTAGCTGTCAGAGGATACCAACAGTCCAGACATTTCTCTGTCCAATGTGCTGTTTCCCACCTTCTGCTCAGCTCTCTCATGTCTACTTGCTTTCCCATGCCACTCACTTACTGTCTTTATGTGGGTAATGTTTACCTGCTCCTACTAAAAATATTTATCATCTACAGAATCCATGCAGAAGACTATCTTATATCATTCTACTACAAAACCCCCAAAAGTTCCTCACTATCTGAAGAACTGTCAGGTTATCTTTTGCCCCCCTGAGAATATATACTTCATCAGGCATCTTGTGTTTTGGTTCAAACTTGACTACTATCTGTACCACAGTTAATGCTAAACAAATACCATTTAGTAGTGAGGAGTGCATAAATGAAAGAAGGAATGAATGAATTCCTGCACCATATTTACTGGCCTGGTCTCCATAAGTCACTTTAAAATATTTATTTACTAATTTATTAGTACTTTGACTGAGAGAGAGCACACATATGCATGTCATGATGTACGGGTGCACAAACAATTTTCAGAAAAGTCAGTTCTCTCCTTCCTCCATATAGGCTTCTGGGGACTGAACTCAGGTCACCAGGTTGAGTAGGCGCCTTATGTGCTGAGCCATCTTGCCCACCCCATCAGTCACCTTTATAATTTCATGTGTGTATTTCAAAATGTATTAAATAAATTAACATTTATTTATAGAATTTCAAATTTTCACTCCAGTTTGTTCAAGTGAAGTGCTCATGTGGATCCTCCCCATTTTATAGTAAATAAGCCATTTCCCCCATCAGATCAATTGTCCAATGAGAAAATGGAACCAAGGAAGGCAAATATTCTATAGCTGTGAATGAATGTTAAAAAAAAAGCTGATAATTTTTTAAATAGACTGCAAAATATAAATCACAAAATCATATTGCCTTTCTTACTGTATTACTGCTAGGCAGATAGACACTTAAGAGCTTTAATGCTCATTATTCTTCATACATTTCAATACCTTTGCATTTGTCAGGACATGCCAGCTTGGAACTGCAGCAGCGAGGAATGAGTCACTGTAACAGTAACACAATAAAAGTCTCTTGCTCAGTCCCTAATAAACAAATAGCTGAAATCCCAAGCCTCCAGCTTCCTCCTCCAAATCAAACAAGTATGATGAGGAGCACCTTGCAATTCTTCCTGCGAAAGATGATCTTTTCTAATTTTAGAAGCCCATTTTTTTTGCATTTGCTCTCCTCATGCCTTGCCTTCTATTCCATCCCTGTTATTCAACCCTTCTTCCCATCAATAACCATTGATGCTCTGCTCTGGTTGCCTCTGACATCCGCCACTCTCTTTAACAACAGTATTATACATGATGTACCCTCCACTGTGCTGGATGCAACTTACGAAGGACCAAGAAAGTGTCCATCCACGGATGAGGCAGGTATATAGGTCAGCATCCCTTCTACATCACTGCACCACATTCAATTCTATAAACAATTCTGTCCAGACCTCTTCTCCAGTCAAATCTGCATGCTTGGTCACTATGACTCCAACTTCAGCCCCCAAAACTGGCCCTTCAGATCTCTCCTTCCTAATACTGATCTCAGTTTCTGTGTAGCCTCTAGCTTGCAATGAAGTCCCAAGTTATGAAGTCTTGCCACACAAACCCAGTCTCATCTTAGATATAGTGCTTTAGTTGCCTATCTCTTCACTGCAGCCAAATACCTGAGAAGAAGTACCTTAAATGGGAGGAGAGGTTTATTCTGACTCATGGTTAGGAAGGCATAGTGGAACATATGGCAGCAGGAGCACGGGGCTGGGAACCCTCACACCTTGACAGGTATGGTGGGAGAGACTAGATCAGAAGTGAGCTGAGATATAAAACTTCAAGCTCATCTCTCAGCGATTCACCTCCTGAAGATTTCACAATGTCCCAAAGAGCATCACCAACCACGCACCAAGGGTTCAAACACATGTGTCTATGTAGAAATTTTACATTCTGTGCTTGCCCCTCTGTAAGTTCATGACTATATCATACTAGAAAATGCATTTAGTCCAGTTTCAAAGGTCCCCATAGTCTTAGAGTGCTAACATCACTCAAAATCAAAGTCTCTTCAAAGACCCATGATACGTCTTAACTGTGAGCTCCTCTAGAATTTGAAAAATGATCACAGACTTCCATCATACAATGACATGAAGCAGACACCCAAATTCAAAACTTATCATATACTTTTGCCATTTAAAAAATGATACATGTAAGGATGTCCACATAATTTATTACAGTGTTCTTATCCTATCATATACCTGAGTTTTATGTTTTAAATTTTTCAATCATTGCATCTGTACAATTTGAAAAGTGGGCTGTTAGTTTAATTTATATTATTTTGGCTAACCTGTAAGTTTTCTTCTGTACTTTATCTCAATTGTTGCGGATAGTTTTGTATCTGCTATTAAAAAGTTATTTTAGAGAGCATGATTTTCATATTCTCATAAAATAAATTTCATTTAATTATCATCTTATCTATAATTTTATGCTATTCTGCCGTTATTGACTTCTTAACTGAATCATGCATCTTTAACTTGAAATTGGAAAAGAAATGGTTCATTTGAAGCATTTTCTTTCCAATGAAATTGGCTTGTGGGTTTTAAAGTACTAAAAAAATTCAAACTGGAGCTAGGAAGATAGCAAAGTCAGTCAAGTGTTTTATAAGCAGGAGACCTTGGTTTGATCCCCAGAACCCTTGTTAAAAGGATAGGCGTAATATCGTAATTCTTAATTCCTGCACAGGGGAGGCAGAAACAAGCAGATCCCCGGGGTTCACTGGCCAGCCAACCTAGTCTAAGTGGCAACACCAGGCTTATGTGAAACTCATATAAAGCCAAGAACAGTAATGTAATTCATGTGTTTCTCAGTGAGACGGGAGCCCAAGACAGGATGATCCACCGCAACGGCTACCTATCCTGATGTAGGTACCAGTAGCAAACAATAGAGAAATCCTAACTCAAGCAAAGTCGGAGGGAAAGACTCACACCCAAAAGCTCTCCTTTGACCTCTGTACATATGCTGAGGCACACATTAATCCCCAGACACATGCACATACACACACACATTAATAATAATAATAAAAAAACTAAAACTAAAGGTGGATGGCTCCTAAGCAACAATACTCAAGATTGATTTCTATCTTCCTCATGTATATAAACACATATTGCACATGTATGTAAACACACACATACACACACGCATACCACTCCCCACACTACTCAAATGCCTTCCTCTTTCTGCTGACTTTTCTCATTTTTCCTTAGTAATGACCTAGGAAACTGGTAATAAGAGCACACAGCTTTCTTTTTTTTTAAATTTTAAAAAATTTTTATTATTTATTCAATCGTGCGTGTATGCATGTGTGCGCGTGTGTGTATGTGTGTGTATGTATGTATGTGTGTGTAGAACCACGGACGAATTCGGGAACCACCATGGACGCCTCCACCTCCTCCTTGTTTACTCTGCCCCGGGATTCACAGGCTCTGCCCTATCAAGACCAGAAGCGCAAGCTGCCCCCGCTTCTGCCTGGAGTCTATACGTGGGGTCTAGGATCTGAACTCAGGACCTTCCACCTGCAAGGCAGAGGCTTAATCCCTGAGCCACCTCTCCAGCCCCCACACAGCTTTCTTGAAATCATTCTTTTCTTACTTTTTTTCCCCAAGAAAATTATTCGATCCCATGAAATGACAGAAATGGTTGTAAAAAAAAATATAAAGTGGTCCACACCACAAAAGTTTTAATGATGTCTTCCAATCCCCAGGGTAGCCTAGACACTAAGCAGCTGTAGAGGAGAGACAGACTCATTGGCACCACTGCTGGCACTGGTTCCAGCTGTGCGGTGGTAGGCTTAGCAACAACCACACAGCGATGTAATGGGGCATGGTGTTTCTTCCTGACATTTACCCCAAAGTGGCTTTTAACACTGTACTTGTATTAATTAACCTCATCTCCTATTCCATGGTAGAAATTCTTTCTTATTGCACATTTGAATGGCACACACCATGGTGACCACACTTAGGCTGATTGGCTGTCTTACAAGTGACAGCACAAGAGAAAGAGAGCAAAATATTTGGAGCAAGACTGCTGATAAAGTTATGGGAACAAGAGAATCAACTTGGCATCAAGATACAGTCATGGAAAGCTTGTCACGAACACTAAAGTCATTTTCTCCTCCTTTACAAAACACAAGAGAAGTTGTGATTGATGGATAGTTCATAAAATAATGAAAGATACATTTTTAAAAGATCATGTGTTCCTACTCAGCATTCTAATCAAAGATGGGGATGACCTTTGGAATGGGAGGGAAAGGACACAGCATGTACAACCACAGAAAACTTTCAGAGGGATACAGAATTAATCGCAAAAAGAGTATTCATTTAAATAAGCTTTTTTTAAATTTTTATTATTATTTATTCAACTGTGTGCATGGTGTGTATGTGCGCGCGCGTGTGTGTCTGTGTGTGTGTGTGTCTGTGTGTGTGTGTGTGTGTGTGCGTCTGTGTATGTGTAGAACCACGGACGAATTCGCGAACCACCATGGACGCCTCCATCTCCTTCAGCCCCAGGATTCACAGGCTCTGCCCTATCAGGACCAGAAGCACAGGCCGCCCCCGCTTCTGCCTGGCGTCTGTACGTGGGATCTGGGATCCGAACTCAGGACCTTCCGCCTGCAAGGCGGAGGCTTAACCCCTGAGCCACCTCTCCAGCCCCTCATTTAAATAAGCTTTGAAGGAGTTTTTGAGTGATTAGGATGTTCATATTTTTTTTTTCCGAGACAGACCTCACTATGAAATCCATGAAACCTCACTTCCTCCAACTTCAGGCTCTCAAGTACTGAGATTGTAGGCGGGTGTCCCCATGGCAAGGTTGCTTGCAGCTCTTAGTGATTTTGTGAGGAAAAAGACAATCTTCGTTATCTGAGTACTGGTGCAGTTAGACACACACCAAGTTCTGTTCCTACTTTTATAGCAATGCATACGATCAAAATTCAGAATTAAGCAATTTTCTCAAAATCACACAGGCTCTTACATATCACACCCTGGACATGAACTCAGGATTCTTGTTTCTCTAAGCTAAGTCACGCCACTTCCCACAAGTCACCACTACCCCAGTAGAATGCACATGTAAATATGGGCAAGGATTTAATTGGGTACAGATGATGTTCTAAGCAGTGACTGCTTTGTGACTTCTGTACTTGACACGGAACCTCTATGGACTAAGGTTGGTTGTTGGGATCATTTTACAGATGAAAACAGAGGCACAAAGAGGACATGAAAGATGGTCAAGGCCGTCTAGGTAGTGTATTCCTTTCTTGTGATTATTCTGACAAAATTTCACAGAATGAGTAGCTTACAACAACAGTATTTAGTCTCTCATATTTATGGAGGTTAGAACCCCAAATCAAAGTGACTCCATCTAGATTCTGATATTGCCGCAGTCCCTGGCATTTCTTATCACAGAGACACAATGGTCCAATCTGTCTGTTGTTGCATTGTGTTCTTCATGTGTCTCTTCACTTTATGTTCCTTGTGCATTTCTGCTTCCTGCTTCTACATCAATAGTCTTACAAAAGCATCAGTCAGAGCAAGGCATGATGACACACACCTGTAATCCCAGCACTCCTGAAGCTGAGACAGGAAGGTTAAGAGTTCTAAGTCAGTCTGGAACACACAGTGTTCCTCGGCCTCCACACCAGCCCGTTATATAAGGAGATCTTACTGAAGAAGAATGAAACAAAACAAAGAAAATAAAGAAAAACATTAGTCATATCAAATTAAGATTCCAGGCCACTTAACTAATTACATTTGCAGTGGCCTTGCTTAAAAATGAAGTGACCTTCTGAAGTTCCAGTGAGATATGAATTTCCAGGTGATGTTCATCAACCCAGAGAGAAGCTCTGAAACTGAGGTGCCAATGGGGCAGCCTGGCCAGAGCCTGGGCTCAGGACCACAAGGCTCTGATGTTTCTCGGATAGCCAGTAAATGATAATCTGCAAAAGAGGTAATGTGTATGACTGCACTCGTAGCACAAACATAGTGTCATGGAATTTAAAGGGAGGTGGCACTTGAAGGAAATCTAAGACAAAGGGGACTCTCATTTTTACTGGACAGATAGAGAGAATCGTCTGCAGTCACAGAAAGGTATGCTGCATTTGGGATATAAGGCGTACACCGGAACATGGAAGGTGACAAAAGAGTGGGAGAAAGCTTGGGAAAGGACAAAATTGAGATAAAATAACAGAGGGTCGTGAGTCTCAGACTAAAGGGAAAAGGTATTAGTATTCTACTTCTCAAATCATTTAGAGATATTCAAGGGAAGTGGCATAATCAAATGTGTATTTTTGTATGATACTGTTGGCTGTGGTGGAAAGGATACAGAAAAGACAAAGATATCAATGACAAGGCTGTACAGAGGTGCTCAGGGAGCAAATCTGAGAAGTAAAAAGCAATTTGGTATCTTAAGAGAAACCTGCAGGTACTTGTTTAATTGATGTGGAAAACCCAACCAATAATGGGTGGTACTTCCCAGTGGTAGATCAGATAACAGGAAGTGCAAGGGGCATGTACTTGCGTTGATTTGCTGTTAAGTTCACTCTTTGAGCAAGTGCTGACTCTTTCAAACTTCCTTACCTTCTTTGTGGCTGCTGCCTCTGCTGCCTCCATCCTTGGCTGACTTAGAGCTCTGTCTTTTCCACCTTGCCACTGTTCCCACAGCCTTTGGAGCCTGGTCTCATAGACCTTGCCTGCTGTTTGCTGTTCTTCACCAACATTGGAGCCCAGGGTCTTCAACCCTCCAGTGAGACAGAAGGCTCGAGACCTTCTCAGGATCCTTCAACTTTGTGAGACATTCTGGTCAGGAACAAAGCAGCTACAGGGAGCTACTGTGAAGGACTCTACTTTTGCTGTGAGTTTATTTAGTAAAGCTATTCTAATAATTCTGTTCTTCCAGAGAACCCTGACTAGTACATCCATTCTTTCTCTCCTCTAATAAACTCTGTCTTAATCCTCTATGTTCTGGTTTAAGTCTTCGACTCCTGAACACAAGAAGCTGGATACGTAGAGACCCCAGAGGAACCCTGGGGTTCATAGAAGGGAGGAGACCAGTCTTTCCAACTGCTCCCGTGAAGATGTCATACTTGTAAGCAAAAAACAGCTAACTGTCAACTGAATTCACCAGCTCTGTTGAAGGTCAGATGAAGAACTGTCAGGCTATGTATGGTCTGCCTGAATTCCCAGACCACAAAACCATGAGTCATATTAAAATGGTTGTTGCTGAAACCATAATATTTTGTGGTAGTTTTTAAGAGATAACTGGAATCTACCCACAAAATGAATTAGCATGATTCATTTAATCTCCCATGCAGAAATAGTGCAAATTTAGCAAACAAATATTGATAGGAGTTAGAGAAATTAGAATAATTTAAAATGTACAATCCTCTTTTGAGTAAAATCCAGTGATATTGTAATAAATTTAAATCATCAGTCACTAGTGGACATCTACAGTAATATCCTATTTGCTGTAGTATTATGCAGCTCTAGGAGAGTAACGGTAAGACCGAAAACACCACTTTGACTGATTATGATGTTTGAGGAATGAAATGTAGTTCAATCTCTCTGAATAGCTTTTAAAATGGCTGGGGTTGCATAATAGTGGTAATTAGCACCAAGAACAGAGATTTTGGGCTAAATAGGGCACTTTGCTTTTCAAGAAAGATCAGGAACCTTTCTGAGGGTTGCAGTCCTCTTCCCCACCACTGCCCTTCTTCCCACTAAAGCAAGCAAAAGCAGTGCCCATCTGGAAAGGCGCAAGCTCTCAAGAATGAGTATTGACCAAACCTGAGTCATATTCTTAGGACCGAAAGAAGTTCAACTGTCTGTGAATGTGTACCTCTTTGTGGATTCTGTTCATGATTTCTTGTCCTCACTAGCTTCCACCAACATCACTTAGGCCTATGGATGTCCTGTTCTGTTGATGGTCAGTTCCTTGTTAGAGAGTGTTTCACTGAACTACATTTCCAGCCACTCAGGTCAAGAAACCATACCAGCTTCTATTTCAAGAGTTTACACTTACCTATTAGGGCAACAATGCATTTCCAAGAACATGCTAATAACTCCTCTGGGCCACATAGTTTCTTAATGACTTAACAATAGAAGTTCACTCATTGATCAGGTTATAATAAGTCAAACCATGATCAAGCAGCCAATGCAAGTGATTACTCTTCAGTTCTACCAAAAGAGTTTGACTTTAAATCTATAGAGGTTTAGTTTGCTACATTCATAGCACTGCTTTAAAAGAAGCCAGTAATTTCCATAACTAGAATTTAATGAAATATATTTATCTACAATATTGTCTTGTCTAAACTCAAAAGATCATGATTCTTCTTATAAGTGACAAGAAACAAAATATTGAAAATTTTAATAATGGAAAACATGTCAACAACTTAATGAAGTCCTATGTTTAGAATCCTTTTGTGAAGAAAAAAATTGCTGACAAATGAAAATCTTTTGCCAGCAAATATGAAGGTCAAAGAAACTGACACAAGTGATGAAATTCTTGTTCATCAACTCCTATGGAAAATTGCAATTATGATTAATTAAGAGAACATTAAATGAAATGCTCTTAACTTGCCAACTAAAACATATAATTAGTTAACAGCCATTCTTCACTCAGTAGTAACGTAATTTTAAGAATAAAATACAGAATTTACAGCATCATTTTTGTTTCATTTTTGCCTCTCTCTCAATAGAGAAAAAGCTAGCTAGATAATATAGCTATAATACACACACACACACACACACACACACACACACATACACATACACACACACACATACATATATGTATAATTTTTGGTTTTATATCCTCTACTAGGCAAAGGTAAGGATGAATTGAACCATGGATTCATAACAGCCTCTTATTTCAGATGGGTTCACAACAAGCAATCAGTTAGACCAAACTCAATTCATTAGTAAAATCTTTTAATGGTACCCTCTGATATGTGGATATTTTATTTAAAAACAGAAAAAAAATGCTCAAAATCCAAAACTTATCATTAGTGCACAGGCATTAACATTTACATAGAAGATAAATACAGTCATTTACAAAAATGAAAGCATATCACCAACTTCAGATAATGGCCACCCAAAACAAGTTGGCTGCATTGTGCCTCTGTGGCGTTAGAACCAAATGAAGAGGTAGGAGCATCATGGGAACGTCAATAGATGGTAAACCAGGAATTCATTAAGGAACTACATTTTAACATGTAGACTGAATCTGAATAATTCCAAAAATCATGCCAATGGCAAGAACAGATGATTTTCTTTGGAAAATATAATTCTTGGCACTGTCATTAACAGCTATGTCTTGAATCAATCTCTTGCATTTATGTGAAGAACATAAGGAAAATCCACTGAAAATCTTATTTGACCTTAGGTAGAATATCAGTCACAAATTGAATTCCTTGAACATTTTTAAGCTACTACCAAGGATTTAAAAATTCTCTTAATTTTTTAATCAAGTTATAATGTCTATATAACTTAATTGGTGCATTATAATTTGGTATATATGTAATATATAATGATAACATCAATAAGCATTCTACCTCTAGTGTGAATCATTTCTATGTGTTTGCAATTTTCACATTCTCCTTTTCTGGTTATTTTGAAATGTATCCTAGATTGTTGTAACCAGCAGTTGCCTAAACATGCTATAGAAAAGCAAAAATAATTATTCCTGTCTGATTATTTTGATGTTTCTTTTATAAATCCATAAATGAATGTGAACTTGTGATATTTGTCTTTCTTTGTCTAGCTCATTTCACGTTCATTTCCATTCGTGTTGCTTAGAGTATTTCTAACACAGACATTTAACAATGAAGATCAAGTTTTTGTGTAACCCCTCATCATATCTCATTTCAATTTCACAGCATCCCAATGGAGCACTAAAACCCCCTCATCTATCATATGTGAAGACAAAGGCTGGAGAGATTTAGAAGTTCTTACAATAAGGAAAATCAGATAGGGAGAAGTGTGATGAGTTCTTGTAGAAGGTCCTGTAAGCGGCAAGTGTGAGAGCTACAACATGAACCTTGCTTTCCTACGCCAGAGGCTGCTCTTCGCTGCTACGACATGATGTGTCATCTCAATTTCTAACAAGAGAAATCGGAGTCCCAGCACCTGACGAGCCACTCTGGCCTCTTTCCAATGTTTTAAGAAAATAACTGATTCACACTTTCCTCCAGTGTGTCTGTAACTGCATATGACAACACTTTCACATAGTGACTCTGAGGATTACATGAGTAGCACTCTGAATAGCCCTTAGGACATGATAAAAGGTGAATAATTAACTTACTATTTCAATTGGCCGATTTGTTATTTACATATTAATTTCTTTAAAATACATGGAATATATACTTGTACACTGTCCCAAACACTAGATATCTGTGGTAAATAAAGCAGACAAAATGCTTTTTCTTAAGGGCAGAAAGCATTAACATTTTCTAGAAACAAGGTCAGATAGTGAATCTTTTTAGTTCGGTGGGACATGCAATTCCTACCTCAGCTGCCCAGTTCTGTCAGCATGCTGTGGAGAGAACCATTGAAACCACATGGCTATGTCCCACTAGAGCTCTGCTTCAGCAAAGATGGTTCAGAGTTCAAGCCTTGCTCAAGACTATTTAGCAAGCATTGATATCATCACATGGAATAAACATGCATAGAATGTCACAGGAACATATTTTTGTTACTCTGGGAGGCTCTAAGAACGTTTCTTAGAGTTAGTTGACATATGAGATCAGAATCTAAGTAGGACTGGAAATTACCAAGAGTGACTACAGGAAGGAATCAGGAGGCCTAAAGGTACTCACGAAGGGGTGCTCTGATAAAGGAGTCAAGGATGATGACAATGGACAACCAGAAGCAGGGAAACCGGTGACCAGCACAGGAAAGATTCTACTGGGAAGTTTGCACTAATGTTTGTTATGGTACCTACATGTACTCAAAGGTTCACATGCTGAAGGCTTGGTTGCCAATCTGTGGCACCACTGGGAGGTGGTGGAAGTCTAGGAGATAAGGCCTCCTCTGCTGCACACTGCCCACAGGTCAAAACAACAGGGCCAAAGTAAGTGTGAAATAAAACTTTGTACCAAAACAAAATTATTCCTCCTCTCACTCTGATTCTCAACTATTTTGTCAGAGTGACACAAATCTGCCAAATGCAAAACTCATGGAAAGTGAGAGGCAGGATGAGATGGCATTACTGCTGTGTAATTCAGCAGCACCCCTGGGGCCTCAGGAACTAGGAAGAATGTCTCTCTCACGCTAACCAATCCCAGCTTGTGCAGCTCCTGTACTCATCCCAGCTTCTCAAAGGTTTTCAGTCTGCTCTGTCATCTAGGTACGTGTCAACCATCGCCTCTGACTGATGTGAGTGCACAGAGGAAATTCTTCTCATCTTCCCATCTGCTGTGATATTTAAAACTATCTACATGCTTTTAAGTTTTAAAGACTAATAAAAAGATCGCCCAAGGAATTCTTTCATTGGTAATGAACAGTGGAAGACTGGAGGGCAGCCGGGGAACTGCCCTAGCCATTTTCAGCAGTTGAGTCAATGACTCTCAGAAATACATGGTTGTGTTAAGCACAATGACTCTTAGGTAAGGAAATTCACTGTTGTGCTAAGCTTAAGCATCATACTGAAATCTGCATAGACATGGTATGCCTACTGACAATTTGTATCAAAATATAATATCTAAAATTTCACCTATCATCATCGCTCCTAGCCACATCTCTAACGCTAGTCATTGCAGGCCAAAGTAATTCAGAAATCCTTCTTCCTGGCTGTATAAGATTTGGAAAATATATTCTCAAGCCACCTGAACAACAGGCCATGCATTTGAAGGATGATAGGACATAAATTGCTCTATCTCTTTTAGTAAGGTTATAGTTTTAATTTTTTAATTGTAAACATCTTAATAAGAAAGTAATTTTCTCTTCCCATTTCTAGTCTCAAATGCTGTTAAAGTTGTAATAAATATCAATGGAGCAGAGTCATCGGCAATATCCAGATGAGGTGTACAATTAGGTTAGAAAATGCACAGACTCTAAATTCTGTGAACTTGGGGCTAGTTTTTTTCCTCTTTCTATAATCTTTTGCTTAATTAATTACCGTTAGAAGTAAGGGAAGCAACTCTCATGAAAAAAATTATTGAAGGTTTTCAGTAGTTGACATTCTACACAAAGGTTCCATTGCCTTCCAATCTTTTAAAAAAATAAAAACTATTACATTCCTATTTGCTTCCTGAAAGCCCAATGAACAGAGAAAGCCATTTGGCAGACTCTGGCTCATTCAGTATTTATGAGATTAATCATAACCCAGCAGATTCAATCACCTCAGATGCCATAACATTGGTCTCGGCCATTGATCACCACAAAATCAATTCTACCATGGAAGCCAATTATGGCTACAGATCAGCAAAGGGTTATTGGAATTTCACCCAGATCCTGAAGTGGTCATTGACCCTTGTTTCTATATCTGATGCAGTGTCCTGGAAGGTCATAAGATGAGCAGATCATCAGAATTCTGAATTGTCTCTCTGGAATTATCCAGAGTTAAGACATCGCAGGAAGGGCAGTGGTTATGTGCCCGCAATGTCCAGCTCAGAGTCGCCATGTTCTTTATGGAAAGCCATTCTTTTCCTAAGAATGGAATTTGAAACTTTTCCTTTAATCTCTATAGACTCCATCGCCAGTTTCTTTTGCCTTTTTTATGGTAAAAGAGAACACAGAATATATTTACTAATGTGTTTACAGTTCCCAAACAAAATCCAGAGTACCTTGAGGATATAAAGAGCTTAAGAAAATTCTGTTCATAATTCATGAAACTCTTTAAGTTTTGTTCACAAGAGTACACAAAGTACTCTTGACGTAGAGATTTAGGTCTCAGTACACATAAATACCATATAAATTTTATGTCTATAAACAAACCAACAATAATTGTCATTTTTAATTTAAATTACAGTCACCAGCTGTAAAGAAGCATGACAAACATTCCACATACTCGAAGCAGACATCCTTTCACTGAATGTTATCTTTTTTTTAATTTTTTTATTATTTATTCAATTGTGTGTGTGTGTGTGTGTGTGTGTGTGTGTGTGTGTATGTGCACGCGCATGTGTGTGTATGTGTAGAACCACGGACGAATCGGGAACCACATGGACGCCTCCACCTCCTTCTGCCCCGGGATTCACAGGCTCTGCCCTACCAGGACCAGAAGCAAGCCGCCCCCGCTTCCGTCTGGCGTCTATACGTGGGATCTGGGATCCGAACTCAGAACCTTCTGCCTGCAAGGCAGAGGCTTAACCCCTGAGCCACCTCTCCAGCCCCTGAATGTTATCTTTAGTTCTAACAGTTTTACCTAAGAAGGCCTAAGTAAGACATTACAAATTTCAAAGTTGCTCAAATTCAAAGTCTTCATCTATATTTATTTCCCAATTGTAAGTACTTGTCCGCATTTTCTCTCAGTGGACAAAACAGGAATGATCTGTATGAATAGTTGCAGGTTTTCTGATGCAGATTAGGGTAGGGTATGCTGCTGTAACAAAATAATCTCCAGATCTAAGAAGATGAATAAAACGAAAGTCTTTCTTATTCTCACGCCATCCACACAGACTATCAGAGTTCACTGGAGTCACTGGAAGATAGTGGATGATCATCTGACTTCACAACAACAAGAAAAAGGGAATGAACACAGTCACACTTTGTCTTAAATGGTAAAATATCTGTCCACAGTATCACCAGCTACACCATTCACATTTCATCAAGCAGCACAAGTCATGCAACCGTGCCTCACATGATGGAAATATGTGTTAATTGCCCTAATGGCTACTACAGTTTTAAGTAGACTTTGCTTCTAGAAAGGAACCACATGTACATGTGCACACACAGAGACACATGCACTATGTCTGCATGCGCATGTGCACACACACACACAAACACACACATACACTGATAATATTCTCCCTCAGATTACTTTTCTATTTAAGTCTTAAGTAATTTCAGCTGCCCTTTATTACATGCAGATATAAATGACACATTTCAGATATTAGCTTTAAAAAAAAAGAAAAGAAAAGGCTTCCTTAAATCAGCATCAGTGCAGGCATTTGGTTTACTATATTTAATTCTGTTTGCTTTTTTAAGGTGAAGTGGAAACTTACCAAGTCATTTTTAACCCAAGTATAGATTTCATAATTTTGTTACCATGAAACAAAGACAGACTTTAGGATAAAACTTACAAATTAGAAGTTTCTGTGTGTTAGAGCATGAGACAGATGAATACTCCATTGAATCTTTCATTTTGGCTCACTAAAGCCTAAATATATTCAGTACTGGAGCAGATGGACATAGCATAATTCAATAATAACGTGAATTTCTCAAGCCAAAATGTAAATTTCTTATGCTTTAAATTTTGAATGTATAGTTTATGTAGCTAAATATTCATTTGGAGAGATTATCTAGCTTTTAGTTATATAAATGTATAAAAGATTCCCTGTGATCCTACTCTTATAATTCAAAAGGCTAACATAATATGAAGATCTTTATATAATAACCAAAATAATGTTAATTTATAAAACATCTACCAAATATCCATTATATCCCTGTGCTATCAATGAGTATTTCAAAGCTGAGTGAGATTGACTAGAGTCTTCTATCCACTGAGAATCTGGCTTGATATCCCTTTGGTGCATTTTTTCATTATCTATAAGAATCTTATATTCCTTGCGTTTTCCCCATGAGATTCTGTGAATTCAAATTTGTGTAAGTGGAACACTTAAAGAGACAGAAATGAGGGCAGGACATAGCTCATTGGCTGAATGTGCTTGCTTTGCTTCTGTAAGGACCTGAATTTGAATCCTCAGAACCAAATAAAAGCAAGATGCATGGTACCAACATCTGTAATTACAACATCCCTATGGGGAGATGAGAGGCAGAGGTAAGGAAACCCTGAAGACTATAGGTCAACTGTGCTTGTGTGTGGGATGGAAAAAAATGACAAAGAGAAACCTTGTCTCAAACAAGGCAAAAGGTGAGGACTAACACTCAAAGTTGTCCTATAACTTCCACATCCATACATGCACATACAAATAGAGAAAGAAAGAGAGAGAGAGAAAGAGAGAGAAAAATACCAATATATCCCCTGACTTCTCACAGAAAAATGAATATATGATGGGTTACTAGAATAAATAATTTCTGCTCCTATGTGACCTTTTTCTGTTACTATTGGACAATGTCTACTTTGTCCTATACTCCTACCAATTTATACCTTAATCCTAGATTACCAAGGTATATAAGGATGACAGATACTTATATGTTCATAAACCTTACTTACTTTTATTTTGTTGCATTAAAATATAAATTTATAAATATGGTTTTGATAAAGTTTTACATATTTGCAAAGAAAACTTTTTTTTTTTTTGCTCCCAATCCCCAATATCCTCTTTCTTAAATTTTCTGAAAGGAGCAATCAGTATCTAGCTATAGAAATCTGTACTTACTTATGCCATTAGATCCGAAGATATATGAAAGCTAAGAAACCCACTCAACCTCTGAATACTTAAGAAACTAGAACCACTGAATATAGGGTGTCCTAACATTGGGAAAGTACACTTACGAGGAGTAGCCATTACAAAAGAATTTCAAAGAAGTTAACTAAAAAGCTACTGAACAAAAGGTATTTCTAAGCAAAAAGGGCAAAAGCTATTTAAATTTAAGTGAAACGACTTTTCCAACTTTCACTTTTACTGATGCAGAAACTTACGGAAGGCTTTCATCTTGTCCTTTATAATCTATTTTATAAGTATAGAGTTTAATTCAGAACCAAAGATTTTACTTATGTTTTGGATGTTTCCTTCCTTCCTTCCTTCCTTCCTTCCTTCCTTCCTTCCTTCCTTCCTTCCTTCCTTCCTTCCTTCCTTCCTTCCTTCCTTCCTTCCTTCCTTCCTTCCTTCCTTTCTTTCCTGTGTAGGTGTGTATGTGTATGTGCATGGGTGTGTGTGTGTACCTGTGGAGACCCAAGGGTAATCTCAGGAATCATCCTGGATTCCTCTACTTTGTAATTACTTTGCTCTGGGTTTTCCCAGGCTCTGCCCCACTGGGACCAGAAGTGTAAACTGCCACCATTACCACCTGGTGTTTTTTTATTATTATTTTTATGTGGGATCTGGGATCTGAACGCAGCTCTTTTTGATTGTGAAGCAAAGGGTTAACCCCTGAGGCATCTCTCTATTCCCTATATTTTAGTTTCCTTACATAATTCTACCACAATAAGTACCTGAACCAAGCAATTTTGGGGAAAATGTTTTAATTGACTCACAATTCCAGATTTCAGTCCACCACTATGGGGAAGCTTCATGGATTGAAAATTTAAGCATCTTATTACATCATATGCACATATGCATCACAGCAAGACAAGGACCAGTGCATACATAGTTGTTTGCTTCCTAGCTCTGTCCATGTTTGTACAGTTTCAGACCATCTGCCTGGGGAAGGGCATAGTCCTGCTTACAATAGGCTGTGATGTTCCACATCAATTAGACAATCAACATAATTCCTCAAAAGCATGACCCAAAGCTAAGGTACAGACTCTCGCTCAGGTGTGCTGGTAGTCATAACTCCTGTAGGTCAAGTTGACAATACTAACCATTACAATTTCTATAGTTATATGATGAGTTTCAATTACTAACTTCTGTTTCTGCTTAAGGTATATAAGTAACAAATGTACAACCAGAAAAACAGAATGAAGACAATGAATGGTAATGCTGACACCCACAAAAAATGGAGGCATGACATTTCTACAACTTAATAGCATAAAGTATTAGTCAGAGGATATAGATTACTTCATTAATTTTTTTAAAAGAACTAAATGCTAGTGTTTGCTCTTGTAAACTGAAAACAAAATGCTAATGTTTGCTCTTGGAGATTGTAAATGA
The DNA here is from genome assembly GCA_023101885.1 of Typhlomys cinereus. Taxonomy (NCBI): domain Eukaryota; kingdom Metazoa; phylum Chordata; class Mammalia; order Rodentia; family Platacanthomyidae; genus Typhlomys; species Typhlomys cinereus. The sequence goes on from JALPQD010000033.1 coordinate 2,806,346, forward strand.
AAGGCTACAAGGTATTATAGGAGTACTTTGACCCAAATCAACCTATATGTCTCCTCATTATCATCTTGCTACATTCAGAATACACCAAGAGAAATTTATTTCTAAAAGGATTACTTTTTCAGGGACCATGTGATATGTATGTCGTATGATGTGCTGGTTACCATGGTGAAAAAAAAGAGCTTTTCTTTTAAAAGAAGTAGCTTTGCCCTTTTGCTCAATGGTATTAGTTCTTTCTGATTCTAAAGTCCTTTCAGAGAAGAACTAGAAAAGCAAATCTATTCTTGTAGTGGTTCTGAGATTCATAAAATTAAAACAAACTATGGAGCAAGAGGATGGTATGCTTGTACATTTGTGCCACATGGTACCTAACAAGGAAACAATTCTGAGACAATTAAATTACCTATGGTTAAAATTGTTACAAAATTTCATAGAATAAAATTCATAGTGGGTATTTATGGCTCTAAGACAACCCAGAAAGTCTCCGTGTTGTTAGTAGCCACACTGCCTATGAAAAATATCATTTTGGGGTATTTTCATTTACTGTACTGGTATGAAATTTACAGATAATTTAACATACTCTTATGTTAAAAGCAATCTTAAGAACTGTTAAGGTTTACATTTTGCAAATGGGTGATTGACCCCTCCCTCACTGTGGTTTTCTACTTTTATTACATCTACCTTTGAATATACTCTTATAACAAAACTCTAGCTTAACAGCTTTTTATCTCTGGCCAGGGGGTGACATCCAATACCCATCACGATGGAGTGAAGGGCATTGCAGGAGCAGCAAAACTGCAAAAGAAAATCAACAAACCATAATCCAGAACTTCAGAGACTCTATACCAACCACCTATAGAACTAGGCCAGCTTAATCTCTCCCCATCCTGAAGCTCAGGGAAATTTGTGGAAGAGGGGGTGGTAAGGGTGTAAGAACACAAGGATGGGAGGAGCAATGATTTGCAAGATACTCCACACAAGTTAGGGCTGAAGCAATCATAATTGGACTTTGCATGCCCTGCGCAATATCCAACACACTATTGACCCCACGAAGTCTAGCATTTGCTAAAAGCACCAAGATCCTTGGAGGCAAGGGATTGACAGCCAAAATAGTGTTCCTCTGCTTAAGGGGAACAAAGGAAAGGGTTCAGGGAAATGCCACTGAGTCCTTGTATGTCATCGGAGAGGAGGACCAAGAGAACAGTCAGGCATGCACATTAAAGGATTTTCTGGGGATTGGGGGAGGGGAGGCACTGGGGGATGGGGGGGAGAGGTGAGGGGAGGGTGAGCAGAGGGGTTGGAGGGAGGAGGAGGGAGGGAGGGAACCGGTGTACCTATTAAGTTTGTATGAGCGGAGATAATAAAAAATGTTAAAAAAAACTGTTAGGGTTTAAAAATGGCCCCCATCACTTCATGTATTGGTTATATGTTGATGGACTTTTGGGAAATGATTGAGGGCTCTGACTTCTTCGATAGATTAACACCTTGACAAACTATGGCACTGTATCATTACTGAAAACTGGTGAAGTGGCTTCTCATTAGAGGGAGTTGGTTAACACCTCATTAGAGGTGTGGTCTCCAGGGTTACACAGATTCCTATATTCCTTTGTGGGCTTCTTGTCATGAGGTGAACAGGCTCCTTCCCAACAAGATACTTGATAATGTCTTGCCTTCTAACACCCAGAAACATGGAGCCAAGTGACCATGGACTGAACCATCCAAAATGAATGAATAAATTTTGCCTCCTTTAACTTTTCTTAACCATGAGAAAAGTAACTATAAAAGAGTCTAAACAAAAGTGATGGATAAAAAGGATGGCTCAGGGGTTAAGCCTCTGCCTGGCAAGCAGAGGGTCCTGAGTTCGGATCCTAGATCCCACGTACAAACAGCGGGCGGAAGCGGGGGCGCCCTGAGCCTCTGGTCCTGGTGGGTGGAGCCTGTGAATCCCAGTGCAGAGCAAAAAAAGGAGGTAGAAGCAGTCCATGATGATTCCTGAATTCACCCTTGGTTCTACACACACACACACACACACACACACTTGAATAAATAATAAAAAACATTAAAAAGGTTAATACTTTATAATTCAGTATGTTTCTAGAATGTGAATGTTCAGACTAGAGTACAGTCAGAGGTCTGCATTGGCTGCATCATCACCATGAATGAAATATCCACATTTGCAAGTGTGTACTATTACTGACTCCAATTCTATGTAATTCAACAGGCTTTTCAATTTTCTCCACTCTTCCTCCTTTAGAGTGGATTATGTGCATAATCCAAGACAGAGGACCCCAAACATCTACAATGCATCTGTAATATTTTCATGACTAAGATAACCTCCAGTTCAAACATACTGCCTTATAGGACCTTATTCTAGGTTACATTGAAATAAAGGGCAGTGTATGTTGGAAAGTCAAATATGTATATTTAGCTGTTTACATTTGCTATATATAAACAAATATGTAAATGTATATTTAAAACTACTCCCATATCCACAAAGTTTGAATGAAAGCATATAATAGACACAGTTTGAAATTACACACAAACCTAAATGAGTCAAGCTAATTTAATTTTTTTTGCTGTCATCCATCCCACAGGTTCTGAGGAAACAGCCACTTCCACATGTGTCAGGGGTTATCAAAGATTGTCCTTGTATGTAAGACAGCAAACTCATGCTGGCCCTGGGTAGCTGGTCAATTTATCTGGCCCTTCTTTCCAGTATTAAGTGTCCTTTCATCTGTTCTCTTCACCTTTCTGCTTTGCTCATTCTAGCTAGAGCAATGATTCAATACATAGAATCTGGACCTTCTATGGACTATGAATATAATCCTGAGGTTGTCCACTACCATCTATGTGAAGCAGGGCATGCTTGTTCATTTTTCCTGTGCCTCTGTTTTCCACTTGACAAATAGGATGAAAAAGGTATCCACTCCTAGACTGACTGTGAAAACTGAGAAAAACCATGAAGACCTTGAAACAGAGCCTAAGGCACAGACTCACTATGGGTTGGCTGTGATCACGGTCCCAGGGATCAAGTTAATTATGAACGATTCTCAAAAGTGCCTGTTAAGGTGAAGAAATTTTCAGAAAATCTCAGAAACTTCAGACTGGCAGAAAACTTAAAGAGATTTAAGATCATTATCACTAAAGTATGCTGAGATGAACATTTATGTGGAAGACCACACTTTACGACTTCAAAGATATGATCAAGCTTCTAGAGTCATTTCTATTCTAGCACAAAAACAAAGGAAAATGGGCATTCATTGCATATGTTCCATGAATGTGATGGACACAGAACTCACCATTAATTCTCTTACCAGAATGTGTAGGGGCATTCAAGCCAATTAACCTTTGGATTTCCAAGCATGGCTGTGATGAATTTAACTTCTTCTAGTCTAAGCACACAGGTACACTATAAGGAGCACCCTATCCTATTTTTTTTTTTCATGTAACCAAGATGTAACATTAAAAACAGAACATGGCATAAAAGTGAAGACTTTCATCTATTATATATCTTCAACACCCATATTAAAAGCTATGTAAGTATATTTAGACATAACAAATTCATTTATTCATTGTTTTGCCACCACTCACAGAAAACCTATCAGTTATGCTCTGTAGTGGGAGCTAGAAATACTGAAAACACACCAGCCTTGTTGAGGAAGCTTTTAACCCTGTGGTGGGCAGAACTTCACATGGAGATGGTGTGTGGGACAGATATGTGAACAAGAAAGCCAGAAGCTGAATAACCCGGCTCTGATGGTGACTTTTAAAGGTTACAAAGTCAATATTTGTTATTTCCCCACTGTCTTGTTTGGATACACTGAGTAAATTCTATTGGAGAAAATGGAACACTTTTTCTCATGACAGTAATGCACTTTGTCAGTACTTAAACAAAAAAGTACAAGATTTCTTTTCTTTACATAGATCTCATTTAAATAAAGAACTCAAAGATATCAACATAGTAGGAAAGGGAGCACCCAGCAATATTTGAGGGAATATTGTATGCTACTGAATATTGTTAATGGTCTGAAAAATTAAATGAATGGCTTCTAGAAGTGACTACAGTCCTAGGAGTTGGGGAAGCTTATTAATAATGAGCTGTGGTTTTATTGTTGGTGGCCATTTGTCTTCTTGTCTCAATAACTATTTATATTCTTGACAGCATGGATGATAGAATTACTTAAACCAGGATGTGAATTTGGGAGCTCCCCCTGGCTCTCTGTTATTTAACCTCGTTGAACTTCAGTTTTTTCATCCTTCGAAGTCAGAACAAAAGCATTTGACTCAGGATGACTGTGCATCTGAAATCAGATAGTGTGGAAAAATATCATGGCAGACACTTGACCCTAGTACCTTGTTGTATCATCATCCTTCTCAACTTATTTATTTCTTTTCTATTATGAGTTTTCCCTCTCTGTGACTAAATGCAGAAATTACAAAAAGTTCAATTTGTTTGTTTCAAAACAATTTTGAAGATTAACTAACTCAATGATCTCATAACATATATAGACTAGAGATACCCTAATTTAACTGCTACTGAAAAATCTGCCTAAAACTTTATAAACATAAAAGGTGGGTATGATGGAAGTTTTTCATTCTTTGGAGACAGTACCTTCAAGTACAGTGAACACAGCAATGGGCTGTCCATTAGCAACCAGTCCAGAATCACCTCTTCCTCTTTTCTGACAGTGTCTTATATAAACCAGGCTAATCCCCAAACTCATCATGTAACAAAGGTTGGCCTTCATCCTCCAGTCTCCGCTTTCTAAGTTCTGGGCTTTGCAAGCATGTAACACCTTGTTCAATTCCCATGTTTCTAAACAGTTCATTTTATGAAAGTTTTTCTCTTCTTCAGTTAAAGGGTTGGAGATTAGGGGACAGCAATGTAGGAACTCCTTCTGGTGAGACTATGGCATCCGGCAATATGGACATTTTTCTCCTCTACATGGAAAAACATCAGTATGTCACTTTTCAGGAATGTTGGTGGGTTAATGAGTCTATTTAGACTGAGAGAGAGCACAAAAATAGCAATTAATATTTGGGAGAGATCTGACTTAGAAGCATTATTCCCTTTTTTTCTTTTTCTTTTTTTAAATTTTTTTATTATTTATTCAATTGTGCATGTGTGAGCGTGTGTATGTTGTGTATGTGTGTGTGCATGTGTGTAGAACCACGGGCAAATTCGGGAACCACCATGGACCGCCTTCACCTCCTCCTTGTTTACTCTGCCCCAGGATTCACAGGCTGTGCCCTACCAGGACCAGAAACGCAGGCCGCCCCCGCTTCCGCCCGGCGTCTATACGTGGGGTCTAGGATCCGAACTTTCAAGACCTTCCACCTGCAAGGCAGAGGCTTAACCCCTGAGCCACCTCTCCAGCCCCACATCATTCCCTTTTAAGTGTTCAAGCTACTGAATCTTCAGGCTGTCCATTTCCTAATATTTTTGAAAATGTAGAATTAGAAAAAACAAATGAAAAGTTCAAACAAATGCCAATTGCCATTATTTGGCTGAACTAAGGTATTTTCCAAAGGTGTTAAGAAGAATCCAGTATATCTCTGCTATTGAAAAATAAATCATATTTTATAATTCTATATAAAATTTATTTCTTTTAACCATCGATGTATAAATTCTATCCTAAAGAAAATGAATACACTAAAATGAGGATATTACCAATCACATGCTTAAGACTTTGTACCACACCAGAACACTGATCTGCATACTAAAGGGAAGGAAAAGCAAAGCAAGGCTGAAGAGTCCACCTGAAGATCAAGATCCAATTGTGGAAGTGAAGGTGTATTCATAGAAAATTCTGTTAAGAAGCAGCAGAAAAATACAGAATAATTTCTTAAATTAAGATGTTATTGATTGCCAATATTATTGATGATTTTTGGCAAATTCCAAACAATTTTCCTCAACATTACTTAGGAGTTGCTTAGAGTTACTATATTAAGCAAAGCAACATTACAAATAATTCAATCCTCAGTGAGACCCACTGAGAAAAGACATGAGAAGCATATGGGACAAGAGGAGGGTCTGCTGCCACAGGTTTGTCAGTCTGTGATATGCAAGGGTCACATTCAAATGGCTTTCTCTTAACCACCTCAACTCCCCTGTAGGAATCCAGAGTAATGTAGTGCAAGACAGACGGGGATAAAGAAAGGGGATAAAGGCTATATTTCTCAGTCCTCAGTCATTTCAAATTTGGACTGCAGATGGTACTTTTGGCCAAAACTGTATTACCACAAAGCAAATACCAAAGTGTTGCTTATGATGTTAAACATTATAAATGTAAAAGACCGTGTCCTTCTATACAAACAAAAAAGAGTTATTTCACTTGTTCAGTGAATCATGATTATAAAGGTATTTTCTTTGGTTTCCCAACGAAGAGTCCCTGTTTCTATATAGGGGGCAGGGGGTGGTTTATAATATTACTAAGAGAATCTTGTTTTTTTTTTAAAGTATTTTCTCTCTTTCTATTGTTCATTGTTGCTCTTTATAGCTAAATAAAAAGAGGGTAAGAGACAACTTACCTATTGCACAGTCAAATTGCAAACATGACTGCATCCTTCATTTCAATGGAATCAGGTAACTTAATGGAGGCCTGAAGTGGCAAAAGCCTTTAACAATGTAACCCTGAATTTCATCCTGGGTATCACAGCCAAAAGTACAGGGTGCTTTCTAAACTGGAGTTTCCTGCTTTCCTGGAATATTCCCATGTTTATCTGGGTAGAATTTGCTTTCTTGGACTTACATTTGTCTACTTGGCTTTTCTGTTTAACATTTTTAAACAACCCCTGGGTTAGATACTCCTTAAAATGGTAGTTGAACTTGACTGAGTTGCCTGGTTTTACTTTTTATAAATGTTGTTTTTGAAGAAAGCACTAAGCAAAGTGAACTAATTATCAGGATTGCTGAAGACAAATCTACTATTTCTGGCATTCTTAAGCTGGTTTATTTCTATAAAGAATTTTTGTTTTTATTTTTGAGACATCCTATTGCTATAACTACTGAAATCTAATTTTGGACAGACAGAATTTTTTCATAATTAAAATTTGTAGCTAGGACATTACGTCCACAGATACCAGTTTGAGAGATACAAAGTATAAACAGTCTGGACTACTTCTTTTGGAATAAACAACATGTTCTTCACATATAGTTTCATTACAGTGAGATATACTCCTCAGAAGATCCATCTTTTCTCCCTGATAATGCCTTTTTCTAACACAGGAGTGGGAGTGAGACTGCTTCAATGGGGGGATATCTACCTCTGCTCAAACTTCACCTGTGGCTCTCATGATTACTTAAGTAAAAGGGCAAGAAGAGCCCAGAAAAGAGTTTCCATGCCTACCCTTGCCCCCAGCATGTGGAGTCCTCTGAGGTCTCTAAGATTATCTCCTACATTCCCCAAGCTCCCTCCTCATAGGTCTCCTTGCAGAAGAGCAGAACCAGGTTTTCTAGAATTTTTGTCCGTTTGTTTTGAGAGGCTCTGCAATCCAAAATGGGGTATTGGGTACCACTCTTGACTGCCACACTACAAAGAACAGTAACATTCTCCAAATTTGAAAACCCAAAGTTTCTGTCATGGTCACATATGACCCACAGTCATAATGTCTTTTTATTGTAATGTACAATTGTATGTTAGTATCCTTGAGTAGTTGGTTCCAGGATGCCCTGCAGACATCAAAATTCACATATACTCAGGTCTTCTCAACAACAGAATATGCTGTGGAATTGGATATAACCTATACATCTTCTTCTGTGTGTCAGCTCTACATTACTTATAAAGCTTAGTGCAAATTACTATGTAAATACATTATCTTACTGTATTATTTAAAGAAAATGACAAAAGCACATGAAGCTTATACATGTTTAGTATATAAACTTTTTCATAATATTTCAATCTATATTTTATTGAATATACCAATGTGGATTTCACATATATGAAGAAATATATGCACCTTCTCTGTATCTTCTCTCCCGTAATATTGAGTTCTGTTCACTCTGTCTGACCCTGTATACTCTGTTCTGTACACTCTATCTGACACTTAAAACAGCACTAGATACTCAGTAGTACTGCTCAGTAAATGGACAGCTTATGCAGAGTTGACTCTACACAACACAATTCTTTTCTTAACAAAGAGATCTACTTAGAAAGAGATTTTAAGTATTGTATAAGTCATTCAGATTTTAAGGGATTTTGTTTTTCCACTTGTATATTTATCTGTCTGCTTTAGCACAAAGAATGTTTGAAGTCTGTTACTGTCACCCCAACTAGAGGAGTACTTTGTGTCATAATGTTTTATATGCCACTCTCTCAAGTTTTGTCTTTACTTTGCTCCATGATTTTCCCCTCAATTATCATTTTTCCTTTCTTTTCTTTTTTCTTTCTTCCTTTCCTTTTTTCTTTCTTTCTTTCCCTTCCTTCCCTTTCCCTCCTCTCTTTTTCTTTCTTTCTTTCTTTCTTTCTTTCTTTCTTTCTTTCTTTCTTTCTTTCTTTCTTTCTTTCTTTCTTTCTCTCTCTCTCTCTTTCTTTCTCTCTCTCTCTCTCTTTCTTTCTTTCTTCTTTCTGCATCTATCTCTTATCTACCATCTAATTTCCCTATCATTTATCTGTCATCTATCTATCCATCCATCTCTCATCTATTTAGTTTTCCTGCCTGTCTTCTTTTTATTGTTTTTGTAGTCTGTGCCTCTACCCACAATTGAGTCAATGATGCTTTCTCATGTTATACATCTCTGTAAGCTGCCTTAAACACTTAGGGGGAAATGAGACCTATTAATGAATGCTGTTATCAGAAAGATAATTTATTAAATGCTAATATAAGTAGTAATGTGATATTTTCAGTGGGAGAACTTTTATTTAAATAAAGTTCCATTTGGAAAACAAATACTATGGCTATCCATATCTCAATCTTCAGCAAATGAAAACTCAATTAGATTCAAAACTGGCAGTTTCTATTCTTGAATGACTTCCTTGTTACATAGTGATTTTGAACAAGTGAGTAGCAATGTTTATATTGAATCCAGTTCTTTCTCAATAAAGCAATAAATATATTACTGTTAATGAATCATATTGACAAAGTTTTAAAAGGTCAATGGTCTGTGTTCAATTTCATACTCTCCCAACAGAGTTAGATAAGAAATATGAGCCAATGAGCCCAACTAGAGAGTGAAAAGAGATCACTTCCCTCTCACAAGGGAAAGACACTATTTGTGAACAAGAACAAACCTATTTATAGCTGTTCAATTTCCAGGCAGTTATATTAATATCAGTTATTAACATGATGGTAACTATCAGGAGAATTGAACAGCTGAACAAAAATGCTAAATGGTCAGGACTTTTTTTCCATTTGTTTTGGCCATTTCCAAAAAAAAAATTAGAGGTTCTGAAGTTTTAATTTTAACTAACAACACAGATCAGATTTATCTGAAGCATCATTTTCACTCAACCTTTTGGGTGTGCGTAAATACCAGAGATTCTGGCGACTAGCTCATTTGGTCTTCATGATCACTACATTCAAGACAAAACAACCTCTTTCCATCCAGCTAAGAATCTGAGGCATTGCAAGGTCTCCAAACAGGTTAAGGATCAGGCCCAGCACTCCATTCCAAGTATGTCCTGCTCCTAAACTTGCACCTCTGGCCACTGTACTTTCCCCACCCCCAAAATTCCCCCAACAATGCACAAACCAATGGCATCAACCTGTGACTTGAGACTGTGCAGACCCTCAGGAGGGAGTGGGCTCAGGGCACTGCTTGGTCCTCCTCCTCAGCCTGCTCCTCCTCACAGCCTACTCAGTGTCCATGTAAACACCCCGCACTTGTTTCTCTTTTTGCATTTTTCTATGCTTCCTTGCTCCACTTCTTCCATTCCTCCTACTTGAATCTCTCCTATTCAGAAGACCTTCTCTACCTACTGAAATCCAAATAATGAGATCCCTCCTTTGAAACTTGAAGTCTACTTGAATTTGTGGGTGCATTGGGAATAGTTTCTCTTCATTTTATATATATCGACCGTGTTTCCAGTAAAATATAGTAATCTCTTCAATGATCATTCTCTATTCAGTACAGAGTAAAATACAGTTTCACTTGATATGTATGTTTGCATCTTTTGTACTAGAATTTTTAAAGAATTAAATTACAATATGGGGTTATTAAAATTCAAAACACATATGATAGTGTCGAAAGATATATTAAAAATTTAAGTATGAGCAGCTATCCAGTTAACATGGAGACAACAAGCATTCCAGGGTTTTAAATGCCATTATTTCCATTAAAAAAAAACTCAAATTAGAAAATTTTAGAAAATATTTTGGAATCATAATCAGTTCCCCTATGTTGACTCTTTGCAGTTAAACTAAGAACTCTTGAGCCTCCTTTATCACATTATGCCATTAAGAATTTAATTTTTTAAGATCTCTTCAAATCTCCACAAAGACATCGTTTTTGGTCTTGTTCCAAATCCTGGATTTGTGACTTGTGAATAATGAAGTCACCCTACAGGACAGTTATCTAGGTAGCTCTGGACTAACCTAGACTCTTCCTCCTCTCTTGCAGCTTCCACAGAATTGTAGAATGTGCTTGCTGGGAAGATAACATCCTAAGAAAGGGGTTCTGCGCTGGTGCTTCTAGAAAACAAGAAGTCTTCACTACTTACCATAAGAAGCTACCTGACTTTGGAATAGGAAACTCTGAACAGGATGCTTCTCAGAATCTCTTAGCAAGCAAGGCATATGCAGACAATCAACCATTAGAAACTTCCAAGCTTTAGGGGAGCAGCTCACCTCAAATCTGATCCTTTCAGTGTCCCTTTCTATCTGTATATAGGTAATAAATCATTCCAAGCAATGTGTGCATAGGGGTCTCTGCCCCATTACAGCCAGACAGGGTAGTAACCAATACATGGTAAAACATCCTTTGGCCCCAGCCCAAAGCCCTCCAAATGTAGACGACTGAATGCAAAGAAGCAGTGTGCCCATTCTCTAAGGGTATGGAAAGACTGCCCAACTCTGGATCAGACGAACTCTTCAAACAACCACATGACAAGAGCTCCCAAAACCTACAGTATAGTTAATAAAATGAGCAGGGCCGCCAAAGCAAAGTACCTGAAAGCTTGCCTCTCTGCAACACCTGATTCCTTTCTTTGCAGGAATCCTGCGACATACATAGCAGCCTACACTACTTGTCTGGAAGAAGAATTTACACAATACGAAAATTTAATGCTCACATCTGCATCTCTCAGCCTATTTTAAAAACATAAAGCCATTTAAACTTGATAAGATATCAAACTTCCTTAAACTGTCAAAAACTCAGCAATGCACAGGTCTAATCATTATAGCATGACATACAATCTCTATGTTGTTTAATCTTCACAAAGAAATAAAAATATTATGAAACATATCATTGTATTCCTGTCTCTACCCGCTGGTGCAATTCAGCCACAGGAAGTGAATAATTTACTGTGTGTTAGAACTATGTAGTTTGATCACTCAAGGATCGCACAGCTTAGCTGAGGAGAAGAGCAGAAAACAGACAAGATTTCTAGGTTGCGAAAGTGGAGAAGTAGGGAAAAACAAGAGTAAGTTAGGCAAAAAGTACATAAGAGTAACGTATGACCTGAAGTATAAGGAAGGGCAGAGAAGGGTCAGAGTATTCCAAGTCAAGGAGACAGGGGTGGCCAAGAAGTATGAATGTGCCAGGTGTATGCAGGTGGCTAAAGCTAGTATATAGACATCTTTGAGCAAACTAGAAAAATCTTGTCCTTCCTGGGCGGGTGTAGCCATATGGGAATACTTCCTATAGAGAGGAATGAACAACTATTACTACCCCTGTTTTCAGCAGTGGTCAGCAATCTGGAGCCTTGTACTTCAGCAGCAAGGCATGGGGGGCCAGTCAAGAAGATACTGAAGGCCTTTGATGCAATTTCAAGGAGTCTGAGCTGGACTATGGGGAATGAAAAGCCGCCGAGAATTGCAACTGAGGAGTGATCCATCACAGAACTGTCTTTAAAAGTGATTCAGGTGGCTAATTGAGAATGGGCTAGGAATTGGAGTGGAAAGTAATGATCAGAGATAGTTCAGTTGATGATTCTTCATGACAATCCAAAGATGATATGATCACAGCCTAGACCACAGCAATGTATCCAGTGGCCTCAACTATGCAGAAAATAAATTGGATAAACAATTGTATAAAGATCCTATATCATAACAAATCCTAGATTCAGTTAGACTTGAAGAGATTGTGTTAAGTGCCCATACTCCAGAGGTAGAAGTGTTCCATTCACATGCTGACGGAGTTCAAAATGCAGAGCATCTGGGGTGGAATTTATTGTCTGTTTTCCTAAAGGACAGATAGTGCAATGATTTTAGCCACAAATCTGAAAATATGAAGTAATATGGGAATACCAGACAGTGGTAAGAAAGGTATGATACTGAAAATGGACAGGAAGAAACACTGTGGAAACCCATGCTTTAGGTAGATGGAATATTTGTGTTATAGTGTAGGATACTGTGAACTTGTTATTTCTAAACTTCAACTCTCTAATCTACTGATGGGATTAGTGACATAAAGTAGCATAGGGCAAATTACTCCAGGCACGATGGGTTAAGCTTGACTGGAACCCGTTGATAATAGTCAGGGTTCTTTAGAGGAGCAAGGCTGAGAGGATAAATATATATGTATAAAAGGGAATTTATTGCATGAACTTACAAGATAAGATCTGAATAATCCAACAATAGATGTCCACAGCTGATGAGTTCAAGAGTTCAATAGCTCAGCAGTTCCAGTACTGATGCTGAAGGCTGGAGGATTCTTGAAAAGTCTCCCAGCAGTCCCAATCTGATTGTGAGAGATAGAAGAATCCAAGAGAGACCCCAAACCTCAGTCATATTAGAAGAATGAGAAGCTGGGCTCTGATGTCGATCAAGAGAAGGACAGTAAAGAACTGCAAGAGTACAACAGTAAAGAGCTGCAGCAACTAGTAATGAGGAACAGCAGCAATGAACAATGAGCTGGTCAGGACAAGAGAAGGGTCAGACTCCTGCTCCTTGTACTTCCTCTTTCTGGTCTGCTACTGGAAGGTACCACTCACCATAAACTGGGTATTCCATTAGGCAGTATCTTACAGGCTTGCTCAAGGACGTACCTGACTATCAATTCTTCACACCTGTGCTCAAAGCCCAGAATGTCAAGTTGACACTTGTACCTAACTATTGCACTATCAAACCCAGTTGTTTTTACAGTGTACATGGTTGCCTTCTCAGAACACCAGCAGAGCACAGCAGCTGAGACAGAGAGACCTTATGGCCCACATACTGGAAAGAGGGACCCTCCAACCCTATTCAGAAAGTGTCTGCCTACCCCGACATAAAGTGACAGCATGAACAAGGTCCATGCTCTGTGTAGAGTGCCCCGCAGGTACTCGACAGAAACTCCTTCCCTCCTGCTCTTTCAGAAAGGTCACGTTGTTCAGTGAGTGGAAAAGAGAATGAGGTCTTCACTTTATGGTCTTGGACTGCATGCAGGGGGCAGGTGGTTAGGGAAATGGGATTGTGAGGAAGGAATGGGACTCAAAGTGAGAAGCAGGAGTGAATGTGCTGAGGATAATCAGGAAGTTGTTTCTAAACCTCAGATAGAAGGTTCCAAGCAGAAGCTAACTTGGTTTCCTGAACAGCATGCTATAGTATCAAGTGTCAACCATCTGCAGTCTCTTCCTCCACAGTTAAATTTCTGTTCAAAACAGAAGGCTTTGGAGAGAGCAGCAACAACTCTGGGGAGGAGAACATAAGCCCGGTTTACCTTGCACTACCAGAGTTTACAGTCAAGCTGGAGCACAGGGCAGGTGAAGAATCTCTTTCAATCAAACAGAGAGAAAAAGAACAATCTAGATTGTGACTTCAAAGAGACTATAATGGAAAGATCTACCCCTGCTCAGACTCTGAAATGAAGTCTATCTTCTCTAATTTACAATCTACAGTATGTTCCATTTCACTGACCCTTAACAAGGTACCATCTTAAAAATGATCTATAAATATGGATTCCCACTAGACCCAAAAAAGTTCAGAGAAGCAGTTGTTTAATAAAGTATATGAATAACTTTAAAAAAGTCTCTAATGAAGGGAACTGTTGAGGGGTTCAGTTTTTGAGGCTCCTGTGGAGCCTCTCCCTGTATGTGGAAGAGCAGGGTTTCTTTTTTTTATTTTTCTGGATGAGCTGGTTCAGGTTAAAGAATCAAGAGGCAAGTAAATAGAAAAAGAGTCAGGGATGAGCTGAGCCTCTTCAAGAGGGGAAAATAATAAGACCTGTAGGTCAGCAATGAAGGCATGTTGCTATTTGGTCAAAATTGCAATGAGAAGTCATGTAGATATTTCCCAAGTCCTCATTTGTGGCAAAACAGTACTATAGGCAAACTCTTCAACAGTGAAAATACTGCAAGAGACCCCTATGGTAGGAAGTTCAAAATGGCCCATGAAGAGCTGAGACCTGTTTACTACAACATTCAACCGTGTTGTAGGCAAGCTCAGAAGTGCAACGGAAAAGCTCACTGAAGCTTCCCTGTCTTCTAAATGACTCAACATAGATAATAAACCCAGAATCCAAACAAATTCCTCCTTCCAATTGTAATAGTCTTTCTTCACATACATAAATATACCCACTATACTGCTAAAATACACAGATCAAAACAATTGGCTATATACTAAGCTACTTCATATTAATTTGTACATAAAATTTAGGCAGGGGAAAAGTGGGTATGTATGATTAGCACCCTGCAAACATTCTGTATGACATAAATTATCTCTAATAGTTCATGGGCTAGAGACTGAAAATAAAGACCAGTGCTTAAAACAGAGTTTTGCTTAGAATTCTAGTATTACTTATAGTACAATTATGTTACTTGTACAATACAACAATTTTCACACCTGAAAAATCCATCTAAGAAACATAATGAAATGTGCTAGCTTTTTACAAAGCAAATATGAAATAGCAGATGCCTGGCATCCTAGATTCTAGCCCACAGTTTCATATTTTCTTTCACTGCATGTGCAGTTCATTCTATCCATAGTGTAGCAAATTATCACCTTAGAAAAAAAAACCAAGATTGCCTACCAATGTTTTTCTCCTTGTAAACTAAAAATTGCATGAAATGAGACAGGTTGCTCACCTCGAGAATATTATGTAGGCCTCTGCTAGCTTCCCCAAGTGAAAATTTCCATTGTGTGAATGAAACACAGCAAATTTCTCACAGCAAGAATCTGTTGTTATACATTAAAGAAAGTGGTACTGATTTATTTTTCAATTCAATCAAGTTCTGGTTGAAACTACACGACCTGACACCAATGTACAAGCTGGATAATCCCAGACAAAACATTGCCAGAAGCAGATATAACTCTGAGATATAAACTAATTCAATATTCAAAAGAAATCTTTAACTGAATATGTAGCTGAGGGCTTAACTGAGATAATGTCAGCTAGCACAACTACAGTTCAATATCCAAAGTGCTACTCTAGGTTTTATATTGATCAGAGCTAAAACAATGGCCAAAAGTCCTCCATCTCATGTGCAAATATCCTAAGGTTGGTTGCAATGGAGGATGTTGTGACCATGCAGGCCAGGGTACACTCAGCTGCCCTTGGCATTACTGTGGCTTGGGCCTGTGGCATCTATTTAAAGTGGCATTCAACGCTTGTGGTTGCGTCAGGAGTGACTCAATGAGACATCAGTTAAGTCGCAAGACCGAGGGCAGCAATGACCTCTAGCATCCTGAAACGAAATCCTAGGAGACTAATGACAAAGCTTCTTTCTAATCCGGGACCATTAGAGCACTTCCCACAGAGTCTCCTGACTGATCACATTATCCCCAAAGTTCATGCTCTCAATGGGCTGAGCGTCTTCATTTGGAAGACAAAGTCGAATTTATGCTAAATTCCCAAATACACATGGAAGGAAGCTGCATTTTTCTGCAGGTGAATTCTTCACATTGTAGCATATTCAAATAGAGAAGAATGTGTATAAGCTGAATAAACTTCTATCTACTTCCATGATAGCCTTAGAAATAAACAGAATTTCTTTGTTTCTGGATTAAAATTAAAATTAAAAGAGTGATTTAAGGAAAAAAAGCTCCATTTTATACATTAGCTAAAGAATTATCCATAGATATAAACACAGTCAAATACATATAACATATAGGTGCCAAGTATAGTACTACTAGCCTCTAGTACCTGCTAGAAAAGGTTAAAAAAGATGAAAGCATCCACCTCTTCCACTTGCTATTATCGGTCTGTGTATTCATTACTACAGTTCTCTGTCTCCACTGTTCTGTATCAGCTGCTTTTTTTTTTCTCTACGTTAAGACTAACTCTATTTGAGGTCATCTAACAACGTTAACAGGTCAGGGAGCTAAGATTTGCTAATGATGAACAAAAATTTTGCTTATGAGCTTTAAATTCTACTTAAAACTTATATGTCCTATGTGCATGTGTGTGCATATATACATGTGAGTGTTCATGCATTCATATGTGTGAATGGGTTTCATCCTACCCTCCTGTTTTTCTAATTCTGATTAAATGTGACCAAATGTGGAGTTCAGAGGATAACCTTACATATAGGTCTTTACCTTTCAACTTGCCTGCCACAGGGACCTGGATCTCTTTTTCTGCTGTGTTCCAAGTCATCTGGCTTATGAGCTTCCTAAGATTCTGACTCTGCCTCCCAGTTTTTCACAGGAGTGGTGAGACTACAGATGCTTCTGCTAGGCATCTGGCTTTTACAAGTGTTCTGGGGATTCAAACTCTTGTCTTCATGTTTGTATGGCAAACATTTTAATCCACTGAAACATCTTTCCCAATCTAAAACTGACACTTTTTCTTTAAAATTATATAAGACATTTTACAGACAATTAAGTATTACTATGGAAATTTACAATATATATTTTTCCAGTTCTGTTTTTTGATTTGGATTCTTTTTGTTATTTTATTATATATACTTCTAGCAGACTGCCTTTTGTGGAGCAAGGTAGAAAAAGTATGAAAGAATTAAAAGAATGGTATGCAACACTTTTATTTTTGATTATGCAATGTATGCTGTACTTAACATTTATTAAAATATTATGTCTTACATATAATATTCAGTATTCTGTATCAGGAACATTAATGGATCCCTTAGGAAGAAATTCATTTTATGTTATATGACAAATACTTCTATAAAATATAAAAATGGCTAATGAATCAGAGCCTATTAATGTCATTCAAAATAACATCTTCCTATTTAGAGTTCCTGGGAATTCACTACTGGATCTATACCATAGTAAGTAGTATAAGGCAGCTGTTGACTATCAATGTACCAATCCCATCATGCTTATTAGTTTATCAGTTCTCAAAAAGTCTGACATACTGCACAAAAAGGCTAAATAAATGGTGAAACTATAAATACATCTTGAAGAGATAATGTCTAACCATCTCTTAAAGGATTCAAAGCAGTTTCATTCCATGAGACAATCGCTCAGGACAGATTCACAAGAAAACACGACTGTTAGGCATCAGTAAAATGGGGAGGTTCTCTGTGGTCGAGGCACCTGCACCTGAAATTTTCCTCTAAACTCTGAGCAATTGGAAGGATCTATTTCTCTTCTTCCTTTTTTTGATGGGAGATCAGGCTCCAATAACAACACTTAATGAAAAACATTATTCAACTCGTTCCAGAGTCTTCCCAAGTGGCGAGTGTTAAATATTGTGACCAACCCTTCATAATACTTATGCTTACTTAAAATAGCAGATCATCCACTTTACACAGTCTCTCACTTAAAAACAGAGAAAACAAATCTGTTATTACATGGATTTTTTCAAAGCCAGGGTATTTAAATATTGCCAATGTATTCTCTTTCTTTTTTTTTTTTTTATAATATTAAGCAATCCAGAAAAAGCTGCTTGGGTTTTTAATACGTGCTTTGGAAATGATAATTACTTACTGAAGTTTGAAAGTCAGGTTTGAAAGAAATCTGAATGCTTTCTCTTAATTAATGGAAAGTGATGATTTTTCAAAAGAGATGAAAAACATGCTTGAAAATGAAGACCTGCTCTCTTTGAAAACCACCAAAAACAAAGAAATGAAATGCGTATGATTCTTGGATTTCTAAAAAAGATCACTGAAGGCTGAGATGTAGCTTGGTAGAAGTGTACGGGCAAGTAAGACCCCCCAAGTCCAGAGCACCAGATAAGAAGAATAACATGGAAGGTGATCAAGGAGACAATTGTGCAAACAGAGATATCCTCACAAGTGAACAGAAATGATACTGATCATGAGAGGAAACCAAGCTAGCATTAGCTCCATGAACCTAGGGCTTTCTACTGCATCTGGTAAGGCTAGACATGGGACCTAAGCTTTCTTTGGGGTTCCTCCTGGCTCCTGTCATTGTCATCATGGTCAATGCGGGCATGTGCACAGAGGTGCCTTTTCCAGGGAGTCTTTGCTGGAAAGCAGAGAAGCGGGACTTAGAAATAAGACCTGGGACAACAGCACTTGGAGCCAACACAACAGAATATATGACATATTTTGATTATAGCCGCTATTTTCTGTCTTATTTAGCTTTTTCTGTTTAATTTTTTGTTAAGGTTTGACTTCATAGATGATGCATTTTTAGACAGAAAAAAAAACCACAATAACTAAATCTCCAACTTCACTCTCCACAGATTGGCCAAATTCTTTTCAACCCCATCTTAAACTCTTTTTTCTGACTTCTTGTGTCATGATCCCAGAAGACCAGAGGCCAGCTTACAATATGTGTGCAGAAAAGTCAGGAAAAGGAAAGAAACCATCAGACAGCAACAGCAGCACACCAGCTGCCTAATATGGTAACTAGCTGCCTGTCAATCCTAAATAACATCCATGGACACTCCTACTTCACAAAAATGTCCAAAAGTAGGCAGATATCTGAGTGTACTTAACCACATCAATTCATCTCTCCTTTTTTTTTTTTTTTGCACACTTATGGTGTTGGTGGCTACTGTTATTTACTTCTGACCAGAAGGAAAAGCATTGAAAAGTTTGTTGGAGAGTGCCATATGGCAGAGCAATCTCTTCACCTAAACATATGCCCACAAGAGAACGTGTGAAGGTTCTGTTCTTGAACTAGAAGGAAGTCCTTTGTGGTTCTGTTCCAAAAGGTTTCTTTTCTTCATTCAAAGCATTAGAATAATTGATCCAGGTACTATAAAAAGAATGAGAATGTTATGTATTCTTTCTCCTTGATGAGCTCAAAGGAGTTTTTGTTCCCCTTGATTTATTTTCTCTTTACTATTTTCGTGGCTTGAAAGATCTGCACTGTAGTGCAGTTGAAGGGTATGCAGTTCTCAAGGAGTTACCATGTGCAAGATAACCCAGTGTTGGGAGGCTCCTAACATTGACCCTGGCTTTCTAGGGAATAGGAGCTCCAGGTGCTGTGCGGGGCCATGCTAACCTTGATGCTCATGTAGAGTGTGGAGGAAAGGCGTCAGAGACAGGACAGAGTCACTCCCTTTCTCTAAGCCATGCACCTTCCATGGAGGCAATAACACCCCACCACCACCCATGGAGAGAAAAATGGAAGAGTTTAGGTATGACACCCATTTGTGGTACTCTGAGTCCCACTGTATCTGACAAAAATCTCATGTCACCTTGTTCTTCCGTTTTTGGCATCTTTCTTCTTCTGAGGAAGGATTTAAATGTATTTTAATATTTTTCTTTAGAGGGTCTATTAACAAGAACATTGAAAAATATCCATCTTTTACTTAAGCTACACAGTCATTTCCTGAGGATGTAAGATGAGAGGAGGTAGAAAACAGGGAGGAAGAGAGGAAGGAAGAGGAGAATGAGTGACAAGGACAAGGAGAGGAAGGCAAAAAAGAAGATACAAAGAAAACTAAGAAGATCAGTGGGACAGTGTATGAGGAAGAGACAGTCAAGGTAAATGAAGAAGCAGAAGAGACAGAAGCAGACCTAACAGACATACCCAGTGCTCTCTCCAGATCCTCTGCCCTGCCCAATGAACTAGTTTGACAGCTCTCCCAGTCTATTTCTACTGAGGAGAACGTGTTTCTGCCTTTTGTTCTTATCAGATTCAGGCTGCTTCGAGTCCAGCTTCCCTATCTTCCTCATCTTGAGATAATCCAGCTATTTGGCATTGTTCTATAACCCTGTCCACCTGTGCTCCAGGTTGAGGTTGTATCCTGTGCAGGTGATATGCCAGAGACCCAGCTGATGTCCTTAGTTCTTGACCTTCTATAGATATCCAGAGCATGGCCCTCTGTGTTACTGGCAAGTCTTGTCTCCTTCAGAGCTCAGTGTCTGTGATGCTTGCTGATCCAAGAATATCACAGGTACAGGACCCATTTCCCTTCAAGGCTTTTAAACACTTCTCAGACTGAAGTCCCTGCATGCAATATTTACAGGGGAATAGCTACTGCAGCTCCTTTGGGAAGTGGCCAAGGAAAGACAGAAAAACGCTTCCAATCTAGAAACTGACTAAATTGTCCTGGCCTGGAAAAGGTACAGATCAAATCTAATTCCAAGTTACTGCCTAGGAAACTGACAGTCAGTTGAGCCCAGTTCTTCTGTTGAAAGAATACTTGAGTCAGTAATCTCGTGCCATAAACCAGAGAGTTGTCCCAGCCATTCCCCAGGCCCGCATAGCTGGACCATATGCTCACGAACGCTGTAACCTTAACTCTGAACATTATTTGTACATAAGGGAATCTATAGGTATCAAGATCTATTGATAGGATTGAAAGAACATAAAGTCTGTCTTCCAATACCAGATCTTAGATCACATCATTTCCTAAAAGCTCATTTCTTTTTTATACTGCCGGGATTGTTCTCAAGGCCTTGCACTTAGCCAGAGATAACCATTTCTATCAATCCTCTCAAAAAAAGTTTAACTGTAGTTCATAGTCTTCAGTGTATGTACACAAAAGCTAATATGTTAAATATAGACATTTCAAATTTCATGGTCTTATGCCTTGGTTTGTCTTTTTTGGTTATTAATAAACCAAAAATTCAATTGGTAAAGTGGCTCTTCATGTGATATCAGAGAGTCTGTTCTTCAAGAGTCATTACGTTACCTTCAGGATCACATTCAAATATAAAGTATAAGAGATCCACAGGCCTTGTGGTAACTGTATGCATGGTATGGGCAAAACAACTGCTTAGTTACTGAATATTTCATCCTATATGACCTAGAGAGAGAGAAAGAGAGCAAGAGTGAGAGAGAATTAGAGAAAGAGAGAAAGAGAGAGAGAGAGAACTATATAACCTACTATGAAATATCAGAGAGTCTCTCCTTCCATTCTTAGAATGTAGCTGTCATGGAAAATAATCTTGTAACTTTTGTACTTTTTTAACTAGGTCTCATTACTCAGTCTAAGCTATCCTGGAACTCACTATATAGCCTAGGCTGACTTCTAACACATAGTGTTTTTCCTGTCTTTTCCCTCCCATGCAGGTGTACACCACTACGTTCAGAAACACTTTCTTAATACAGAACTACTGTAAATAAACTAAAAAATATAAGAAAAAACAACTATTTTTCAATGCCTTGAAATCCTTACTTAAAGCAGAAGAAAAAATTTTAAGTTCTGGAGAGAAGTGAGTGTCTTCATAAGCTTCTACCTTAATGGGCATAGTGCATGTGGGACATATGTCCAATGAATGACCACATTGAGTAAGCAATAATTGGAAAAGCAAGGCAAACAGACAGTCTGCACCAATATTTTCTTGCCTCCTATTCCAGTACTTAAGAATACAGAAATTTCAACCATTCCTACATGCATATGTAAGAGCCTGATGCTTGAATAACATAAATACAGTGTCAACCAGAATATCATCCTGATGCAGACATAATGACATTACTTATTCGTAAGTTATAAAAATACTTATTCGCAAACCTACATTAGCACTTCTCTCACCAAGAATGACTCTGAGAAAATGACAGGTTATGTGACAAAACATGTAGAAGAAGACAGTGGTGTACAGGAAACATCATAGGGAGCTAATGTTAAAAAGCTGGAAACTTCCAACAAATGAGCAGATTTGCATTAAACTACTAGCCAATCAAACATAATTTCCATAATATTTCACCTTTGAAATAGAGAGGAAAATGTAGACATTTAAACAAACATAAAAACTTTATAAAAATCTCCTTAAGCTGATCAAGAGTCTCTCGGCTCATTAAGGATGTGGAGACAGGGCTGGAGAGTTGGCTCAACGGTTAAGCCTCTGCCTCATAAGCAGGAGCTCCTGAGTTAGGATCCCAGATCCCAAAAACATGCCAGGTAGAAATGGTGATGGCCTGTATTTCTGATCCTGGAATTCAGAACCTGAGAAACTCCAGAGTAAAGCAAAAAGGTAACACAATCCAGGGTGATTCCCAAAGATATCCTTGGGCCTTCACAAGCACACACAGTGCCCTCTGACTCAGACACACACACACACACACACACACACACACTAAAATTTAAAAAATTTAAAAGAATGTGGAGACAAATTTGCTATTTATAACTATATAAAATTTGGAAATAACAGTGTTCCTGGATATTGGGTAAAGTTCTAGTATATGTCTTATGTACACATGAGCAAGCAAAAATAATCTTCTGATATATTACAGAAAGCCATTATCACTATTATCTAATAGAGCAAAAACAGCTGCTTCATCAAGAATTTGGGATCTAATAGTCCCTCTTATCTGGAAAGATAGGCTGTTAACCCTATTCCAGACATAGCAGAAATATGTTCGGATGCATATTTTTTCAAATAATATATTATTTGAAATATTTCTATATACCATTATTTATATCATTATTAACTTCATCTACATTTATCAATTTAATATTGCTATGAACACATAAATTATGTTATCCTTTCAAATTTTGATTTCCCTGCTTATTTTTTTACACAGTTGGTTAAATCCTTCTGGAACTTTGATGAAACAATGACTTATATTTTAATTGCCAATCAGCTAAATTTAATACACATGATATTCACTTTAATGTAGAACCTGTCCTATTCACGCCCAAAATCCCCTTCACATTGTCAGTATTAACTCAAATATATATAACTGCACACTTGTCATAGGAAAAAGCAGTAGCCTTTCCTATGACCAACCAAAATCCTCAAACATGGTCCATCTGTTTCCTAATAGATTAAACAAGAACAAACCAAGGACTCATTAACTACAAAAAATAAAGAGAGAGAAAAAAGAAACCTAGTTGAAATCTTTCATTTGTCACAAACTATGATTTTTTTTCATGATGCCCAAGAGACAGCGACCCTCTAATTCATTTGAAGCACATTCTGTCCAGAAAGGTAAGATGCCTTTAGAAGTCAAACAAGAACAAAACTAGACAAACAGTACAAAAGGCAGTATTTTATGATTTGCATTGGCTTTACATGATTTAAGTTGCAGATCAACCTGTAAGATTTCATTTCTGGTTAACAAGTTCAGATGTCTATCATATTTCTGCAACCACCAATGTTTAGAAGAGAGAAGTTACTTGAGAAACCCAAGTAATGAAAAGAATGATACTATCTGCTTGCAGTCTCCATTCCCACTCTACTTCATCTAGAATGTACCCAACAAGATGTTGGTTCTTTTGACCAGAGGTAACTCTTAAGATTTTATTTTAATATTGCAATGCTCAGTTAAATATATGGGATTGGCATCAGTTTCCATTCAACCTTGAAGTATGAGATAAAATAAGATATACAGAATCATGCATTTGACTTAAATATTAAAATCTGTAACAGAAAACTGAATCTGAGATTTAGATACGTGCAAGCATAACGGGAAAAATATATAATTTACCTGCATTTTGAGCAAAATCTTTTTGAACTCTGAGTTGTGAAACCCCAGTAGTTAAAAAAAAAAAAAAAAGATTGTTCATCCACAGTTAGAAACCTCACTGTTCGAGTAACCTCAGGAGAGGCAACTGGATACATAGCCAGCCTGGCCCAAGTGTTCCAAAGCTTAGTAAGTCAGCTCCGTCCCCGTGCATGTGCACGTCCTCCCCAAGCCCTGTGCACGTCCCAGAACCAATACTCTCCTCTCTTGACCTTAACTTGAACTAGACCAAGAGGCACCCTCTCCATCTCCCAAGACCCAGCTTCAGGCGCGCAAGCCTTAAGCCTGATGGGTCTGAGACAGGACTTCATCCTCCACCTCCGGGGCCACCGTGTCGCGTGGCACCATGGAACCACACGTCTTGTCTGTTGTCCACATCTCACAGATAAAAGCCTCTACCAGACCCTAACACCATTTCACCTCTGGGAAAACCACGATCTGGCTAAACGGGATGCCAGATTGGCTTCTTCCGCGGTCCCTGTGGCTACGCTTCTGCATCCTGTCTCACCAAAAACCATGATGGGAACTGCGCTGGCGGGAACGCAAGAACCAGAGCTTGGCTGCCCACACACGCGACCCTGCACGGTCCTCTCCATACCTTCGCGGCCACCGAGGAGTTGGGCTTCTCCAGCAAGTCCCAGAGCTTCTTCCTTTTCTCCGGGGCAGCAGGTGTTGTCGAACTCCTCCCCCTCGCGCTCGCGCATGGTCTCCGCCTCGCGCCTCAGCTCCTCGTTCATCTGCTCTTTCTTCTGATGGTACCTGGCCTGGCAGCAGGACTCCAAGTAGATCTCGTCGATGCCCCAGTAATCGAGCTCCTGGCCGAAGGACAGCGCGCACATCTCCTCCATCATGTGCAGCTTCCCTGTCCGGTAGAAGTTTAAGATGGACGTGAAGGCCCCCGGGTGCCGGTCGAAGAAATACTCGTTCTCGCTCAGGTTGTAGTCGTCGCACACCTCCAGCAGGCTCTCGTGCGTGTTGCAGTCTCGGAGCTTCCCCAGGCGCGTCCGCGGCAGCCGGTCCAGGGTTCTCCACAGCACCTCGTGGTTGAGGCCCCCCACGTTGATCTTCACTCTCCGGGAGCACGTTTTGCTCCTGATGATGTCCACCGGCTCCGGAGGGAGAGACAGGGTCGACCTGGACGTCTTCCGGTTGAGGCCCGGGGGAGCCTTTTCTGCCATTTTGAACGGGACAGAGCTGCGGAGCCCGGGTCCTTAAGGAAAAGAGCCGTCAGCTGAAGCAGGCGCCCTCCGGAGCAGGCATCTCCACGCACAGCTGGAAGAAAGCAGCATCCATTTTGGTTACTTGCATTTTTTTTTTTCCTACAGCGCTTTCTACTGTGTGGGATCATCCTGCTTTACAACCAGGGAGTATGACATTAATTACTACTAACTTCGCAGATGCGAGTCTCTGTATTAGGATATAAGAAAGGGAGAGGGGGGAGAAAAGAGAACAGCATAATGAATTGCACAGCAGAAGCTGTGAGTTCAATTGTACACATCTACAAATTGACAAGTCCCAAATCTGCAAATATATATACATATATACCCAGAATCCTCTTCCTCAAGCTACAGACTAAACTACGCAGATGCTGACCCAGTCTTCCTAAAGAAGCCACAGATATGGTTAAACTAGTCATGTTTTAACTTGCCCAATCCGTTCCTGTTTATAATTTTCATTTCAGATTTATGTCCTTCTTCATGCCTGCCTACCACTTAAACTAAACTAGAAAAAAAAAAAAAACCGAGCCTTTTATCCACACCAAATATACAGGAGAACATAACAATTTTACCTTCTGCACACAACTTAAATCCTTCACTATCATCCAGTTCCTAATACCAAGGCTCTGAGTTAAACCTTCTGCATCTATCACCTGCACCTTGGCATTTACAAATTTTAAACCCTAATGGGGACATTGTTATTGAAAATATAAAGTCCTATAGGCACTGTAAAATTTAGTCAACCCTAGGAGATCTACTAGCCTACCTGTCCATCTTCACTTCTTTTTTGTTAATTTTTTTATTATTTATTCAATTGTGTGTGTATGCATGTGTGGGTGCGTGTGTATATGTATGTGTGTGTGTGTATGTATGTATGTATATATGTGTAGAACCACGAACGAACTTGGGAACTACCATGGACGCCTCCACCTCCTCCTTGTTTACTCTGCCCGGGATTCACAGGCTCCGCCCTACCAGGACCGGAAACGCAGGCTGCCCCCGCTTTTGCCTGGCGTCTATACTTGGGATCTGGGATCTGAACTCAGGACCTCAGGACCTTCTGCCTGCAAGGCAGAGGCTTAACCCCTGAGCCACCTCTCCAGCCCCATCTTCACTTCTTAATTCTGCATCCCTATACTCCAAAGTACCCCATAAAATTCTGAAATCTCAAGAGTACTGAAGTCTAAACATACTATTGTTTCATTTACATACATCCCTATGACAAAATTTGAGTTATAAATGTGGAACAGTAAGAGATTAGCAATACCTAATAATAAAATAGAACAACTTAAATAATTGTAGTGTGATTAAAAGGTTAAGTAAAATTTATGTTTTCATTTTTCATTTGTGGAACTCTCTATGGAATACTTCTAGACCTTGTTTGACCAAGTTAGCAAAAACCACAGAAAGTGAAACTGTAAATAAAACCGACTTCTGTATTTCAACAGCCCCATACTGTACACATCACTGTTCCTGCTGCTTGGCCTGTCCATGATCTGTCCTGAAGGGGGCTCCATCTTTCCCACTTCCTGTTTGCCTTTCAAGATTGAGGTCAGACATTACCCATTAAAAGTCTCCCATGAAATACTCTGGGATCATGAAACTCTGTGGAACATTTCTTCAATTTTATCCTATCTTTACAATGACCTCTTTCCAACCACGTCTTGCAAGCTCTGAAGAAAAAAACCCATCTTTCTCTGTTTTTATGTCCTCATCACTGAGCACAGTATCTATGCATATAAAGTTTCATACATTTAAATAATGAATCAATTCTTTGTATTCCATAAGATGGCTGACAAAAGAAATATATTTGGTCAGGCAATGAATAATTGCAGTTACCTGGATCATTTGCCTAAATGCATCAGTGTACACATGTTATATGTATTCAGAATACACCACTGTATGTTATGTTTGCCTTTTGTTTTCTTTAACTTCACAGGTCTTTTCTTTGGCATACTGATTCTTTGCAACACTGCAGCACTAGTCTTCACTCTTGTTGATCTATTACACTGATCTGCAGCAGCAAGAATCCTCTAAGGGCTTTTGCAGAAAATCATGGAACTTCCATATCATCACCTTTGTGTAAAGCACCACAGTTCATAAGTCTGTAGTTTAGACCAAAGTAAAGAACTTTCAGATTTACGAGGTCTTTTTGATTAGAACTCGTTTGTAAGATACACATCAAATTCTGTATGACTGGTTTCTCCATCTGTAAGGTAATCTATTTCTCCATCTGGAGGCAAAGTATCCTCTCAAGTGGGTAAAAGTTTGACTTGTGAAAAAATGTAGATGGACTATATAAGAAGCATTTTAGATAAAACCAGCCAATATATTTGAATCTGAGTTCTTTTTCAACTAAATAGTTACAGGAATATTTTAAAAATACACATATATGTGTTCCTCACATATAACAAAACACATATTTTTACAAAAATAAAGAGGGATTTTAATGATTGGGTGAGTAACTCAAGTTGTCTGAACATGAATTTACTAACCTAAATAATAATAATGATATTCTTTCCTATGCAGCATTATGATTACATAAAATAGTTTATGGAAAGCCCTCCAGGGAGGCACATCTGTGTAGAATATGTCATCTGTGTAGATATGTCTTCCTGAACCACTGGAAAGAGTGAATAAAAGTTGTCTATTAAATGAATTATACTACATCTTCTGTCTTCCAGTGCCTTGGAATTGTGAATTGTTATCTTCCTCTCTACTAAGTACTAGATCCACAAATAACAGGTATCTCCAAGTACACATAATGAAAACACTAAAGTTCATGTCCAGTCATTATACTCAAGTAACAAGGAACTACAAATATTTTGAAGTTGAATAGTAACGTCATGATCTAACACCACCATAGTCCACATACTTACAGAGACGACTCTATGTGAACAACAAGCAGTCAGACCAAGCCACTTTAAACTTGGAAACAAATGAACAGAAAATAAAATTGATCTTTCTGGAACATCATGTCTTCTACTTAGGTGGAGAATATAAATTTTTTTAAATTACTTAGGTCAGATCTGAGGTTTATCATAAAGAAAGCTAACTCCAATGTGATAAGGTGGGACAGAAATTTCATATTTGTGGTCAAGGAGAGAGTGTGATTTGCCGTCTTGTAATGTTATTACTAAAAGTAAATGCTGTTTCAGAGTCACTGTAGGTCACCATTCATCTTAAGTAATTTCACGCCTATGACGTAGAGTGAATTTTCCTTTTTGCAGGCTGTCTCAAGTGAAAAGTGAAGAAAGGTCATAAGGCTTAAATTTCAAAATATCTTCTTCACTGATCAAGAACTTTCTATTATAAGAAATCCAGTGTTGATTACAAATCCCACAATGAAGGGCAGACTGAAATTCAATGCTGTCTCTACAAAGAGGGAGAGAACAACTTGAGGTGAGAGAATGGCCTGTTGATTTGATTTTCTTAAGACTTAAAGTTATTTGCTCTAGCTTTTGTTGCTGTGGATAAAATTTCTCCTTTCTCCCTGGCAGAATGCTCTGCATGCTACCTGATAAAGCATATAGGCTCAAAGATCTGAGTTCTTGAGGAGATGAAAAACTGAACAGTGTTCAGAGACTCAATCAGGCTTTCAGAATAAGTCGGTAATTCAGGGAAACTGCACAACATCCAACCTTACAAAAGAGCTTTTGAAACTCACTGAGCCGTGGAGTCAGCCAGATTGTCGTTCTTCCTTCTTGTATTTGCTCTTCCTCTGTTTGTTACTCTCTATACTGCATACCTTGCTTCCAGGCCTTCCTGTCTTCCCACCATGGTCGCTAGATTATTCTGACCTCAAAATCTTTGAGTTAACCACAAAACCAAAGAACACATTTTTTTTAATTTGTACAATTCTTTAAAGTTTACTAGACACTCTCTTAATATGAAAGCCCACTGAAATGAAAATATTCCATCTTCTTTCAGAGGAAAGAAAAGAAAAAAAATCTAAATCAAGCTACTGTTTTCAGGTGCTGGGGATTGAATATAGTTAAATGTATGCTCTATCACTGATCTCTCTGTCTCTGTCTCTGTCTTTGTCTCTGTCTCTCTCTGTCTCTGTTTCTGTCTCTCTGTCTCTCTCTGTCTCTGTCTCTCTGTCTCTCTCTGTTTCTCTGTCTCTCTGTCTCTCTGTTTCTCTCTGTCTCTGTCTCTGTCTCTCTCTCTCCCCTTTCACTTTCAGACAGGGTCACTATGTATTGTATTGCTCAGTGTCGTCTCAGACTCCTAAGCACTCTTCTCAGCCTCAGCCTCCAAGGAGTTGAGACATAGGTAGATACCACTGTGCCTGTCTCAAGTTTCTTTATTTTGGGAAGTGGAACAAGGACCAGAACACCTGGATCCACCTGGGCTGACCTTCTTCATTACTCTGACCTTCTCACTGGACTTTGCTTTCTTAATCCATTGAACATTGTCATTTCTAAGCCAATAATTCTTCAATTTCCTGGGACACTTGATGTTTCCCTCCTGCTGTGATTCTGGAGCATTCACCATCCTATAGATAATCTTTACTTTAGATAGGAATGAAAATAGTGTTAACTCTCAGTCAGTGAAAACACATTTTTTCATTTCTAGTTTTCATAGAGAAGGTGGTTTATATATTTCATTGTAAAAGTCCTTAAATTTTTATCATGGCTAGAACCATACTACCTTCTGAATATCATTAAAGTTTCACTCGTATTATTTAGTATTTAGTTGATTTCTCCATACTGTAACTTATCACTTTTAATATATGTTCTTTTCTGCCATCTTAATTTTACTTCTAACAATGAATCTGTCGGTTTCCTCTGGGTTAGGGATTGTGTCTTACCAGTCTAGAATGTTTGCAAAATTTATGTTTTTAATTTTAGTAATGAAAGTGAATATGATGTTATGCTTTCTCACATAGAATTTTATAAGTGAAATTATATCTATCGTAATAATTTTATCCCATAAGAATTAATCATGTAATTCAGCTTAGTATATATTTCTGATATAAAATGTAATAATTTAGTGCTTAAACCATAGAGGTTAGGGAGCTGTAGAATTTATGTCAATGTGAATGGTGAGCTATGAACTGCAGATATATACTTATGTCAGGAATGAATGCCTACTGAATATTTTCTCTTGGCAGTTCATTTATTCTTGTCTCTGGATCAAAGGCAAATAAAGCCTGTAGCAGATCAGTCAGCCCGGGTGGATATACTAAGCATCCCTTCATTAGTCAGAGAAAAAAAATCAAGTCTTTAAACAATAAACAACAACAAACATTTGAGTTTGCACAGCTGCACTCTGCATTCACCAGCACTGTGGAATTATGCTGCCACCCGCTCGGGACCGAAGTTGACAAAACACAACTTTCTGATCTTGGCATCATAATTACAGTTCCAGACTCCAGGTTTGGGGGACTTTTTAAATGTATACTCAAAAATACTCTAGTACTAGGCCATACACTTGACCCATCCTTAGTGTAACCAGGCAGGGTAAGTCAAACATACCATTCTGTGAAGACAAAGCACAAATTTTTCAAAAGGCCTCAATGCTGCTTGAGTTTCATTTTTATGCTGCTAGCTATATGTTGATCAAGTATCTGCAAACAAATGCTGATGGGAACTTTGAGCCTAGCCCACTCCATGTCTAGCTAGATGGCATTTTCTTAAATTTTCATGTAGATATCACATAGTATATTTTTGAAGTAGCTATTTCTGTTTCAGAAAGTCACAAAGGGTATTTGAAGTAGATATCTGGAGAGAAAGACATAATAGCTCTTAGATGCCAATGAAATCGATTAAAAATATATTGTTTTGGGGTGAGAAAATGGCTTAAATTCATTGTAATTATCTACAAAACTGTGAAAGAATAGAAATGTTTTAAAAACCACATCAAAAATGTCTCGCTCTAGTGAAATTTATATAAGCATCTCCAAAACATACTAATGAAAAAGACAGTAAAACAAAAAGTTGATAATGAAGCAAACTTATCATGCAATGTTAAAGAAGGCTCCAGGAACTTTTCAGGGATTCTAAGTAATAGAGTAAATCTGTCTTATGCAACTTAAAAATATTAA
This sequence comes from Typhlomys cinereus, assembly GCA_023101885.1. Lineage (NCBI taxonomy): Eukaryota > Metazoa > Chordata > Mammalia > Rodentia > Platacanthomyidae > Typhlomys > Typhlomys cinereus. The sequence goes on from JALPQD010000033.1 coordinate 2,837,474, forward strand.
TGAACTTCTTATTATCTATGGTTTTCAGTAAGTTTCACTGATAGCTTCAGTGTAGTCTGTGTCCTCATAAAAAGGAAAGCTAGTATTTCTGGCATGTCTTTTCTACAGTCAAAGAATGCTAATATCACTATGCTCATTAATTTTAACACAACTCTTCAGTGTTTAGTTAAAAAAAATCCAGAACTTCATCCTTCATATAATCAAGACCTTTTTTAGATACACACAAATGAAATTCTAAAAGCTTTGCTTTCAGTGACCAAAGGAAGTATTGTATTGCAATAAGAAGGGGGAAAGACAGGTATTAAAGTAGGATATATAAAAGGCAACATTCAATATGAGAGATGTTTCCAAATTTATAAATAAACTCTTATTTAGACACTGTTTTCATCAGAAGACAGAATTAAAGAATGAGGCTATATAGGTGTGTGCTTGCTATAATTAGAGCATAACAACTCTAAGTTTGCTTTCAGAAAAACAATGCTCTTTTATAAGAATGATTGAAGCATCTTTTGCCAATATGAAAAATACATAGTAGTGAATTTTAAAAGTATTCTAGATCTTTTCTAAACAAAAAAGTACAGTTATAGCTGGAAACTTTCTGCTTGATTCAAGAAACATACAAGAAAAACTCAATTTTTATAGGAGCATCTAATCATTCAACTAGAAGGTCTTCCATTAAGACAGTGACCTTTGCAGTGCAACCCAAGATGTTTTCTTTTTTATTTTATTATTTATTCAATTGTGTGTGTGTGTGTGTGTGTGTGTGTGTGTGTGTGTGTGTGTGTGTAGAACCACGGACGAATTTGGGAACCACCATGGACCGCCTCCACCTCCTCCTTGTTTACTCTGCCCCGGGATTCACAGGCTCCTCCCTACTAGGACCGGAAACTCAGGCTGCCTGGCTTCCACCCGGTGTCTATACGTGGGGTCTAGGATCCGAACTCAGGACCTTCTGCCTGCAAGGCAGAGGCTTAACCCCTGAGCCACCTCTCCAGCCCCAAGATGTTTTCTTTTAAGTGTCTCAGTTTGCAAGTATTCCCAGAGTCACAGTGCAGAAAGAGGATGAGTAAGAATGGAAGGCAATGAGAGATGTACTGAAGTGGACCAACGAGGAGTTCTTGATGCCATTGAAAGGAATGGTAATCAACAAACCACAGTGTAATGGGTTCAAAAAAAAATCACAACTTTGAGTTGCTACCTGGTGCTCTGTGACTGAATTAAATTTCAAACTCAATTTGGATGTTTGGCATAAGGTAAATCAAGCCTCAGTGCAATCAAATCAAAGGCATTCATGAAATTTGGAGAGTGTTTGTCCATTCTGTTAGGTTTTTTCTAATATTGTATTATAGTTCAATGAACAGCATGAAAAAATCAGGAATAAGAGTATTACACTGATTCCTCTTATGAGGACTAAGATGTCATGACTGAATCACTACCCAACAGGTCTCTTAATACTGTTAAAGGCAAGAGCTCAGCATATTATACCCAATTGTGATAATATGCTGGGAGGCCCTAGAAGGGGCCCCAAGGTATGCCATAGAGTCCTTAATCCCCACTAGAGTAGATGAATCAGAGTGAACTTCAAGGCCCATATAAGCTGATGGACAGGAGGATAGGAGGGAGCAGGTTGGAAACACCAAGGGAGAGGAAGACAAAGGGAGGGAGGAAGACAGAAAGGGAGGAAGGGGAAAGAGAGAGGAAGGGAAAGGGAGAGGAGGGAGGGAAGGGAGGGAAGGGAGGGAAGAGAAGGGAGGGAGGGGAGAGGGAGGGCAGAGGGGAGACAGGGTGGGATGGAGGACCAAAGGGGGAAAGTGAGGGGCAAGGAAACCTACTTTATTTAACCTGTATAACTTGGTAAAAAAACAAAATAGCAACAATGACAACAAAAATAGTTCATTAAGGAAGCTTCCAGTCTATTACAAACTGCTGCTGAGTTTTTTTTTTTTTTTTCGGTAATGTTAACAATGCTTAGGCGCAAAAGAAAAACTACATTGTCTGGAACTAGAACTGTAAATGACTAAAATCATGGATTGGAGAGAGAGTGCAGATGGAAGATTACTTGCTGCACAAGCATGAGCACCTAAATTCAATCTCTAGAAGCTACATTAAAACCAGTCCCAGCACTGCAGAGTTGGAGAGTCAGGTCCCTGGTTTCCCTGGCCAGCCAGCCTCCCCACTTGGCAACCTCCAAGACATTGAAAACCCACCAAAGTAGATGGCTTTTAAGTATCAACTCTCAAAGCTGTCCTCTAGTTACACAGTGACTAAAATTAAGGTATTGACCAATAAGAGTATGTGCTATGTGAACAAAGTATAGGTAATGTCTGGTGATACGCACACAGAGAATTCATGAAGAATGGTAATTCTGACAAGTTTTCAGGCTTCCTCCTGTCGCTGAGAATCTGAGAGTCTTGAGATGTCTCTGAATCCTATTGATCACTGACATTTTTCACTGAACAAGTAAGGAATGGAAAAATGTTCTCGATGGTCAGTTCTTGAGTCTAAAATTTCATGAAAATGATTTTTTTTTATTTTCAGCTTATACTCACTTACTCATGGTAAAGATATACGGTCAGAAAGTCAACATGATAAAATTTCTATCAATGAAACAATAAAGAAAGAGAAAGAATATGTCAAAGTTGTGTGTTCACTTTTTTAAAAGACAAGCTAATATCTTTCAACAATGGTCTAGCCTCTTTCTACATAGTATGATGAAGATATCATGTGATGGTTCAAAGTCCTGTGATCATGGAAATACAAGCAGAGAAGTTTTTGAGCTGTGGAAATAATAGAGTAAATAAATGACTGTAAGTGGAAATCTTTCCCAGCATATTATCACAATGTGCTATAGTTTAGGTATACTATGCTGAGCTCTTGCCCTTAACAGTATTAAGAAACTTGTTGGGTAGTGATTCAGTCATGACATCTTAGCCCTCATAAGAGGAATCAGTGTCACAAAGGAGGGTCCATAGGCTGTCCTGCTGTCTCACTGCAGAAGATGCAGGGGGAAAGTATTTCTATGAAAAAGTGGCCTTCATCAGCCACGATGTCCTATAGCTCTTTGATCCTGGACTTCTCAACCTCCAGATTCTCAGCAATAAACTTCAGTTATTTATAAGTTATTCAGACTAAGAGATTCTGTTGAAACAATCCCAAAGGACTTCAGATTCAAATCAAACTACTGTCAAATTTTTACTAAAAAAGAAAACAAACAGCTTAGTCACATATTCTCTCTCTCTCTCTCTCTCTCTCTCTCTCTCTCTGGCTGAAAGACAGTATGTTTCAGATTTTAATAGAGGCGAAAAGAAAAAAGTTTCTAATCCATCAATAGTATTAATGGAACTAAGTTGAAAACCAGAATGTGTCATCAGTAAGTGTAAATATTTTTTAAATCATTATTAGGAAGGAATGGGAGATATTCTTTGAACTATAGGACACTGCTGTCTCCATACCCTTTGTGAATAATGTTTTGCATCCATTCCTATCAGGGATGATCATTAAGCAGAATTTTTCAGGAACCATCTGTGTATGTTACTGTTTAAATATTCCTCCCTTTGCCCCTGCTCCCTCTCTCAATCCACCATGTGTCTCTGTTGTATAAAAAGATAGGGTTCTACAACAATAATAAATAATAAATGGTAAGATTATAAGACAGATGGATAAGATGACCTACATACATCTACACATCTTGAGATGTTAGGTTTCTGCCAATAATAAAATTTAGCACATTTTGATAAGAAATATCCAAGCATTTGAGGATTGGAAAATGAACTCATCAATTTCCACCACAGTTTCTAAAATGAAATGTGAAAATTAGGGAACCACAGATGGACTGACTACAGCCCTGAGTTCATGTGACTTGTACCAGATGATACAAACTTGAAATAATTTCAAAAACAGTGTGGAAAAAATCATAAAATTACAGTAGCAGCCATATAATAGGGAATATTCTTTTGCACCCAGGGAAAAATGCTTAGAATGAAATGACAGTGAGGGATCCACCAAGAAGAGTACTATGATCGCACTAATGGAGTCATGGGTCTTTTCCCATGTTCTAACTTCTCCTTAATGTTAGATTACTGTTTTCACATTCTGCCTTCAAGGAAAGACTGATTTTCAAGACTTGCGAAGGTCAATATTTGAAGCATTCTTGACCTTTGTAGGCCGCATGCCATAAAGATTATAATATAAGAGCAGGCAGGTATGAAATAAGTTATTGTAATGAGATTTAAACTTATAATTTGGATTTGATTTCATTCTAAGATATAAATGTCCATAAGAAAGATTTGCATTTCCTAGAAGGTGGGAATATTCTTAGAGTTGTAGCTGAAAGAGAGCCAAAGCTATGACCTCATCTGATTTGTGAACTTTGTTAATAATTATCATTTTGTCATGTCCAAAATAGTGAATGACCACTTTTTTACAGCTACTGTGCTAATTCTATTTTATTCTAGTAAGGAGATTTCTTATTATCTTTAACCTACATGGGGACGGTTTTTAGCACTTTTACTTATGGGTAGACTGAAGTTGAGAAGGGAAAATTTCTTGCCTGAGAAGGAACAAGTAGTGAATGTTGGCTTCACCATTCCCTTGCCTTCAACATTATCTTAATCCAAAGCTCGTGCTTCAATTTTTTTCAGACATTGAGTTTAAAAAAATGACAGGATTCTAGAAACTTCATAACAATAAATGGTATTATGGAATTAACATGGAAAAATATTCCTTGAATGATGCATAACATGGAGAGAACCCCAAAAGATTCCTATATCATTTGACCTAACTTACATGTGCAATGTCTAATACATCAACTTTTCTATAGTTAGACATGGTAAGATGGTCAGTGCTTCACACATCTCTAAAGATTTTAAACTAAACATACATTTTAGAATATGACTTTCAGAATAAATGCTAGTGTTAGTCATGTGGATGTATCTGTGTGTGCACACACACGCACATGCAGGTGTGATTGCCCATGCTTCCATGTGTGAAGGTCAAGTGTTTCCACTGCCCTCTACCATAGTTTATTTGTTGCAAGGTCTTTTACTGAACCTAAAATTGACTACTTCAGCTACATTGGCTTTCCAGAAAAGTCCAGGGATCTTCTGACACTTCTCTTACAACCCCACCACACTCCCCATGCCTGGATTTTATGTGGGTGCTTCAGACCTAAACTCAGGGTCCTTACACTTGTGCAATAAGCAGTCTTTCCATTGAGCCATCTCCCCAGCCCCAGTCAATATTTATGGTCAAGATAAATTCTGAAAAATTTTTGACAAATGTTTAAAAAATAAAATTTAGAAAGGAACAACATGGGAGTATTTAAATCATCTTCCAAAATCTACTCAGTGTGAGGACTAGAGACCAAAGTTCCAGACACTAAGTTCTTTATGGTAGATTTTACTACCTCAGAACATCAAAAATAAATATAAAACTAAAATGTTAGACAAGAAAAAATGTCAAGCAAAAAAGTCTGTCTTATACCCAGTTATATGTGTAAACAAAGTGTTGAACCCAATTCTGGCTGCAGCCTACTTCTGTAATTTCTATTCTTTCAGTAATACAATGGGAAAAGAATATGAATGCATATGAGAAATGCTGACTCAGGTGATTATTCCTTCTGCATTTCTTCTCCTTCCAAAACAATATATTAAATGAAGAGGCATAAAACTGGGCAGTTTCTCTTACATTCAAGAAACCCATAGGATACCTGTAAAGAATATTCTAGGAACTTTTGGATTTGTACATCTACTATTTTTCTATTTGGGACAGGAAATATTGTGGTCTTGAATACTAAACTAAAATTTAGTTGAAGTTTCCTCCTTGATTTAAACATGTTGCTGTAAAGGATGAAAGAGTAATGGAAAATTCCAGATACTGTGTGGACACACAATCTTCATTTATAGGAAGCATAGTATTAGCCACTACATGTTTTTCTTCTTTAATTCTTGGAGGTTCTATTAATTTGTTAACTTACACAACAAATATTTATTGAGCATCTACAATATATTGTGCATTATATCACAAATTTTGTAAAACATTAACAAGAAAGCAACTTCCAAGATTTAAATAAATGGCAAAGACTATTTATGTTCCATCTTAGTCACATGGATATAATCTAATATTGTATTTATTATGCTGCACACCATGTGTTTTGTGGGGCCTGAGTCAAACCAGAAGCCAAGTTTAAAAGGCAGCTTCATAACAGCTTTGTAGCTTTCTCTGTGCACTCTGTCTATAAAGCCTAATGAAAATGCTCTCCTTAGAGTGAGAAAAAACCAGGATTCCAAATTTAAAGTGACATTTATCTCAAAAGTAAATTAATATTTAATGATAGTCTGATTAATAATCATGATTTTATGAACTGGAGACATTTAATATGAAAGCCCCTGGACCCATTTGTTCTGAACTGTTCAGACCTAGGAGAATGGAATCAAGATAGACTATTGCTTTTTTAAATGTTACTTTACTGTCACAGTTAACAATTTTCCCTCATAAACACCACATTCTTATTCTAGCATTATCTCAGGAGAATGTTTTTTACCTAAGAGAACAAAGAATTCAAGAACCAGACCCATAGGCACTCTTGAAGAATCAAAAATAAGATAAATAGGATTTTTAAAAAGATCATTATGATATATAATACCTTACATGCTTCACATAATTAATACTGAAACTATTACAGCTTATACAAATCTCCAAACTATTAATTGACAGTCAGAAGCTATCAATCCTATCAGAGATTTCTGTCTTTCTCTCTCTCTCTGAGTCTGTATGTGTGTCTGTGTGAGTGTGCATGTCTGTGTGTCTATGTCTCTGTGTGTATGTGTATGAAGTAGTTTTGTATTTCGTTGTTGTGAATTTTTCCACAGAACTAAATTGACAAAACAATGTTCATATGACTGTTGCAGGAATGAACTCACACACTTGTGGTTACCTGCAGGAGGCCCTGCACAAGATCCAGATGGTCAACATTCTAGCATTGAGGGAGGGGCTTACGAGGTCCAACTCCTAGCTGAAGAGCTAGTGGAAGCTGATGGCAGCTGCAGAAAGTTAAGTCTTTTAAGGATGTAGCCATTGAAGGTGGGAGGGGGATGACCTCACATGCATGTGCATGGAGCCAGCACTAATGGGACTCACTGGGCTATATTATAAATGGGCATGAAGGTGGGAGGCAATAGTGTTTGGGGTGCTTAGGGATATACTTTATGAGTGGGAGGTGAATTTGACAAAGATATTATATATATATATATATATATAAATTGAGAATAAATAGAATGTTATTAAAAATTCGATGTTTATACAAAAGCAAGGAGGAAAAGAAATCAATATGCAAAAGCAAAGAAAGTTGTAAAAGAACACAGTGGTGTATTCATGTTAATTTAGAGCTTTAAAAGGAAATGCAAATAGAAAAGAGAAAGAGGGGAGGAGAGGGCATAATAAAAGAAGAAAGGAAAGAAAGAAAGATAGAGAGAGAAAGACAGAGAGAGAGAAAGAGAAAGAAAGAAAGAGAAAAGAAAGAAAGAAAGAGAAAAAGATAGTGGAGAAGAAAGAAGGGAGAGAACCACGGAGGGAAAGAGGGAGGAAAAAAGGGAAGGGGAAGAGGAAGAAAAGTCCTGTTCAGGACGTCTTGGTAAGAGAAAACATTTAAGTTCAAATGAATGAGACCAAAGCGAAATAATATTCTACATTTATATGTTACTTTACGTTTTGTACACATAGAGCAAGAAATGCCATCAAAACGACAAAAATCCTATGGCTAGAAACAAGAAGCACTGCATTCAGATCTCTTCAGTGTACTGTATCTACGAGGTTTCATCTGAACCAAAGTAGACACTGGGTACCAGAGAGAGCCAGCATGTTTACATATGATAAACAGAAGGCCAGTGTCATTTGTAAATGGCTACTTCTAGAATTTAAATCACACTAGTTTGGAACTTAAGGTATCCTAAATTAGCTCAGACTAATAATAGTCTAGTCCTGCAGATTCTAAAATCAGGTGGCCATTTTCTCTGCTAAAATTTAAGTAAAATTAAATTTGGTTTCTCAGTATGAGAGCTTGCATTCTGGGGTTCACCATATCATTACTAAATGAATTGAAAAGCACGTTTACCAAATGTTTCCAGCATTATATCCAATTCTACTGGAATCCTCCCTGCCATGTTGTGAGGCTTCCATGTCATGGTTTGAATATGACTTGTCTCCCATAGACTTGTGTATTTGAACCCTTAGCTGATGTTGATGTTTGGGAAGGTTGTGGCACTTTCAGGAGGAGGAGACTTGCTGGAGAAAGGTACCTCACAAGTGGCAGAATAGGAGGTTTGAGTAGCTCTGTCCTGCTTCCTCCTTCAGTCAAGCTGTTACAGTTCTCTGTGGCTCTCTCCATCTCCATGACGCGGCCACCATGATGTCCAGAGCTGCCACCAGCTTCTGCTGCCTGCAATGTTTTTCCTACCATAATGGACTATATTCCTTTGGAACTATAAGCCCCATAAATCTCACTTTCTCCCCTTAAGTTGTTCCTAAGTGTTGTCTCACAGCAGTAGAAACAAGTAACTGCAACATACATTGAGTGCTACTATGAAACATGGCATAAATGCTGCTCTTCATAATAATTGAAAACACCATGTTTTGCCTCATCTGTACTGGTGTTTTTATCTACCACCCACTCTTGATTCTTATCAGTGATAGGCCCTAGGCATCAAGTTACACGCTCTAGTGTCTTCTAGATTCTAGGAACATCCGCATCTTTGGCAAGAAGAATGTGAAAAGTATACGAGTATAGTATAGAGCCACATCTTGGGAATTCCTCATCAGCAAAAGGAAAAACCAATGAGGAATCATTTAAAGATTTTTAGGCATAACCAAATTTTATTTTTGAAAAACACAAAAATGCAAAGTACCAGATTACAAAAGGACATGAAAAGAAATGAAGAATATAGCTAGTAAGTTATAGAGAAGATCCAAGTAAAGGGGTTAGTAAAATGGTGATGACATAAGAAATGATTCTGTTTACTTGCTGATTTACCAAGCAGGTGACCATAACCTGCTTTTCCTAAGAACGGAGGAACGAACTGGGTGGATCCCTGCTAGCTAGTTAAAAGGGAGGTTTCTTCTCAGCGTTCCTTCCTTACAAGCCATAGCATTCTGCGGTCATGAAGCTTTACTATGCTAATCCCGCCTGTCTAAATCTCTAAACACTGCTTGCTCTGACACCCTTTCACATATTCAGCCAGAACATCTTGCGACATCTCTAAAGCCTAACTTCCAAACTATCCAGACTTCCATTTGTCATCTGCTCCATTCTTTCCAGATGTCACACTGTCCCTATCTGTCTTATCTCCTTATAGGACAGGCTCATCCTGACTTAGAAATAGAAGAGGAGAGTGTATAAAGAGCTACATACCGCAAGTCTTAGAGTTCAAAAGGACAACATAAAATCATCTCTGGAAAAGAAAAGTAATCTGATGATTCAACTCCCCCAGCTGAACACACCTCAATCCATGTGTGGTTCTTTACCTTTCCTATCAATATAGTTCATGACTTGGGCTAGAGCAGATAGGATGCTAATCTTGCAATTGTGAAGACTGGAACTCAGATTCCCAGAGTCCACATACAAGCTAGGCAGATGGAAGCTACCTGTAATTAAGCTGACTAGCTAGCCTACCAGATTCACCAGCTCTGAGTTCAGTTAAGAGACAATGCCTTAACCCTTAAAGTAGAGAGATAATGAATAAGATACCTGACATCAACTTCAGGTCCCCACACATATGAATGGTATGTATACCTTACATGCACCCACATGCACATATGTGCACTCTTACACATGCATACACACACCATACATGCATACGCACAACAAATTAATAGACAAAATATTTCATAAGTCAAAGAACCATCAATGGTTTACATCCGGATATACTAAAAGCAATCAATATTAAAGAGCTGGGTAGCTTCACTCTGGGAAGACTCTAGTAAGTTACCTGAGAGGAAAAACCTAAGCTTTTTAACTATCCTGACTTACTAGAGTACCTCATATCTGAAAAGAGATTAATAACTATTTGCTGAGTGTCTGTCTTTTGAAAGTGGGCTATAATTTCAAACTATGAGACTCTGAGAAAATAAGAACTGCTTCTTTGTATTGGAAAAAAAGCCACAGTGGACTGTCAGACTATTTACAGCTAAGTGTCCTTGGGAAAGTGAGACAAGCATGAGTTAAATTGTTCTGCTTAATCAACTACCTCTGACTTTTGGAGTCCTCTCTTGGCGCCCTGACAAAGGACAGTGGTACAACTCTGGAGGGCTAGCAGAAAGTACCTGGAGGGAGGGAGAGATCAGCAAATGACTTGTGCCTGAATTTCAGTGAGAAATGAGCCAGTGGGAAAGTCCTTGTGGAGAGAAATGGCACATACATTCCAGGAGCGGTGACACCTAACATTTGATTAGAATTAGTTTCTTGTCGGTGCTGTAATTACCATCTTTTATCCCCATGCACTCAGCTTTATCCCTGAGCTCTATACTAGAGCTCTTTAGTACTGAGGCTTCAGAGAATGAAGGAAGATGTGTCCCGGAGGAAGACGTCCCAGAGGTCCCTGGAAGAGGGCCAAAGAGAAAGCAGAAGTGTGCAGTGTGTTATCTATAGCATGCAGTTCACTAGTGATTGAAATTAGTTCACATCCACCCCCAATTTATTCTGAAGAAGATGACCACAGTCTGGACGGCTAAGTGACTATGTAAATTTAGGTTTTGCCATCATTTCACAGAACTGTCACTGAGAAGTTACTGTTGGGCCAGGGATTCCATTTCCCAGCCCCACATCCTTACTCCATCTAGGCTGGGGCTTTTAGAGAAGTGCTAATCAGTCGTACACAAGGGAAGTGTTTCACATCTGGACCAACATCTCTAAGAGCTAGGTAAGCCTCTCCTGTCTCTCTCTCTCTCTGTGTCTCTCTCTCTCTTTACCCTCCCTCTCTCCTGTTTCTCTTTCCTCTATCTTTACTTACTTTGCTATTAAAGGAATATGCATTATATCACACAGTTAGAATTCAGTGTTATCTGTAGAGTTGTCATTATTCTAACTTACACTGAATTTGGTACTACTGAATGGTGATGCTGCTTTTATGAAACTCTAATACTGTGACACTGGCTACCAGCAAGGACACAGACCGTGGTGCTACACCGTGCTTAGCAAAACTTCATAAACTTAGGTGGCTGACCTATAGCTATAGAGGAAATGGTTAAAATGTTAGAGGTGATGTTGAGTTCAAATGTTAGAGGAAAAGCAGTTCCTCACTATCTATAATGAGGACATGAGAAATAATTGATGATCTTAGGAAAGAATTGCCAATTTGGAAATGGAGATAAAAGGGAATAGTCAGAGGCAAGAAATGTAAGATCTTCAAATCTGGAATGGTCCATGACTTCAGGGACTATAAAGGTGGGGAACACCATGGAAGAAGGCTTTGAGTAACTGATGCTCATTAGGACTTCCAAGCAAGACACAGTAGCTCAGCCTTTTATCAGATAACTAATTGTACACATGCTCCCTAAAGCATCCATTGAGATTTGGGTGGCTGAGACATAAGCAGAGAAATTAACCAAATTCAAGAAGCATAAATTGGAACAAGAGCGCCTTGTGAACACAGAAAACCAGAAAACTAATAGTTAAGTAACCTAGGAAATGTTGAGGTTGCTGTATTGTCAAAGAAATTCAAAGCCGTCCAGACTTAATGAGGAGGGAAGTTGAACTCAACATTACCCTACCTTGTGACCCATGCAGTGGCTAGGTGAAATTCAGGGTGCCAATTAGAGTCATAGTTTTCCCACATGTAGTCAGAAAGGCAGATATAGTAGAACCAGCACTGTATGTCCTCTTCCATGACAGAGTCATGTTTCTGGGAGTGGCTGTTCAGTCAGGAGTTCGATATCCCAGACCTCCTTGCAAAGAGATAACCCTGGAGAGTCTCTCATCAACAGGGTGGGAACAGAATAGAGTTTGTCACTTTATGAGTGTGCCTTTAGAAATACATTCATTTTCTTCCATGACTGCTAGTTAGATGAAGGGAACAGAGTCAGGGTTTTTGAATTGCATACTCAAAATGCATTCTGGATCCTCACATAAGTGAGAAACAAATGCCTACTTTGTTCACCACTGAAATATGGAAGTCTGTTGCAAACATTAATTACCTCAATGAATATAGTGAATGATACTTAAAGAAAAAATAGAAACTAATAGTTACTCTATGACCTATATTAGAAGTTTGGACATGTGGATACAAGATTGCAAGCACTTGCCATCAGAAATCCAAACCTTCCTCCCATTCTTCACCATCTCTATTTAAGTTAACATTCTGCATCTTATCCTATGTGTACTCTACAATAAGCACCCAGTCATACTCCTACATGTCAATTTTTCATCTCCCATAATCCAACCATCTCATTCTGTATTAGAGTTTATCTCCCAAAATAAAGTGGACTGTGTCATGTTTTGTTTTTAAACATTGCTTGACCTCTAACTGCCTGTCCTATAGGTTAAGAGCCAAGTGACTTAGGATGTAGTATGGCATGTTGACATCTAGTCTTCAGGTCTCCTTTCCTTCAGCCTCATCTCACACCACTTGGTAACAACTTTCAATCAACTAAAACAATCACCAGCTCAGTCCCCTCAGTCTGACAGTGTTTTGCAAATATTGTCCCCTCAGCTCAGAACCTGCCCCTTTTGGCCTCCTTTTCAACCTACAGAATGTTACTCACCCTCTAAAAATAAGCTGGACGTCACGTCATTGGATGTCACAATCTGTGAAGGCTTGTCTGACACTCCCAAAAAGGAAATGAAGTTTTGATCATATCATTGATCATATCATTCTTATCAGCCAGTCTTACAGATTGTGCCTAATATTAGGATGTCCTGAAAATTTAGCAATCTCTGTGGCAGTAGTTCAATTTTTTTTCCTGTTTCTATTGAAACAACTGTTTAGACAGCCACTAAATTACTAAATTGACTTTCCTACTTAAAAAAAAAAACTTGAGAGTTCAGCTTTTCAAATCAGCCAGTCATGTGTTAGAAGTACGTTAGTTTCCTCCAATGGGAAGGTCTAGCAAGCAGGATTGCTATGTAGCAGTTTGGTCCCTTTTGAGAGACTTTTGTAAAGTTGTGATATATTAGAAGTTGAAGCCCAGGAATGCAAGAAACCTACCATGGGTGCAGAGTACCTTGTTCCAAAACTATTCACATCCCCCAAGCAAGCACACAACCTGCTTATCCTTTGCTAGCTACATCCCAATTAAGCCTGTTGCACACAATATTCTTCAATGTAGAAATTTTCTAAGGATGCAACTACCACATCCAAAGCTTCATCAGGATATGTTCACCACATGGCAAATCATGTCACCTGACAAAATGCCATTCATGTTCACTGACAGCGCCACAGCACACCATGACTGTCTGAGTGCTGCGTCACATTTAAGTATATATTCATTTTATTCTCATGCCAAAAAGCCAGGTATATAAAAGTGTCATCAGTATTTAATAGAAACCTATCTTCTTATACAAACTTATTTTATCCTGATTTGTCTTCTTCTCTAAACATATGCATTTACCAGGAGTATCTGCTTTATCAGATCATCTATTTGGCTGTATCTCATCATAAATGAAATGACATACCTATTGTTTTTCTCTAAAGCTACTTTCCTTTGTCCATCTTTTATGCTACATCTGGACAATTTTTATTTTTTTAAAATAAATGTGCCAGTAGGTTATGTTACTTTTGCAGTTACTCTGCATTGCTGTTGATAAATTTACAACCAAAGGGCTTAAGGGAATAAGAGGCTTATTCTCTCTTCTGACTACTGGGTTATAGGTCCTTGTCCAGTTAGTAGGACGGCACACATCAGTACAGCTGGCCACACAGGATTGCTGAAAGGGACAGCCCCTGCCTGACCAGTATATCTAGTCAACTATATAGAAGGATATCAACTTTCTCAACTAGTCCCCCCCCCATCTTATTCATCTGTTCAGGGACTAGTCCTATCATGGGCTGGGTCTTCCCTCATCAATTACACAAACTCCTTCATGCTTACAGGACCCTAACTTAACTACATTCTCACAACTATGCCTAGAGCTCAGAGCCTTCAGTGTTGATACCAGTCTAACTATGACAATTATCTACAAATAAAGTTTCATAAAAGTAAAAGGAACATTGCAAAATACTCTCCATAAAAATAGGGGCAGTGAGCGCAAGGACAAAATCATGGCTCTAGATCTACAGAGGAACTGAAAGCAATTGTATATTCTTACTCTTTGATCCTTCTGTGATGCAGCTATGCAACAGAACCTCTATGCCAGCCGCTAATGATAGTTATGATACCTCGTCAAGATTTATTCATCCGTGCCTTCTGCACTATAAGAGTATGATGTCTTATCTGTGTTCTCTCAGGACTCAGTACAGAGAAGGACCTCAGTAGATTCCTTGAGGGTGAAATACAAGCTGGGAATCCTAGGGGACTATGCTGTTGCTGGCTCTCAGGGTAGAAGTGCAAATCAGCACCTCGTCTATACCAATATAGCCCAACATCAGAGTTCCTTGAGCAGAACACCCTCTACTTCCCCTCCTCCTTGTGGACCTGGGCAGTACTGCATCTGCCTGTGTATCCCTGAAGGGCCTTACCCAAAGAATTCAATACACATTATGTACATCAAACCATTCCTCAGGAATATTGCTGGACATAATGGTGTGGTTTTCAGTATTGATACTACTTACTATATTTCAGGTGTATTATTGATTAAAAGGGCCCTGTTGGATTTATCTGAGGATTTGAATGTCACTTGCCAGCTCTGTTTTGACTAGGAAATGCAAGTTTTAAAATAAATTTTTGTACTATAAGCCACTTGGAGTCGAAAGTGGCCTATACTATGTCACCTGGTCTCTGAGATCCAGTATCTGTGTGAAAAATAAAAGTGTCAATCAATCATGAAGATAAATCCAAATATTTGATCCTATGGCAGCCTACAGGCAATATTGAATGTTTTTTCTTTAATCTTTCAAACTTAACCCAGATGGTACTTTCTACATAAACAAAAGCTGTGGCTACTTAAAAATCTTTGGTTCAAATGTTGTGCTTTCTTGACAAAAATTTCAAAGCTTGATTTTGCTTACACATTCACAATTGGAGCTGTGTTGTGCAATAACACAAATGCATTCAAAATACACCAGAAAGCAAATATTAAGTCACTATATTTCTATTTCCCTTAAATAAATTGGAGTTGCATCTCATGCAGAATAAAAGATGAGGCTGCAGACTGTCCAGATGGCCCAGAACTTTAAAATACCTGTGTATTAACCTGGTGACCTGAGTTCAATTCCTGTAGGCCACACAGCAGGAGACACCTCATTGTTTAAAGTTGTCCTGTGACCTCCATATCTGCACCAGTGCATGCAACACATGTTCTTTTTTTTTCCCCTCACACTCAGTCTCTTTCTCTGTCTAAAATAAATATTTTTAAAAGTGAGAACACTAGTCAGAGAAACCTCTACTACAAATTTTAAAAAATGTTTTTAAATGTAAATAATTCTGAAAATAATACTAAAGTTTATCCAAGGTAACTCATAAAACTTGAATGTTAAAAAATGCAAAAAAATAAACTCTTATTAGAAATTCAAATATCCCCTCTATCAAACACCTTTTTCTCTCTGTGTGTGTGTGTGTGTGTGTGTGTGTGTGTGTGTGTGTGTGTGTGTGCATGCTCACGCAAAGGTGTTTGAGTATGTGTGCCTTGGAGGCCAAGAGTGACAATAATAATCATCCTGGGTTTTTTGTTCATATTAGTGCTTGGTTCTGGGGTTTCCTGGGTTCCAACTTCCAGGGCCAGAATTACAAGTCATTACCAATCATTTTGACATGGGATCTGGGGGTTCAAACTCAGATCCTTTGCTTGGAAGGCTTCATGGTTGCGCCATCTCCCCAGTCCAACCTTCATTTTTCTTGTGTGTGTGTGTGTGTGTGTGTGTGTGTGTGCGCGCGCGTGTGTGTACATGCACAGGCCAGAGAATAACCTTGCTATTCTTCCTCAGGAAGTCCATCTCCTTTCTTTGAAGCAGTAGCACTCACTGGCCTGAAGTCATGGATTAGGTTGGAATGGCTAGCTTCAGGAAGTTTCTTGTCTCCACCTCCCCACCACTGGAATTACAAGGGTGTATGTACCGCACCAAGCAATTTTACATGATTTCTGCCTCGTTCTTGTGTATTTTACCCACTGAGCCACACCCACAACCCTAAGCTTTCTATTAAGCATAGTGTTTCCTACCATGTCAGCTTTCTTGGAAAGCCTATGTGCATATTGGAAGTCAGTCTCTAACTAAACTACCTACTTATTTCAGAATCCAATTGAACAGTTCTTATATTTGGCCTTTCCCAAGCATTCATCCTCTTGTCCAAATAAACATCACCTCTTGAGTAGGAAGATGGAGCTCATTGCTTTATCTAGGATCATCCTTCTATATGCTTCCAAATGTATCAGTTCACTGTTCCTGAACTCAAGACATCGATTTGAAGTTGGGCTTGTCCATTTCTTTCCCATATGATGATTAGTTTTCATGTCTGTAAACTAAAGGTTATCAATGATAGCTACCCAATAAAATGGCAGCAAGAATGAAGACTTAATATGTGCAAAATACTTAAGACAGTATCTAGTCAAGTACAATTTGGCTACCATAATTATTTTAAGAAAAGGACATAAATATTCAAATGTGCCTTAAGTCTAAAAGTAAATATTATATTAAAATTTAGTGTGGTTCTTGTTGACATTTCCTGAAAATTCCCAAATGTGCAGCCGTGGCATATTTTCACAATCTTTTTTGTGAGTGTGGTCTAAATTAATTTCAGTATGAAATTGATAAATGCATTCTTGCCTGCGAGAGCTCTTTCTTGGTGAACAAAACGTGATTCTTTAGTTAGTAATTCAAGGAAGTTTTCAGACTTCCTGTAAAAACTCTCAGGGCCAGAAGCATCTCCTGCATCTTTGGCATTTATTACTTTCTATTGGAGCACTCTTGTCATACCTACTTAATAAACAATACAAGAATTAATGTACAAGTTAGAGAGTGATAATGTGACATTAAATGGGATAGTAAGTACAAAAAAGCCTATAGGGAAAAATCCGGTAAAAAAAATGCAGAAGGGTTTGACTGACAAGGGTCAGAGTACCCCTTCTCTGACTTTGTATTGGTAATCAACTGAGGGGAGAGAATATCTATGACATGCAAGAAGGAAATGAGCAATAAAAAAATAAGCTAAAGATCTAGATTGTGGAGACACTTAAAATATGTGACTAAAAAGTAAGACTGCTCTGCTCTATGAAGACTATTTAATCATTTCGGGGGTAATACGACCATGTAGGTTTACCTTTAAAAACACTGTGATCTCACCTATAACACATTGATATCCTCCACCCGGCTGAAGACCTTGTGAGAAATTAACAGGCACTATGCCTTTATGCAACTCCCACTTGGTGAATATAAGCAAACCTCAAATAATACTATAATCTGAAATAAATGGAATAACTCAACCTTAATTGTTTGCCTTAAAATTCACAAGAGGAGGTTTTTCTATTGACTTTAAGCTTTTTCCTTAGGAATTTGTCAATGATAGACAGCAATTTCAAAGGAATTAATTAGTTCCTCATTAAAACAGCATGCATTAGGGTGAAATGATATATATTTTATGAGCTTCCTAGATTGCCAGTGGCATAATCTACTTTCATCACATGTGTGTGTGTGTATATATATATATATATATATATATATATATATATATATGCAGAATGGTCTCTCTGCAATATCAGATCAAAATGCCACATACATGTTTTTCTTAAGAAAAAATGCATTTCAGTGTTTCAAAGACTCATACATTTATAGTTGAGGTACAGATATGTATACCAAAAACTTAACCTCATATACATTTAAGTTTCCAAGAAATATGACTGAACCCATACCCTGCCGTTTCATTTTCTCTACCAGTCTCATTTTCGAACAACTTAGAATGGCAGGCTGATGTTCCATTCTTCCTTGTGACATAAAGGAAGTTTTAAAAGCCAGACAGAGAGCATTGCATAAGGTAACCATTTCTGCTAATCTCATCCAGATCTATTCAATAAGCAAATATGCTTGCAAAACTGAATTGTGTGATGTGGGGAAAAATGTGAAATCTGAAATAGTTTCAAATGCATAGATTGATTTTCTTTTTTAAAAAAGTAGAAAAAAAAAAAAAACAGAAGGCAACAAGAAACGCAGTGCAAGGAGGTGAACTCCAAGTGAGAGGGATTAGGGTCATTTCTAGATGTAGGGGCTTGTGTGTGAGAGAGATTTAGGGATACTAACTTAGGGAGGGAAAATGAAGGTTGAAGGAAGAAGAGAACAAAGTGAACTGTCAGGTGATTCACTTCTTTCTCCAAAAGTCTAAGTAGTGACAGCAAAGGGAGAGGAGTGCACTCATTACACAGAATCTCATGTGTGATGGAGAACGGTTCTGAAACCAGTGGCCACCCACTTTTGATGGTGGGGACCCCAGGACTTGCTGTGAGTGCACAATAACTCTTGGAGATGACTCAAATACTTTACAATCAGTGAGAGGACAACGTTACTAATATATTGGATTGATGATGTTCTCAGAAAACATGAATAAGCCTTACATTACAACCACCGCCCCAAGTAGCAAGTAAATGCACATCTACCTACATGAAGTTATGGTTTGTAGGTTCCTGTGAGAATTTTGTATTTATTGTTATGCACGCTTACCTAAAGAGTAAACTGATAAAGCAAAACTTTATTACATGTATGATTATTAGGTGTTACCCTCTTTCTAATGTTTTTCTTGTAAGTTATTCAGTACTGATAAACAGTACTTCAAAGAATTGTGGAAATCTGTATTCTGCTAGTTTTGTGAAATACATTACTTTTATTGATTTTTTTGATGAATAAACCAAGAGACACATGCCCCACAAATACTGTCTGTTTAAAAAAAATAAAATATTTACTTTTTCTTTGGACTGGGCTTTTAAAAAATCAGATTGACAACAAAACCCCCAAACCAATCAATACAAGAATAGAACCATGAAGTGAAGTGTATTTAAAACATTGACATAATTGCATAACTTGATTAGAAGAAATGTGAAACCTGTGTGAAATTAGTCCAGTATTCTTCCACGCATGTTACATTTTTCCAGTATTAATCTTGTGCTTAATATTCCTTATTGTTGAAATACTTGTGTGGTCTTGCATGTTGCATAAATGGCGTGTTTATGCATATTGCACACATACTTTTTATGAATGGCTACACGTTAATGTTCCTTATTTGAGAAAATGGATAGCAATATACTATCTCAAAAAAACGGTTATTAAGCATAGGAGGCAGGCTATGAGACAAATAGTGGGTGTCTTTTGGTGCCGTTCAGGGCAACTGTATTCCCAAGTCTCCTTGGCAGAGTGTGTTGGAAACAGCCTTAGAGCTCTTTCCTTAGAGACCTGCTCTCACTCTCTCAGGAACCTTGCTACAGAACCAAGACCGCGCACCTTTGAGGAATAATACACATGCATGGCTCTGTGTTGAGAGGACTGTTCACACACCAGGAACATCACACTCCCATAGTTCAGTCCCACAAGTGTGTGCATGTGAGTGTGAAATTTACCAACAAATGAACAGAAGGCAACCAGGACTACTTCCTCTCCTATAGAAATTCCCCATCCGTTCCCAGCCAGGTAGCCGGGAGGCTTTTCCGGGGGGCTAACACTTGCGTGCCTTCCCCACAGAGAAGGAGATTCGCATTAATAACGCTGTCAGGGCTAAGTCAGCTTTGTGTGTAAGTCCATAGGGTGCCATATGGCAGTTTCCAGTTCCTTTAGCAACTCGAGTCTGGTTAGGCTGCCCGGAAGATTCATTCTCAAAGAAGACCCCTCCAGGAAGCAGCAATACCCGCCACTTACCTAGCTGCCACGGACCCTGCAGGCGGCAGGGGCTAGGGCGCCACTGAG
The DNA here is from genome assembly GCA_023101885.1 of Typhlomys cinereus. Taxonomy (NCBI): domain Eukaryota; kingdom Metazoa; phylum Chordata; class Mammalia; order Rodentia; family Platacanthomyidae; genus Typhlomys; species Typhlomys cinereus. The sequence goes on from JALPQD010000033.1 coordinate 2,857,495, forward strand.
GACTGTGGGAGTCTCTTCTCCCGGCGGGGTTCCTCTCTCAGCGATGGTCCCCTTCCGCAACGCTGTGTCGCTGGAAATCCCCCCTCCCCTCCGCGGAGAGGAGGGTCTCCCCGGCTGGTTGGAGCTCCGGGCGGCTTTCCCTCTCTCTTTACATCCCGGACTTTGCTTCACAGTCTCTAGTAAGAAGGCTCACAGGAGAGGCGGCGGGAGGAAGCTAAGGCATCCTTTAAAAGAAAGATCATCTTCATCGATCTTCACCCCCTTTGCCCGCGCGGGGCCCCCATCCCCCTGCTGCTGCCGCCGCCCAGACTGGAGAGGGCTGGGGAGTAGAGAAGGAAAAATCGAGTGGGGCTCCCAGCTCGCCGCACCAGCCCGGGACTTGCCACTCGCTCCGGCTGCTTAAGGCGAGGCGGCGACTGGAGGCGGGGGCGGCGGGGGCTCGGTGGGTGCTCGGTGGGTGTATGTCTACGGAACCGCGATGATCCGATCCATGAGGCGGGGCGCGCTCGGGGGCGCGGGTCCACCGCCCCGCAGCTCGCTGGCTAGGCGCGCACACTCGCCCGCGGCCACCCAGCTTCGCGCTCCGCCTCCCGCGCTCCGCGCACCCGGCGGCAGGAGCAGCGGCCGCCGCCTCTTTTTTTGCCTCCTCCCCCCTTTCGCTCTCCGGCAATCGCGGCTGCCGAGGTGGGCGGCGGGGCTGGACCACAGGGCGGCACGACCGGCCGATTACCTCCGGGGACGCTTGGGCTCCACTTCCCCGTGCAAGAGCGGTGCGCAGGGCGGGAGACGGCGCCCCCGGTGCCCAGGGTGCGGCTGGGGAGCGGGCGGTCGGGCGCCGCCCACACCTCGCCTGTAGCCTCCCTAGGCTCCCGCGCGCCCGTCGCCGCCTCGGGTCCACGTTCCACACCCACCTGCCGCTCCCACCCCGCTGCACTGAAAGAGGGGTCCACAGCCGCGTGACGGTCGCGCGCGTACAGTGGCCGGGAAAGCCCTGAGACGCCTGGCTGAGACGCTCCCGCGACTTCGCGGGATTCCCTGGCCCTTTTACTTCAGCGGCTGGGCTCTCCCGCCGCGACTCCTGCGCGACCTTGTCCTGGAGCTCAAAGCTTGATCGGGGAGAACACTGAGGACAAGTGGCTCCTGAAAGATGGGCCCCAGAATATTTTCCCGGAAGAAGACCTGGCAGGGATAATTAGGAGCTAGGATCTGACTTGACTCTAGGCACTTCCAGCGCAACTTGGGGGACCATATCTAGCCCTGAGTCACCCAGACTTTCTGGGTTCCAGGGCAAAGCCATGTCTACGGCAGCCTTAACTTTCATTTCCCAAGGGGGCGCTATTCATGCTTGCTTCCTTTGGCCAACTGGCCAGCTGCTGGAAAACTATGCCAAGTCCTTCCTCAGTAAGGCCTCAAGAGTACACAGTCAGGCTTTTCTTCAACTTCAGGATGTTACAGAGACAGTGTCTTTGTTGGTAAGTTCAGGGCCCTACAGGTTCCTGTCTAAACTCTCCTGATTTGTGAGAATGGAAGCAACCAACACAGACCTCACAGATAAAGTAGCTTAGAAGACTCTCAAAGGATGCATGTCATGAGAATACATTTGTAGCAGTTATTCTGTATGCAGCAGATAAATCATGATCAAACTGCTTATTGCAGAAAGAGCTTTATTCTTGGCTTATGGTTGTCCAGTTACAGTTCCTTATCCAACTTGGCAGGGAAGCTCATACCAACACCGGGAGCCCAACAAACTGGTCCCACCATATCCATATATCCACAGGACTGCTGAGGGAGGGACAATCCTCACTTGTCAGACAGGCATATCTGGGCCAAGTATACCAACTTCCTTAACCAAAAGTCCCTCCATCTTATTCACCTGCCCAGGGCCAAGTCCCATCCAGTATAGACTGGGCCTCCCTATCAATCAGACAATCTCTTGCAGGTTTGTCCAGGACTCAACAAAACTACCAATTCTTCATAACTGTGCCCAGAGCTCAATCTTTCAATCACTAAGTTGACACCTGTTTCTAACTATGACAGCATTCGAAGCAACAAGGCCTAGGTTTCTTTGTTTCTTTAGATTTTAGACTAAGAAAGATGGTAGCCAAAGAAGATTCAAATAACCTCCTTTAAAGGAATCCCAATTAATCCTTGCTTTTGTTTGAGCTCTGGTGTGTATGGGGATATACTATACCCTTCCTGATTGTCCATGTTTTGATTTTCTGCCTTTACTGTAGGACTTATCCTGTCCCAAGTGATCTTTTTGAGATGTCAGATATTGGGTAGGATGCTTAATCTGAGAACTGGACTCTAAATCCATCACCCTCAGAGGAATCTTTGGACTGTCCATCTTCAGGACTTCTCAAGTGATCACTAGGAAGACAATGCCTAGATTCCCACATCTTTATCACAATCCTGGCATGTTCCCAAACTCCAGTTTCACATGGTCAGGGACCTGCACGGTCCAACTCCTTGCCTGCAGTCATTCCATCTTCGCATATGGTTTGTATTTGTCTGCAGATATCTCTTCCCCACATAAAATCCTGGAGCCATCATTTCCCTATTCAAAAATGCCCCTGGCTTCCCGTTCCTACCAAAAGCACTCTAGACACACTTCTCACACACCTCTCTGCCATTGCAAGCATTTTTTCCCATCCTTCTGGAATGTTCCTTTCAAGATTTCAGAATCCTCTATAGTTTCCTCTGTTACTCCTCTTCTTAGACATCCATTCCACACCATCCCAGGTCTCTTATGCATACACATGCCACCTTTGTTTCTTTTATGTACTTCTAATTTATTTTTGCATTCTTTTGCATGCTACCCAATACCACAGATAAGGATTCAGACATACCCATTCATCCAATGAACAGTAATTTTTGCAATTTTGTTTATAAAATAGTTTAAGTCTAGAAAGATGTCTCATGATTTGGGCTGTACCAAAGTGTAAATGGAATGATAACCTTTCATAAATTTATCATTGGTGAAAAAACTTTTATTAGCCCTATGTCAGTACTATTGCTGATTGCCTACATATGAATTTGATTATTTAGTATTTTTAGCATTCCTAAATATTTGTTTTGTTTACATTTTCATTAGATTTGCGTCATCTGAATCCATTTGCCTGCATTATGAGTTGTTGTTATCCAAAAACCAAATTATCTCCTGGATGAAATATAATCCTACTATCTCCATTTCTAGAGATAAGATGTTATTACAGGCAGAAGGGTGAATGGGAGTGGGAGGGAATGGCGAAGGGAAAGGAGTGGACGGGAGGGAGAGGAGAAGGAGGGAAGCTGGGATGAATACTAAATATCCTTGTAAAAGCAGAAAATTTTTTTGAAAAAAGGTGCTAGGAGTGCTAAGAGTCAGTTATCCATCAATTCTGAATTGTGAGATGTGGTGGTAAGAAGTCTGTGTAATCTAGTTTTGCTTACAAAGTTACAACCCAAACGGGTTCTAAAGATTATCTTGTTGCGTATTAGTCATTTGTTATGGCCGAGTCTCTCAGACACAGTTTTAATTCTATCTTGCAGCAGAGAACGTTGTGTACATTATCACCTTGTAGCTTCCTGCATCCAATTGCTATGTTCTTCACTTATCCCCCAAAGGAAAGAAATTAAGGGTTGTATCCAAAGAATCAGACATGCTTTTTCCTGTTGCTCCTTATCTCAGTTTTTAGTTTTATTGAGATCTATAGAAGTGTTACTTGTATTTCTCAGATTTATCCCTTATATGATCAATTATTTTAAAAAGTAGAGAACTCACTGCTTACTGAATCAAAATGTTTCCTTTGAAAAACCTGGCAACATAAATAACTATAGTACAAGTTTAACCTGAAATACCTTTACTTGTATCAGTAAATACAATTGAAATGAAAATTTTTCACTGTATCCTCTCCAAACCTCAGAAGGTAGGTGCATAGGAATATATGTATACACACAACATAGTTTTTAGTTTAATTTTTATTCTTTTATAGTTTTATCCACAAATGCAGTGAATTCACAATCCTTAACCTCAAATCCTGTCCCCCACCTTTTCCCATTATAACCTTTCTTCTTCACTACCAGTCTCTTCCTACTTTCTTTTTTTAATTTCTTTTAAAAAAGAAATTTTATTGATTTTAGGAATTGTATAATTTATTGCATTTGAATGAAGAAGAAAAAATAATTGCATAATTAATTCAATAGACCTAAAGCTTACATTTAAAGATGGTTACATAAAAATTCTCAGATATCTGGCAGCTTATATTCTTGATGAAGTGTACTTTATTTATCCTCAATCCATAATAGTGGTAATCTTTTCAATGTATCCTTCCTACTTTCTTGTCTTTTTTCATGTGTACCCTGCTTAGATTTATCTCAGTTGCCTTTGATGACATGTACTTGTGTATTTACTGGAGTATGAATCATATATCAGTGGGGTGGACATATCACTTGAGGAAAGAATCCCCCTCATTCAGTATTAACCTTCAGTAGTCTGTCAGGGAGGCATGGGATTTCTTGAGGTCTTTCCCCTTCCTAGGTAAATGCGGAGGCCAGATTCTGTGCAGGTCAGGCCTTACGGAAACACATCTAACCGTAGTCAGTTGCTGGATACAACATCCCTATCATGTTCTGGCGATACTGGCTGACTGCACTCTTTCCCATCCTTAGGCACTTACATTCTTACTTGAGCCTTGGGCTGGAGGGATTAAAAGTTCAGTCTAGGGTCAAGCAGTTTATAGTCACTATGTCCTAACTTTCTGTAAGTTCTCTACAAGGTTTACAGCACCAAGAATGTGTTCCCTTCTGAAAAGTACACCTTGAATCAAATCATAAAGCAGTTGGTTAACCCCTTAACATTCATGCCACTATTTTACTAGTGGACACCTCTTGCTGTATGGCATTTTTCCTCTGGCTAGACATCTTAGACTCGGCTATAGTCCAAGCTAAGGAAGACATTGAAATATCCCATCCTGGAGGAAATCCCAGTAAGTAAACTGCTCATTAGGCTCAGGAAATTTCTGAAAGTAACAAACTGGGGGTGAGACTCTCCTGCAAGCCAAACCAGCAGTTCAGTCTAAAGGAGAACCCCTAAACAGTAAAGAAGCCTAGAAGAGATTGTGAAACAACAAAGAAGTCTGGAAAGGCCAGCCGACAGTTCAGTTCAAAGAAGTTCTGGAGCAGTTCAAGACTGTGAGAGGACCCTGAAGCATTAGTCTAGAAGAGACTGAACAGACCAGCCAAGAAACTAGGGAGAGAGAGAGAAGGCAATGAACATTCCAGCAATCTTAGAGAGACCCCAAAGCATCTCAGAAGCCTGAAGGAGACTCTCCTAACAAATCCTACACTACAGTAGAAAGCCCAAGGGTGCAGCTTCCATGAATGTCACCTGCGCTTGAGGAGGCTCATTGGTGATGTGGCTGCTTTTGAATTGTCACACCTACTCCTGTAAGTAATCCCAATAAACTCATTTGTTCAAGTTAGACCTTTGAAAAATTGTTTCTTTGCTCTTTTATCAAACTCCTTTGAGGTGGATAGACAGTTGTGTAACATCTCCCCAGGAGAAGTATTTACTAATATCTCTTGCCAGGGTAGTTGTTAAGATAGCTTGCAGCCTTCACAGGTAGATGAGACTGGTAATTACTTTCTTCCCTCAGCAACTTACATAGTTTCTAGTACTATCAAACCTGATGAGCAGAGAGGAAGTTTTCATGCCAGTTCCAGCTTGCTTTTTCCTCGTCCATTGATCAACACCTAGGGATTTTTTTGCTATTGAACATAGTTTTTGAAAATATTTTCTGTGGCATAATCCGAATAATATGACTATAGTATACTGTCAGGTCGATTTACAGGAGAGTCTATATACATTGTAATAAAATACTATCAACATATTTTAAAATGCCATAAACATAAGGGTAATAATTTATGAGTTTGAGGAGGACTTAATTTGGCTTTATGTAATTAATAAGTAGTCAAACACAGTTGAGTAGGGCGGCACATGCCCTTAATACCAGCACTTGGGAGGCTGAAGCAAGGTTCTTTACTTGGCAGGCCAATGTGAGTTACATAGTGAGAACATGCTTCAAAAGAAAGACAAAACTCAAATGGAAGGAAGTGTACAAGATACTGAATGAAAATGGACAAATGAGTGAATTACAAAAGAATAGTGTTTAAAATAATATGGAATCCATTAAAAAGAAAAATGCACAAACATAGTACATGAGTATATATATGCATGCCTTCTGAAAAGGTATATATATTTTTTAAACATTTTTTATTATCTCTGCTCATACAAGCTTAATAGGCACACTGGTTCCCTCCCTCCCTCCTCCTCCCCCTGACCCCTCTGCTCACCCTCCCCTCATCCCTCCCTCCCCATCCCCCAGTGCCTCCCCACCCCCAATCCCCGGAGAATCCTTTAATGTGCATGCCAAACTCTCCTCTGGGTCCTCCTCTCCGATGACAAGGACCCAGACCCAGTGGCATTTCCCTGAACCCTTTCCTTTGTTCCCCTTAAGCAGAGGAACACTATTTTGGCTGTCAATCCCTTTCCTCCAAGGATCTTGGTGCTTTTAGCAAATGCTAGACTTTGTGAGGTCAATAGTGTGTTGGACAATGCGCAGGGCATGCAAAGTCCAATTATGATTGCTTCAGCCCTAACTTGTGTGGAGTATCTTGCATATCATTGCTCCTCCCATCCTTGTGCTCTTATACTCTTACTGCCCCCTCTTCTGTAAATTTCCCTGAGCTTCAGGATGGGAAGAGATTAGGCTGGCCTAGTTCTAGGTGGTTGATATAGAGTCTCTGAAGTTCTGGATTATGGTTTGTTGATTGAAAAGGTATATATTAACAAGCTTAAATTATCGCTGAATTGACAGTCAAGTTTGTTCTATACAGAACAACTTGGTCATACCAAAAGATGTGATGATAATCAATTTTCCTCAAACGTTAGTATACGAGAGTACTCTCATGTACTACTGTGTAATCTTAATAAAGAAAATTTATACATTCATTGGTATTACAGGTGTTATGTAAGAATAAATATTCATATAATCTCTAAATCTATAATTGAAATCCATATTCTTGGGCCTACATAAAAATGAAGAAAATTTTGGGTAGTTCTGAACAATTTACAGAATCTTAGCAGTCACTGAAATTGCAAATTCACACATGCAGTAAAAGCTTGGAAAACAAATGAGCCGTCTGTGTGTTCTTCATTGAGGAGATAAGTACAATCTCATTGGTTCTCTTGGATTTAGTTGAGACAAAGTTGGCTGTCCTTTGATGATTTAAAGCAAGAGATAAGCCACAGACTGACTATACTTGTGTTTTCTAAACAGTTCTTGTTCTGAGCGTGAACCTTTTGAAAAATGACAGATGCTTAAACACATTTTCCTGCTATGTCATAGGATGGATATGAGCACTGTGCTTGAATTCATTCTTGGACCTACTTCCAGACAGTCTTACTGTTTAAGCAGTTTTGGGGTCCGTGAAGTAGAATTTTTAAAAAATAAAATTTGTAGAATTTGAAATTCTAGTATGTTATTCTGGGACACAGTAGAGCAATGATTGGAATGCTAAACCATATTTGAGTCTCATTTTTGTTACATAGTTGTGCTATGTAGTGATACATGCATTTTCACTAAAGTGCATGAATTCTTTTTTTTTTTTTGTCTTTTTTGGGTTTTTTATTTTTTTTATTATTATTTCCGCTCATACAAACTTAACAGGTACACTGGTGGCCTCCCTCCCTCCACCTCCCCCCAACCCCTCTGCTTCCCCTCCCTTCCCCCCTCCCTCTCCATCCCCCAGTCTCCCCCTGCCTCAATCCCCAGAGCATCCTTTACTGTGCATGCCAAACTCTCCTATGGGTCCTCCTCTCCAATGAGGTGCAAGGACCCAGGGGCATATCCCAGAACCCTTTCCTGTGTTCCCCTTAAGCTTAGGAACACTACTGTGACTGTCAGTCCCTAGCCTCCAAGGATCCTAGTGCCTTTAGTCCATGCTAGACTTTGTGGGTCAATAATGTGTTGGACATAGAGCAGGAATTCTTTCATCTTAATAATGATGATGATTTAATTGAACTCAATTGAACTGGAGAGAATTTAAATTCCTATCCCACAAGAGGTGCCACATCTCCTTGAGGGTTAATGTTAAATGGTGGAGGGGTGGTGCTTTCTTCAATGACGTATCCACTGACAAATAGTTTATGCTTTAGCAAATGTTCAGGCACATTCTATCAAAGGTAACCCAGATAAAACTCAGTGGGTCACACATGGAAAAATATGAAAATAAGAAGGAGACTGTAGGGAAGAAGAAGGAGACTGTAGGGAAGAAGAAGGGTCATAATGGGAAGAACAGGATTAGTCATTAAGATGTGCTAATATCATAAATTCACTATATTAATGTACAAAACCTTAAAAGAAGGCAGAAAAAAGAGAAAAATTCCTAGTCTAAGATCATACTGTTAAATGACAGAATTGGAATTTGACTAAAGCAATGCAATGCATTCTGAATTTTTTTAGACAATGTACTTCCTACCACATTATTGACATCTTTCTGTCTGTTTCACTAAATTTTCTTATGGACATGTGGGAAAATGTATAAATTATTAATTTTAATGTTTTCAGATGAGTTCTGATTAAAATACATCAAGATATGAGAGTTGACAAACGCAATTTACAGAAAAGAATCTATCTTTGGATGTAAAGAACTCAGACATGGACCTTTCTTTTCTCATATGACAGACTGATGTGGATTCACTCACAGAGCATGACCACAGTCTTCAGGTTTGTTCTGAGGATACTAGAGCTTTGAAGACGCAGTGTGCTGCCATGGACTAGGAAAAAGGCTTTCACGTTTACCTGGGGAAGATACAGGTGTGATTCATGGTCCACCCAGAAATACCAGATGACTGAGGTCTGTGAACATGCTGTGTCAGCACAGTGCATCAGAAAGTTTCTGGGACTCTTAGAAAAGGCAAATGTGAAGTCTTTCCTTGCTTGGGAGGAGAGACTCCCACAATAGAGCAAAGTGCAAGCAGTCACAGGCAAAAATAGTTGGTTTGAAAGTACAAGAGCATTTCTTCCACCTTAACCTTGACATCATTACCAACATAAAGTGGACTGGGTAAGGATCTGGTCTAGAAAAATACAAGATCAGAGCTATAGCAAGCAAGATTAAATCAGTTATCCACAATCTTTTCTGAGAAAGTTCTATGTGTGCAAAGAACTCAACAAAGCACTTGGGTTGACAGTACCTCTATCTGTTCTGAGAAAGCTGCTGACAACATACTCAACAGAAAACTTCTGAAGGGGCCATCGATTCTTAGAAGAATAAAAAAGTGATGCTCCTACATTCCTGGTCTTCCTCAGAGCTGATACTCTTACACCCTTGAAAGCATCACAGCATCAAACAGAAGGAAGAAATACTGATCACTCCCGTGATCTGTAATCTAACAGCTATCAGTTTTTACCTCTTACTTTTCAATTCATTGCCTGAGCAAAATAGACTATTACAATAAATATAAGTCCATTTTCTAGCATCAAATATTCACTAAATTTATACTAATAAATTAACATTACTTGTTTAAGACATTTAATATGAATGATGAATAAATGAGAATAATTCATAAAAATTGGTAAACATATGACAAGGCATACAGACTCAAAATAAACATGCTTTACTTAAAATATATTATAAAGATCAAGAAATGATTATTAAAAATAATGCCACCTTTTAAATTCCTTAGTTACTACTAACATTTATATTGATACATGTTTGTTATAATGCTAATATTTACTTCTATTTGATGTTAAAACAATTTGAAATAAAATATCATCAATTTTAAGTGATGGGATCTTTTTAAAAACCTAATCTTTTTCTATAAAAACATAAGTGCTTGTTTCAAGAAACACAGGCATATATTTTAAAATGCAACAGCAAACAAAACTGGAATTTAAAATAAATGAGCACCTCCCCCACATAAGCCATGTCACTCTCTGAATAGTTAAAGAAGATGCTGACATTGATCTTCATTGTCAACTTGACTGGATGTGGAGTCACCAAGGAGACACACCTCTGGATGCATTATTGAGGGAGTTGCCAAGGAGATTTTACTGAGCAGGGAGGATACGTCCTCATTGTGGGTTCCACTATCCCATGCATGGGATCTCAAGTTGATTCAAGAGGAAATCAGTGGAATGTAAGCACTCTTTGCTCTCTGCTTCCTAATCTGCTGAGATATGAATAAAGCTAATCTCTGTTTCTGCCACCGTGAACTCTGCTGTACCTTTTCCACTGTGATGGACTCGACCCTCTTACCCTGTGATTTTTCCGTTATGTTGTTTCTGTTAGATATTTTGTCACAGCAATGGGAAAAGCAACTAATACAAAGGCCACCCAGACCTTAACATTTGATAGATTTCATATATGATTTAGCAAATCACAATACTCAGACACATAATCCACGTGGAACAGGAAAATCAACATGGAAAGTTGGCCTATTGGATGAGTCTAATTAGCATGAAATCAGTCTAACTTCTCCCTCTTCCATTGTTATTCAGGAGGTCCCACACTCCCCTTTCAGTCATCAGTTTGCATGGCACTATGTTGATATTCATTTATTAAAGAAGTGAATCTTCAAAAGCTTCAGGCTGAAGTGATTCATCTCATCATAGCTGTTCCCAATGCATGAGAAAGCAAGTGCAGTGCAAAGTTCATCTCACTAGAGAACATCAACAAAATCAAAAAGCATGTCACTGCTCTTGCTGATGCTAAGTAGTGTGGGGAGATGAACTCTCATTCAAATTACAGAATTTCTCTGACCGACTTTCTTACTGATATCTCCACAACTTGATCTTTATATAGTAGCTGCGGTAGGTATCACTAGTGGTAGATGGGTTCAACAAACTTGTAGTCCACATAGAGTATGACATTCTCTTAGGTTGTTGAAATTAGTGAATGTGGGGTTGTTGTCTGCCAGCCTGGCTCCAGGTTCAGTGAGGGACCCCTTTCAAGGGAATAAAGATGGAATAGGGGCTACCTAAGCCTTCCTCTGGTCTCTAAATTTGTGTATAGACATGCACACCCTTACATATACTATAAGCACAAGCACACACAAAAATTAGTGAAAGCAACAATCATAATGATAGAATTCATACAGCAAAAGAAATCTAGACTAATTTCCATTGTCTATGTTAACATGTACATTGCTTAAACTATTCCTAATAATTCCATTCCCATAAGATAATAAAATTTCAAAAACATCTGTCAACATACAGTCATTTTAAAAAGAAATGGGATTTACAAAGACATTTTCGATATATCATGTGCTTTAAGATATCTTCAAAGCTTAGTATGTTGTACAAAATTCATTTGGAGCTTCAAAGGGCACCATGTAGAATATGAAATTATTGTTTGAAAAAGCAATGCATTTCTGAATAATAGACCAAGTAAAATTTATGTATTAAGAACTGTAAGTTCCAGAGCATTTGCAGGTACAAGACTGTCTACATAGTTACAGCTATGTTATTGCCTTAAGTAATTTTCTGCATTGCCAATGGCAATTACCAATAATTATAAAACTGGAAACTAATGTCAAAAATTAACAAAAAAACAAAGTAAGTAAAGTGGATTAGTTACTAGTGAATGCTGAGGAAGGAAAATAACACTTTTCTGTCTCTTTACAAATTCTCCATTTTATTCCCTGAAGCACTAAATGTGAGTGCCATAGATGACATTGTCTGGCTTACAGAACTATAAAACTCTACTGGTATCTCCACTGGAAATTTAAAAAGTGTGACTGTTGACATTTAACTGATTCTGTTAAGATCTGACCTAGAAAAATACTGTTATTTTTGTGCACTTTATTACCAGAAGAACGTGACCAGTTTAGAAGGAGTTGGAGGGAAAAGAACCACAATCAAAAGGGAAATAGAATGAGGACTAATCAAATAATTTTTAAGAGAATGAATGAAAAGAAGATGTAGAAATCCAGTGCCCAAGGAATGATATATTTGTGGCTATATAAGATTATTTTCAGCAACTTATGACAAAGCAGAAAGATCAAAGCTAAATAAACCTTCTAACTTGAGATCAAGATATAGTCATGGTAAGTGAACCCAGGCCTCATGCATGCTAAACATACATGGTACCACTGAACTATATTCTTAAGGTCAAACACTGTAATACCCACTTCTCAAGGAATGAAGAAGATATAACACATTTTTCTTCTCTAGTCATCAAATATTGTAATCCCCACTTTAAAATAAGCATATTTATTTTTAAAAGAGATAGCTTCTTCCCACTAAATAACTACTTCTCTAATCTTCTCCATAGGAAAATGTTTACTGTATTTTTTCTGATAATATTCACCAATATATAGAGCAGACAGGAAATGTGATACTTTCTGCAGTCACTCAAATGAGAAGGTATATGATACAGCATATTTTAGAACTATATCATGTCAAAAACAACGTTATTAAATACAAAGAACTCTATCTCTATATCCTGCAACTATGATTTAAAAAGATCAAATTGTAATATTTTGTACAAGAATGAAAATATATTTGCTACTCCAGAGAAACTAATTTCTCTTTAAAATACTGTATTTCTTCCCTTAAGAAATAAGCAGACCTAGCAGCTTTCAGTTTTCCTACTTGACATTCCTTTCCTTCCCATGATTATTACACTTATGGGAATTTTATATCTATCACAGCTGAACTTGCAGTATTAGTGGCTAAAAAAGTAATGCAATTCCACCACAAGTCAGAAGAAAATTATAGAATTAGTGCTTCAGTTTCATTGGATGTTGTGGTAACAAAATGTGTGTCCCTTAGTAAAACCAATTATGTGGTTCACAATTCCCTGATATAGTCTATCATTGTGGGGAATTCACAGTGGCAAGAGCGAGGGAACTGATCATAACACGTTCATAATCAAAAGCAGAGGACAAGATCAATGTTTGCTCTATCTTTAAACAGTTCCAGAATTCCTGCCTAAAGAATGGTTCCATCCACTAGGGAGTATATCATCCAGCATCGTTTAATTTGATCAAAATAATCCCTTACAGTCATGTCCAGAGACCAACCTTAATTTAGATAATTTTTCTCAGGTGTGCCAGGAAGCATGCCTCCTAGGTATCAGGTTGACAATTAATACTAGCAATCACATCTAAGAAAGGTAAATGGATGGCTGACCATGCCCTCCTCCTTGGAGGTGAGCATCACAACCCTTAGTTATCTGAAAATAACTTGTGAACACGTGTTTTCTTTTTATTATTATTATTATTATTTCCGCTCATACAAATTTAACAGGTACACCGGTCCTCTCCCTCCCTCCACCTTCCCTCACTCCCTTGTTCCTCCCTCCCCATCCCCAGTGCCTCCCCCCCAATCCCCAGAGCATCCTTTATTGTGCGTGCCAGACTCTCCTCTGGGTCCTCCTCTCTGATGAGGTGCAAAGACCCAGGGGCATATCCCAGAACCCTTTCCTGTGTTCCCCTTAAGCTTAGGAACACTACTGTGACTGTCAGTCCCTAGCCTCCAAGTATCCTAGTGCCTTTAGCAAAAGCTAGACTTTGTGGGGTCAATAATGTGTTGGACATAGCATAGGTCATGCAAAATCCTATTATGATTGCTTCGGCCCTAACTTGTGTGGAGTATCTTGCATATCATGACTCCTCCCATCCTTTGCTCTTACAATCTTACTGCCCCCTCTTCCGCAAATTTCCCTGAGCTTCAGGATGGGGAGAGATTAGGCAGGCCTGATTCCAGGTGATTGCTATAGAGTCTCTGATGTTCTGAATTATGGTTTATTGGTTTTTTTTTTTTTTTTTCAGTTTTGCTGCTCCTGCAATGCCCTTGGCTCCATCCTGATGGGTATTGGAATTCACCCCCTGGCCAGAGATAAAAACCTGTTAAATTAGAGTCTTGTTATAAGAGTATATTCAAAGGTAGATGGAATAAAAGTAGGAGACCACGGTGAGAGAGGGGATCAATCACCCATTTGCAAAATGGTTACTTTCTATCTGGCAGCCTATGATGCCCACCCCTTCTGGTGAGATCATACCTCATCAGTTGCAAATGATCAGGAAGGAAAGTCTGTGAACTTAACCAGATGTCTCATTACTTACTTGCAGTCCTTGATGGTGGCCTATTTTCTCTGCTGTAACATAGTCCCCTCTCTCCTTGTGAACACATATTTTCTAGTCCTTCATACTTGCAGTTAGTGTAATGGTTTCAACCTTGGTCAACTGGATCCTTGTGTTTCAGTATTACTTCATCGTCTTTAATTCACCTGACCTAGTTCCTCTCTTGGTCATCAAGCAGTACTTTTCTCCCCACTGCAAAAATCACACTTTGGCAGTCATTTTTTACTTTTCCTGTTATTCTTTTTTTTTTTTTTTATTTCTTCCACTCATACAAAGTTGATAAGTACCCTATTCTCTTCCCTCCCTCCACCCCTCCCTGGACTCTCTTGCTTCCTCCTCCCTTTTCCCTTTCTCCCCCCACCCCTTTCTCCCAGTGCCCCTCCCCCCATTCTGGAGCATTCTTTAGTGTGCATGTCAAACTTCCCTCTGGGTCCTCCTCTCTAATGAGGTGTGAGGTCTCAGTGGCATTGCCTAGAACTCTCTTTTGTGTTTCCCTTTAGTATAGGAACACTATTGTGGCTGTTAATCCCTTGTCTCTAAGGATCGTAGTGCCTGTGATCCGTGCTAGACTATGGGGGTTCAATGATATGTTGGTAATTGCACAAGTCATGCAAAGTCCTATTATGATTAAGTCGGCTCTAACTTGTATGGAGTATCTTGCATATCGTTGCTCCTTCCCATCTTTAGGCGCTTACAATCTTACTGCCCCCTCTTCCGCAAATTTCCCTGAGCTTTAGGATGGGGAGAGATTAGGCTGGCCTGGATCCAGGTAGTTGATGTAGAGTCTCTGATGTTCTGAATTATGGTTTGTTGATTTTTTTTTTCCGTTTTGCTGCTTCTTCATCCAGCAGAACTCTTAAAGGAACCACTTAAATTCTACTTATTCCTGGATGCTTATCTTGTTTACTATAGTCAGAAGGTTTTTTTTTTTTTACTCCTAAATTATCACAAATCATCTACTACTTCTTTATCCTAAAACAACATTGCTTAGAATAATCTCCTATGGATTTATATAGTCTCCACATGGGTTGAATACCATACCATACCTTGGCTCCATCCTGATAGGTATTGGATGTCACCCCCTAGGGCGCAGTGTGTCCTGGCTGGACTGTGCGCATCCGATCAGGTGGGGAAAGGGGATTTTCCTGTTACTCTTACCCATATTCAGTGTTTACTAAATCTTGCTTTATGGCTCAAATGCCTTCTAACATAAACTCGTGTATATCATGTACTTTTCACAGACTCAGAGAGGAGAGAGAGAGAGAGAATTTCTTACTTTCCCTTATACTCAAGAAGCAATAGTCACTCTCACCCTTTACCCAAACGCTTTTGGGTGATTTAAGAATACTGTGCTTGATTTAAGAATCATTTCCAGGTGAATAAAACCACAAACTGTTAGCCTGAGGTCCAAATATTTCCAAGTGATTTGCCTCATGTTTCTTCCTTCATTCCCATGATGGTAACTAACTGTGATTCCCCAAACAACAAAGATATTTGGATTTTCTGTTTCACACTTTCAATCTCTATATGCTTCTTGTGCAATAGTCTCACTCTCCTTCTTCATCAAGCAGAACTCTTAAAGGAACCACTTAAATTCTACTTATTCCTGGATGCTTATCTTGTTTACTATAGTCAGAAGGTTTTTTTTTTTTTCACTCCTAAATTATCACAAATCATCTACTACTTCTTTATCCTAAAACAACATTGCTTAGAATAATCTCCTATGGATTTATATAGTCTCCACATGGGTTGAATACCATACCATACCATGGGGGGTTTTGAAGGTCATCTTTTTTTCTCTAGAGCATCAACATCTTAAGAGAAATTTGGCAAAGAAATTTAGAATCACTAACTTTGAAGTAATAACTAGAAATAGTACTCAAAATTAGCTCCAAGTGATATTATGTGAAATATTTAGCTTCTCAAGGGCTCAGGTTCAGGGATTGCATAAAGGACAAATGTATATCCATCTTGAAGGTTTGTTTTAAAGCTAATTAAAGTAATATGTGAAAATATTAATCACAAAGCATCAGTGTCTACTCAACACATGTGAATTCTTCTCCTTGATATCTCCTAAGGCTTTTACTCACATTGGGACTTGGTTAAAATCAAATAAACAACAAAAGTTACTGTGATTGCAGCCAGCAACATGGCTGGGAAGATAAGGCAAGATTCTTGCCTTTCTGGTGACCTGAGTTCCACCCCCAGAATCCACATGATGGAAGGAGAGAATCAATTCCTACAAATCAACATCTCACCCATACACATTTACTGTGGCATATCCCCTCACTACATAAATGAACAAATAAATATTTTTAAATTACTATGAAATTTTTAAATTTTAACATTTCTTTGAAAAGATGTTGCTGTGTTGAGAAGGCAAAAACATGCATAAGACATGGAAAAGGGAAGGAGTTGATGGTGGAAGATGGTGTGTGAAATAGAGAAACTTGGTTTTCTTTTTTTTTTTTCTCAATCTGAAGTAAGACATGCTGAAATAGATGAACAAATTCACATGAATTGCTGTTGTCTTTTAAATTTTTTCCCATTATAATATTTAGAAAACTAGAGTAGTTGCTTGGCCTTTGAAAAAACATCAACATGATTTGAAAAGACAGGTCTAACACTCTGGCCTTGATAATGAATAGCTGTACGAACGCTCTTTCCTCATCTGAAAAGTAGGACCAATGATTGCCTTCCTGTGGGATCATTTTGAGGAGTGTGGTTTCGTATGAAAAAAAATAATTTGCAAAATGTGAATGTACAATTACAATTAAGATGAACATGTTCCATTATCATGGTTTGAATGTGATTCCCCCACAATCATGTGCATTAATCCTTAGTTCATGTTAATGATTTGGAAAGTCATGGCATCTTTGGGAGGTGGAGCCTTGCTGGAGGAAAGTAGGTCCTTCACAGGGGTGAGCCTTGAGGTTGGTTAGCTTCGCCCTGCTCTTGATGCAGCTTGCTCTCTCTTCCTCATGCTTCCAGCTTCTGCCCCCCACCTCCATGCTTTTTGCCATAATGGACCATGTCGCCCTCTGGAACCTTAAGCCAAATAAATCTCCCCTTTCTCCCCTAATTGTTGCAATTTGCTTGTATTGTTGCTGATAAAATCATGACAAAACAGTGTCATAAACCTGTCTTTTTCATTTCCTCTTACAGTCCCTTGACCAGCTTGGCAGGAGAGCCCACACCAACAGCAGAGGCCAAGGGAACTGGCCATGCCATATCGACATAAGGGCTAAGAGAGGGATGATCCCTACTTGCCAGACCAATATGTCTGGCAAAGTATACAGAATGAGGCCCACTTTTATTCACCTGTTCGGGAACTAGTCCCACCCACCATCAACTAAACAATCTCCTGCAGGTTCACTCTGGTCTTAACTACTAAGTCTCTATGAATGTGTCCAGACCTGAAATCCTCAGCCGTCAAGTTGATACCTGCATCTATCTATGACAGTTGTATTTAAGTATTGCCTCACAGCGCAGAAAGGAAGAGTAGCAGCTACATCCATTTTACAGATGATTATGTTATCAAAGATTTGGTGATGTAGCCCACGTGACTGGTAATTCTCTAAGGCCTTTGTTTACGGTGGAACAAGAGCTCAACAATAATGTCATGATAGTGTAGAAGAGAACTGTGGCTACAAAAAGAATAACTCAGTCAAAGGCCTCAATCTTTGAAAATTTGACTTCTTCAAATGACATTTGTCTTTCCCCTCCTTTTCTCATTTCAGTGCTGCCAGATTTCAAAAGCAGGTTGCAATTCCATAAAACAAAATAATGCAATTTAAGTATTTACTAAATGTATAAGTCAACATTGACTACTGGAAAAAAATAATAGTATTACATCAAGTTAAACCAAATCCAGTCGACAGAAAATTCAATAAACTGTTGCAAAACAAAAGCAGGCATTTTGCTCTGAACCATGAAGACCGCGTAAGGGATGAATAGGATTGAAGTCTCCATGCAGAAATGTGGGTTTCTATGCTCAGGTATGAGAGTGGTGGAAAGTGGCGCCTTCCTGTCTATGCTGTGGTGATGTTACATGCAAGGGTAATTAGGCCACAAATCTTGCCTGGCTGGAAGGATTAAAGATAATTCAGTACCAACGCAGATGGCCCTCAAAACTGTAAACCAAATTAAGGAACGAGTAATACTCATTAATAATGTTTATAGTTTTTTATATCATTTGGGGAGCACTTATCATTGACTTTCTAACTGCAGAAATGAAGATTATATTTCTCCAGTAACCATAAATAACACAGAAACAATATTGTTCAAAAAAGCAAGCTACAGTTTCTGGCTTGTAATGTCTGTTGTCTACCCCGAACGTTTAGAACATGATGCAACTAGATTAACATCACTAGTTACCGAAAATAAATGTAGTGAAAGGTCATAAATGAATAAATGTTTGCTCAAAAGTCTGGCCCTCATAATGCATTTTAATTATTTCTGGTTTGTATTTAAGTCTTCAGGACTGGCAGTCTTATTTAAGAGAAAGAAATGAAAAATCAAAATACCTATCACTTTTAATTAAAATTCTAATATCAAAAGATGTTGAGCTGCCTCCCTTGATACAAACAGTCTCAATGGTGCTTTGTCTTTCCAATTCATGATTAATTTAATGATAACCATGCTATCTTTTATATTTGGATCTATAGTACCTGATTACATAGGAGGACTCTACAATTTCTAATTTATATCTTTGTATAAAAAGCATAAAACTCAGACTCCTTGTTTCAATATGTATGGCCAATCAGTTGCAGAGGCCTGAAGTTGAAGGGGTTATTTTTAGACAGTAGAATTACTCTTTAGATGTCTTAATAAATAAAACACACATGAATTTGAAGCTTTAACCTTTGTTACAAAAACATATAGCACCACTTTTAATTTTTCATAGCTGTAAAAGGTCTGCTTTACCTTCAGGAAAACATGCCTACTTCCTGATAGCTTTCAAAAGAATGAAAAGAGAAACACAGGATTCTCAAAGCAAAGTTGTCAGATTTCTGAGTAAAAATAACATTCAAGCTAGAATTCTACACTTGGCCAAACTATTAAAAAAAGGTTTCAAAGAAAATACAAGAGTTTTTTTCTGGATGTTTGAGGATTCTAAACATCTCATTTATCATATAAAATATAATATACTTTTTACATATTTTGCAATTTTATAGTGAATAAGTTGTGTGTGTGTGTGTGTGTGTGTGTGTGTGTGTGTGTGTGTGTGTGTGTATTTTTAGGTTAGAGATCCATGGCAGCATTTTCTACTCCAATATCACCCAAATACATTTAGTTGTTTCCACTAGTCTTTCTTCTCAATCCTGATAACCTATCATTCTACGTTTTTTGCATCATTAAATTGGAAAAAGACAATATTTAATCAGTATCCATTCATGTTGCAACATGTTTTATAGCTTCATTCTTTTCTAATATACCAATATTCTATTATATATTTCATTTTGTTTTTCCAATCATCTATCATTCTTTTAATATGGAATCCATTCATCCATCATTGTTTTAATATAGAATGCTTCACAAATTTGCATGTCATCTTTTCACAGAGGTCATGTTAATCTTCCCTGTATTTGGTCCAATTTTAGCATACGTGCTACCAAAACAAGCACTCAATTGATTTTTTTATCTTTTGGCTATTTCTTCCTTTTAATTTTTTAAATTAATTTATTTATTTTCCTCTCATATAAACGTAATAGGTACCCCTGACCCCTCCCTCCCTCCACCCCTCCTTAGACTTCCTTGCTTCCTCCTCCCTTTTCTCCTTCCTTTCCCCCCTCCCTCCCTTTCTCCCAGTGCCCCTCCTCCCATCTCTGAAGCATTCTTTAATGTGTATATCAAACTTTCCTCTGGGTCCTCCTCTGTGATGAGGTGTAAGGACTCAGTGACATTTTCTAGAACTCTTTCTTATCTTCCCCTTAAGTATAGGAACACTACTGTGACTGTTAATCCCTTGCTTCTAAGGATGCTAGTGCCTTTAGTCCATGCTAGAATTTGAGGGGTCAATGATATGTTGGTCACTGCGCAGATCATGCAGAGTCCTATTATGATTGCTTTGGCCCTAACTTGTGTGGAGTATCTTGCATATGCTGACTTCTCCCATCCTTGTGCTCTTACAGTCTTACCGCCCCTTCTTCCGCAAATTTCCCTGAGCTTCAGGATGGGGAGAGATTAGGCAGGCCTGATTCCAGGTGATTGCTATAGAGTCTCTGATGTTCTGAATTATGGTTTATTGGTTTTTTTTTTTTTTTCAGTTTTGCTGCTCCTGCAATGCCCTTGGCTCCATCCTGATGGGTATTGGATGTCACCCCCTGCTCAGAGATAAAAAGCTGTTAAAATAGAGTCTCATTATAAGGATAGATTCAAAGGTAGATGGAATAAGAGTAGGAAACTGGTGAGGGGTGAGTCAGTCTCCCATTGCAAAATGGTTACCTTCTATCTGCCAGACTGTATGCCCTCCCTTTCTGTTAAGATCATACCCCATCAGTTGCAAGTGTCAGTCTGAGAAGGAAGGACAGTCTGAGAGCTTAATCAGATGTCTCATTGCTTACCTTCAGTCCTTGATGGTGGCCTATTATCTCTGCTGTAGCATGATCCCCTCTCTCCTTGTTTCTGGTGGGGCCCTCCTTCCCCTTCTCTCCTGTTTATAATCTCTGCAATTACTCTAGGTATTACAGAGATTTATCTTTAAGTGTGTCTCTAAATGGGTTTGGTACTAGGATCCACTTATTAGGGAGTATATACGGTGCTTAATTTTCTGTGTCTGGGATACTTCACTCAACATAATTGCTTCTAATTCCATCCATTTCCCGGCAAATTGCATTAATTCATCATTTTTGATGGCTGAGTAGTATTCCATTGCATAAATGTACCACATTTTCCTTATCCACTCATCAACTGTTGGACATTTGGGTTGATTCCATGACTTTGCTATTGTGAACAGTGCTGCTATGAACATGGTCACGCTTGTGCTATCGAGGTGAATTTGTGCTATATGGGGGGTTATTCCCAAAAGTGGAATAGGTGGGTCATATGGCATTTCGATCTTTACCTTCTTTAAGAATCACCAGATGGTTCACCAGAGTGGTTGTATGAGCCTGCATTCCCACCAGCAATGTAGGAGAGTTCCCCTCTCTCCACATCCTTCCTAGCATTTGGTGTTGTTTGTATTGTGGATTATTGCCATCCTGACCAGGGTGAGATGATATCTCAGGGAAGTTTTGATTTGCATTTTCCTGATGGCTAAGGATAATGGAGCATTTTTAAAGATATTTGTTAGACATTTTAATTTCATCCTTGGTAAAGTTTCTTTTAAGTTCCAAGGCCCATTTTTTAATTGGCCCATTTGTTTCCTTGGTGTTTAGTTTTCTAAATTCTTTGTGCAATCTGGATAATAGAACTCTATCAGATAAGTGATTAGTGAAGATTTTCTCCCATTCTGTGGGTTGCCTTTGTGCTCGAGTTACAATCTCTTTATCTGAACAGAAGCTCTTTAATTTCACGAGATCCTATCTGTTGAGTATTGGTTGTAGTGACTGTGCTATTGGATGTCCGTTTAGGAACTTTTGGCTTAGCCCAATCAGCTTGAGGAAGTTCCCTATCCTTTCAACTATGGTTTTTATAGTCTCTGGCTTTATATTGAGGTCCTTGATCCATTTGGAATTAAGTTTTGTACATGGTGACAAGTACGGGTCCAGTTTTAATCTTCTGCATGTGGAGATCCAGTTTTGCCAGCACCATTTGTTGAAGATGCTGTTCTTTTTCCATTGGATTTTTTGGGCCCCTTTGTCAAAGATCAAATGGCTGTAGTTGTGTGGGCTTATACCTGTGTCTTCAACCCTTATCCATTGATCTGTGTATCTATTTTGGAGCCATTACCAGGCTATTCTTATAATTATGGATTTGTAGTATAGGCTAAGGTTTGGTATGGTGATATTTCCAGCAGTGTTTTTGTTACTCAGGATTGTCTTTGCTATCCTGGGTCTTTTGTGCCTCCATATGAACGTTGAGATTGTTTGGCCAATTTCTTTAAAGAATTTTTTGGGGATTTTAATTGGTATAGCATTGAATCTATATATTGTCTTTAGTAGGATGGTCATTTTTATGATATTGATTCTGCCAATCCAGGAACATGATAGGTCTTTCCACTTTCTAGTGTCTTCTGTAATTTCTTTTTTTAGGGTTTTAAAGTTTTCATTGTAAAGGTCACTTACTTCCTTGGTTAGGTTTATACCAAGGTATTTCATTTTTTTAGTAAATGGGCTATAGTAAATGGGATTGTTTCTCTCAGTGCTTTTTCATTTCTTTTATTCTGTGCATATAGGAAGGCCACTGATTTTTGTATGTTTGTTTTGTATCCTGCTACCTCAGGTATAAGATCATGTCATCTGCAAATAGAGATAACTTGACTTCTTCCTTGCCAATTTGAATCCCTCTTATGTCCCTTTCTTGTCTTATGGCTTCAGATAACACTTCAAGTACAATATTGAAGAGAAGTGATGAGAGTGGACAGCCGTGTCCAGTTCCTGATCGAAGCGGGAATGCTTCAAGTTTTTCTCCATTGGGTATAATCCTTGCTGTGGGATTGTTGTATACAGCTTTCATTATATTGACAAAGGTTCCTTCCATTCCAACTGCCTCTAGGGTTTTGATCATAAAAGGTTGTTGGATCTTGTCAAAAGCTTTTTCTTCATCTATCGAGAGAATCATGTGGTCTAGGATTTTAGACTGGTTTATATGGTGGATTATGTTTATTGATTTGCGTATGTTGAACCAATCTTGTGTGCCTGGGATAAAGCCTACTCGATCCCCATGAATGATCTTTTTGATAGGTTTTTGAATCCGATTTGCTAAGACTTTGTTGAGAATCTTTGCATCTGTGTTCATCAAAGAAATTGGCCTATAGTTTTCTTTTTTAAGTGTATCTTTATTAGGTTTTGGGATTAAGATGATATTAGCTTTGTAGAAAGAATCTGGTAGTGTTCCTTCCTTTGCTATTGGATGGAACAGTTTAAGGAGTATTGGTGTTATTAGCTCCTTAAATGTCTGGTAGAACTCAGTGCTGAATCCATCTGATCCAGGACATTTTTTGGTGGGAAGATTCGAGATTACTTCATCGATTTCCTCATATGTTATAGGACTATTTAAATACTTCACAACTTCCTGATCAATTTCAGTAGGTTGTGCTTACTTAGGAATTCATCCATTTCTTTTGTGTTGTCAAATTTCACAGAGTATAAGTTTTTGAAATATGACACTATAATACTCTGAATTTCTTGGGTATCTGTAGTGATAACTCCATTTTCATTTATAATTTTGTTAATTTGTGTTTTTGATTAATTTAGCTAGGCATATATCAATCTTATTGATTTTTTCAAAGAACCAGCTTTTTGACTGGTTGATTCTCTGTATTATTTTCCTAATCTCAAATTTGCATATTTCTCCCCTTATTTTGCTAATCTCCTCTCTTCTACTGTTTTTGGGATCAGATTGCTCTAGTGTCTCTAAAGCTTTAAGCTGCATTGTTAAGTTATTTATTTGTGATGTTTCCATTTTTTTGATGTAGGCATTAAGAGCTATGAACTTACCTCTTAGGACAGCTTTCATTGTGTCCCAAAGATTTTGATAAGTTGTATTTTCATTATTGTTCCCTTTCAGGAAGTCTTGAATTTCCTTTTTAATTTCTTCCTGAATTCAATTCTCATTCAGCATCATAGTGTTAAGTTTCCAGGAGTTGGTGTATTTTCTGTTATTTGTTGTGTTGTGGATATCAAGCTTTGAGGTGGTCTGATAGGGTACAGGCTAGAATTTCAACTTTCCTATATATGTGGAGGTTCATTTGTGGCCCAATATGTGATCTATTTTGGAGAAAGTTCCGTGTGCTGCTGAGAAAAATTGTATTCTTTGTTGCGTGGATGAAAAGTTTGATAGAGATCTGTAAGGTCCATTTCTTTAAGGGTTTGGTTGAATTCCAAAGTCTCTGTTAAGCTTTTGGCCTGTTGATCTATCCCATGTTGAGAGGTCAGTGTTGAAATCCCTAAGAATTATTGTTTGGGGGTTGATTTCTCGCTTTAGACATTATAGGGTTTCCTTAATGAATGTGGAGGGGCCCATATTAGGTGCATATATGTTCAGTATTGTGAAGTCTTCCTTGTGAATTGTACCTGTGACTAAAATGTAGTATCCATTTGTGTCTCTTATGATTTTTTTTGGTTTGAAGTCCACTTTGTCGAAAGCATAATGGCTACACCTGCCTGTTTCCTGGTTCTATTAGCTTGCAGAATTTTGGACCAGCCTTTTATTTTTAGGATGTGCCTATCTTTTGAGATGAGTTTCCTGAAGGCAGCAGATTGATGGGCTGTGGTTTTTAATCCAAGTTTGTAATCTGTGTCTCTTGATCAGTGAGTTAATACCATTGACATTTAATGTTATAATGGAGAAATTATTTTTAATTCTGGACATTTTTTATATTTAGTGGCTTATGTAAGCTTTTTTGATGTAAGTGGCTTTTATGTTTTGGTTTTTGTGGTATTATACTTTTCTTCTGTCCTGGATATGCTTTTTTCTTCAAGCTTGAGTATCATTTCTAGCATTTTTTGAAGGTCTGCTTTGGTAGACATGTAAGTCTTCAAGTTTGTCTTTGTGCTGGAAAACTTTTCTTTCTCCCTCAATCATGATGGATAGTTTTGTGGGGTATATCAGTGTGGGTTGACATTTTTGCTCATTTATTACTTGAAGTACGTCTCTCCAAGCTCTTCTTGTTTTTACTGTTTCCATTGAGAAGTCATTTGTTATTTTAATAGGCTTACTTTTAAAAGTGACTTGTTTTTTTTCTCTTGAAGCTCTCAGCACCTTTTCTTTGTCTTGAATGTGGAGTGTTTTGACTATTATTTGCAGTGGTAATTTTCTATTTTGGTCATATCTGTTTGGGGTGCGGAATGCCTCTTGTATTAGCATGGGCCTCTCATTCTTTATTTGAGGGAAGTTTTCATTTATGATAGCTTGAAAAATTTAATCAGGTGTGATATTTTGGGATTCTTGCTCTGGTATTCCATGATGTGCATGTTAGGCTTCTTCAGGATATCCCATATCTCTTGAATGTTCCTCTCAAGTATTTTTTTTCTTTAACAATCTCTTCCCTTGAGCTGGTTAATTCTCCCACTTTGTCTTCAAGATATGAAATTCTATTTTCTGCTTTGTTAGTTCTGCTGATAAGACTCTCTGTTGAAGATGGGTTTGGAGTTGCAGTGATGGAGAGAAAGCCAGCATGTAGACATCCTGACCTTTTACACAAGAGGACAAGAGACAGTGGCTATAGTTAATCTATATAATGGAAGGGTTATTTTTTTAACTTTTTATTTATTTATTTATTTGCTTGTTTGTTTATTTTGTGTGTGTGTGTGTGTGTGTGTGTGTGTGTGTGTGTGTGTAAGAGGGCACTGTGTATCCCTGTGGAGGGCCAAGAGTGACTTCAGGAATCATCTTGGACTGCTTCTACCTCTTTTTTGCTTTGCTCTGTGTTTTCCCAGGCTCTGCCCATCAGGGCCAGAAGTGAAGGCCTCTGCCATTTTCTGTCTTGTGTTTTTATCTGGGACCTGGGATCCAAACTCAGTACCTTCTGCTTGGGAGGCAGAATCTCAATGCCTGAGCCATCTCTCCAGCTCATAATGGAAGGTTTAAAACATCAAATTCATTAAAATGGTAAAATGCATCTGGTAGCAATATGAATAGGAAATTAAAAGAAGACAGAGGTAAAGTATTGCAGCGTAGATAAGATCTGCCCTCTGCTGTCAGTACATAATAGCTTCTCTAAGCAAGTTGTGGAAACATAAAGAATAATAAAAAATGAGCATTAGCATCTAGCTAAGAGACAGTTGAAGTACCCTAGAAGAACTAGAAATAGACATTTTTAAAAAGTTGCCCTACTAAAACAAACTATTTTGCCATTCTGGTTTTAGCTACATTTTTAATAATGGAAAAGTAAATACAAAAATATAATGCCATAAAAACTACAGGATCAGATTAGAATTCACAAATCAGAATAATGGGAACGATTATTTGATTCAAGACTATTATTGGGCTTACTGAGGAATCAGTGATAGGTCTCCTTAAGTATTGAGGGTACCATCTACATTTCATGGACATAGAGCTACTGTAGTTATGTTAACGCATCTATGAAGTCAGAAGCTAAATCATTAAGCTGTTGTAAGCTTTTCTTTAAAACTTCAATTCATAAACAGCCTGTCGTAAAGTAGAGGTTAATTAAGAATGCTGAGATTATGTTTCAGGCTATAAGCATAGCAAAGTTTTCTTGGTACATAACTCATGGATTGGACTTCTGTCATGAAAAACTTGTCAGACTTAGGATACACACAACCTTTTCAAAAAGCAGAAGATTCATGTCTCAATATTTTTCTAATAGAGATTCTCCTCCCCTTCCTGTAAAATACATTAATAGTTATTAATTTTGATGCTATTGCACACATATAATTTATGTACAGAGAAGGTTTTGTTGTTTTTATTACAGGTAGAAAAGAGAGGGAGTGTAATAGAAGGTACTCGACAGCATTAAGAAGTAAATTCTGAAAGAAAGAAAAGGACATTAAGAACAAATAAAGAAGACCCAAGAGCTTTAAAAACCAGAAGTTGGAGAGCACTCAGTCTGGCAGCAAATGTCCCACACTTGGAAAGCCAGAAGTAGGTGCAGTTCCACATGGCCATACTAATGACAAATCTCTCCCTGTATGCCGATGCCTCGCCAATCGAGATGTCTGACAGACCATTCTTCTGTGCTGCAGACATATTTATCAAACTACCCATAGGATTTCTCCAGCTATATATTCCAGAGTTCTATAGTTTCTCAGAAATGACAGCCTCTCCTCTTGGTCTCTATTCCAGGATCGTGATTCTTAAGCACTAATCTACACTTTCCACCTCTCTGAAGTTTTACACCCTCTCTTCACTCTACTTTTATTGCTTTTTTTTCTTGCACAGAATGCCAGCCATGGACGATACCTAGACGATTCTCCTCATTTTTAAGATCCTGGAAAGCATGGATCACATGGCTATATAAAGATTGGCCACATCCTCCGGGGGGGGGGTCCTAGTTCACCATGTCACACACATACTCAGGCACATGATCTTTGCCACGCCTGTAAATGCCACTGGGAGTTATGGGTCTCCCTGCACTGGACTGCAAGCTCCTTGGAGAGGCCGTCACAATCTCAGTGGCCATTGGCCATTGCAGCTTCTTAGTCCCAGGTACCAATATCTGTTACGAAATAGTTTACCAAATAACCCAGTGAGTTATACAGCAGATTTTCACAAGTGCAAATTAGAAATTCTTAGAAGAAAACTCAAATTTCCAGTAAAAACATGAAACTACTCAAATTTTCAAGTTGTCAAGGAAGTGAGGGAAGCAAAGGGGGAGAATTTAGATTGCTGAAGATGAAGGCTATTGATAACTCAAAGACTGTTGATAATACTACTTGCAGCCATGATGCTAGAAAATGGCATTTTCATACACAAGTGGTGGCATTACAAAGCATTACAAGTGCCATTATAAGCATTCCAGAAGCAATCATAACATACTCTTTGCTCCAAAAATCTTACATCTGGCATATTATCTGACTCGATGGAGAGATAAATACACTGGTTAGTTTATGGCTGTCACTTTTTCTCAAACACAAACAGAAGCACTCTTAGGAACCCAATTGCTTATCACCATATGAAGTTGTGACACATAAATATTGCAAAAGTTACAGAGAATGAAGGAGATCTGTGTGTGTCAATTTGGAAGAAATTGTCTGTAATGCAATTAACTGAAAAGCAAGTTTCAGAGTAATATGAATTATCTGGTTCAAATTAAAACAATATATATGCATATGTTCCTATAGAAGCAAAAGAAATATGGGAAGACAAAATTGTCAAGGAGGAGAGAAAATTGATTCTGCCCTTAATAATTACAAATTATTTTAACATTTTTAAATAAGTAGCTACTTAATATGTGGAAAAGTACTGAAAATATAGATATACCTAACCTGTCTTTCTAATGCTTAGAAATATTAAATGTCAATATTTTGACATTTTGCTTCAACTCTCTTCTTTAAAAAGATATAAGTGTCACAGAGACAGTGAAATCATTTCACCCACGTCCCTGATCCCACTTGTCCTCCCACTTCCCTAGAGGAAACCGCTACCTTAATACTAGATGGATCCTTCCTGTGCCTGATTTTGTAATTTTTCTATGCATATGCAGTATGTATGCATTCACAAACAACAGAGGTCTTTAAGTTTGGGTATTTGCTATAATTTTTTGCCTTCATTCTGCTATGTGCTTTTTTTTTTAATTCAATACTCCCTTTCTAGCATTATGCAAGATGATAAAGTCGATTTATCTTAATTGTATGTGGTGTTCTCCTATGTAGCCTTACTGTGATTTACTCATTCTGCTACAGAGGGCTGTGAATGATGCAGTGAACACTAATGTCTCCATCTTCTTGTACACATATGGAGGAGTTTGTCCGGGTTATGTAGCTAGAAGTGGAACTGTGCATCATAGGATGCCGTTCTAATTTGGTCAAGTTTATATGCTGCTCCACACTTGGAAAATTTAGTGTCTTATTCTTTTGATAATTATCTTTACAATTTTAACATACTTGTTTAGCTCTTAAATAGCTAAGTAATTTGCTCTAAAGAGATACTTGTTTTTTTTTTTAATCAATAAGCCCAGGTTCATTTTGAGTAACAGTAACAACTTAAGAACACTTGAATTCAAAATATAGTTCTTCCTGTTTCTATTTTACATATCACAGCTGTGTACTGTTTTAGTTTTACCTTCTCTTCAAATCTTCCCAGCCTGAATTAGTCTTTGCTTTTGTTCTGCATACAGAATTTAATTAGCTTTATATAGTTTTTTTCATTTTTGTTCACTTATACTTTTTATATCTGTCTCTTTACTACCAAATCCAATTTGCTTATTCTTAAAAGAATCACTAATACTCTTCAAAATGATTTATCTAAATTGTATTTTATTAGTTAGTTTGCTTAATTTTCAGCAAGTAAGTTAACCCTTGCTTTTTTTTTTTATTTCAGTGCTGGGAATTGAATTCAGGGCCTTTTACATGCCAGGCAAGCAGCACTCTACCACTGAACTGCACCCCCAGCTGTATTGGATATTTTTTTGAAATGAAAGATGACAGCTCTTTTGTCAAAGAATTTTGGGTAATATTCCCTTGTTTTCAGTCTCTATATTTACACTGAGAAGGTAGCTTACCAGAAGGACTTCTATGTCCATGATTTGGCTCTCATTTCTTTTTTTTTTTAAATAACATTTTTATTATTATTTCCACTCATACAAACTTAGTAGGTACACCGGTTCCCTCCCTCCCTCCTCCTCCCCCCGACCCCCCTGCTCCCCCTCCCCTCACCCCTCCCTCCTTCTCCCCCAGTGCTTCCCCCACCAATCCCCAGAGAAGCCTTTAATGTGCATTTGGCTCTCATTTCTAGGTGATCTTTCACAACTTTCTCATTGTTATCAATAATCATTCTTCTGCTACTATTTTCCCAGTTGTGAATTTACTTGTATTCATTCTAAAAAGTCTTAGTGTGTTTCTTTTAATCTGAGGATCTGTCTTACATACGTTATGAAAAATTTCCACTTGCTCGTTATGTCTTCTGTTGATATACTTCTCTCCTTGATTATTTCTTAAATCTTAACAAATATTTTATATCTTCACCAATTTTTGCTGTGATATTTTGCATAATTTCCTAGTGTGAATGTGGTAGTTTACCAAACCTCTCTTGCACCATGTCTCATATTTAGTCCAATTAATTTGCAAAGTTTAAATTGTTTTTTAAAATTTAATTACTGGATACTTTGTTTTGTCATCCAAAGAAAAAAAATCTAGTCTTTTTTGTAATGTCTTGATTTCTCTAAACTGTTTCAATTTTCTAAATATAGTCTTTAGAATTCTAGAAATAATTATTTCTGTGACTTTATCTGCACTCATATCTTCATGTCTAATTCAACAATTGCTTTCTTTTCTGTCAGTTTTTGCACATAAGAGAGATTATTTCTTGGATGTGAGATTTTGAAGGAGAAATTCTCTTGGATGGCGACTGATTTTCTCTAAGAACCATGTGTCCTTTGCATTGAACTTACTGCCAAGGCCTGTGAATTTGATTCTGATTGTGTTCCAGAACTTTTGTTATGTTCTCCTCCCCCCCATCCCAGATTAGGACTGTTTTATTTGATTCTAATTATTTAGCAGAGAGAGCAAGAACCAACGTGTGAATGCTCCTAGCTAGTACTGTCTGCTTTTATAAAGTCCTTAGGAAATGGTTTCGCCCACAATCAGTTGGATCTTCCCATATCAATATGTAATTTATGCAGTCCCTCATTGGTAGACTCAGAGACTAAACAAATCAAGAAAATCCTTCTCAAACAAACTCTTTGACCTGACTCCTAGGTGTCACTCTGACAATTAATAGTAACCATCTTTCTCATCAAGCAGAGATGTTCTTTGG
The DNA here is from genome assembly GCA_023101885.1 of Typhlomys cinereus. Taxonomy (NCBI): domain Eukaryota; kingdom Metazoa; phylum Chordata; class Mammalia; order Rodentia; family Platacanthomyidae; genus Typhlomys; species Typhlomys cinereus. The sequence continues at coordinate 2,888,168 of JALPQD010000033.1, forward strand.
AGACAGGAAAAGCTAGAGTGCCATTAATCAGGAAAGTAAAATAAAAAAATGTATTCCTTCTGTGTTCCTAATCTTATTCCCAGGGCTGCCCATGTGATTCATTTGCTTCTGAGAACAACCCCAGTCCTATGGCTCCCATTTCCAATGAAGAACCTGAACTTGGAGAAGTTAAAGAACAGTCACCAGATGTGAACATCAGGCACTTTTTCTGAGAGTATGTACTGGATCCAAATGTGATACTTGCTTGGATAGATGAGCTTGTCCAGAAGAAAAATCTAATCCTTTCTTCATAAGCTTCACAATTGGATGGTAATTTCCATCCCTTTGACTTAGAAGTTAGTCAGGGGGGCTGGAGAGGTGGCTCAGGGGTTAAGCCTCTGCCTTGCAAGCGGAAGGTCCTGAGTTCGGATTCTAGACCCCATGTATAGACGCCGGGCAGAAGCGAGGGCGGCCTGCGTTTCTGGTCCTGGTAGGGCGGAGCCTGTGAATCCCCGGGCAGAGTAAACAAGGAGGAGGTGGAGGGCGTCCATGGTGGTTCCCGAATTTGCCCGTGGTTCTACACACACACACACACACACACACACACACACACACACACACACACACACGCACACACACACACATGCAGACACACACACACACACAATTGAATAAACAATAAAAAAATTAAAAAAAAAAAGAAGTTAGTCAGGTCACTGCCCAAAATGAAAGACCCGTGGACATGATTCCACACAGACTTTAGACTTTGTCTGAGTTTATTCTTCTAAGTTATTGACATAAGAACTCTTGCCCAAACTTACCTGAGGGAAGTAAGAAGCAAAAGAATCCATGCAAAATACAAATTCCTGTACTCTAACTGTGAAAACGTTTTCTGCCAGAAGGAACTTTTCTTATTTTAGTCACGTAAAGACAAAGTCAAAGGCACTAAACAAGGAAATGAAACAAAAAGTTTGAGTCATGTGACACTTAATCTCATCAATGTACAATGAGGATATAAGCACAATGAGATGCTTGTGTTATTAAGTATTTTGTTGCAAAATGTGTAATAAAACTACAACAGTTACCTGCTCTGTGAGACTGGAGGTCTGTGGCTAGTGAACTCAAACTCTGAACCACTATACATTGGATCATTTGGACCTCAATCCCCTATTTGAAAACTATGTTGCAAGTTGGCTTCTTGAGGCTTTCAGACTCTAAGGTTTTTGTGGTGAGTGATCTTTGTCCTAGCTTGAACCTTATGTTCTGTAGTCTCTAATATAGAAACTCTTTTCACCAATGCTGTGATAGCACCTGCCATGCAGTCTCAGAAACCAAGGCCAGCATGTGTCCTAGGTTGCTTGTTCCATGTTCTGGGTGGGGTGTACTCTTCAAGCTTCCTCTACACAGCTACTTCATTATGTTAACCAAATTTTGGGGCTCCTTTTTCCTAAGATTTTGGCTTCACTCGACTAAGATACTTTCCTACTCTAGCACTTTCTAGATCCCTTAGGAACAGGGTGAAAGCAAACTTGTTCCCCAGACCTTGCCCCTTTACTTCCTGAAATTCACAAGCCAAGAAAGCATGAGCTTCCTACTTGAGCTTCTATAACCATCCCTTCTTCCTTCCTGATGTCTGGATGTATGGATGTACAGTTGCCAGGAAAAGTGTCTCATCAAAGGGAGATTAAAAATCACATCTTTACAGTGTTTGCTGACTATTCCCTTAGTTTTAATTTAGTTTAGTAAAACAATTTTTCAAAATACTGTGGTAATACCACTGAGAGAAACGAGTCATAGATTGGGGACATAAAATCTATTTCTGAATATTAAAAAATATTATGTTGAAAATAAATTAAAATTGTTTTAGAAAATTCTTAGGATCAAACTGCGACTGAAGGCATGTGTTACTGGAAGACACTTGTAATGAAGATTAAAAAAATCATGTTTTCGTATGCATTTTATGAATGTGTGAGAAGCATAGTCTCAAAATTATTTCTACAATAAACTATTCCAGATAGAATATGTCAAAACAGTTTTGCTTTTCATATGTTATTAATCATGTTGCAGAGATGTTATTGATAAAAAGTTGAAGTCGATTCTCAGCCCCGGCCCCCTGATGTTTATAATTCTTCCTTTTATTAATTGGTACATTGCATATTTAGAGATTAAAGACAGGGGGTATCTGCACATGTCATCCCTCTTGTTTTACTGCATCATCCTATGAGCTCTAAATTCCTTTTGTTATCTGAGTCTCACTAAGCATGATGCTTTTTATAAATATAATAGAAGTTGAGGGTACAGTTGTCTTTCTGAGCATTTTGATTTTGTATTTTTGAGTTAAACAATCTCAAAGTAAATCTAAAAGTATATGTGTACTGAACATGCACAGAGACACTGCCTGTCATTATTCCCTAAAATATAATAATTCTTTACATTGTATCTACATTGAATTGGTCATTGTGTCCTGACATGTGCAGATACCCCCTGTCTTTAATCTCTAAATATGCAATGTACCAACTATTAATGTGGTACTTACATCGTACCGGGCATTGTAAACAATGCAAAGATGATTTAAAGTTTACAGCAGAATGTGAGCACCTTGCATATAAATATTGTGTTGCTTTATCCAAGGTAGATGAGTGTCTGCAGATTTTGGTATCTGTTGTTAGAGCAATGAAGATAAAGGAGTTTCAGTCACCAATAATAATTTGGCCAGTGGTGAAGTATGACATATATTACTGGGCCTAGATGTCAGTTTTCTAAGCATATTGGCTAACTCAAATTGTGGCATCATTCTATGAAGGGGCAACACAGCTAGCCAAGTGCGAACTCAGGGTGTTGATGAAACTACTGACTAAAGTATTAAAAGACTAACTGTAGATGTTAATATACATGACATTTTAGTTTCTGTTAGCCATATCTGAAGAAACTGTCCTTTCCTTCACTATTCACAATGTATTTTAACCTTGGATAGCATCTTTCTCCATATATACTATTTTGGTATATTATTTAATACAATGTCTTCTAGAATAGTAAAGTTGTGAGGGCCTACAGTATATTAGAAATTCTAAGTCTTAAATTTCTATATAGATGGCCTGGAATGATGGCTAAATTCTTTATGTAAAAGTTTGACTGAAAATTCAGTATGAGGATACGCACCTGTAATCTCAATATTTAGAAGACAACAGCTTGAGGATCACTTCAAATTCAAGGACAGCCTGGTCTACATGATGAAATCAAGGGGGTAACATTTAACTCTTTTCTGATTGCTTAGAATCCCGACAACTTATTGGCTTTATCTATTTTAATTGTTACATAATTATACATGCTTGTGGGGTCACTGATATTTTGGTACATGCATACCTCAAGTAATATTCAAAACAGACATCACCTTATATATCATCATCTTTTGTTAGAATATTCAATCTACCTTTCTGTAGATATATTGAAATTATTTAAATGATTTCGTTAGCCATAGTCACAACAGAACATAAGAACTATTCCAGTTGTGTAATTATAACTGTACACACTCAACAATGACTTCTTATTCCTCATATGCCTCAAGTAACTTCAGTACTCTCTAGATTCCACTAGAGAATGTTAACATTTTAATAAGTATTGTGAAAACATGACACATTGCATTTTTGAGACTATCTTCTCTAAAATTGTGGTTTCAGTGTACTAAATGTGTTGTTGAACACTTTATTTCATGTTTGGTCATTTATAAGTCCTCTTTTGAGAAATAAGAATTCAAATTTATTACCATTTTGAAAGAAAATAATTTTTTTCTCTTTATCCATGCTCCTCATATATTTTGGATTTAATTTCTTTTTTTAAATTTATTTCTTCAACTCATACAAAGTTGATAAGTACCCCATTCCCCTCCCTCCCTCCACCTCTCCCTGGATCCCCTTGCTCCTCCTCCCCTTTTCCTTTTCCTTTTCCTTTTCCTTTTCCTTTCCCTCCCTCCCTCCCTTTCTACCAGTGCTGCCTCCCGCCCCCCATTCCTGGAGCATCCTTTAGTGGGCACGTCAAACTTCTCTCTGGGTCCATCTCTCTGACGAGGTGTAAGGATTCAGTGGCATTGCCTAGAGCTCTTTTTTTGTGTTCCCCTTTTGTATAGGAACACTGTTGTGGCTGTTAATCCCTTGCCTCTAAGAATCCTAGTGCCTGTGATCCATGCTACACTTTGGAGGTTCAGTGATATGTTGGTAATTGCGCAGGTCATGCAAAGTCCTATTATGATTACTTTGGCCCTAACTTTTATGGAGTATCATGTATATCGTTGCTTTTCCCCATCTTTAGGCTCTTACAATTTTACTGCCCCCCTCTTCCACATATTTCCCTGCACTTTAGGATGGGGAAAGATTAGGCTGGCCTGGTTCCAGGTGGTTGATGTAGAGTCTCTAATTTTCCTAATTATGGTTTGTTGATTTTTTTTTCAGTTTTACTGCTCCTGCACCACCCTTGGCTCCATCCTGATGGGTATTGGATGTCACCCCCTAGAGCACGCAGCGCGAGAGAACGTGTGTTCAGGCTAATTTCTTGTTAAGTACACAATTCCTCAATATTTTCTCCAATTCTGCATGTTGCTTCTTTGTCAGACATTAGTTTATTATTTGATATGTTTTGGCATCTTACTTATTTTTTTTCTTTTTTTTTTTCTATTCCTTGACAGGGAGTGGGGTGGCATTTATGGGCCATAATATCTCTTCTAATATCATTAGCATCAAGCATACCCTTTCTTCTTTGTGTGTGTGTATGTGTATGTGTGTTTGTATGTGTGTGTGTGTGTGTGTGTGTGTGTATGTGTGTTTGAATGTGTGTGTAGTGCATATGCACATATGTGCATGTGAAAGCCCAAAGTTGGCATTGGATGTTTTCTTTAAAAACTCTCCTCTTTTATGATTAAGACATGGCTTTTCAGTTGAATACAGAAATTGCCAGTCAACTGGTACAACCAACTGGCTTGCTCTGGGGATCCCTGTCTTTGTCTTGAGTGTTGGAACCACCACACCTGATAGGCTTTTACTGGAATTCTGAGGTTTTGAACTTAGCCCTCATGCTTGAAATGTAAGTGCTTTATCCACTGAGCCATCCCCCTAGCACCTTCCTATGTTTTCCAATTACATTTTTATCATTTTGAGTCACAGAGCTGGGTCTGTAAACTTTAATCTGATTCTGTTGCCTTTTGTAAAGAGAAATAAGGATCTGGTTTTGTTCTTCCGAATGTGATTATTCAGCTTCCTGACCACTATGTACTGAAATTTTTCTTTTTCCATTGTGTGTTCTTGAAACCTCTTTAAGTCTATGTATTTACTTCTATGTTTTTGCTATTTTCCCCCGGGTCTTGTATTTGTTCTTATGCTGATATCTTATTTTGGTTGCAATAGTTTTGTAGCATATTTTAAGGTGAAGTATGATACGTCCATCTTCTCCATCCTTTCTCTTGAGTGTGCTTACTAGTAAGGGGGGTTCTTTTGTGGTTCTATGAAAATTTCAGAATTGTAACTTCTATTTTGGCAAAGAATATCTTTGATATTTTGACAGGAATTGCATCAGCTATGTAGATTGCTTCAGCTGATACAGGCATTTTGGCAGTATTATTTCCTTCCATTTGTGAGCATGAAATACCTTTCCACTTACTGCTTTCCATTTCCATTTTCAATTTTTTTCACTGAAGTTTAAGGGTTTCAAAATAGGAATTTGCCTTATTTTTGTTTTATTTTTCTGTTTCTTTTTTCAAATATCACAGACTTCATGCACAGAAATGTTGAGATTTTCGTTGTTTGTTTATTGGTTAATTTAAGAGATGGGCTCTTGCTGTGTTGCCCAGATTGTCCCTGAACTGCTGAACTTAAGTGATTCTCTTACCACAAGTAGTTGAGATTCTAGGTGTGCAATATCATACTGGCTGCTATTTGTCTTCATATGTTGATTTTGTATCCTTCACTTTTACTGAATTTCTTTATTAGATAGCAGTCTTTAGTGGTATCAGTAGGTTTTTCCATATAAGATCATGTCATCCACATATAGGAACAATTCAACTTTTTCTTTCCAGTTTTAGTGCTTTTTATTTTTTTCTATTAGTCTAGTCTTGTTTAGGCTAAGACTTCTTATGCCATATTTAATAGAAATGGTGAAAGTAGGCATGATTATCTTATTTGCATGTTTTAGAGCAAAAGCAATCAACCATTTCCTGTTTCATGTGTATATTCAGTATTTGTCCCATATAGCCACTATTGTTTTGAGGTATATTCCTTCTATGTCTCGTTTGTTTAGAGTTTTTTTTTATATTCCAAAGGATTGTAAATTTTTGTCTAATGTTTTTTCTGTATCTATTTAAGTAAAAATGAAAAAATAGGAATAAAAAACTCGTGTTCTAAAAATATGGTCAAAGTGGGTCAGAAATACATTTAATGACTTAAATACTCTCACCTATATCTTTATAAAAAGACACACATTAAGATATATGTTTATATGATTATACTATCAATATCTATATTATATAATAATTATATAAATATATAAATGAAAATTTAAATATTCATTATGGTCTAATATGGACTATTTTATAGTTGAACTCATCATAGTTTTTACTTACTGGCTTTTTAAAAATTAACTACGGTCTATAGTTCCTTCAGACTTCCTTAGGTTTTTGTTGTAGCACTTCATCTGGAACATCAGTACTTTTGAATATCACATCTTAGTTCGTTTTAGATTGTGACAATTTCTCAGACATTTTTTTGTGTCCTCCAAAGTGTCAAACTATCTGGCCAGGTACATTACAGGATGTACCTCAATAAGAATTTTTTTATGAGTACATGAGTTTTGATGAATTGGACAGAGGTAACAAGCAGTTGGCATCCTACCATACTGTCCGTATGACTTAACTCTGTTGATGTTAGCCTTGGCCATTTGACTGAAGTAGTGTTTGTCAAGCTTTGCTATATTGTGCTCTTTGGAAGGCAGTCAGAATGTTCAACTCATACTTAAAGGAGAAAATATCTTTAAGGGGAGTAGTCACATATATTATTGAAAATTTTCTGAAGGGGATATTTCTTTGTTATCCTTTATTTGTCATTTATTTCAGTCCGTATGGACTCATAAATTTTTGGCTATATATGGAAAAATTGGGTTATAACCTACCACTATATTGTCTATTTTATTGTTCAAATGTTTTTGTCTTTGTACATTAAGAAATTTTTAGTTTTGTCCTGTGCCACTTTGACAAATTCTTTCATTATGATTTTTCTGAATATTTACTTTCTGGCCCTGGAAAATGCTTTGAGTTCAACTTGCTTATTTCCTGTCCTAGTAGGTTGTGTTCTCAAAGGGCTCTGGTTCTTTATATTAAAGAATGGTAATAGAAACCAAGATAAGAGCATTAGATGTGCTCACTGATGTGGGAGTGCTGTTATTCCTAGATCCTTCTCAGCAGATAAATCAATGAAATACATACATGATTGCAATCCCTTATACGTATATATCTGCATGTATATCCACACAGCCATCCGTACATATATATTAAGCTAAGATGATTCATGCTGTTGTCTCCAACGCTAATCTATTACCACTCAAATCATCCAAGCCTTTTCTCCTTGCTTGCTTGTAATCTAACAGTGAGAACCCTGGCTCTCAAGTTCTGCAAGCTATTTATTTAATTGTCCATTGATACTATCCATGCACAGCAATTTTAGCTTATTGGCTTTTATTGAAGAAAAGTGTTGTTCAACATTCATTCCTAATTGCAATAAGGACTGTCTATAGAAATGGAAGAAAGTACCAATGTACTATATTTTGTACAATTTGGAAAGTGTTGAAATTTAAATATTCATCACATATTAATCCTAGATGTAAGATTTTGCTAAACTTAGCTGACATTTGTACATAGGCACCCATTTGACAAGTACTGATGAGTGCACTGGTAGAATACAGTCATTATTTAGAATAGAGTAACATGATTAAATACCTACTCTGTAAATCATTACTCTGGGCGTGGGGAAATAAAGATGTTTTCTAAGGATCTAAGGTTTAATAAAGTCCACAAGAAGCAGACACAAAACTAGAGAGAAACATTACTGGCTAAGTCTTAAATTACTTGTATAAACAAGATGTGAGAGAGTGCTTTTTATAGGAGACAACAGGGATGTCTTTCCAGAGCTGATATTTGATCTAGACCTTGAATGCAAGCAGAAATTCAATAACAGATGGGAGGAAAGAGGGTCCTGAGCCAAGGGGATATACACTAAGTCAGAGAAGTACCAAAGTGCATAATGTTCTTGGAGAATTCTCAGTATCTTGTTACATTACCCTAATAATACCCTGGTACCACTTAGTGGCATTAGTTCTTAGTAAATCATAAATAAAAATGATTAATGGAAATTTGCACTTTGGAAACACAGTGACATTCAAAACTCCTGCACTATTTCCAGTGTGGGATAAGCAGTGCAGGAGTGAGATACTGATAGCATCCTCAGAGGATTAGCATCTTGAAACAACACACACAGAGATTATGTTGGATGAAGAAATGGAATAATTAGATTTTGTGATCTCTTGGGCCTAATGGAACAAATCACTTCATTTTTCACTTGAGATTAGCCTACTGGCTTAACCATGGTTTGAAAAAATGCTACCAACCCTGAGCATGACCCTGAACACTACACTATCTTCTACAATGCTATAGGAAAAATGAGACATTGTTTGCTAAATACTGAAATATGCCTCCAAAATTCATGCCTTTTTTTCCATTTGGATCTGTCATGTTTAAGAGGATTTTGTCCTTTTGTGAAAATTTTCTTTCTCCATCTACGATGACATGGTGCCCACATTTTCTTCTGTGCCCTGGTTGTCGTAAACACAGACAATATTCCTGTTATAACACCTGAGTGCCTATTAGCATTCCCAGACTCTATATATTGTAAAGTCTCCACAACATCAATCACCAGTAAAGCTATTTGTTGATGATGCCATAGCAATTTCACCTTCATTATAAACTATTGGTCTTCAACCTACAAAATGTAGCCGCATGGAACCCAAAATTTTAAAATAATGATAATACTAGTACCCATATGCCATGTGTTAAATTAGAATAAAGAAAATTTAACTCTAAGGCATAAAGTGAATGAATTTAGAACAGATAATTCCTCTTATGAGAAAGAAATAGAAGCTGGAAAAATGCAAAAACTGAGATTGGAACTAATGCTTACCTTTATACCCCTTGCTAACAAAACTATAGAATGGGGGATTGCTAATTGAGGTTTAATACTTGTTTTCATTATCGTTGAGGATTTTTGTTGTTGTTGTTGTTGTGCTAGTAATCTGTGGCATATGACATCAGTGATTCTTTGAGCCTCATCTGCTCATGCCTCTCATAAACACTATACTTAGATGTGCTGTAAATGGACCATGTTAGTGCTCTTCTGGATTCTCTCTGCGTCTTTACTATTTGCCATGTCAATGCACTACACTTTTTCTGGATTGATTCTGTAACTTGTGTCAAGAATCATCACTGGGCTATTTAAGTCCTTCTCTTACACAGCTGAGATACTAAAGCACCCACAGAAAGTAGCCTAACAGCCATTTACTGATGCAGATATATGGAAGATCAGCTTAACACCTCCATGTGAAATATTAGTGTTGAGGTTTACACTACCTATCTCTCTGCAGGATCTAGCTAAGGCAAAGGACTTACATGAAATGGTGCCTTTACGTACTGACTTAGTTTGACTTGATGACACCACGCTGAAAAAGATACATTGGAAGATAAAAATGACATGGTGCCTATGATGACTGATCTTCATTGCAACTTGACTAGATGTAGAATTACATAGGTAGGAGACACACCTTGGGTATGCAAGTGAGGGTATTTCCAAAGTGATTTAGCCAAGGAGAAGCATCCCGAAGGTGGCTAGTACCATCCCATTGGGTAAGGTCCAGAATGAAATAAAGGAAGGGGGAGAAAGCAAGTTGAATGCCAGAATTCATCTCCCTACTTTCCCGAGTGCAGACATAATGTGACCATCTGCCTCATGCCCTCTCTGATATAGCTAGAACACTCTTAGCATGTCTGTCCTGAATGTTTCTTGAAACCATGAACCCAAATAAATGTTTCCTTCATTAAGTTACTTCTTCTTAGATAGTTGACCACATCAATGAAACAGTAATTGATACAAACCCCAGAAGGAGCTTGAGATTACAGACATGGAGACTCAGGAGCAGAGGTCATGTCATTTTCAGCAAGGAACTATGTGCCCTCTGAAGAAGTGATCATGATATTGTTCTGGGTAATCACAGTGATGGAGTGTCTGAACCATGGAACAGTCTGTTACAGTGAAGACTAGATGGAGTATCATAACGTGAGAGCTAAAACTCCACCAAGAATTAAGGTTGGCAAAATTTGGTTGTAATCCATTGTATGATAGAGGAATTACATCCAGGTTCACCTCAAGTAATTCCCAAGACTTTATGTTTCTCTTCACTTTTGTATTGATGGTTCACAACTGTGGCCTCATAGAAGATTATCTAGGGTCAATTGATGGAAAAAGAGAAGTTGAGCTTTATTCACGGGTTAGTATATTGATGTAAACTGAAAGCAGACGGCTGCTGGAAATGCAATCCTTCCTTGGAGAGCTCCTGAAAGATAATGGTGGGTAGAAATCTTCCTGATGGCCTTTTGTGATATCTACTATGTGTTGACAGAAAAGTGGCCTAAGGTAAGGGTTTATTTTTACTTATCCCTGGCAATAAAAGACTTGGATATTAGGTCAGAGGCACAGAAGAAATAGTATTGGAAGGTGAAGTGCATGAGGTCTGTGGAAGCTATATGCTAATAATCAGTAGAGTGGGCACAAAGAATAAGGGTATGTATCTACCATGTCAATATTTACCACTGATTTCACTGTAAAAGAGACTTAATTGAACCGATAGTCAAGCAAATGAAAACTTGTTTTTTATTCTTGGTTGATCAAGTGATTATATAGAAGAGTATTTTTTATGAATGTGTTGAAAATAATCTGGGAATGAAGGACCGGTAATGTCTAGACTAGCTGATGAGTTGTTGGGGTGATTAAGACACACCAACCAGAGAAGAAGGCAAACAATCATTACTGTGACAATCAATCCCTCACCTTGAAGTGGAAAGGGAAGGGCATGGGATGAACACAGGAACTGTTTGAGACATAGAGCTATAAAAAGGGCCAAATGTGAGCTGTGACCTTAGATAGATGAATTGCAGCACCAAGTTTCATGAAACACTGAATAAATTATCAACATAAAGACATTGATTTTTCTCTCTTCCTGCCTTTGAGCTGTGGCAGATTCTCCCAACTGGCCAAACCTATTTGGAAGCCAGAGTCCAGGGAAGGGAGTGAAATGATCTAGGAACACTTGAGTTTTCAGAGCACAGAGCAGTGCAGAAGGGTGGAGGGTGAACTATGATGGCAAACAGTGATTGTCTGATGCAGTGACTGTGTATCAAGAAAATATTTAGTTTAGATAAACAAGAGAGCACCTTTCTTTTTTTATTTTAATTAATTAATTAATTTATTTCCGCTCATACAACTTAATAGGTACACTGGTCCCCTCCCTCCCTCCACCCCTCCCTGGACCCCCTAGCTCCCTCTCCCTTTTACCCCTTAATTTCCCCAACTCCCTATCTCCCAGTGCCTCCTGACCCCATCCCTGGAGCATCCTTTAATGTGTATGTGAAACTTTCCTCTGAGCCTTTCTCTCTGATGAGGTGTAAGGACTCAGTGGCATTTCCTAGAACTAAAAGAGCGCCTTTCTGAAAGGCAAAAAATATTAACAGATAAATTTAACAATAATCAAATATCGCATGTTTGATAATCTAGTTTTAAAGGGAAACAAGATATTTGAAAGAATGATATTTGATATAAACAAAAAATGCCCATACTATGTAAGCCTGTGTGCATGTGGGTACATATGCTTTATTGTTTGATATATATTTGGGAAAAAAACTATCATACTCTGAGGCTGACAGTGCAAATGGTACTATCATTATAGGGAGAATAGTTTCACAACAATCAAGCAATATGCATACCTTATGATCCAGCGATTCCGCCTCTAAAAATATTATCCAGAGAAATTCTTACAAATGTAAGAATGTCATATTTTAAGAATATACATTTTAGTCTTCTTTGAATACAAGAGGAAACACTGAAAAGAAAAATTTTATTCAGAAGGAACACAAAAATTGTGGTTTGATCATATCATGAAATATTATAGTTAAAATTCATGAACAATGCATTCATGTTTTTCTCTTCTTGTCCCACAAGAAGATCTCTTACCACAGTTTACTTGTGTTCACATGCTTCCCTTCTTTATCATTTTTTTAAATCAATGAAGCCAAAGTCCTCAGACTACAATGCAAGTTACATGGGATTTGATATTGGTGGTCAGGAGCCCGAGTGATGGCTGTTCTTTTACCAGTTTCCTGACTTTGGTAAGTCTTTCTGTAGCTCAGTTTATCCTTAACTTGGAGACCACAGGCAAATAACCTCAGAAGAATAATGAGTTTAAAGTTGTCAATGTGGCTTGTAAATGCTCCAGTATCAAAGATAAGACTTATCCATTTTCTCAGACTAAGTGACTCTAGGATCCCTGAAGAGCAGTGAGGAGAGAAAGGCTGATCTATGTCACTGACAATCAATGAGTCAAAAGATTTGCACTGAATCAAACCTTAAAGCATGGCTCTCATCAATCTATGACCCTGATAATGTACTGCTATTCATGTGGTTAATAACCACTTAAATTCTAGGTATCAGCAGGTCAATAACATTTGTACCCGTTTTCATAGTGCTGTTAGTTTTTCATTCTTGGTTCTCAATCTGCCATGAATTTGATTGCATATTATCAGCCTTAATCAGATGAAATATGGCAGAATTGTCATTCATTTAACCTATTAAATTTAAGACAGTGGCTTTTATGTTTCAGATGTATTGTTTATAATGTGCACAGAAATTACAAAAAAAGTCAGCAATCAAAATATACCATCAGAAAGTGATATGTGATATGCAATGTATTAAGGCCAGGGTCAGGATTAAGGGAGAAAGAGTCAAGCTAATAATGACCTTACATGAGAAGGTATGAAGGAAGATGTGTCATGTGGGCCTCAACGATTTCTGCTCACACAATGCAGAATTATTCCCTCTTATTTCTTACAGGTCAGAAGTGTTGGCGGGCTTGACAGCACCTTTACTATAGATATCACAGGACTCAAGTCAAGATGTTGACTTGTCCATTCTCCAGATCACACAAATCTTTGGTTGCTTTAGAACTAAGCTCCTCATTTCTTTACTGGCTACCAGTGAACCTTGCTTTGACTCCTGAATGCCATTTACATTTTTGCAAATTCCACTGCTAGGTTTCAATCAAACTATGGTTTCTTCAGGGACAAACATGACAGGAATACTAAAGTTGGCCTGTTTCCAGAACACAGTCTTTATAGCTAACTTCAATTGGAGAACTTTCTGCAAGCTTTGTGAAGTCTTCAGAGTTTTTGCGAGTCTAGCTTCCACATAATTTCATTTCTTTTCTCCTTCACTTTGGTTAGACTCACATCAGAAGATCTTCCCCTAACACAATCTATACATATTTAATTCTGTCGAATATCTGCTTCTTGAAAAACTTAAATTATCAAAAGTGGTACCTCTAGTGATCCAAAGAAATGAACAGTAAAATGGGTATTTGCCTGTCACTCAGGATGCTATCCTGGTGATACATGGGACACAGGTGACATCTCCATTGCTAAGGATTTCTCTGGTGGTTACATACTATCATCTTAGTTGTGGTCAGTGTGTTGTGGCAGGACTGGACAGGTGTCTCACTATGTAAGAGCACTTGCTGGCAAGCACAAAGATCTGAGTTCAAATCTCTAGCACCCACATAGAAAGCTGACTGTCGACCAAAAAGTATACTAAAAGAATAAGTGACTATGTAGTGCGCAGTTTTAAACAGGACATGAAATCACCCCCACCCCATACTAAGACTCACGGACCCTTGTGGAAGAAGTGTCAGAAAGAATGTAAGAGCCTGAGGGTGCTGAGTGTTTTTGCCGGACAGTATCCTCTGGTCTACTTTATTGGCTGTTGTACCAAAGAGCTCTCTTCAGGGATTCCTACTTTCACTAATCATGCACAAAAGTTGGCCTACTACCATTTCACCAAGGATGAGGGAAGATCTCAAGAAATACTACATTATCCTGAGAGATGAAGGCCAGACAGAAGAAGGGGAGCTTCTTTACTCAACAATTTACCCAATAATAAGTCATCTAGGCCCCAGCAATTATGCAAAGTATAGACATCCCAGATGAAACCCAGTGGGTCGCAGGTGTGAAAAGATATGAAAGTAGGAGAGATACTGGTCAGAAAGGACAAACTATGAAGTGGGATAAGAGGGGGATGGAAATGGGTAGTAAGGGGTAAAAACACATAAATTCATTTTCTCTGTAAAAGTACCAAAGAATGAAAACAACTAGAAAGAAAAGCTGAGTGGAGCCTCATATAAGCCAGTAACCTAGCACTGGTGGTTGAAAGCTGGAAGATCACTGGGGCTTGCTGGTCATCAGCCTACCTCCAGGTTTAGTGAGAGGCATTATATTAAGAGAAAAAGGTAGAAAGCGACAGAACTGAACATCTGGTGTCCGCCTCTGGTTTCCACATGAGCATTTCCACAAGCACACATATAAATGCCACATTCATACTCGCACATACACACATATGAAAGAGTATTGTGGCATATATATATACATTTGTGAAATAGTGAAGAATAGAACCTACAAGGTCATTGAAGATGGTCAGTATACTACTAAGTCAGATCTGATAGAAGGATATTAATCAAATGAAGATCTCACCAAGTATGTCAGTTTAGGGCCTCTATAGTAGCTTACAAGGAATTTTGTATCTCACACTGATAATCATGTTATCTTCCAGTGGTAGGGCAAATATAGTTGTAGGCAGTGTTTTTTTTTTTTGTTTTTTGAAATATTAAAATAGAAATAAAATTTTCTAAGAAACTACCTATTTTAGTTAATGTTCACTGAATCATGCATTACAAAGTGAACTCTGTGTGCCAAGAACTAACCGTTTTAGAAGGTGCTAGACCCTAGGACCACAGTGGTGAAAGATGGAGCCAGGATGTTGTTTTCATGGGGCTTATAAACCCAAAAGATATTAAAAGAAATGGAATGAGTCAATACAGAAATAAACAACATTAACACATGTGATAAGTATTTCTAAAAGAAAATTAATAACTGTAGATGTAAAGGTCACACAGAGGAAATTACTGCGGAAAGAGGACCAAGAAAGACTTCTCTATGGGAGTGAAAAATGAGTGTTACCTTTAATCCAGTGAAAGCAGTGATGGGGGTTGTCTTTCAGGCAGAGGACAAAAATTTTCTGTGCATTGCTCAGATGATAAAAAAAGCTGGGTATCCTGGAGGAAGGAAAGCCAGAACCTACAGAGCCATACAGGGCAATGTCAGCTCTCTCTCCATCCAGGGCCATGTCACCAGGGAAGCCTAAGGTATTTCTCTTAGCTTCTCCAGCTCTCCCCTGATGTGTCCTCCAGAGCGTTTTCCATATAAACCACTGCATAGCTAAATTGTCTTGTGTCTGCTTCTTAGAGGATCCACGTGAGAAGCAGTGGCTGAGGAAGGCTTCAGTAAAAAGGTAACACATAAAGAAAGTCGTGCAGGAGGGAGAGGGGGTGAGTCAAGAGGTAATGTGTGGGAGAACACTTCAGCAGAAGGAATAGCAAAAGCCTTCGCTTCCCTGCTGTGCTCAGAGACAGCACTTGATGAGGTTAGCTGGACAGTAGCCAGGGAAAACAGGGAGGGGAGGCTGGTAACAGCCTTTGATCAGAATAAGAAGGAAAGAAAGTAGCTTCAGGATTTGCATTTGAAGGATGGCATAATCTAGCTAAGGATTTCAAAGGATCTCTCCTACAGAGTGTGAGAATCAGACCTTAAGCCTGGGCCAAAAATACCAGCAGGGTGCTATTGCAAGATCCAGGTTAGAGGTGATGGAATTGGGCTAGAGTGAAGGGATGGGACTTGTGTAAATTCTGAAGGGAGAGGCCATTAATGCAATGAAGAATGGGATGTAAGATACCAGGGGAGAGAGGAAATGCCATTGTGAAAATGGGGAAAGGAAATGAACAGGTGCAGGAAGTTTGAAGAGAAGTGACTGTGAGGCATGGTAAGCTTGAGACCATTGTTCAATGTGTGCAGGGAGATGTCAAGAGGCAGTTAGATGTATGAGTCTGAGGTTCAAGGATGTCTGGGATGGAGATATACATCTTGAAGTTGACAGAAAAAAATGTTTAAAGCCATGAAACTAGATGAGCTCACCAGGAAGTGACTGTGGATAGGAGAAATGCGCACTTGAGGACTGGAGAAAAGGCTTGGGCAATTAAGGCTCTGCCTCACAAGCACAGAAGGATGCATCCCAGGTAAAAATGCCAGGTGGAAATGATGGTGGCCTCCACGTCTGGCTCTGGAAGTCAGAAACTAGGAAATCCCAGAGTAAAGCAAAAAGGAGGTAGAAGCAATGCAAGATGATTCCTAAAGTCATCCTTGGGCCTTCACAGGGACACACAGTGCACTCGTATAACAAAGTCTCTGTCTTTCCCATTCTCTCTCTCTCTCACACACTCATGATTTTTTTTTATTTTTTTAATTTATTTTTTATTTATTTATTTATTTATTTAAATTTCAGCTCATACAAACTTATTAGGTACACCAGTTCCCTCCCTTCCTTCTCCTCCCCCCGTATCCCCTGCTCCCCCTCCCCACCCCTCTCCCTCCCCATCCCCCAGTGCCTTCCACCCCAATTCCCAGAGAGTCCTTTCTTGTGCATGTCTGATTTTCCTCTGGGCCCTCCTCTCCGATGACGTACAAGGACCCAGTGGCCTTTCCCTGAACCCTTTCCCGTGTTCCCCTTAGGTATAGGAACACTGCTGTGGCTGCCAATCCTTTACCTCCAAGGCTCTTGGTGCCTTTAGCAGATGCTAGACTTTGTGAGGTCCTCAGTGTGTTGGACAATGCGCAGGGCATGCAAAGTCCAATTATGATTGCTTCAGCCCTAACTAGTATAGAGTATCTTATATATCATTGCTCCTCCCATCCATTTGCTCTTACACTCTTACCGCCCCCTCTTCCGCAAATTTCCCTGAGCTTCAAGATGGGGAGAGACTAAGCTGGCCTAGTTCTAGGTGGTTGATATAGAGTCTCTGAAGTTCTGGATTGTGGTTTGTTGATTTTCTTTTGCAGTTTTGCTGCTCCTGCAATGCCCTTCACTCCATCCTGGTGGGCATTGTATGTAAAAGGAAATATGCATTTGATAAAAACATACAAATGTCAGAAAATTCCTGCCACTCAGCTCCACTCATATTGAAACCACCCTGATGTTTTATCTCTCTGAATTAGCAAGACTTCAGGACCAAACATCTCTGCCTAAGACTAAATACAGTAATTTTTTAACTCGCAGAACATTTTCTTTATTAAAAATTAAAAATCAGCAAAAAACATCTTTTTTCTACAATTATTCTACTTGAAGAACTGAGACTGAATATTAGAGCCGAAAGTCCACATGTAGAAACATGCTCCACAGACCCAAGGACATCAATGACATTGCTGAGTCCAACATCAGTAGAGCAGAAAAGTGCATTTTCAGAGAAAGAGGGAAGAGACAGCGAGAATGATACTTTAATGCATTGGCTGATAAAAGGCACCAATTCTAATTATATACTATATAGCATTCTTTGCTTCATGCATAGACTGTATATCCTGTATAAATTGCATATCCATGTATAGACAGTACATGGAATAGTACATGGAAGAGTACAGCTCTCTCTCCATCCAGGGCTATGTCACCAGGGAAACCTGAGGTATTTCTCTTAGCTTCTCCAGTTCTCTCCTGATGTGTTCTCCAGAATGTTTTCCATATAAACCACTGTATAGCTAAATTATCTTGTATCTCCTTCTTGGAGGATTCAGATGAGAATTAGTGGCTGAGGAAGTCTTCAGTAAAAAGGTAACACACAAAGAAAGATATGCAGGAGGGAGAGGGGGTGAGTCAAGAGGTAATGTGTGGGAGAACACTTGTATGGTTCAATGTATAGGAAAGTTTCTATTATCTCAATTAATGTGTGATGTAAAGACAATATTCCATGTGTAGATGGTACATAGAAGAAAAACTTTATTTCTTCAAGGTGTGGTCCCTAAGAAGGTGAATTAGTTTAGCCTTCACAGACTATATTAAGGTTTTGTCAGGCTGAATGTGACATGAGAAAAGTTTGTCTAGTGACATGAGAAAGGTTGGAACTCAATATTGCATGCTATTCAGAGAACCTCATTTTTTTCTTTTCTACCAGTTACCCTCCTGTTTTCTTGTCTTTTTTGCATGAGTAGCCCACTGAGTTTCATCTGGATCTTTTATATTTTTTATTTGAATGGTTATGTTATCTATGAACATGGATGTTTGATTTCTTCTTTCCTAATCATTGAACTTTCATTTTATTTTCTTGTATTTTTTATTGTCTAGAATTTCCAGTATGATATTCAAGAAGAGTGATGAAAAGGAACATGTTAATCTTAGGAAAGTTTCTATTATCTCAATAGATGTGTTCTCCAGATAAGAGATATTAATGCATAGATTTGGGCAGGATTTATACATATATAAGAAAAGTATAGAGCTGGAGAAATAGCACAAGGGTTAAGACTCTGCCTCACAAGTAGAAGTTCCTGAGTCCTAAAACCAGGTCCCATGTAAAAAACATGCTGTGTGGAAACTGTGGAGGCCTCTACTTCCAATCTGGGTGGGTGAAGCCTGGGAAATCCCAAAGTGAAACAAAGATGAGGTAGAAGCAAACCAGGATGATTCTCAAATTCACCCTTGGTTCTCTGCAGGGACATACAGTACCCTCTGGTACACACACACACACACACACACACACACACACACACACACACACAAATAAAATAAAAATAAATGAATAACAATACTAAGGAGTACTGTAGAATAACCACAGACCTCATCAACTAATGAGATCTGCAAGTTGCAATAAAAATCACCATGGCAACAGGTGACAACCACTGTAATAATGGCATGAGTAACAAGTAAACAACCAACATCTTTCTGATTGAACTCAAGACCTGATTATTGGAATGAAACACATTCCTATTACAGTTAACTAGATCAAGAATCTAAAAAAGGAAGGAAATAGATCAAGAGAGAAAAGCAGCCTATGAACCTATAAGTAGGAATACAGTACACCTAACTGCTCTGTAAATAGTAGCTATTATACTCATAGATTTGAAAAATACTTAACATTTAGCCAAGAAATCTTCTTTTACAATAGAGATGGAGTATCTCAACATGTTGACAGGATGTAGTCTAGAGTAATAGAAGTGAAAGTGGACAGCAATGGTCAGCCATAATGCAGAGTATCAGTGACCCAGCAAGGTTCACCCAGAATCAGGCCCTCCTAATCTCTCCCCATCCTAAGGCTTTGCCAACCTCATAGAAGAGGGGGCAGTGAGGCTGAAAGAACTTAAAGATGGGAAAGTTCACATTTGGGCAAGACATTCCATTCAAAGCAGGAATGCTGAATCTAGGAACTCACTGTAATTGAACTTGTCCTTACCAGTCCTGCATAATGACTGACAAACCAACATGCCTGCAAAGACTATGGAGGAACTCGAGAGAAATAAGAACATACAGTGGAAATCTTGGGGACTAAAGTTGGATGAGTGAAGGGAAATGCTCCTATTTAGGTAGTTTTAGGCAGCCATGTTGGGACAGTCTCTAAAGATCTTGGAAAGCCATCCACCACTGCTAGGGTTATACTGGAAGAACTACCCCCTGCTTTTAAGGGAAGAACTGACTTCAATCCTCCACAAGAGATAAAGGTGGTCAACTTCCCCCAACCCTTTACTCATAGAAAGATATGGAGATTAGTTCTCCATTACAGGTAAGCAATACCTTGAGGTGGGCACAATATCAACTGGGTTTGGCCTCAATATGCACTAACCAATGAGGAAAAGCCATTTTCCCCAGGCTTGCCTAAGTGTATAAATAGTCCAGACCTTGGAAGTCATTTTTGGTGCTTGCCCCTCATGGCACTCCACATGTGGAGTCCGTGAGTCCTTTTTCAGTTCCTTGCCTCTCATGGATTACAGGCCTGGCCCCTCATGGTACTCTACATCTGGAGTCCATGAGTTCCATTCTTTCTCTCTTCTAATAAACTCTATGCCCCATGCCCCTTCTGGTTTCAATCTTTCACTCCAAACACAAAAACCTGGATATATCCAGACTCCTAGAGAGTGGTCCTGCAATATTTGGCAAGCACAACCAGGAAATCAACTCAGTGGGGTGGCTTGAATTGAGGCAACTTTGTATGCCATAAGAGGCTTGAACCCTCACAACAGTAGATAAACCAGAGGGAACCCTGGGGTTCATGAAAGCAGACAAGCAGGAGGGTGAGAGGGAGTGGGATGGATTGATAAAGGGAAGGGAGGTGAATGGGAAGGAAAGGAGGTAGAGGGAAGCAGGATGAATACTCAATATGCTTTCAAAACTAGAAAAAAAATAATAAAAAAATGAACAATAAAAAAGAAAACCATAAAATTTTGACTTGAAGGATATGTGTTAGATATTAAAATGGTTGGCTCATATGAACCTGGCTTTGGAATAAATTTTTAAATAATGATGGTCTTATGAATGAATGAGGAAATTCTGGAAGAGACTGAAGAAAATTGGTGCTGTTTCTTTCTGAAATATTTGGCGAATTTCACCTGTCATCTCAATTGGATCTGGACTCTTGTGAATCAGTTAATTACTATAATTTCTTGAGGGGATTAGTTATATTCAGGTTGTTTTCTCTTTCTTGCAGTGTGTTTTTAAAGGAGTCAGGCTATTTTATCTAGGTTATCAAATTTATAGACTTAGAGCTCTTCCTGTGCCTATAGGATCTGTGGTAATGATTTTTATTCATCTTTCAAACTAGGAATGTGTGTTGTCACCAGAATATGTTTATCAATTTTGTCAGTGTTGTTAAGAACCAGCTCTTGGTTTTCTTCTTTGGCTTTATTAATTTCCTATATTCAATTTCTTTTGTTTCTGCTCTTATATTTCTTGTTTCTTTTCCTCTGCCTATTTTAGGTTATGTCTTCTCCATTGCAGATTATTAAGTTGAAAGCCCAGATCAATAAATTTAGATATTTTTTCTAATATGGAAATCGAAACACCATGTATTTTCTAAGTACTGCTTTTGTTAAATGTGAAAATTTCTCATAAATGATTTTTAAATTTTCATTTAGTTCAGAATGTTTTTGAATTTTCCTTATATATGTAATTTGTGTCTGCATTCTATATGTCATTTAGACATGTAATGCTTATTCTTCAAGTATTTGGAGATTTTTCCAGCTACATTGTGCTTCTCTGTATCTTCGGTCTCTATAGTTTTGGAGGCAATCTTTGCCCTGGGATTTCACATTTCTGATGGACTTAAGAAAGCTTATTGATTTCTCAGTTTGTTCTGCTTTCCAGTTGTTAAGATGAAATGAACACTTCTAAGCCCTTTAGGTGCCAGACTATAAACAAAAAGCACTTTGTACCACCTATACATTTGTAAGGTTTTAAGATTCACGCTGCAGAAAAAAACTGAATCACAGCTTGTACTGGCTGCAAAAACCTTTTGCTGATGTGGACCTTACTTAAAATGTACAGTCCTATAAGTCATATACTAAACAGTGGATTAAGACAATGTTTTAAATTGTGATTTATGTTACCTCAAAATCCATATAATCCCAACAAGAATTCTACCTTCTAATGCCAAGAGGTACATGGAGCCATAATTCATCCTTTACCTAAGAAAAATTGCCTTGACATGTGAATTCAGATGAATGGACTTATAGGAAATGTACCTATGTCCTATATACACAAAGTTTATTTAGTTTTATTGCTGCCATTCATTTGTTTTAGCAAAGCATCAGGTGTAATTGCCACCTTGACTTGACTTGAAGCTATCAATGTATTGTATCAATTCATCATTCTGAAGAACTTCAAAGTAATAAATATCCTTGTCAACTGTATTGTGGCAGAAAGTATGAACATCAATGAAGCCCCAGAGAATGATAGTAATTTGGACTGCTCTTTTCCCCACATTAAAATAAATGACTTTTAGTTCTTTGGGAAAAACATGAGCAACAATGATGACTAGAACACTGTGATAGTTAATCCTGGGTGTCAACTTGACACACCTGGCATTAAGATCAGCTGAGATCATCTAAGAGATTATTTGGATAATACAAAGATCAGCCTTAGATCCCATCGGAATCTCTATAGATCCCATTGGAACCTCCCAGTAGTGGATGGGGGAGAAGAGAGATTTTCCAGGAATCCTTCTCTAGCCTCTCAGATGAGTGTGAGCCTGTCTCCAGCTTCAGCCAGTCATGCCATGGTGAAAGGTTGTGTTTTCCCTCTGGAACCCTAAAGTGAATGAATTTCCTTTTCTCCCTTACATTATTTGACTTTGAATGCTCTCTCAAAGCAATAGTTAAGAGTAACCATTAGAAGCACTATCAAGGACCCAGTTTTGCTGGTTTCTTCTAAGAAACATTGAAATCCATTTGTTCTGAAGAGCCACTCAAGCCATTTGGCCCTTGATTTAAGACCTGATCTCTGTAGGTATCCATTCAAAGGCCATAACAGCACTAACATGAAGCCTGGCTTTCAGCTTTTAAAATATTAAATTTGCACTACTTAAAGGAACAAGAGGAGGGAAATTCTTATTTATGAGCACTTATTATCACTAATGCCAATCATAATCCTAAAAGATACCATCCCAAATGTTATGATCTACAGATCAAAATTTCTAATGGATAAAATTCCCCAAATCAACAGTGAAAGATAAAATCTAGAGTTGAACTCCTAACAGTTGAAATCTTGAAAACTGCAGTTCCCAATGGTGGTAATAGTGGTGGTTTTGTGTGTGAGTGTGTGTGTATGTGTGTGTGTAGAAAGAGAAGGAAGGAAGGAAGGAAGGAAGGAAGGAAGGAAGGAAGGAAGGAAGGAAGGAAGGAAGGAAAGTGATGAAATCTGAGGAGATTTTAAGTGATTATTTAATTATTAATTGAGTACACATTTCTTTGGTTAGAAAATAATTATATGCCTGATGCCATAATAAAGTGCTTAATGCAAAGGTGTTACTATTCATTCGCCATTGTCATTTCCTCTTAATTTCTATTCTGTCAGTGCATGAAGGATGTTTCTGTACACATTCAAAATAGCATAGAGAAAAAGGCAGAGGAGGGGAACTTTTGATAGAAAATGCTGATGTCAGTGTGTACAAAATCTTAGACGAATTTCAAAAGAACAAGACCAAGTATGAAATAAATGTGAAGCGTATTCTTTGAAACAACAATAATAAAGAAGTCATTCATATTGACATAAGAGAGGCTGGAGAGATGGCTCAGGGGTTAAACCTTAGCCTTGTAAAAAGAAGGTCTTAACTTCAGATCCCAGATCCCATGTAAAAATGCCAGGAGGAAATGGTGGTGGCCTGTACTTGTGAACCTGGAAGGTAGAGCCTGGAAAACTGCAGGAAACTACAGAGCAAAGCAAAGCAGAGCTACAGCAATCCAGGGTAATTCCCAAAGTTACCCCTGGTCTCCACAGGGACACACAGTGCTCTCTGATATACACACACACACACACACACACACACACACACAAAACGATAAATAAATGAAGACATAATATTGACATAAGAGTTCAGAATATACTCAGTGATTGTTATTATGTGATATTCTTTGGGGAGACACACAGAAGTGGTTGCAGAGGGAACTGACTGATCAAACAGAGGATTCCAAGTACAGACTGGTAAATCAATTTTTAGTTCAAAATCTTTGATTTCTGCTCAGATCTTAGATATTTCTTCCTGTGTTCTATTTTTAGGATTTATTTGCTCCTTTTTTCCTAAGGCTTTCAGTAGTAACATTAAGCCATTTACTTGGGGTCTTTCTTTTTTTGTGATGTAGGTATTTAGTGCTATAAACTTTCTTCTTAGAAGTATTTCCCATGTGTCCCATAGAAATTGGGTAAGTTGTGTCTCCATTTTCATTGGCTTTAAGGAAGTTTTTAATTTCCTATTTTTTTTCATTTTTTAACTCATTCTTCATTTAAAAATGTATTATTTAGCTTCTATGAGTTTGTGTAGATATCTACTTTTGTTGTAGATACCTACCTTTATTCCATGATGATGAGATAGTACACAGTGAATGATTTTAATTTTTTTCTGCATATATGGAGATTTGATTTGTGTCCTACTATGTGGTCTATTTTTGAGATTCTCCCATGAGCTGCTGAATAAAATGTGTATTCTTTAGTGTTCAGATGAAATCTTCTGTAGACATCTGTAAAGTCCATTTGATTTATGGTTTCATTTAACTCCAATGCATTTGTATTTAGATTTTAACCTGTTGACCTGTCCAATGGTGTGAGTGGGGTATTGAGATCTCCTAATACTACTGTATTTATGTTGATTAGTGTCCTCTAGTATTTGTTTGATGAATTTGGATGTTGGAATTTTCCCTCTACTAAGATGTAGAATCCATTCACATCTCATATATATATTTTTTAATTTGAAGTCTATTTTGTCTGATATTAAGATGGCAACTCCTGTTTGCTTGGCGTTTTTTTTGAGAAAGTGTTTATCTTTCAAGGTGAGGTATGGTTTTTGGAGGCAGAGAATTGGTGGGTCATGATGTTTGATCTAACTTATAAACTTCTGTCTCTTGATTGGGGAGTTGAGCCACTGACATTTAAAGTTGTTAATGAAAGGTGTTTAATGGCTCCTGGAATTTTGTTGATATTGTGGTGTTTGCCTTTTTTGGTCTATCATTTAGCTCTTGTGCTAATATTATTTATTCCCTTTAGCTTCTTGGATGTGTTTCTCTTCCATCTTGTGCATTTCTTCCAGTATTCTCTGTAGCTCTGGCTTAGTAGCCATATAGTCTTTTAATTTATTTTTGTTATGGAATATTTTTCTTTCACCTTCTTTTATGACTGACAGTTTTGCTGGATATAATCATCTGGCATTTGTGTTCATTCAGAACTTGTATTGTGTCTCTCCAGCCCTTTCTGACTTTTACCATTTGTATTGAGAAGTCATTTGTTATTTTTGATTAGTGTACTTCTGTATATGACTTGTTCCATTTGTCTTTCAACTCTTAAGATCTTGTCTTTAATGTGTATATTTGCTGTGTGGTATCATATGCCATTGAGTGTTCCTTTTCTCTTTTTTTTTGTCCTAAGTATTTGGTGTTTGTATGTTTCTTTTTTAATTTTTTATTATTATTTATTCAATTGTGCATATGTGCATGTGTGTACATGTATGTGTGTGTGTGTAGAACCATGGACGAATTCGGGAACCATCATGGACCACCTCCACCTCCTCCTTGTTTACTCTGTCCCCGGATTCACAGATTCTGCCTTACCAGGACCAGAAATGCAGGCCGCCCCCGCTTCTGCCCAACGTCTATACGTGGGGTCTTAGGATCTGAACTCAGGCGGAGGCTTAACCCCTGAGCCACCTCTCCAGCACCTGGTGTCTGTATGTTTCTTGAATCAGGATGGGTATTTCTCTTTTTAGGTCAGGGTAATTTTCCTCTATTATTTCATTGATTATACATAATGGATCTTCCTCTTGTGTGTCTGTTTTATGATCCATATGTTGGACCTTTTGATGGTGTCCCAGAGTTCCCGTATGTTCCATTCAAATGTGTTTTTCAGTTAATCAGTTTCTTTCATTGACTTAAGAGGCCCTTTTAACTTATCTTCTAGTTCTGAGACTGTCTTCTACGTGATCAGTTCTATTTTTGAGACTCTCCATTGAATTTTTTATTACACTGTTTAGATTTTTTTTGTTTCAGTGTAGTTTCAATCTTTTTTTTTTTTTCAGTGTTTCTATGTTTGTCTGTAGATCACTTTAGTTTTTTTCAGTATTTCTAGATCTGTTTTCAGGCTCTCTATTTCATTCTATTTATGTCCTGTCTGTTTTTGTTTTCACGGATTCCTTTTCTTAGTTTGTTGCATTCTTCTTGAAACGTATTTAGGCATTTATTTATGTTCTTTCAAAGGCATTTGAACATATTTATAATCGATCTTTGAAGTTTGTTGTCTCGATTATTGTTCTCTTGGATGTTTTCCAATGGGCTGCCCTCTGCGGTGTCTGAAGCCTTGGATGCAGTGATCTTGGGAGGAGATAGATTTTTTTGTATTCTTGTGCTTTTTTTTTTTTTTTTTTTTCCTGGGAGATGTCATTTTTAGGATGAATAGATGTTGATTGTATGTTTATTTGAAGTCACTCTTGGATGTTATTTTTCAGCACTTAGATGATGTTGGTAGGGTCTAAGTTTTTTCCAAGGTGTTTGGGCCTTCACTTGCCAAAAAAAAAAAAAAAAAAAAAAGTAGTGATTCTCGTGTTGATGCTTCTCAGATGGTTCTTCTGAGGTGACTATTAGGTTGTCTTGTTGTGTTAAATCATCTACTTGGACTTATTTTCTGTATGTGTGTGATTAGTGGGGAGTGGGGAGGTGGAGGCAGAGCATATAAAGTGTGCCCTAGTGGGGGCCACCCAGGGCCTGTGGACCTGAAGAGAAAAGCCTCTGGCCCACAGCCTCACCAAATCCACAGACATGCAGGCAACGCAAGAGCTGGGGATGGCTTCTTTGCTTTTGAGATAGTGTCTCACCATACAGCTCAGGCAGTCCTGGAACTTACTCTGTGTTGTGGTTACAATGGAGTGTCGATTTGTTTGGGTCACACTGTTTGGGTCAGACTTGTGAAGAATCAATGGTTGGAGCAGCCCCTAAATAATTGCTTAATTGATGTGGAAAACCCAGCCCATAATCGGTGGTGCTTTCCAGCGGTGGACCATATAATAGGAAGCGCAAGAAGATGGACTTATTCTTCCCTTATCCTGTATCAACTTGCTGTTGAGTCCATTCTTCAAGCATTGTTGCCTTCTAGATCACGGTTGCCTTCTTTCTTGATCCTGCTGCTACTACTACCTCTGTCCTTGCCTGACTCAGAACTCTGCCCTTTCTATCTTACTGCTGTTCCTGCTGCCTTCGGAGCCTGGCCTCTTAGGCCTTACTGCTGCAGTTCATCACTGATGTTAGAGACCAGTGTCTCCAACCCTCCAGTGAGATAGAGACTCAGAACCTTCTTGGGATCCTTTGGGGTTGTGAGACATTCTAGTCAAGAAGGAAGCAGCTACAGGCGACTACTTTAAAGGGCACTACTTTTATTATGAGTTGGTTTAGTAAAGTTACTTATATATGTACATACTATTGATTCTGTTCTTACAGAGAACCCTGACTAATACATTATGCATCCAAAGATGGTCTCAAATTTACAGTCTCTCCTGCCTCATCTCCCAAATGGAGAAAAATGCATGTATGCGAACACTTTGTTTCTGAGTGATTTTTTTTTCCCCAGAGGTTAATCTTTTTCTCACAATATTTTAAGATATTGCTCTTCTGTCTTTCTTCTTGTACTATTTCTAAAAGTCTTTTTTATTAATGTCCTTTCTCCTTTGCTGTTGCTTTTGGTATTTTATTTTATCACTTATTATTTTTTTAACATTTTTTATTATTATTTCCGCTCATACAAACTTAGTAGGTACACCGGTTCCCGCCTTCCCTCCTCCTCCCCCCGACCCCCCTTCGGCCCCCTCCCCTCACTCCTCCCTTCCCATCTCTCAGTACTTCCCCCCCAATCCCGGGAGAATCCTTTAATGTGCATGCCAGACTCTCCTCTGGGCCCTCCTCTCCAATGACATACAAGGACCCAGTGGTTTATCACTTATTTTAAGCCACATGATTATGTATGTTGATAAAGTTTTATCATTTATCTTGTTTTGACTACCTCAGTAAGTCCCTTTAATTGGTACATTTGTAATTTTAGTCAAATTTGTATGTTTTTAGGCTGTCATTTCTTTAAATAAACTTTTTCTATTTCCACTTACCTTTCAGGATTCCAGTTGTATGATAAAAAGCTACTTTGAAATTGGCACACAGTTCACAGATGGTCTGGCCTAGCTGGCTTCAAGATATTTAAACTTTTAGATACTTTGTGTTGCTATGATTTCGATGTCATTAATCTTTTCCTCTGAAAGGACTAACATTTTTATCCCATTCAACAAAGTTTTAAAAACTCATCTAGTCTGTGGTAACTTAGTGACAGAAGCACTTGACCAACATGCCCAAAGCCTTGGTATTAACCTTCAGCATGAGAAAGAAAAATCTCTCACACTGCATTGTTCCATGTATAGAAATTCAACTTGTAATTTTGATATTAGAAAAGATAGCCCATCTTGAGGAAAAGAAAAAACTTTCAAGGACATTAATTTCATTCATATTTGCTACCTCAATTTTGTCTTATTTTTTCCTTTCTGATTAACTAAATTGGCAATTTAAGAAGGAAAGTTACAACCTCTAAACTTCTTCTCAAACAAATTTGTGCATATAAATTTTGAAATATCCAAAATAATGCAGAAATGAAAAACATCTCCCATGAGTTTTGAAAAATATCTTACAGGTATAGAACAAAATTTAAATAACTTTAAAAATTATTTTTAATGAATCAGTTGATGATTATAAAAAGATTTTGGCAATATAATAAATTAATCAAAGAAATAAAGGCTAATTTTACTTACCATATGATAACACTTATGCTCTAAAAATATCATGTGTTATTCTTGTTGGAAAAAGTCTAAATATTTCACTTAAAGATGATTAGAATGGGGGCTGGAGAAGTGGCTCAGGGGTTAAGCCTCCGTCTTGCAGGCGGAAGGTCCTGAGTTCGGATCCTAGACCCCACGTATAGACGCCAGGCGGAAGCGGGGGCGGCCTGCGTTTCTGGTCCTGGTGGGCGGAGCCTGTGAATCCCAGGGCAGAGTAAACAAGGAGGAGGTGGAGGCGTTCATGGTGGTTCCCGAATTCGTCTGTGGTTCTACACACACACTCATACATACACACACATGCGCACACACATACACTTACAATTGAATAAATAAAAAAAAGATGATTAGAATGGAACGCAAAATTAATACACAATTAGTTGTGTGAGCATCTGAGACCTGAACGTTTACCTTAAAATCCTGGTAGGTACTAGAGTGGGATCAGCAGGAATTGAATCAGTCTAAGTCAAGAGAGGGTGTGGAAAAGCCAAAAACCAAATAGAATTTGTTATATGAACCTAATTCCTTATATACCACAAAACAAGGGAGTGATGTCTTTACATTGTGCAAAGGGGTGACGTCAGCTATGGCAGACAGACTACACTTGTAAGGTCAGCAATATGTGGGGCCACCACCAAAAATACAGCCCTGCCAATCCTTAATTGTATTAAATATGCCCTAATGGACTCATTCATTGTGGAGAAAGAACTGGCTACTATTATGTACAATGATGATACATGATGTACAATTAAAGTGATAAAGCTCTGTGTCCATCCTTCAGACATGCTAATTAATGTCCAAATGGTTTCCAAGGAATGGAAAGAGATATGAAGGAAACACTTCTGCTCTTGATCTTGCTTCTAGACAGGACAAGATCCATACCTGCCACTTGCGAGAAAATCAATAAAGGTTAGCCTGTACCATTGCTCAGCAAAGTAGGCATACTGCTACTATTAGACTTGGAGGGATGATCCTGGCATCTGTTATACGAGATGGGGTCTTGAGCCTCTGTGCTCCCTAGCATTGCATGTGTCAAAGAGATTGTGAGAGAGACATCATGAAGGGAATTCCACTCATAAAAACCCCTAAAAGAAGTAAAACACAGAAAAAAGCTAAACAACTAAAAATCAATTTAGTTAAGAAAGTGCAAGACATCTTTTTTTGTTGTAAATAAAAAAATCCTCTGAAGGAAATTGATGAAGAAGCCAAAAAAATTGGAAAGATATTCCCATATTACAATTACTTTTCATTTGCTATGAAAAAAACACATCACAAAAAATTTTGAGGGAAAGTGGGGTTCATTGATGCTCATGGCCCTAGGTTTCAATCTATGAGGGCAGAAGGGTTGATATCTGTATCATGAGCCAAGAGAAATGGCTTTATCATATCCACAAGAAGAACTGAGAAGGTAGTATATCTTCTACCTTACCAGCCTGCCAAGTTCTAGACAATTCTCTTCCCATCTCATACACCTATCCAGGGCTGAATCTTCCCACATCAATTGGATAATCTACCACAAGCTCACATACAGGCTTATTTTAACTAAATAACTCTTTGCAGGTATGTCTAAAGGTGTAGTTGTGAATTGTAAAGTTGACATTGGTGATTAACTACCACAAAGATTATCCACACTGCCTAAATTGATTTAACGGTTTAGTGTAATTCCCATCAAAATATTCATGACACTTTGTAAAATCAGAAATACTACATTAAAATAATCATGGTAATCTGTTCTCTTCTGCTTTCTCAAGCACAACAAATAAATATGCTGTCATGTGCATAAAGACAGATACTATTGTCTTAACATCTCTGTGACACGTACATATGAATTTCCATAAAAACTTTTTTGAAGTTTTTAATTAGTCTAAGAATTTATAGACGTTTGTCAAGGTTATTATGAGCTCTATACCAGATAATTATATTACAGATAATTTGCACTATAAATATTTTCATTCAGTCTACTAATAATTTCTTCAATCTTTAATTATAAAATGATACTGTGTATAATTGGATATCATCATTATACATGCAGAATAAGTAAATGCTTCTTAGCATATACAAAATACCTTTCAAGTCTTTAGAAAATGAAGGTAGATATTTATTGTAATGATAAAGAATATCAAAAAATCTATATAAGTTGGTGTTTTGAAACAAATTAGTGTAATAGAAAAGATTGTGGCAATATGAAATAGTAAAAACATGACATTAGAAATGATAAAACATATGTAACTATGGATACAGCAGAGCCTAAGGAAACAAATAACATAAAAAGCAATTTCCTTTCAATATTTTTTCAAGGCTAAATGAAATACATATATTTCTAGGAAAATGTAACTTACTTAGGAGAAAGAGAAAAACTGAGAAATCTAAAGTCACTGAAGAAATTAAAGTAATATTTTAAATTGCTCTAATAGCAAAAATGAATAAACGACAAGTCTCAGCAACTTTTGGAAATTTGAGCAGTATTTGAAGAGTTTACAAGTATAGAAAAAAGAAAAGAATTGGGGTAGATTATAATGTTGTCTCCAACTTTTCCTTCACTTCCTAGGATAAAATGTTTCTCAACCTTTATTAGTTACTTCTTTTATCATAGTGACTAAAATACCATGATATAATTTGAAGGAGAAAGGATTTCTTTTGGCTGGTGGTTTCACAGCAGAGTAGTGTACATCCTGGGGAAGAAGAAACTAAGAAATAGGTTATAAAAATAGGCAAGGGCAAGAGAGAGCCCAATGAGGTGTCTCTAGGCTTCACTCCCATCTCATCATGACTCCCTGTTAATGACACCGCGTTATGGATGAATCCATCAAAGGATCAACTCATTCATTTGGTCAGAGGCCTCAAGACCTAATTGTCTTTGGAAATGTTACCACAGACACACTGAGGTATGTTTTATTAATTTCCTAGATGTTGTAGTTATTCTTTCTGCTGCTGTAAGACAATACTTAGGTACAACCTAAAGGAGAAAAGATTTCTTCACCTTATGGATCCAGAGGGGACCACATAGTCTATTATGGTAGGAATCCCGTAACAGAAGAAATGGCTGGAGGCATAAGCAGGAAGGCAGTTCAGATGAAGGCTGTTCTGGAACTGCTTCTGATCAGCAGTTTACAGCTGATCCACTGAGCACAAGAAGAAACTAAGAGGAAGCCAAGCTGGATCACTAATCCTCAAGGTCCATCCCCTGTGACCTCCCTTCCTCCAGCAAAGCTCCGCTTCCTAAAGTGCTACAACCTTTTCAGACATTAACATCTGCTAAAGATACAAACACATGAGTCTATGGAGCACAGCTTGCATTCAAATCATAACATTAGGCATTTTTTAATCTAATCAAGTGGACAGTCAAAATTTGGCCTTTCCAATAACTTTGAGTTTGCAAAGGTGATGACCCGTGGAATCCTTGCTCTTTAATGTGAGTCTCGGAATAAGAAGACATATGTAACCCCGATGAACACGGCCTGGTCCAGCTTTACAGCTGGCCCACTGAGGCACAGGCAAAAAGCAAATTCACAAGCTACTGACATTTGTAAAGTATTTGCTTTCAGAATGTAAATTGACTAAATACTTTCGTGCTTATTATACAATGTCTTAGTTTCACATTTCACTGCTATAATGACCCAAATAGCTTAGGGGAATAAGGAATTATTCCTGATTATAATTCTCTATTACAATTGATCATTATGGTAGGAGGCTGATATTAGCATCAGGAGCCTAAAGCATTAGCCACCCCATATTAAATAAAGTCTCCTATAGGCTTGCTCAGAGTCTAACATAACTAAATCATTCTCGATATGTGTGCCTAAAGTCTTTGTTCTTAATTGTCAAAGTTGATACCTGTAACTAATTACCACTTAAATGGTAGTAAATCTTGAAATACAAATATTTATTTGTATTAATAGTTAATATGATTGCTTCTGCAGAAAAACCAAATACAGCCTATAGATTAAAAATTGGATTAGTACCAATAACACCTATCTGAAATTCCAGATTTCTTTCTAGCATGTAGCACAGTTTAAGATCATTAGCCTAAACACGAAGAACTGAACGAAATGAGAAACAAAACAGTGTGATTTCAACAAAGGAGTTAGGATATACAATGAATCATTGCTCCCAAATTGGAAAGATAAGTTGGTGACTGTGGAGACTCACAATTTATCAGGTTAGAGATCCATGAGTGGAAATGTCCGTGGGAGTTGGCGCCAGGCAGGAAAACTTACACTGACTGCGGGCTCAGTGTGACTGAGCCTCACGATAAAATCTCCAGGCTGGCACAAATGATTCTTCACACTTTGTGAGTTTCACCTTTACGAGTTCTACCAGGAAGCCACAATGAATCTAGGGAGACTTCATCACACATGCAGCAGGGGGAGGGGTAAAGAGCATCATGAAACACTGCTGAGTCTTAATAAAACATGGCCTTAAAAGAAACATGTTTTTCTTTTCTTTTCTTTTTCTTTTTTTTTATTTGGTTGTTGTTTTGCTAATACAGCCTCACATAGGCCAGGCTGAATTCAAGTGCACTATGTAGCCAGGCTAAAATCAAATGTAGCTAAGATAACCTTAAACTCCTAATCTCCCTGGTCTCTTCTTCCCAAATTCTGGGATTATAGACATGCATATTATGCCAAACCCTAAGAAAAACAATTTAACCACATCTTAATTTATTGGTGTTTAATCAGAATCTCACCAACTTGAGAAAAAGAGTCATCCATTCTGTACCAAGTAAGGTGAAGAAAAACCTAAGATGCACTTGTGAAATTTACAGTTCAGGAGCAAAGACAGAGCCATGACCACAGGACTACAGAGCTCAGCACCTCCTCAGACATCTTGTCTCCACAAGATGAAAGGCTTCTGAACTGGAAAACACTGTGTTTAGTTTTCAACAAAAACAGAAAAATGGAAAAATTAATTCCTCCAGTTTGACAAGACAGAGCAAACATGAAGACAACACTCAACATTACAGTGATCTGGGAATTACAATCTTGGGAACTCTGAACAGAAATGATTAATATGAAGACTGTGGTGGGAAAAGTAACATCATGAAACAGATAGCATTAAGTGAAATAAAATGATCTAATAGAATAAAAATGTTAGAATAAAAAGATACTCTCAGAAATAAAGAATACTTTTTATAGGATATGTTAATAGCCTAAACATGGTGAGGAAAGACTCTCTGTGATTGAAAATAAATAGAAACTCTAAAATCAAAAAATAGAGAGGAAGCAATTGAAACATGAACAGTGAGAAGGAAAAGTTAAAAGTTACAGTGTGGTAAATTTTATTGCAAATTCTCTATAATAATTTGAATGAGGGATACTATGACATTTGGTTAAACCCATAGGCTACATGTCACCAAGAATGAACCCTAATGACCATTGCGCATTGTAGGGGAATGTAGGGGAATGTTGATCAATAGAGAAGCTATGCGTATGTGAGGGCGAGGAGTTTATGATAATGCTGTACTTTCTTCTTTGGTTGTGAACTACAATTGCTCTACAGATGATCTATCAGAAAGAAGATATTGGATAGTGAGGTTTTACATATGACCAAGGTACATAAATTGGTTGCATATTTCTTTTTTCTTATTTATTTATTTTTTTATTTCCACTCATACAAACTTAACAGGTATACTGGTCCCCCCTTCCCTCCAACCCCCCATCCCACTTTGCCCCCCACTCCCCCTTCCCTCCTCATCCCCCAGTGCCTCCCCCTCCCATCCCCGAAGCATCCTTTAATGAGCAGGTTGCATATTTCTGTACCACCAATAAACACCTAGAATACTTAAATAATTTTGAAGATTTTGCTTATTGACTCTGCATATGTATATAATATGCACATATGGTTAGGTTTTTCTACTATGTTTCCATTCACACACTTCAAAAATGCTTTCACTCTTTAAATTGTACTCTAAAAATAACATGATGTACAGGGGCAAAGTCTACACAGAACTGCAATCAGGCAGCTAAGAAAACAATAGCAAACCTGGCAAAAATATGATGTATTTTTAAAGTATTTAATGAACTAGGAATATAGTTCCTTAGTAAAAACACTTGTCTAGTATGGGTTGAAGCCCTAGATTCAATTACTTGTGGCACAGAAAAAATGTTATATTATTTTGATATAAATAAATTATTAAACGAAGTTGGTGGAAGATAGTTGCCTTATTACAGAAACCATCCTTACCCTCCCCACCCCTGTGGCTTCTGACAGTGCCCTCCCTTCGCTGTACTTACAAGCAAACCCAGTCTTCCCCTCCCTGCTCACTTCCTACTTCAGTACCGTACTGATTCCTGGCACATAAATTAAGCCTCCCCATGTCATATAATGAGACGCTTCCCACCATATTCTGCGAAAGCTATAGAAGTTAAAAATTCCCCGGGGCTTTCTGCAGATTCCCCCTGACCACACTGTGTATGATCATGATATCTGACTCCTTCTACTTTAAGCTATCATTTCTGTTTTAACGCTCTCTCACCTTGATGCCAACTCACAGCCCTTGTAGGCACAAGATTCTCTGTGCTAATAGAATTCCTATCATTCCTGGACTTCACAAACCCTCATATCCTTTCTAACAGAAATAATATAAGGGAATCATGAGTTTGACAAGGGCAAATAATGAAGATTGAGGAGAAGCACAAAGTAAGTGTAGAACAAAGCAGTGTCTCATTCCATTTTGTGCTATTACGACAAAATACTCAAGGAAAGGTAAGATCCAAAGATCCAAAGTTTTGCTTGTCTATGATTCTGGCAACTAGAAAGGTCCAAGTAGCCAGTTATATCACACATGGCTGAAGAAGCAAAAAGGAGACCTGCTTCACCCAGAGGGTATGTGGGATGATATCGCTTCAGAACAAACTGCTGTCACAAGGATTAATTGGCTCCACATTACTTGCGTAAGTTTATTTCTCAGGAGAACCCCTCCTCCCTCAGCCTCATTTCCCTGTCTCTTATAGTTCCTACCACCTTAACACTGCAACTCTGTGGATCCATTTTATATCCCATGAATCTTGGGGGTAGATGCAATTACTTTTTTTTTTTTTGATGTGCAACTATATTCCGAATCAAGCAAATAAGGAGAGAAAAGGTTCTTTATTTGACTTGTGGTTCCAGAGGGGAAATTTTCCATTATGTCAGGAATTTACCTAGCAATAGTCAAAGCCTGAGGCAGAAGCAGGAGGTTAGTTTGGTCACTGCACCATCAGGATACAAAGAGAGCAAGAACAAACTGAGAAGGAGCAGAGTCAGACTATCAAACCTTGAAGGCCTGCAGTCCTCCAGCCAGTCTCTACCTCTTAAAGGTGTTACAACCATCCCAAATATTGACACCAGCTAAGGATTTAAATGTTCAAACTATGACAGGGAAATACACTCATATGATATCCAGCCAAATGACTAAATGAAGGAAAGATAAAGGGACATTGCTTACAATTCTGTAATCCTCCATTGCTTCCTATGTTCAACTATGTTCATAGCCTTCATGTTCAGATGTTTCTACTTGGTGATGAAAACACAAAACTGTTGGAAATATTAATGAACCAATGTGCCTTCATTCTGAAGGACCAACATAGTTCTGGCATGTCTAATTATTTATGATTTTTTTTAACATTTACAAATGTAAATTGTAGTAAGAGAGACTCTACCTAGGAACAAATGAAAGTTTTTCAACAACAGAATTGAAAAAAATTGCATGTCATTAATTAAATATTTTTTAAAAAGAGCTTAATAAATGACATTTTAGAATTTGTTAATTAATATGAAAATTCCAAATTATGGAGGTTTTCCAGATGTATGCCTGAATGCAAAACAATGAAAACTATAAGAGAGCTCTTTAACAAAAAAATTAAAGAACAAATACCTTAAAGGAGCCACACTCAATAAGTAGAAGGTGGAAGGCCATACCCTATTGATTACTAAAACTTACATGAAGTTACAGTAATGAAGAAACTATCTAGCTTGTGACAGCAACACAGTATTTGGCCAATGGAACACAACAGAGGTCCCAGGAGCAGGTTTAAGAATTTATTTATGGGGCTGGAGAGGTGGCTCAGGGGTTAAGCCTCTGCCTTGCAGGCAGAAGGTCCTGAGTTCCGATCCTAGATCCCAGTTATAGACGCCGGGCGGAAGCGGGGTTGGCCTGCATTTCTGGTCCTGGTAGGGCGGAGCCTGTGAATCCCGGGGCAGAATCCGTTCCCGAATTCGTCCGTGGTTCTACACACACATGCATACATACACATACACACACACGTGCACACACAAGCACACACGCACAATTGACTAAAAAATAATAAATAATAAAAAAGAATTTATTTATACTTAATTTAAAATAATAAGCCTTATAGACCTTTGTAGGAAAAGAAATCTAATTCAGTAAGTGATACTGGAGTAATGAAATAAAAATGAGAATAACTCTATTTATCATCAGATTCAACAGTCAATCAGTGATGTAATGGTGAAACTAAAAAAGGGGGAAATTAAACTTCTAGAAGATAATATTTCTGACATCAGGTGAGAAAGGATTTATGAAATAAGGGAAATGAAAATAAATCATAAAGGAAAAAATGAGAAAATTTTGTTCCATAGGAAATAATAATTTAATTCCTGAAAAAAATCTAAGAAAAACATATGGATAAATCAGTAAGTATAAAAACATGTCTGACATATGAAATCACTCAAGTACTATTGCCAATTCAACAGTAAAAGGTAAAAGAACTTAAAAAGAAAGACAAGAGTAGGCATGTCACAGTAGAGCAAATGCAACTTCAGTAACAATCAGAAGGACATTTGTATCATAAAAAATGTCAATATGTCTTCATAGTCACAAAAGTTAAAATGTATGTGTAATAGTTCATCTTCACTGTCAACTTGATTGCACTGAGGGATGCCTAAGAGATTAGCCTTTGGGCACGCATGTGAGTTTCCAGAGACAGATGGTGAAAGCTCTGACCCAGTCAGTCCATGATGGGTTCAGATTTTGAGCAGAAGAAAGGAAGATGGTGGGACTGTGAAATGGGTTGGTTAGCTCAAAGAAGAGGTGGTAATTGTGTCCTTTATTTATTCATTTATTTGTTTATATGTTTACATTTTTATCAATGTTTAATCTTCTTAATTACAAACATAATGGATGGCTGTTCCTGACCCTCTTGCTCTCTCCTCTTTTCCTGCCTGTCTGCTTGTGTGAACCATAGAGTTTCCTTTTGTTTGTTTGTATTGGTATAGACTCAGGTCTCTGTGGGAGATTAAGTAGCCTTATCTTGGGTAGACCCACTGATAGAGGTACTTTACTTCACTTGCCTAGCCTTAGCCTCTAAGGCTCCACCCGCATGTAATTATTTCTCCTTAGCTCTTAGCTAGTCTATGGGGGAAAGTTGATATATCAATCAATCTGTTGAGGATGAGTCTCATTGTGATAAGTTTCTGGCTGCAGCAACCCTATCTTTAATGGAATGACTTGGCCATCCATGAACTTTCCCACCTTTAAGCTCTTACAATCTTACTAATCCTCTTCCACAAGATTCTCTGAGCCCTAAGATGGGGAGAGGTTTGGTTGGCCTGATTCTTACTAAGTATTTTAGGGGTAGCCAGTACTCTTGCTGGTTGTTGTTATTGTCTATTTCACTGCTCTTTCATTCCAATAGTCTGTGCCTTGTTTGGATGTTGATATCTTTTCTTTTGTTTGTAGGTGTTGTAAGAGTTTGTTTGATAACATCGAACTGAACGTTTAATGTTAGAATCTTCTTGTAAGGGAGAGCATACAGCATCTGTCTTCCTGTGTCTGGGATATTTCATTCAGTATGATTTCTTCCAGTTCCATCAATTAACTAGCAAATTTCATTAGTTCATGTTTCCTGACAGCTGAATAGTATTGCATTGTATATATGTACCACATTTTCATTTGTCAACTGTTGGACATCTAAGTTGGTTCCATTTTTGTTATTGTGAAAAGAGTGGCTATGAATATGGTTGTAAACGTGATTCTGTTGCAGGATGCAGTGTTCTTTGGGAATATGCCTAGGAGTGGTATAGCTTGTTTTATGGAATTTCAATTTTTAACCTTTTTAGGAACCTCCAAATTGATCTCCAAAGTAGTTGTATGAGTTTACAGTCCTAGCAGCATACAAGGGTCCTCCTCTCTCCACATCCATACCAGCATTCACTGTTGTTTGTGTTTTGGATTTTGGTCATTCTGACCAGAGTGAGATGATATCTCAGGGTGGTTTTAATTTGAATTTCCCTAATGACTAGGGAAGTAGAACATTTTTAAAAATGTTTGCTAGACATTTGAATTTTGTCTTGTGAGAAGTTTCTTTTTCAGTTCTACAGCCCATTTTTAAAATGGGGTTGTTAACTTCCTTGGTATTTAATTTATCAAGTTCGTTATGTATTCTGAATATTAGACCTCTGTTGGATGTGTGGTTAGTGAAGATGTTCTCCCATTTTGTAGGTTGCCTTTTTGCTGGCTAACAGTCTCTTTAACTGAACAAATCATTTTAATTTCATGTAATTCCACTTGTTTAGTGTTGTATTTATTCTCTGTGCCTTTAGTTCCTGTGGAGGAAATGTTGATCAAGGCCAAGCAATCTGAGCTTTTCCCTATTTTTTCTTATAGGAGTTTTATACTTTCTGGTCTAACATTGGGATCTTTGATCTTTCTGGAGTTGTTTTTTGTGCAGTTTCATTACTCTGCATGTAGATATCCAATTCTACCAGCAACATTTGTGAAGATGCCGTCCTTTTTCCAATTTTTTTGGGGGGGGAGGACACGTATGTTAAAAATCAGATGACTCAAGGTATGTGCACTCATATTTGGGTCTTCACTTCTAATCCATTTGTCTATACCTCTTTTTTTTGGAGCCAGTGCCATGTTGTTTTTAATACTATGACTTTATAGTATAAGGTATAGTGATAACTTCCACTGAGTTTTTATTACTCAGGATTATTTTAGATATCCTGGGTCTTTTATGTTTCCATATGAAATCTGAGATTGTTTTACCAATTTCTGTGAAGAATTGGGTTGGAATATTGATTGGTATTGCATTGAATTGGTATATTGCTTTAGATAGAATGGTCATTTTGACTATGTTAATTCTTCTGATGCAGGAGTATGGGAGTTCTTTCCATCTCCTGGTGTCTTCTGTATTGTCTGTTTTTCTTGTTTTTCATATCCTCGGCTAGGTTTATTCCAGGGTATTTCATTTTTTAGGGGTCATGATAAATAGTATTGTTTATGGCAGGTCTTTCTTGCTTTATTTTTCTTTGGTGAATAGAAAAGCCACTGATATTTGAACATTGATTTTGTCAATGCTATTCTACTAAACTTAGTTACAGAGGTTTTCTAGCAGAATTTTTAGGGTCCTTGAGGTATAGGATCATGTCATCTATGATAAGGATAACTCGATTTCTTCTTTTCCACATTGCATCCCTTTTCTCTCCCTCTCTTGTCCTATGGCTAAGACATCAAGTATGATGTTGAATAGGAAAGGTGAGAGTGGGCAGCCTTATCTAGTTCCTGATCTGAAAAGGAATACTTCCAGTTTTTCACCATTTAAGGTGAGTCTTGCTATAGTCTTGTATATGGTCTTTATTATGTTGATTAATGTTCCTTCCAACCCTATTTTCTCCAGGGTCTTTGTTATAAAAGTATGTTGGATTTTGTCAAAAGCTTTTTCAACATCAGTTGAGAGAATCATGTGATTTTTATTTTTTCATTGTTCTTACAATGATTTTTATTTACAGACTTACATATATTGAACTAACCTTGTATTTCTGGAATCAACCAAACTTGACTATAGTGCATGATCTTTTTGTTATGTTTTTTGTGTCCAGTTGCTAGAATTTTATTGAGGATCTTTGCATTCGTGCACATCAATGAAATTGGTTTATAGTTTTCTTTTTTATTGTGTCTTTATTTGTTTGGGGATCAGTGCAATGTTGGCATTGTGGAAAGATTTTGGAAGTGTTCCTTCTTTTTCTATGCTGTGGAATACATTAAAGTGTGTTGGTGGTAATTGTTTTTTAAATAGCTGGTAGAATTCTGCATTGAATTCATAATCATAATTATATCTATAATCATAAATAAATCCATAATAATAGTTACTGCTTCAACTTTATCCTTTGTTATAGGACTATTTAAATAATTTAATTGTCCTGGTTTAATTTTGGTGTGTTATATGTGTTTAGAAATTCATCCATTTTTTTACAGTATGATCTTATGATTTTCTGAATTTCCTTGACATCTGTTCTGATAGCTCCTTTTTCATCTCTGATTTTATTAATTTGGGTTTTCTCTCTTGTTCTTGTTAAGTTTTTCAAGAATCAACTTTTTTTGATTAATTCTTTGTATTGTTTTCTTTGTATCAATTTCAGTTCTCTCTCCTCTGATTCTGCTTATCTTTACAGGTCTACTTCTTTTGGGGTTGGTTTGTTTTTGTTTTCTCTAAAGCTTTAAACTGCATTGTTATGTTATTCACTTGTGATGTTTCCATTTTTTTCATGTAGGTCTTGAGTGCTGTGAAGTTTCCTTTTAGGACCACCTTCAGTGTATCACAGAGTTTTTGATATGATGTGTTTCCATTATTGAATTCTAGGAATTGTCGAATTTCTGTTTTTACTTCTGTTCAGACCCATCCTCATTCAATAGCATGTTGATAAGTTTCCATGAATTTGTGTATTTTTCTGGTGTTTGCCTTGTTATGGATTTCCATTTTTATGATAGAGAATAGGTAATGATTTCAAATTTCCTGTATTTGTGGAGGCTTGCTTTGTATGTAATCTATTTTGGAGAAAGTTCCATGGTGTTCCTTTTGTAAAACTTCAATAATTAATTAATTAATTAATTTCATGTGTGTATATGTGTATGTGTATATCAGAGGGCACTGTGTGTCCCTGTGGAGGACTAAGGGTAACTCTGGAAATCATCTTGGATTGGTTCTATCTCCTTTTTTTGCTTTGCTCTGTGTTTTTCCAGGACTCTGCCCACCAGGCCCTGAAGTGCAAGA
Organism: Typhlomys cinereus; assembly: GCA_023101885.1. Taxonomy (NCBI): domain Eukaryota; kingdom Metazoa; phylum Chordata; class Mammalia; order Rodentia; family Platacanthomyidae; genus Typhlomys; species Typhlomys cinereus. Next base: position 2,929,909 of record JALPQD010000033.1, read on the forward strand.
TGCACCCATTTCTGCCTGGTGTTCTTTTTTACATGGGACCTGGAATTCAATCTCAGAACCTCCTGCTTATTAGGCAGTGTTTTAACCCCTAAGCCATCTCTCCAGCCCTAGTCATGTCCTTTTTGAAGACTATGTTTTGGTCTTGACCCCTTCTTATAATACTTCTATCTGTGTCTTGGCTGCTATGAGGTAAGCAAGCAATTTTTCTCCTCCATGTCCTTCTCTCAATTTGTTCTACCTCACTAGTGGCTGAGCGATACAGACAGCTGAACACAGACTTCCACATTTCAAATTGTGGGTCAAACTAGCTTTCTTCTTTTAAAATTGTTCTCTCAGATATTTGTCATGAGAAAAAAAATCTAATAGTCTGGTAAACCTTGTGTTAGTATGTTTGCTTTTTAAGGCTGTTACAAAAATACCACAGTTAATAAGACATTTATATTTATTTACAGTTCTGGCTTGAAGTACAAAGTTAGTGTTATGGATTGACTCTGAAAAGTTTTCCAGAGTCTTATGCCTGAATACTTTATCAAAACTAATGGTAGCATTTGGGTGGTTCTAGGACATTTGGAAGGTGGAGCCTAGCTGATAAAATGCAGTTACTATAGGCAGACTTCATATAATATACCTGACCTCTGGGTTCTCTAGCACTCTGTAACTCCTGGTCTTCAATGGTGTGAAAAATGTGTGCCATATGCTCCTACCACCATGAACCAAATCAGTCTTCCATGCTTTCCCCTCCATGATGGAATAAAATCCTTCTGAAACCACTAGCCAAAATATAACTTTCCTTCTTTAAACTGATTCTGTCAGTTACCAGGGTTATAATAATGGAAAAAGTAACATAATTACATTTTTGAGAGGATTAGTGACTACTGACACCTCCATTCCTGATTTGCATATACCTGTCATACCACTGTGTCTTTTCAAGGCCTTTCCTATTTGTGTTTTTGAAGAGAGAGTTCTATGGTGTCTCTCTTTTTTCCTAAATAGACATCAGTCCTGTTGGATTAAAATCACTTCTTAATAATATAATTTAGAACTAGTTGCAACATTAAAGGGTCTGCCTCCAAATACAGTAACATTGGAAGTTAGTATTTCAGTATATGAATTTTGAGCTACATAGTTTCAGTCCATAACAGTAAAGATATGAAACAGCAGGGACTCATAATCTTCTAGAGGTGAGGTGTATGTCAAAAATTGCTTCTATTATTTTAGAAAACATTTTGAAAACAATCAGAGAATTGAAGCTGTGCATTCCCTGTGGCTTAGCAATTCCACTCTCTAGATGAGAAACTCATAAGGTGGCCAGATTCAGAAAACAAAACAAAACAAAAGCAAACCATGGAATACTTAGTTAAACTTAAATTCACAGGAGTGGCAGATGTAGTATGACTATTTCACAGATATTACATGTGACATATTTATTAAAATTAGTTATTTTCAACTAAGTATTATATATTTATTTGATAAGCCCAGCTATATAAAAAATACATTCAAGATTGATCACAGGCGGTTTGATTGTAATACAAAAAAAGCAAACCAACAGCTGGAAATATCCTCCCACTGGTCAAGTGGAGAAGGTACAAATATTTTGCGTGTTATTTAAAAGTAAACTGCATTGAAGTTCCTAGATGAGTATCATAAACTTGACACCAAGAGAAAGAAAACAAAACTCAGAAGAAACCATACACAGACTGACCCTGCCTACACAACTTCTAAATGGTATAAAAGGATCCACTTCATTGTTTACAAGTTGAGGTGGATGCCAAAAAACAATGCAGCAAAGCAAACAAGTTCACAATAGTGACTACTCTGGGGAGAAAAGGTGTAGATGACATGTAGAAACAGAGGGCACTGCAGAAGCAAGGGTGATATTTTCTTTCTTCTGAGCATATGAGTTTATGCTTTAATTTTAAAATTTTAAACACACATCCTTGCATATATATGCATATGCCCACATATATTTGCATTCTTTTGCATGTCTGAAACAACTTCATAATGAGAAATCAGATCCTGTTTAATAAAAGTTTACCGAATGCATTGCATTAAGGATGTTCTGTATTCATTTATTTCTGAGCTGATATACCGCAGAAGATGTTCAAGGCCTATCGATTCATCACAGACCATAATCCCCTATTTTGGTATTGGTGCGTTTACTATATGCATTTACTTGTTTTGTTGTGTGTCCTAGCACACAATGTAGGTATAAAGAACATGCAGATGGTGAACACTGTGATTATTCTTAATGTCTCTGAGATATAAATATATTGTTATAGGTAATCCAGAATTGAGTCTTGGTATGATTTCAAATATATTTTGCTGTACAAATTTTCATTGTGAATGCACACTGTTCCTTAAGCACTCCAAATCACTTAAGTTCAATTTTTGTATTCATGATCCGGAAATATATTTTGTCGTGAGGAGATAATAAAAATAGCAACAGAATAGACAGCATCCAGCATCCAAGTGCATTACATGTAATAAGGGTAATTACTGTTTTGTGGTGCTTTTGTTTGTGCATCTATGTATAATGTTGCAAAATATGATCTTTCAGTATGCATTGTGGTAAAAAGTTTTGAAAGCCTCTGACATAGACAACTTTATTTTTTCCTTTCTAGTTAGGCTTTGCCTAATTTCCTTATATTTGGACTTTTAACAAAACTATGAAATGTGAAGGCAAAATAAATAATGGAAACTTTTCTGTTGTATTACCAATAATTCAAATTTTTATTCTCCCAAACTAATTCCATTAACTTTTCCATTATTTCCCATCATACTGATGAGCAATACCTATTCTTGCATAAAGCTTGCATTATAGCCTTTTGCCTGTTCGTTCTCTTTGAGACACCATTGTCAGGACGTCTTCTGAAAGAGTCTGTTGAACATGTCTATTGGTCTCTTATTTTTGTTTGTTAATTTTTTTGTGTAGTGTGTGGGTATGTGTGTGCATGCATGCATGCATGTCTGTGTGTATGGATGTGTGTGTGTGTGTGTGTGTGTGTGCCAAAAGGCACTTGAATGTGTGTGCCTGTGAAGACCCAAGGGTAACATCAGTAATTGTTATGGATTTCTCTATGTTTTTGTTGCCTCGCTCTGGGGTTTCCTAGGCTCTGCCTTCCAAAGCCAGAATTGCAGACTGTCACCATTTCCATCTGACATTTTTACATTAGATCTGAGGTTACAAACTCAGGTCCTTTGGCTTGGAAGGCAGAGGCTTAATCCATGGGCTACTTCCACAGACTTTGTTGTTTTTTCCCCCCAAATAGTGTGTGTGTGTGTGTGTGTGTGTGTGTGTGTGTGTGTGTGTGGTATCATAGTCAGATACAGGTGTCAATTTAATTTTTGAGGGTTCAAGTTCTGGACACAATTATAGAGAATTAATAGTTGAGTTAAGTTCAGAGTGAGTCTGCAGGAAATTGTCTAGTTGATGGGGAAGGCCCAAGCCATGGTTGGTGGAACTAGTGCCTGTGCAGGTGAATAAGATGTAGGGAACTGGCTGAGAAAGATGGCACACTTGGCCAGACATGCTGGTCTGGGAAGTAAGGATTGTCTCTCTCTCAGCTGTTAAGTGGATATGGTATGGTCAGTTCCCTTGACCATTGGTATTGATGTGGGCTCTCCTCGTAAGCTGGACTATGAGCTCTTATGGAAAATGATAAGAGAATAAATCTATTGTCCCCTTTTACTGTTTTGTCATAATTTTACCAGTAGTCATGCAGAGTAATTGCTACTGTGGGTGTATGAATGTGTATGTATTTTTGTGTGGTATGCATGTGAGTGTGTGTGTGTGTGTGTGTGTGTGTGTGTGTGTGTGTGTGTGGTGTGGTCTATGTGTGGTGTGTATGTATGTTATATACCTAGAGTATGCATTTATGTGTATGGAATGTGTTTGTGTGTGTTTGTGTGCACACATGCGTGTGCATGCATGTACTTGATGTTTAGGGATATCCATTTTTCCCTGAGTTCTGGGTCTCCTAATTCAAATTATCAGGTTTATATAGTAAGTGCTTCCTGGGGCCATCTCGCCATCCTCAACTCCCAAATATTTTGATTGCAACCCCTAGACTTTTTTAAAGGGCACATGGAAGGGGTTGCTTCTTTGAGTACAGCCTCCTGTGACTTTCTTTACGTTTTTGCACAGCAGACAGAAGTTCATTTCACATACCTTCCCAAAGCTCTTCTTAACCACAGCTCATCACAAAACACTGCTTTCGTTCCCTTCTCATTTCTCCCAGCTTCCATCACCTGTGCTCACTCACTGACTCTCAAAAGGCACTTTTGCATCAGGTTTCTCTGTCGTTGCCTCTTCAGACAACAGCTAGACTTGAACTATAACATCCATTTGCTAGTTAGTGTTGACCCCCAGTACTGCAAGCTCTTTGGGGTCATGGAAAGAGGTCTGCTCACTACATCCTTTCAACACTTGGCCTACGAGGGTTGACTGGAAAAGTACATAAATTCCAAATTCGTCATAAAACATTAATTCTGAAAAAAATTTGGATCTGATCCTCTGTAACTAGCTATTCAAAATTTATCTGTTAATTGGCAGCTTCTATGAATATGCACCCTTCAGTGATAACAGCAGCTCTGAAACAGTTCTCAGAGCTATAGAAATAAGCAATGGAATTACACGGCAGTGGGTTGTTTAATCTTTTCCAGAATCATACTGATCCTATCAGTGGATGGAGGACTCTCTCCATGGTAACATTCCCTTGAATACAAAAGCTCCTAGCACTCTGAAAGCAATCACTCAGGGATGCTATTCCTGCCAGCTCCAAATCCTGATTAGCTGGGAACTTGGACTGAAAAGAGTGCCACAGAACAAGTGATACCTCGTGTTCTGCTTATTGATGAGATGAAAACGCAACCCAGCTGTGACCTGTGGGCCTGCACTGTAGTCCTGGCTGTAAAGACTGGTGCACAATGCTTGCTCTGAGCAAGTCCCAAACATGGACAATATGTTCTTTATTTGGGGATGGGGATGTACTAGTAGAACCAGTTGATTCTAATGCCCTTTGCCCCTGATTAAAGCTTCTGTGTCCCCTATTTACATATGAATTTACAATATTAGGGTAAATATTAGCCCAGTCTCTAATACTCAGAGAGACTCAGGGTTACTAAGACATGCAAACACTTTTATGAATATGGAGGGGAGAAAGACAGGAAGTGTCAACAAGAAGTTATTGCTACAGGTTCAGTACTATGGTACTAAAAAGCTGGCAAATATGAAGGAGCTCATGGGGAGTTTTGCCAATAACTAGAATGCTGATAGCTGTCAAGACATCCACAGTCATATTACAAGGATTAGTTTATAGGAGTTATCAGTACTTAAACTATGATAAGGGTTTTTAATAGATGAGAAGTACATGCAATCCTTTCTAAAACATAGACGCTAAGTCAAGTGTATCCAAATCAATTATTGGAGTCTATGTTTTGGAAAAACTTACATTTAAATCAGGACTAAAGATGGTCGTGGAATAGCTAAAATTATTTTCATGGTATGATTTCCTTAAACCCATACCAATATTCTGTAAATAGCTAAGAAGAACCATGACATTAAACTTCAACTCAATGTGTTACTCTTTTGTCTGTGTGGGAGTGTCTCAGGCTTCATTTTCCTTTTGTCAGAATTTTGAGTGTTACCCTGTGTGTGGCAATGTTCATGGGTCCTGATCAAAGCAAGTTCTCAACTCTTATGGATATATTCTAACGGAAGAAACAAGACAACAATAAACAATAAGCTCACAGAAAGAGTATGTGAGAAACTGTCATTCAGAAAGCTGAGGATGATATGGCATATAATGAGAAAGATCGGATGATATATTGATATTTTGTACACACTAGCAGAGGTAACACACAAAACCGGTAAAGAATGAAAAAAGGCAAAGAAAGCTGACCATGCAGGTATCTGGAAAGGAATATTCTGAGAAGGTAATGGCCACTTTAAGCAAACTTAATTTGCTCAGGGAACAGGGAGACCAGCATGTTTAGTTTGTTGAGTAAGCTAATGCAATGAAATATGCCTGATGCATTACAAGAGAAATTTATTTTTATTATACAATGTTTAAAGACAGAAGCAATATCCCTGCCGTATTGAGACTCCCAGACTGAGGGTAGTCAATTATGCCTAACATGTGACTTGCTTGCTGTCTCACCATCCCGGCCTGCTCAAACTGTGAGCCAAAATAAACCCATGAAGGTCAACTTGCATATTGATGTTCAGTAGATGATAGAAGAGAGTATGGAGAAATTAGAGAATGTTTAATAGACCAAACTTAAAAAATCAGATAAAAGTAGAAAATAGATCATGGGTGACAGACTACTGGAAAAACTTTGAGTTATATGGCAAATGAGAAGAGAAGAAATTAGAAAAAAATGAAGAGATGAGACATATTTCAGTGATCATACTTTTTATTTGATACAAACACATATCACAATTTTCAATATCACATAAGAAATATACACACAGTTTACTCCTTAAAATAATCTCAAAAAAAGAAGTGATTTGTGATGATTTGAATCTGAAATGTGCCCCCCCTTCCTCCCCGGCTCATGTATTTGAACACTTGGTCTTCAGCTAGTGTTGCTCTTTTGAAAGGGTCTCAAAACTTTTAGGAGTTAGAACTTTGTTGGAGGAGGCGGATTGCTGGTTATCACTTCCTGTATGCTCTCTGCTTCTGGACTGAATGAGGGGTCATCAGCTCCCTGGTGTTCCTGCTGCCGTGTCTTCCCTTCCTAATGGGCCAGATCCTCTCAGACTGTGAGCAAAATAAACCCTTCTCTTAAGTTGCTTTTCATGAGGTGTTTGGTCACAACAATAAGAAAAATAACTAGTACACTCCTATTATCCCAATTTTATGAAAGAAGGAATCAATATACAAAAACGGTTGATAACTTGCCTGGATTGTAGAACTTCATGGTTGGCAAGATATAGCCCTGTGGTTTTGGAGAATTGCTGAGAGAAAGGAAGCGATGTGGTTTTGCAAATGTTCCCATGCACCTGTCATTGCTAGCAGTGATCTTAGCAGTATCTCCTACAGGTACATAAGTGACTCTGTCATTTTATCCTGGGCCTGCCCTGTGCAGGAATGATGACCAATGAAGCAACCATACTGTGTGCTGCAGATGGAACAAGGCTAATGAAATCTGGAAGGGAAATTTGCAGCCTTAGCCCCTGTCCTTGCTGCTCCCCAACAATGTCTTCCTTTTGCTTCCTCCTTTCTTTTTTTTATTATTAATACATTTTTATTATTATTTCAGCTCATACAAACTTAATAGGTACACCAGTTCCCTCCCTCCCTCCTCCTCCTCCTGTACACCCTGCTCCCCCTCCCCATCCCCCTCCCTCCCCATCCCCCAGTGCTTTCCACCCCAATTCCCAGAGAGTCCTTTCTTGTGCATGTCTGATTTTCCTCTGGGCCCTCCTCTCCGATGACGTACAAGGACCCAGTGGCCTTTCCCTGAACCCTTTCCCTTGTTCCCATTAAGCATAGGAACACTGTTGTGGCTGCCAATCCCTTGCCTCCAAGGATCTTGGTGCCTTTAGCAGATGCTAGACTTTGTGAGGTCAATAGTGTGTTGGACAATGTGCAGGGCATGTAAAGTCCAATTATGATTGCTTCAGCCCTAACTTGTATGGAGTATCTTGCATACCATTGCTCCTCCCATCCTTTTGCTCTTACAATCTTACCGCCCCCTCTTCCGCAAATGTCCCTGAGCTTCAGGATGGGGAGAGATTAGGCTGGCCTAGTTCTAGGTGGTTGATATAGAGTCTCTGAAGTTCTGGATTGTGGTTTGTTGATTTTCTTTTGCAGTTTTGCTGCTCCTGCAATGCCCTTCACTCCATCCTGGTGGGCATTGTATGTCACCCCCTGGCCAGAGATAAAAAGCTGTTAAACTAGAGTCTTGTGATAAAAGCACATTCAAAGGTAGATGTAATAAAAGAGGGAAACCACAGTGAGGGATCGGTCTATCACCCATCTGCAAAATGGTTACTTTTTATCTGCCAGACTATATGCCCTCCTCTTCTGGTGAGATCATTCCCCCTCAGTAGTAAATGATCAGGAATGAAAGTCTGTGAACTTAATCAGAAGTCTCATTACTTATTTGAGTCCTTGATGGAGGCCTATTTTCTCTGCTGTAACATGGTCCCCTCTCTCCTTGTTTCTGGTGTGGCCCTCCTACCCCATCCCTCCTGTTCATAATCCTTACAATTACTGTATTGCAGAGATTTTTCTATGAGTGTCTCTAGGTGGGCTGGGTGGGTTTAGTACTAGGAGCCACCTATTAGGGAGTACATACGGTGCTTAATTTTCTGGGTCTGGGATACTTCACTTAATATAATTGTTTCTAATGACATCCATTTCCCGGCAAATTCCAGTAATTCATCATTTTTGATGGCTGAGTAGTACTCCATTGTATAGATGTACCACTGTTTCCTTATCCACTCATCAACTGTTGGACATTTGGGTTGATTCCATGACTTTGCTATTGTTAACAGTGCTGCTATGAACATAGTCGAGCTTGTGCTATCGAGGTGAACCTCTTCTGTATGGGGGGTTATTCCCAAAAGTGGAATAGCAGGGTCATATGGCATTTCAATCTTTAATTTCTTTAAGAATCTCCAGACGGCTCGCCAGAGTAGCTGTATGAGCCTGCATTCCCACCAGCAATGTAGGAGAGTTCCCCTCTCTCCACATCCTCTCCAGCATTTGTTGTTGTTTGTATTGTGGATTTTTGCCATCCTGACCGGGGTGAGATGATATCTCAGGGAAGTTTTGATTTGCATTTCCCTGATGGCTAAAGAAGTGGAGCATTTTTTAAGATATTTGTTAGACATTTTAATTTCATCCCTGGTAAAATTTCTTTTGAGTTCCAGGGGCCATTTTTTAATTGGGCCATTGGTTTCCTTGGTGTTTAGTTTTCTAAGTTCTTTGTGTACTCTGGACAGTAGAGCTCTATCAGATGTGTGGTTAGTGAAGATTTTCTCCCATTCTGTGGGTTGCCTTAGAGCTCGTGTGACAATCTCTTTATCTGAACAGAAGCTCTTTAATTTCACAAGATCCCAGCTGTTGAGAGTTGGTAGCAGTGACTGTGCCATTGGATGTCTGTTTAGGAACTGTTGGCCTAGCCCAATCAGCTTGAGGGAGTTCCCTATCCTTTCAACTATGGTTTTTATAGTCTCTGGCCTGATATCAAGGTCCTTGATCCATTTGGAATTAAGTCTTGTACATGGTGGCAAGTATGGGTCCAGCTTTAATCTTCTGCATGTGGAGATCCAGTTTTGCCAGCACCATTTGTTGAAGATGCTGTTCTTTTTCCATTGGATTCTTTGGGCCCCTTTGTCAAAGACCAAATGGCTGTAATTTTGTGGGCTTATATCTGGGTCTTCAACCCTTATCCATTGATCTGTGTGTCTATTTTGGAGCCAGTACCAGGCAGTTTTTATAACTATGGCTTTGTAGTATAGACTAAGGTTTGATATGGTAATACCTCCAGCAGTGTTTTTGTTACTCAGGATTGTCTTTGCTATCCTAACATATATGCACCCAATACAGGCCCCTCCACATTCATTAAGAAAACCGTACAGCGTCTAAAGCAAGAAATCAACCCCCAAACGATAATTCTTGGGGACTTCAACACCGCCCTCTCAACATGGGATAGATCAACAGGTCAAAAGCTTAACAGAAACACTTTGGAACTTAATCAAACCCTGAAAGAAATGGACCTTACAGATCTCTATCGAACTTTTCACCCATGTACCAGCCTTTTATTTTTGGGGCATGCCTATCTTTTGTGGTGAGATGGGTTTCCTGCAGGCAGCAGATTGATGGATTGTGATTTTTAATCCAAGTTTGTAATCTGTGTCTCTTGATCGGTGAGTTAATTCCATTAACATTTAGTGTTATAATGGAGAAACTATTTTTAATTCCAGACATTTATTATGTTTAGTAGTTTTTATAAGTATATTGCTTCGCTTTTAATGGTGTTATACTTGCCTTCTGTTCTCCTGGATATGCTTGTTTTTTTCTTCAAGCTTGAGTATCATTTCTAGCATTTTTTGAAGGCCTGGTTTGGTGGACATGTATCCCTTCAAGTTGTCTTTGTGCTGGAAGATTTTTCTTTCTCCCTTGATCATGACTGATAGTTTTGCAGGGTAAATCAGCCTGGGCTGACATTTTTGCTCATTCAATACTTGAAGTATGTCTCTCCAAGCTCTTCTTGCTTTTACTATTTCGACTGAGAAGTCATTTGTTATTTTAATAGGTTTACCTTTAAAAGTGACTTGTTTTTCTCCCTTGAAGCTCTCAGTACCAGTTCTTTATCTTGAATGTAGAGTGTTTTGACTATTATTTGCCATGGGGAGCTTCTGTTTTGGTCATATCTGTTTGGGGTGCAGAATGCCTCTTGTATATGGATGGGCCTCTCTTTTTTTAGATGAGGAAAGTTTTCCTTGATGATCGTTTGAAAAATTTCCTCAGGGGTGGTATTTTGAGATTCTTGCTCTGGTATTCCATGAATACGCATGTTGGGCTTCTTCAGGGTGTCCCATATCTCCTGGATATTTCTCTCAAGTATCTTTTTGGCTTTAACAACCTCTTCCATTGAGCTGGTTAATACTCCCACTTTATCTTCAAGATCTGAAATTCTGTTTTCTGCTTCCTTAGTTCTGCTGATATGACTCTCTGTGGAGTTCTGGGTTGAAGATAACTTGTCTTGCAGCTCAGTTTTAAACTCTGCTTGAGTCTGCTTTAACTGCTCTATGCCAGTTTTTGTTTCTTGCACTGTTTTTCTCAACTCCTCCAAGTGTCTGTTGTGTTCCTCTTCAAAGCGATTGATTCGATTATTTAATTCCTCCTGGATTTCCTCTTTCATAGTATTGAACATGTTAATGATCATATTTTGAAGGTCGTTATCCTGGATGAGGCTTTCTTGGCCATTTTCCATGGGTTTGTTCTGGTTGGAGTCTAACATTATGGGATTAATTCCTTCAGTGGGAGATTTGTTTACTTGAGTGTTGTTTCTCATAGGTTTGCACTTTGACTTTGGCATTGTCGGTTTAACTCTTAAGATCTTCTTTTAATTTCTGTGCGTTTTTCACTAAACTGAATTATTTCTGCCTGGGGTTTTGGGGGTGGGCTGAGACGGAGCTTACCTAGGTCGAGGTGAGTCCAGGTTGGACCCCGCGTGTCCAGGGCGGCGGAGTGGAGGAAGGAAGGATGGGGCATCGGCGGGCGCTATTTAACCTGGGGGACCTGGGGGCGGGACTGGGGCACAAGGGGGTGCCCTCTCCTCCTCCCAGGCCCTGTGTGTGGCTCTGGCTGGATTTTGGGAGGAGCTGGGTCCCTTGGGCGGCCTCTAGTTCTGGGGGTGGACGGGGACCGAGCTTACCTAGGTCGCGGCGCGGTGAGGCCTGGCTGGACCGCACGCGTGCATCCCAGGAGGCAGAATGGAGGGAAGGGTTCCTCCTTTCTGTATAGTTAAATTAATTCTTGCTTAGTTAGGCATGGCAGCACATATCTGTTATCCCAGCTTTCAGGAGGTGAAGGCAGGCAGATCAGGGGTTCAAGGCCATCCTCAGTCACATTTGAGTTTGACATTGCCTTAGGCCACACGAGAACCTATCTCAAAAATGAATAAATATTCCATTGTATATAGGTACTACATTTTCATTAACCATTCATCAACTATTGGACATCTAAGTTGGTGCCATTTTTTGTTATTGTGAAAATAGCTGCTATGAACATGGTTGTACATGTGACTCTGTTGCAGGATGCAGTTTTCTTTGAGAATATACCTAGGAGTGGTATAGCTGGGTCATATGGAATTTCAACTTTTAACCTTTTTTAGGAACCTCCAAATTTATCTCTAAAGGCATGTCATGAGTTTATAATCCCACAAGCAGCATATGAGGGTCCCCTTCTCCCCACATCCATACCAACATTTGCTTTTGTTTGTGTTTTGTATCTTGGCCATTCTGACTGGAGTGAGATGATATCTCAGGGTAGTTTTAATTTGAATTTCCCTAATGACTAGAGGGTAGAACATTTTTTAAAATGTTTGTTAGACATTTGAATTTTGTCTTGTGAAAACTTCTTTTCAGTTCTACACCCCATTTTTTAATGGAGTTGTTAATTTTGTTGGTATTTAATTTATTAAGTTCTTTATGTACTATGGATATTAGACCTCTCTTGGATGTATGGTTAGTGAAGATGTGCTTCCATTCTGTAGTTTGCCTTTTTGCTTGGTTAGCAATCTCTAATTAAAATCCTTTTAATTTCATATAATCCTACTTCTTTAGTGTTAGATTCATTCTCTGTGCCTTTGTGATCCTATTAAGGAAATGCTGGCCACTACCAATCAATCTGAGGGTATTCCACATTTTTTCTTCTAGGAGTTTTATAGTTATGTGGAATACTATTAATTTGTGAGGAAAGATGAACTAATGAAATTTCCTAGTAAATGGATGGAACTGGAAAAAATAATATTGAGTGAAATATTGTAGATGCAAAAGACAGATACTGCATGTTCTCCCTGACAAGAAGGTGCTAATATTAAATATTCAATTTGATTCAATCAAACAGAAACTCTTACAAAACCTACAAACAAAAGAAAAGATCTCAATACCCAAACAAAGCACAGCCTATTAGAATGGAAGAGCAGTGAAATAGATAACAACAATCAACCAGCATGTAGAGTACTGACAACCCTAAAATGCTCAGTAGGATGCTCCCCATCCTAGGGCTCAGGATATCTTGTGGAAGAGGGGTGGTAAGATTACAAGAGCCTAAAGATGGGGAGGTCCACAGTTGGCCAAGTCATTCCACTATAGATGGGATTGCTGCATACAGAAACCTTCTACAATGAGACTTATTCTCACCAGACCTGCACTATGACTGACATAGCAACATTCCCCCATAGACTAGTTAAGAATTAAGAGAAATAATTATATGCAAGTAGAACCTTAGGGACTAGGGCTAGGCAGGTGAAGGAGAGTACTCCTATGAGTGGGTCTACCCAAGGCAGGGCCACTTAATCTGCCACAGAGACCTCAGTCCATACCAATACAGACAAACTAAAGGAACCTTATGGTCCACACAAACAGACAGGTAGGAAGGTAGGTGGAAGAGGGATGGATTGGTGAAGGGGGAGAAGGGTAGAAAAGAAAGGGAAGAAGAAGGGAGGGTCAGAGACAACAACAGAACATGTTTGTAGTGAAGAAGAATAAATATTAATAAAATGATAAAAATGAATAAACATTATAAGTAAGTTAATGCATAAATAAATCCTCTTCCTTCATAGTATGGAACTTTTGCTTTAAAATCCATGTAACTTTATCATCATTTTTGTCAATATGGTTTCATGATTTATCCTCATGCTTTTGTGAATGTTTAAATAATGACATCAAAATGGATAATTTTGCCATCTTCTCTTATATACTATGAATCTGAAAACAAAATAAAGAAATCTCTGAGAATACATTCTACCAAATTCCATAATACATTAAATAAACATTAATTACCACTTCTAACCAAGAAATTCTAAGGACATCAAAAGATAACATTATGCATAATTTCTTTACTAAATAAACTTTAAACAATTTAATGTAACAATAAGACTCATGATAATGTGAGTGTAGAACACTATCACATACAAAAAAACAAAAATAAGCAAGATAAGGAAAAAATGTGAGCAATAGAAAATAATATTTACCTAACAGACCAGGATAAAGTAAAGCAGAGAAATTCAGGGTGAGCAACAAAATGAAAGTTTGATATGAAATCAAGGAGTAGTTAAGAAAATAACTCCCCCCAAAAGACACAATCCAAGAACTGTATAGACTGCCATGGTTCATGAACCCAGTAATGAAAGGTTGTGTATATAATATATGATATTGTAAAACAGTAACATTTATCAATGAACTAGAGTGATAAAAACTGAAAAAGAAATATGTCTCCTCAGAACTAGGCATAAAATGATTAACAATGTAAAATTAAAGTTCACATGAAATCTCCATTAAGCAAATTGACATTTGTCAGTGGATTGCTACAAAAATTTCGGCTAGCAACTTTTGTTAATAGAGAAACTATATATTTACACGTGGAGACTAATGCACATTCTCCACTTACATGATTTTCCTTTGCAAAAAAACAGGGATTTGAGTGGCTGAGGAGACAGCTTGATGAATAAAATACTTACAATGCAAATGTAATGACTTGACTTTGAATTCCTAGAGCTCATGCAAGTTGAATTTGGTAATCCCAGTGCTCTCACAAAAAGATGTGTGGGGGGAGAGGGGGAGAGAGAGACGGGAACCCCTAGAAGCTTGTAGGTCAAAAAAAAGAGAGAGACCTTGTCTTAAGATGGAAGGCGAGGACCAATACCTGAAGTTGTCCTCTATACTAATGCACATGAATGAACACACACACACTGAATAAATAAATACACAAATAAATAAAAAATTTAGATGTTTTTAACCTCTAATAAACTTGAATATCATATATTTAAAATCGAAACTTCCCTCTGGAGGACTGAATGGAGTATTTAATTACCTGCACACATATGGTAGCATTGCAAGGACATAATTAGTGTACTTTCACTTCATTTGTAAATTAAGGAGAGGATGCCTTTGCCAACCTGATTAGTGGGTCATGGACTTGGCTTCAGGGTGGGTAGTAAATCTAATGAATGTAAGAATATACTTCCTTTAATTAGTGTATTATTACTAGGAAATGATGAAATTAGGATATATTCATGGACTTAAAACAGTAATGAGCTTCATGTGAAATGAAATTACTGGTGGCCCTTACAAGCAGGCACTAACAAGTTTTAAACAGGAGTTATTCAATGCAGCCTAGATTTCTTATTTCAGATTTTGATTATGAAAGAAAAAAATATGTTTACATAAATATCAAAGCCTCTGACATACCAAATATGAGTATTTCAGATAATATATTGAAGTAGGAAAATTATGATTATACCTTCTATTAATATTTATTTAAGCGTCATTAAGAGTTTTTGCAGTATTTGCATAACTTACTACTATGGCAGCATTTATAAATGACTGAATGTACATTTTTCAGATTATGTCCTGAAACTTATTTAAATTGATAGTATACATATTCTAAAAAGTGTGCTGTTGTCTAACGTGATTTCCTTCTTCTGTACATTGATGTTTTAGTGTGACAGTGTACAAAGGCAACCATCCTACAGGAGGAAAGGAGCAACAACAGTTGAAGAGGAAACATTCTGACTGGATGTGATGGTCCAGACTGCTGTCGGCATCCATAGCAGATGGATGGCCCATCCTTCTTCCTGCCTCTGATTTCATTTACCATTGTAGGGACCATCCAGCGGGAGTGCAGTGTCCAGACATCTGGCACATCTAGCCTGGTCTCAATGTCTCTTGTTTTTGCCCTAGAACTGCCCTAAAGCACTTTCATTTAAGAAAAAGAAGTATCTAGCTAGGTGCAATTAAGTGTTACTGTCTAAGCACATTTGTTTTGTTAGGGAGTAGATGTTTACAACTATTAGATATTTATGATTTAACAATATGGTTGTCAAGAGAGGTTAATGGATGCTTGAACCCACAGTTAGTTCTGAATCATACATAAATTAAATTTTCATATATAGTTACAGTATAATAAAATTTAATGTATAAGTTAGGCTAAAGATTAGCAACACCAATCATAATGAAGCAATTATAGCTATACACTATAGTGAAAACTTTGCAAATGTGATCCCTCTCCTAAGCTGCATTATGGTGTGGTGTTGACTTTCAGACTGTGAGTTACTGAAACCATAAAAATGAAACTATTACTAAGTGACAACTACTATCTATGCCTATCTTAGATCATCCAGTGAGCTCCTTAAAAGCTACTTGATTTGGGCTGGGATATTGATGAATGGTAAGAACACTTTCCAAGCATGCACAAGACCCAGAAATGCACAAATAAATAAGTGTGTTTATTGTATGGCAAAGTGAACATCCATGTATAGAACTGATAAAAACTAAATCAGAAATTGTCTAATTTTAGCAGGAAGCTTCACAATAATGCACTGCCAATCTTTCTTATAGCCTCCTTAACCTGTACCTATTAAAGTATCTCTGGATGGGGTTCTGTTGCCTCATGAATAAATGAGATGATGATTTGGGATTTTTCAAATTCTTTGGTTATATTTTAGTCGATCTTACTTCTATGGCTCTTTGCATTTGCACACTGGTGAGTGGGAGACAGTACCCTCTATCTATTTTAGAAAAGCAAGACTCTTCTTGTTATCTTTAGTAAGCTGTGCTTGATCTTTCTTCATCTGTTCTGGATTAATTTCCAGCTGGTCGTCTAACTCCTGGACTATGTGCATTGAACATGTGTTTCATGACACTGTTGTGTTGTTGCATAAGTCTCAGGTCACTTGGTCTTCCTGTGATCCATCAGGGGCAAGCAGGGCTATACATCTATGATCTTAACCACATCTTCTGTTTCTACCATTTTGGACCCAAAGGAAATTTCCAGTCTGTAGAGATAATCCTTTAGGGAGGGCCATTTTACAAAATATCTGACCTGCACTCCTTAAAACTCTAAGTGTCACAGAAAACATCATGGTGACCTGGAATGTGGAACAGAACAGGATATTCATGGGAAAACTAATGAAATAAAAATCTAATTTAGATATCAGTTCAGAGTCATGTGCTAACATGAGCATCTTCATATTGACTTAATATATCAGAGTAATGGACAATGGTAACACTAGGAGAAAATGAACAGCGGGAGAAAACAATGTCTATTTTTCACAACTCTTCTGTGATAATATTCTAAAATAACTATTAAAAAGAACAAAGTGGTGAACAGCTGTAATAGTTCTTATTGGACATTTGAGTCCCTTCAGCTACAGTGCTGAAGTCTTCATGTTGTATCATGCTACCTGGCATTGCTCTGTGCTTCAAGCAGTGTGACAGGAGTAAACCGAACTCTAGGAAAGTTTTTAGACGATCTAGGCAAAAATTCCATGTCATTTTACTCCATGTGTACTTTTTAAAAGCAAATTTTTAGAAGGAATTAAAAGAGGAAAAGGCTCTCCTTTTTAATCATCTAAGTTCTGAATGATGACAAATCTTTGGGTCCCTAAAAGAGCATTTCCAGTCAGACCTGCCATTCAGCATATTTGTCAGGAGGACAAAAAATGAAACTGCATTGGCCAGTATAGTCTTTGGGTATTTAGGAACAGTTAGCTGAGTCTCTTTGATACATCTTTGGATACTTTCTTACTGCACTGTATTCCAGGTTGCCTAAGAGTCTCTTTATTTGCATCCATCTTGGGGATCATTTTTCTCTTTTCCTGCTTATCTTTCATTTGCGTCCAGAAGTATTTCCTTCTCTGGCTCTCATTTCTCCACCAGCTGCTTCAAACCTCACCTTCTTGGAGCTTATATTTTTCTTCTGATGCTTTTAATTTCTTCTGGATCTTTTTGGTTTTTTTGGGGGGGGGGGCAGGGAAAGAAACTTCCCAAGAGGGAAAAGGGGAAATCTAGAAAGGATTCTTTTGACTTGGGGCTGAGAATTAGCTCATAAGTGTGGCCTGAAATCTGTTTCTTCAGTTCTCAGCTGAATATCAGAAGTAGCCAAGAAGTAAATAAAAAAGATGGTGTCAGTGCATTCCACACAATTCTGCTAGTGTTCAGAATTGTCTTGGTCACATGTGGCTCCAGAGAACCCTATGCATTTACATCTGAACCCAAGGCATGGAGTAAGGATTTCTGGTCCTGGAAATCTCCTCTGTCTAGTGTCCTGCATAGTGTGGCAATTCTCACTTACTGTTTGGCTTAAGTGGAAGCTTTTGATCCATATCTCTTTATGATAAGAAGGTGCTAAGAATTTGGGAATATTGACTTTCCAACAACAAAGCAAGTCTGAGGAAAGGAAGCTGGGACCTGTTGAATACTTTTGCATACTCCAAATATAAATGCTGTATTTCTATGCACTTCCTCCACTTCAAGGTATATGTTGACATACTGACATTTCCATGCTTTTATTAATTGGCAATTAATGCCAAAAGTGAGGAGCAGACATTTGCAAAGAGGCCAATTAAAATCTACATCATTGTCAAATGCCTAAAAGCCAGAAACCCAGCAGGCAGAAGTCATGGCAAGCGATGTCCCACTGAGTGATTGTTCTTGTTCAAATCCTTTACAGCATGAAAACTTGTCAGGCAGCCTTGAAAATACTTTTCTTGGATTGATGTTTGTAGATTTAATACAATTTTCATAAGAAAAAATTAATCAAAAGCATTAAGCATATACACTCATACTTTGGTTCTAAACAGCTGTGGATGTTTCTTTTTCATAATTAAAACATAAATTAAAAGCATAATTAGAAATGATAAAACTTTAAGGCATTCAGTAATGTACCCTGTTTTTAGGCTGGGAAGATGGATCAGTGGTTAAAGTGCATGCCATGTAAGCAAAAGGGTAGGTGTTTGGATCCTGTGTAAACAGAGCCTGGGAATCAGTCAGTTTGCTAGCCAGTATAGCCCTCTAGGCAAGGTCTGGACTCAACTAGAAACCCATGTTCAAAAGAATAAGGTAGACATACACATGACAATGCAACAAAGAGAATTTTATCCTGCCCTTCTATGAAGGAATGCCATAATTTATTGCACACTTTGGACTTTCTCAGTAATATCTATATCTTGTTATTTAATAATGGTGTAGCCTTGAAAGGATACTTGTTTTATTTTTAACTACATAGAATTTCAGTTTTTTTCTATTTTAGGTTGTGGTGGAAGCACATGTTGTATTGTATCATTGAGCAAAAAAAATGAAGACATGTTTTCTTTGCTAAGAAATGTCTTTGCTGAGACCTTGTCCCCTGCTTGTTCTTCTTTTTGCTTGCTCTTTGTAGTTAGTTCCCTCAACCCCTTCTAGGCAAGTGCTGGGTAACATGAGGTAGAAATGTCCTGCCATTCTACCTGGATTTTTTTTTCCTCAAAAGATTGTTCATAGGATTCATGAGTTTTAAATAAAAGGGAGAAGGAAGAAAGGATCTTGTGGAAAAGAAAGACTTGAAAACATGGAGATACATTGATTTCTGTCCCTCTTCACAGATTTTCCTGTGGGTGCCAGAGGAGTGAAAGGAGAGACATGGGGATTCTGAAAGCAAGGAATATCTATGCTGATCTTTGGAAGCATCCAGACAGGCAGCAAAGCTCCAAAGAGTAAAGGATGCATGATTAGTGTGGGTTCATGAGATCCAAGAGGTCCCCCAGCTTTTAAAGGAAACCTGGAAACAACTGAGCATGGAAAACCTGAGAAGCCCTGTGGGTAGAGAGCATGCACATGCCAGTGATCATTAAACAAGGGCTTTCCATACCATTTCCTTGGTTCTCTGTCTGGCCCATGCACTAACACAACTCTGGGGTTAGTGGGGAGAAAGCCTGAAAATGACTAGAGTTTTCTATCAGCCTAAATAATGGGCATTAAAATAAAATTAGCAATGATTTTTTGTAATGCATATATGGAATATATCTTACAGATTTTTTCCATAAAGAATAAGACTCATACCTCATATGTAAAGTAGATAGTGTTATATTGGGTATGTAAAAGATACTCAACTGATATAGCCTGTTATTCTTATCAACTAATATTGATCAACAAGCACAAAAAGGATCATTTCATGGAAAGGAATGAGGAATTTTCTTGTGCTTCCTTAACTCTCAGCAGGAAATCACAATCTCTAAGAGACAAGTCTGGGTAGAGTGAACACATTTTTTTGAGCTCAACAGTTATATTCCCTTCTCATTATGATGTTTAACTGATTGACAGAATCAATTAAAGTGAGATATGCTTTAATGCCCTGCAGGTGTGAGAAGATAAACAGTAAATGAAAAAGATGCTATAGCTTGGATTCAAAAGCTTAAAGCTTGCTTCAGTTCTGATTGTTTACATTCTGTTTTTGCTATTTATTTCTGTTGATTCTAGCAGTGGTAGTCTTACATAGGTTAAAAAAGTACTTTTGAGTACATGATGCTTTTGAGTAGCTTAACACTGAAATTCAGTACCAAGGAATACGGTCTTGGTTACACACTGTATCTACAACCTTGGATATTCAGAGACATCTTTTAGCTTCCAGGAATGATTGTGTGCATTTTGCTCATTTTCACTTTAAGTGACCCTTGCCTGACATTTTCTCTAACTACTCAGACTTCACAATCTTAGAATCTGTTCATCCAGGAAACTGGGGATATGGCTTATTGGTAGAGTACTAAAATAACATGCTTGCATCCAGAGAAAAGGGTAATTATAGTTTTTTTCTATTTGAATTCTTTCAACATCTGTCTGGTCATAGTTTCCAGGCTCAGAATATTCTCTTGCATGATTAGCAAAGGAAATATAGGCACATATTAAGGAAGTAGAAGTTATCTTTGGCTGTCTCAGAGCTCATCCCCGATGTACAGTCACATGTTATAGAAGTCCAGGTTCCTGGAATATTTTTGGTTATCTCAAGTCTTTGTAATTCTAGGCTCCATTTTATGCTAAGGATGTCTATATACTTGGGTTTGCCCAGAATAGCTTTGGTTGGCTTGAGAAAATTATCCTGTTCATTTTTAATTTTTCACTGTCTCTGTTGCTCTCCAAGATAGAAATTAACTAATCTGATATAGTGGTTTGCTGTCATTATTGCCGTTAATAACAAATGTGTACTATAGATTTTGAACCTATTGCCATTTATGCTAATAGAGGAGTACTCTCTCTCTTAGATTAGTATGAACATAAGAAGGGAAGTGCTCTCTCTCTGTCTCTCTCTCTCTCTTTCTGTCTCTCTCTCTCTCTTTTGAGGCAAGCTCACATGTAACTCAAAGTGTCTTCTAATTTGCCTGCACTTCCCAAGTGTTGAGATTGCAGGCATGAGTCACCATGCCTGGTACCTTTCCATCATTCTTAACTGGGCTTATACTTTAAGAAAGTATATAAAAAGGGACAACATTTTTTTACTATCTCAATGAAGCATTTTTGTTTTTCCAAAGGTAATTGTTATTGCTTTAAAACAGAGATGAGGCATAGTAAGAAAAATTTAGTAGATAATGATTGGCATATGCTTCCCCAACCTCTGTCTTTTACACTTTTTACATTCTTTCTTTCCACCTCTTCTGTCATGTTCCCTGAGCTTTCTTTGTATGTGCATATGTGTGTGTGTGTGTGTGTGTGTGTGTGTGTGTGTGTGTGTGCAATCAAAGTTACTTGTCATACTTGCTCTTTACCCAGGATCCAGGGGTCAGGAGGCAAGATTACTGTAGAGCCTCGTAGTTTGGTCTAAGGGCTTTGAATGTTTTTTTCTGAAAGGAATAGAAAGTACTTGATGGGTTTTATGGTAGAGAGTGACAGAATCTTAAATTTTAACAAATCACGAGAAAGGAATAGATTCTATGGAGATCAGAGATCAATATTGCATTACCCCAGTACACAGTGGTAGTTGAAACTCTAGTTGGAGGCTTTGACTATGCACAGAAGTAGACACAATTGAGAGGTGTGTGTGTGTGTGTGTGTGTGTGTGTGTGTGTGTGTGTTGCACGTGATTAAGTGTACATGTATATGAGGATGTGTGCACAAGTGGACAGTTGAGTATGTGTGCTCATGGAAGCCCAAAAGACATAAGAGTGACATCAAGAATCATCCTGATCTTATTCTTGCACCTTATTGCTTTGCTCTATAGTTTTCCAGGCAATGCCTTCCAGATCAAGAATTACATACAAGACTCTGCCATATCTGCCTGGCATTTTTACATGTAATGGGGGGATCTGAACTCAGATACTTTTGCTTGTGAGGCAAAGGCTTCAACTACTAAGCCATACTTTGAAGACAGATGCATAAGACTTAGTAATGGAGCTGAAGGAGCAGAGAGGGACAAGAACAGTTGTGAATGTCCTATTTGTCTAATTGGTAGATGGGAATGCCATGCACAGAATACAAAGCACAGAAGGGAGAGAGATTACAAGGAAAGATCAAGAGTTCATTTTTGGACATGAAATACTTCCATGTCATTACCATACTCCTGATTTAATTTGCTTAATTAACAGTAAGATTTGATTTTATGTTTCTGAGACATTCAGGAGTACCCAGGCACAGTGGGGTACTCACATGCCTAGAATATGCTGCCCTCTTCCACTCTCTATTCACATCTATTTCCCTATCTCTTTCTCTTTGTATTGTTTCCTTCTCAGTCTTTTTCTTCCTCTTGACAAAGCTGATCCTCCTCATCAGGCTCAAATCTCATTGGAATATGAGCTGCTGGTTCAAGGCCCATTATTAATAAATACCAATAGAAAGACCTTTTGGAATGAACCTGTATCATTGTGCAGATCCAAATTACTTCATTGGAACCCCAGGAAACATGTTTTTTCGAAAGAAAACAGTGATGTTCTCAGAGGGGAAGGAATAAAACAGTAAAAAATGAGAAGTAGTGACTTTGTTTTCAGAAATGTTATATATAAGAATTGTATTGGGAGACTATTGTCTGTTAAAGATTTATCATGGCACATCTCTATACAAGGATACTTATATTTTCATTTGTAATAGTAGAAGATATGTGACTTTATAATCCAGAGGAGACATCTAGTAGTTAGGCCTTATTAGAAAGAGTGGTAGAAGTTCAGTGAGCTAAAGGTGCTTGGGGCATGAACATGATGACCTTAGTTTAATCTGTAAAACTGATGTTAAAAGTGGAATGAGAGAACCAACTCTACAAATTTATCCTCTGATCTCCAGGGTAGCTCAGTGACACATGAGCCCTTCCCTTATCAAATACACGCTGTAAGTAAGTAAGTAAGTAAGTAAGTAAGTAAGTAAGTAAGTAAATAAATACAACTTTAGAAGAAGTCAGAAAAAAAGTATTCTAAAAATAAGAAAACAATAAATCTTATGGGCATGTGGGGATAGATCAAGAAATACATGTAAAGCAAGACAAGAGAAAGTTTATAATTCTTGGAGATTAGTAATAAACAAATGAAAGTTATACACTACTGTATTTTTGTACATATTTAAATTTTAGTTAGTTAAATATAAAAATTTTAAAAAGTGTTAGAGATTGTCAACAAATAATGAGAACATACCATCTTTTCAAAGGACATTGAATTTTTTTCTTTATATTGCAACATACTGTTTTCATTCTTCTGTGGGTTTAGTACAGAAATCAGACAGGAATTGTTCTGAATTAATCCATTTTGATCAATAATGAACCAGTTATCTAGGTGAAAGTCCTGTAAAAAAATATTTAATAGAAAGAAACTAAACGTGGAAAGTAAACAAAAACTGTCTTGTAATTTTTTAGCAGGTTTCTTTACAAGATGGCAATACCATGAGTATCCTCACCACAGGACTACTAAGCACGAGACCTATTTGCTCTTTGATTATAATGTCTACCCAATAAATCCATGATTGTTTTGATTGAAAAGAAGACAAAAATTTTAAATGGAATGTGTTGTGCTGCTAGTTTAAATAACCTGAGACAGATTTCCTTTTATAAAAAAATAATATGGACTTCACCATAAGGTAAAACCAGAGCACAGTAAAAGTACATAAATAAATAAGCACATAAATGAATGAAGAAAGAAAGAAAAGAAAGGAAAGGGAAAGAAGGAAGAAAGGAACGAAAGAAGGAAAGAAGGAAGGAAGGAAGGAAGGAAGGAAGGAAGGAAGGAAGGAAGGAAGGAAGGAAGGAAGGAAGGAAGACGGCTCTCCACTTCCAGCAGCAGGTCTGCTTAGCTCTTGGGCTGAAAGTATCTTTTCCATGGTGTTTTATTTAGGTTATGCCTTTTAGTCTACCATAATACATAAGTTAATGCTGACAGTCCACTGAGGAATTGAATAAAATATTCATAATTTACCTTGGTTTATAGAATTGGTAAATGAATTTCCAAGATATTACCTAGGAACAATCTAAGTTTATATCTGAGATTACTTACTTACTAACCTTATGTGTTACAGATCTACATTTTCTGTTATATCCAGAGGTTAAACTCAATTTCTATGTGATGGATTGGTTATTTTTTGTTATATTGAAAATGACTTAAGGCAGAAGAATTTTTTGCAATCTTTAAGCTTCAAAAAGCTCACCTACAATTTCCTTAATTTTAATTTTTCATATTATTCCACCAAATAGGTTATGTGTATAAATATAGGTATACGTATATATAAGAGGGAAATAATAGTGCCTCATATATTAAAATTTTTTCATTGTTGACTGAATCGTTTTCTCTCAGTGATTGCTTCTGTGGCTCTTCATTTGTATAAAAATATTCTGAAGACAGAAGTATCATTGTGATTTGCTTTACTTGTCATGCACTTGTGTGAACCAAAAGGAAGAAGACAATCAGATGTCCTTTGAGTCTTGGCCACACTGCTGACCTTTATGCTCACTCTTAACTTCCTTTGTATTGATTGGAAGCACCACCTTGGAGGAAGATGATCTGAGATTTTTGCTGTTTATTGTCTCATTTCCTTTGTCCTTTGCTTGCTTAGTAATTTATATTGTTTATATATGCAGGAGAACATTTAGGTTCTGGGTACAGATTTTTTTTTCACATTTCAAAACACACAAATTGAGAGGTTCTAGCCAATTGCGCTGAGTAAGGATGCTCTGGACAGTCAGACGGATGGAGCCATTCAGGCACCTGTGTGGAGCTGATATGTGTGTCCTTGTAACCACGCACTTGCCTTTGTGCTGCATTTGGCACCACATTCAAATCCTTCCCAACTTAGCAAGTTCATCTCTTTCCATTGAACTTGCCATGTTTATTTCTCTTGTTTGTCTGACTATCTGTGCTCAGGATTTTCTATCATGGAATTTGTAAATATATTTGTTAAATTGGGAAAGTCATTTTCCCCATAAATCAAAAAAAGAAACCCTTTCCAAACCTTTATTTCCTTTAAAGACCAGAAAAATTAATTTATTGCTTCCTTTAGAACTTCATTAATAGGTGAAATGAGGACACATATTTTTGGGATATTATTGATTTTCAGCAATTTTACAGACATGCAATTCCACCTAGAGTTATTTACAGAGATTATGGTTTATCTTTTCATTCAAATAACTTTAGACTTCATAATTGCTCCAAATATAATATAATGAGGAAAGATATTTAGGAACAGGGGTGGGGATCTTGCAAAAGAAAACATGATTTTGAAGAGTTAGGAAAAGACAGGATCATGTAGGATCTAAGAAAGCTACTTAGTAAGAATTGGAAGTGGAGCTAAGATTTGTGAGACATAGTTATTCTGGTGAACAAAATAAAAAGTAAGCAATTAAAAGAGACTTGAACTATTTAAACTAAACAATGCACTCCACAGATTGAAGTAAAGACAGAGACATGCTTAAGTTCACACATGGACTGGGAAAATGAATCTGGGGTTAAAGTCTCTGCCTTACAAGCAAAAGAACCTGAGTTCAGATCCCTAAAGCCCATGTAAAAATGTAAGACAGAAATGGTGGCAGTTTGTAGTTCTGGCTCTGGAAGGCAGATCCTGGAAAACTCTGGAGCAAAGCAATAAGGCAGTAGAGGAATCCAGGGTTGATTCCTTATGTCACCCTTGAATGTCTACAGATACACACAATCATGTGCCCTCTTGTACACATGCATGTGTGAGTGAACATGTCTCCCCCTAACCACCAATATTAAAATATACACACACAGGCTTGGAAGAGATAAGTATGTATATCTCAGCCAGAATATGTGCATCTCATGTACATCTCATTCCAATTCTGCATTATATGACATCACATTAATTGCTTGAAATCGACCCAATGCAAGAGTTTTCATAGCATCAAATTGACAAATGTTATGAATTGAGCTTCTCTCTCCTGAGAATCAGTTGTTAAATATTTACACTGGTTGGAGAGGAAGGAGGATGACAAGCAAAAGTAGGTTGAGGTTGGGGACAGTGGGGAAACGTTTGTTTGCTCAGTGAATTACCTAGCTCTGAGTTATTAGTTCTAGCTGTCTGTATATCTCCTATGATTCACTAACAAGAACAGCAGTGATAGCAATGAACCCTCATTATTAGCATCTAGTCATTATGCCTGCAATGTTTTAGGTGTCCTTCCTAACCACTCAAATCTTACATGGAGGAATACCGAGACCAAGTGTCAGTGATTTAAGACTAACAATAAGTGAAAGTATGTGAATTCAAGGCTTTACTTAATTTTCATTTTTCTTCTCTTGCTTTCTGTCCTGCTTTGTCTTCTTTGTACATGAAAGTCTTTGAATCTCCTCCAACACACTGTAGCTTTCATAGGTCAGAAATACTTTTGTAATTTGGGGTCAAATGTCAAAATCAGTATTAAGAGAATAACAAAAGGAATTTGAACAAATGTCAGGTAAGATCCCATGATGGTATATCTTTTTCTTTTCAAAGTATGCATGCAGAAATTGATGACCAAAGTGATGATATTAAGAATCAGAACTTTCAAGGTTAGGAAAGTTTCACCCCTAGGAATGGGATTAGATGATGTATTAAATGCTGCAATTAGTTTTCCACAATTGTGACCAAAATATCTGACAGAAATAACCTAAGAGGAGAAGGATTTTGTTTTGTTTTTTGTGTGTGCATGATTGCATGTGAAAGGGTGCAGGTGTGCACAAGTGTGGAGGCTCATTCCAACGTGTGTGTGTGGATAATGTTGGTGTGGATTCCCCATTGTGAGTGTGGGGAATCATCCTAAATCATTCTTCTACCTTATTATTTGGGCTCACAGTTTTAGAGAGTTCAATCCATGATCAATTGGCTGTTTCTGGGCCTGCCATGAGGTTGAACATTACAGTGACAGGAGCATGTGGAGGAGGTTACTTTCATGAAGAATACTGAGAATAAGTGTCCATGACTATCGAGAGCAACAATTAATGAGTGAATAATGAAAGTAAATGAACTCAAGGCTATAGTACAAAAAGGAACATGTTTTTTATTACAATTAACTGTATGTGTGCCCAACATCCCTTAAGTCCCAGCATGAGCTTTGGCTGTTGTCCTATCTGAGTTGGTCCTCTCAGCCAGGCAGGTTGACATCAGCACCAGGGATGGCAGCAGGTTCTAGCTTGGGAAGTTGCATGCAGTCCATACAGACAATACAGACCTGCCTAGTCCATTCCTCCTACATGTCTATTCTTTTTGACAGCCAGCAGGAGCCAGAGTTCTTTGCTCTGACCTTGTTGACCCCGCCTCAGAAGGGGTCCAGTATAATGGACTGGTGCCTGGTTTGGGTTGTGCTGCCTCACAGGATCTTACCTGTCATTGTCTAGCAGCCCTGGAAGGACCTCTCCTCTGGATAGCATGTCAGGATATTTGGATAGTAGATTAGACCAAAGCCTCACAAATCTCTGCAATCCAAGCTTGAACCATGTCTCTAGGGAGACCATGGCTTGGATGTTCAAGGGCCATAATTGCTTGTAGCATGATCTTGTTGATGATGCGCTGCTGAGAGATGTGCTGAAGAAAACACTTAAGCAATATAATTATTGAAAGAACAATTCCTCATTATGATACATAAATTACAATCCAAGAGGGATCAAACATCCTTTTAAAGTTCTAGTGAACAGATAGCATAGTCTCATGCTTCTAGAATTTCTGAGTTAGTTCATAGGTGGGAATTTACCCACTTATATTTTAAGACTCTTGAAGTTGCTCTCTAATTTCTTTAAAATCAGTGTATACATTCTGGCTAACAAGTCTACTTACTGTGTGTGACTAGACATAAAATCTCTAGTTGCAATTTAATTTAAAGTTAAAAGCAAGCTTTTTCTCTAGATCAGAGAGCAGGAAGCTAGTCCCAAAAAACCTAAGAACAGGTAGAAAGCACATCCAATTCCCAGAAGAATTCCTCCTGCCAGAGGCAAAATGTAAATTACGTAGGAAGGAATTCCTAGCACCTGCCCATGGGCGTTACTGTGACATTTCCCAAAGAACAGGCTTTAGGCCTGAACTGGGCCGAAACATCAAGGGCCGAACATTCCCCCATATTTTACTTATTTTTCTTATTTATTTCAAATAATGCCATGTCCTTTTTCCAAAAGATGTTTCTTTGAATCCATCTTTTCCAAACTGAGACCTTGTATACCAGATTGGTCGGATAAGGACGTGGCAATAAGACATCATCCTGGAAGTTGAGACCAAGCTCCCTCTGGAAACTGAACCTGTCAGTGCCTTGATCTTGAACTTGCAGAATCCAGAACCCATGAGAAAAATAAATTACTGTTATGTACAGATAAAATAACTAAGTAAAAAAATCAGTCTCTTCTTGAGATTTTTATGTTATGCAAGTCAATGAATTCTCTTCATTTTATCAATTAAACATTTTTGCTCATCTGAAGCTGTCACTCAAGGATAAAAGGATCACTTTCAAGGAAAGGTGGTCAATAAAAGTTGTCAATAAATTTGGGCTGGAGAGGTGGCTCAGGGGTTAAGCCTCCGCCTTGCAGGCGGAAGGTCCCGAGTTCGGATCCCAGATCCCACGTATAGACGCCAGACAGAAGCGGGGGCGGCCTGCGCTTCTGGTCCTGGTAGGGCGGAGCCTGTGAATCCCAGGGCGGAAGGAGGTGGAGGCGTCCATGGTGGTTCGCGAATTCGTCCGTGGTTCTACACACACACAGACACACACATACACACACACACACACACACACACAGACACGCGCATGCGCACATACACACAGTTGAATAAATAATAAAAAAAAAAATTTGTCTAAAAAAAATAATAAAAAAAAATAAAAGTTGTCAATAAATTTAAAGTTATCATATCAGTATTGTCTTCTATGACTCTTCTTATGCCCCCAATAATAAGAAAACAGTGAAAAGATAACTGGAGACAACATTAATAAGAACTCGTAGTCAAAGCATACATTGAGAGCTTCTATAATTCCAATAACAACAACAAAAAAGGCACACAACCCATTTAAATTGGGAAAGAAAGGTAATCAATAGCACATGAAAACTACTTAGCATCATCAATCATAGGGTATAAATTAAAGCCACAAGTTTCCACTGAAGTGGAAAATAAATTAAAGCCACAAGTTTCCACTGAAGTGGAAAATGTAAATAGCATAATAACACTGTGTGAATTTCAAGTGGAAGATGTAAACAGCATAACAACACTGTGTGTGAGTTTCAAGTGGAAAATGTAAACAACAGCATGACAACACTGTGTGATTTCCCATGTATGCAATAGCAATGTGCTGCAAACAGTGTGGTTTAAACATTAAAAATTTATAGTCATATAGTTATGAAAGCTGGAAATCTAAGAACAAATCTCAACAAGGTTGGCTTCTTCTGAAGCCTGTCAGGGGATTAAATGAGCTTTTAGTGGTTTTCTGTCAATCTTTAATGTTCCTTGGCTTATAGATTTATTACTGTAATCTCTATCTTCATGTTCATAAGCTTTTCTCCCTATGTGCCTCCATTCCTGAATTTTCCTCTTTAAGAAGGACAAAGCCATAAGAGTTTAGAGCCTCCGTGATGACCCCATCATATCTAACCGGAGCCTTGATAAACATAATTCTATTTCCGTTAAACCTCACATTCTAAGATGCTAGCTATTAGAACCTCCAATGTCTTTGGTGAGGGCACAATTTGATCCATTAAAAATATCAAACATTGATGACTATATACTTAATCAGAGAATTCTTTTTACATTGTATGAAGGGGCTAAGAAATAGTTCAACTTTGGAAAGCATGCTGACAAGTTCTTAGAAAATGGAACATTTGCCAGTCTTGTGATCCAGTAAGTTCATTTCTAGTTATGTGAACAGAGGTTTGCAGAATGATCTTGAGATCATGAGCATCAAATGTTAGGTTTTCAGAAGCACTCTTTTATTCAAGAAAAAGAATGTATATACAAATCCAATTAATGCTGAGACATCTGCTTCTACAGTATCATTCCCACAAGCTGGTTATCAGGAGACCTTGGTTCTTTACCTGTCAGATAATTCTGCTTGGCTGCCCGAATATCTTCATGACATGGCAGCTACTTACACGCAGAACAGGGGGTTGAAGACCAAGAGATGGAAGATGTCATAGTTTCTTTTGTGACCTACTGTTGGAATTTATATATAGTCACTTCTGTCATCTTAGGAGCCAGCCATTCAGCCTGCCTCAAATTCAAGGGGAGAGAGAGAGAGACTCATTTTAAGGAAAGGATTGTGAAAAAATTCTTGAGGACAGAATTTTAAACTACTCTATCAGCCTTGTTTTCTATGACTCACACTATATTAATGGTGAGGAAAGAAACAGACAAGAGTGTCATGCATTCAAAAATTAACTTCTTTACCCCAAATAACATACATTTATAACTGAAGCAAAAGGCATTGGAAAATAAAGATGACTTTTAAAAATTTCTATCACAGTGGCAAATTAAGTCTTAAATTGCAGTGACCTGAAGATATGAAACAATGATAGCATGAAGATTAGTGATAGTGCCTCTTGAGGGGTGCTTTGTCTGTCAATACAAGCCTGTCAAGACTTGTCTTGAGTCTCAGTGACTACAATTATAGTAGGATACATACTACTAGCATACAGTAGGATTTCATGAAAGCTGATGATATTTCAGGAAACCATGATAGCGAATACTGGAGTCTATGCAACTCTGGAGTGACCACTGGAACTCTAGCAAGGTGAGATGTTATCTTCTCCAAACTCAAAAGGGAAGTCATGACAAAATAATGAAAGACACTATCCTTTTTTTTTCTTGCTCCAACAGGTATGTACCACTAAGCAATCTGCGTGCATTTGCAAATGGATGAGGTGAGTGCACTGACCAGGCTTCCTCAGCACCGTTGTCTTCCTATTTAAAGCTAATAGGGCTAACAGGACTCTAGAACAGTTAAGTCAATACTAACTCTATTAATGTGTTTTTTTTTCTTTTACAATAAACAGTTCAGGTGGACTTAAAATAAAAAGGTCAGAAATCAGTTATCTTTATAGCACACTCTTTTTGTTGCTATCACTAAGTGTAAGCACAAAATTGCATTTCTTTGTGTTAAGGATTTGAACAATAATACTGAAATAACAGTAGTAAATTAAATTATTAAGGACAAAGATATTTTTGAAGTGGTTGATTTGTTTTTTGCAAGCAAACAATAACCTTTGCAGATATGGCGCCTTGACTGTTTCACCTCCTTACCCTGAGGTATTGTATAGAGAGTTCACAATATACATTAGTGGTTGCTAGGAATTTCTCTCTTTCTCTCTCTCTCTCCCTCTCTCTCTGTCTCTCTGTTTGTCTGTCTGCCTGTCTATCTGTCTCTCTGTCTCATTATCACTCCAACAGCTATTTTAAATTTTCTGTAATTATTATACAGGGAATCTTTCTACCAGAGGACATCAGAAATTATTTCAAAAGGATAGTTTGTTCAATAATTTGAAAATATCTTTCTGTAGAATTCATACCCAGTGAAAGGCACTGGTTTCATAATTCTTGATTTTTCTGACTTTTTTGCTGAGGAATAAAGAGAAATCTTTTCTTTGATATAGGTTGGCTTTTAACAGTACCTGCGCACTGCTAGTTTACTCAGAACCTTTCTCAAAGGCTAAGACTATGGACATGACACAATAAAACTGAGTCCGGGTGAGCAAAACATAAGCATTCAGAAGAAAGATGCCGTTTCTTCCCAGAATCACAGACAATGCCGCCCTTTTGTTAACTGGGACCTCCTAGAGAAGGCCAGTGACAGAGGTAAGTACAGCCCCAGCTCAGCAGGCCAGAACCATGATACTGGAAGAAATGAATAATTTACTGAATAGTTCCTCTGGGATGGGAAGAGCATTTCAAATAAGAGAAATGGAATATAAAACCAGGAGATGTTTTTAACTCACATAATTTCCTTTGAAACTTGATTTTTATTCCTATGATTTGTACAGATGTCTTAAAATAGAATTCAGTTGCGTGGACATTTTCAGAAAATTAAGCAAAGTGATGTTGAAATCTTAGAAGGTAATTGAATGGTTGAATTTTCAGCCTTTTGCCCTTTGCTGTCAGGCGAGTCCATTGTGAGATTCCTGCAGTTATGTGAAATCTAAAGTTTGATAGACAGAGGCAATTTTCATTTTGCTGATTTTTCTAGCAGTGCTAACATTAGACATTTTTTCCTTATTTTTTTATTTTGTAAAGTTTCTTTTCTTTTTGAAACACTTCCTTTTTTTACTATATGGTTTCAAATGGAAGACTCAATCTGGAAGGATAGCATCATTGTCAACTCTTTTATTCATCAAATATTTTTATTTACTCGTTGGCAATTTAAAACATGTATACAAGGTATATATCCATCCTCCCATGCCTTTTTCCTCACTTAACATCAAATCTTTAAATAAAGTTGAAGAAGGGAGGCTGTTTCTGAGAGACTATTGAGGATTGGTGCCAGATGGGAGAAGGGAAGCTTCTTGCCCCAATGATGTACCCATTGGCCCAGCAAGTGTTCAGACACTTAGCAGTGCAGGCATCCAGATGAAACCCACTGGTCTAGGAAGGCAAGAAGACAGGGAAGTGGGAGGGAGACTAGATGGAAAGGAGAGAATATGCGATAAGAAAGGAGAGGGGAATGGGATTAGGGAGTCAAGAGTGAAAATGCCACCAATTCATTGTATTCATGTATGAAAGCATCAAAGAATAAATTAAATAAAAAATTAAATAATAAATAAAATGGCCTCTTTATTAAAAGAAAAGAGGCTGTCCTTGGGTTTGTCAAGCTACAATCAGGACTGACTGCTCTCAACCCTGCTCCTGTAAGCACTGAAGGACTTTTGCAATAGAACAGGACCTTATAGACAATGGTGACAGCCCTGTGCAGATGAGACCAGAAATTTGCTCACACTGAAAGGGAGAGTGTTTTGATTTACATGAAAACACTGTGGTGTGATCACCAGTAATGACAAACATAAACTGGAGGGGACATGTAATGCTCTAATGTGCTTGTGCAAAGTACTTTTAAAAGCTCATTTGAATTTATGTGAGTATTCCTTGAAAGCTGGAAGAACCCTGATTCATAGGTATCTTAAAGTTGAATTGTAGCCAGTTTTGAAAGAACAGAGCAGCATATATTTTTTAAAATTATTGCTTGTCCTTTCTGTAGGATGCAACTTTATATAAGGCCCAAGGTAAGAGAAGAAGAAGAAAAGAAATAGTAAAATGCAGCTCATGGACTACTAGACCACTAAATAATCCAGTTTACAAGTTTCTAAAGTTAGAGACTAACCATGTAAACACTGTAGGTAGGTATGCTTGGGAAATGGCAAATTTTTTAAACTACATAAAAATATATCACACACCCTCATTCACATTTTTATTCTCTATGATAGACACATTGAGGAAACAGCCTGGTACTATGACAGCTTAGTCACTTCAGCATTCACCAGGTTAGCGGCACTTAGCAGGGAGGAGGATTCAGAGTTCAGTTCCATTCCCAGCTACACAGTGAGTTTAAGGCCACTCTGGGTTATATGAGAGACTGAGCTTTTACTCACTATGTATGCCTGGTCGATTAGAAAAGAGGGAAACCCAGTTAGGTTCACCTGTGATGTGTTCCCCAGTGAAACTGTACAGCCTTGAGAAACAGACTGGGTAGACTGCAATGCCACTTGTTCCTTCAGGCCCATCACTCAACTGACAAAAGAGTAAATACCTGTTGAGTGCATATCAGACATGACACTAGGAACTCAGTGGGGATCACAACAGGTATAGTTGAAGAAATGGTTGTTAAAGAAGTTATTTCACAATTATGTAATGGAAGTGATGACAGTAACTTGAAAGACATATCTATGATGCATAGAGAGTAGAGTAGCAATGGGAATTACTAATTTAAATGGATTTATATGGTGAGACCAAGCATGGGGAAATGTATATAACAACATAAATGAATCTTGACCAAGTAACTGATGGTTAGTTCAATGACAATATTATTTGCAAATAAGAAAAGTTAAGTTTGTATTCCTATTATTGGTTTAATAAATCTCTCTCTCTCTCTCTCTCTCTCTCTCTCTCTCTCTCTGCCCATGACACAGGGTCTGTCACTCCCTGGAACTTGACTTGTAAATCACACATAGCAAGCAAAGAAATGACCATCCCAACATTGGGATTATGTGAGAGTGCAACCAAGCCCAGTGTATGTTTTTTAACAAGGGTCTGGGAAAGCAGTTTGATTGAGATCTTGTCCCAGCCTCATTGAAACTATTTCAAGTGAGTATCTGGGATAACCTAAATCTCCTTTAGGATACTCCATGCTACCAGAGGGATCTTTTCCACTTTCTAGACATTGTTGGTTTTCTATTCTTTGCCCTATTCCATGTAGGTAGTCGTGACTATAGAATGAAAGATACTGGAGAATTTCAGCTCAGTGTTTTCCTGCTTCAACAATGCTTTACCTCACATTAACTTTTTCCAACTGGGAGTTCCCTTGTTTTTCGAATTATGCAGAACTTCAAGGAGAATGAGAAACATTTGATGAAAATACCTGTGACTGGATAGAAGACTCACGAATGTTGTGATTCAGTCAATTACTTCATGAGGAATAGTCAGATACCTATTTATTAATAATATATATTTATTTATTTTTAATTATCTTTATTTTATTTTATTATTAATTTATCAATAAATAAATCTGATACAATCTTACTGGATTCCTGGAGTTTCTCAGTAATTGATTAA
Source organism: Typhlomys cinereus (assembly GCA_023101885.1). Taxonomy (NCBI): domain Eukaryota; kingdom Metazoa; phylum Chordata; class Mammalia; order Rodentia; family Platacanthomyidae; genus Typhlomys; species Typhlomys cinereus. Next base: position 2,964,584 of record JALPQD010000033.1, read on the forward strand.
ATAATTCTAATTGATACTAATTGATAGTAATTGATTAAATAAGCACCCAAGAACATGAGACATATGACTAGAAATATGACTTCTAAAAAACAATGAGAAAACTCACTAGATCAAAATATGTTCTCCTGTCACAGTTAGATACAAGTGTCAACTTGATAGTTGAAGGTTCGAGCTCTGGGCACATTTGTAGGTGATTGGTAGTTAAGTTAAGCTCAGAGTGAACCTGCAGCAGATTGTTTAGTTGATAAAGCAGACCCAGCCCATGATGAGTGGGACTAGGCCCTGGACAGGTGAATAAAGTACAGAGAGCTGGTTGAGGAAGTTGACATCCTTGTGTAGACTTGGCCAGTTGGCCAGACATACTGGTCTGGCAAGTAAGGATTGTCCTTCTCTCAGCTGTTGTGTGGATAGGGTGTGACCAATCCCCTTGGCCTTTGGTGATGGTATATATTCTGCCAAGCTGGACCAAGAACTGTAACTGGACAATTGTAAGAGAATAAACCCCTTGTTCCCTTAAGTCATTTTGATGGTGACTTTATCAGCACTATGCAGGCTGACTGCAACACCTCCCAATAAGGAAGCATATTTGCAAGCAAAATTCTAGCACAATAATGAGAAGGCAATGGTAGAAAGTGGGGTTATCTGGATGATTCCAGAAATTCCATGTATTGAATCCATTTACTCCTTTACTTCTTACCCACCATTCTTGTGAACATACCTCTTTCTGAATGTTTTATGGCCACACCTACTCATGGCTTAGGGTGATGTCACTACATTGGAGTCCAATCACATGGTATCTGCAACTCCTTCCCCAGGCTCTCAATTCCCTGAGTTAGGCCCTGCCAAGCTCTCTAGCTACTACTGTTGAGGATCACTCACTGATATTGTCCAGTGCACATAATCAGCTTCATGTGTTGTGTGTGTAGTATGCATGTGTGTATGTTCTACATGTATGTGTGCATATGTGTGTGTGCATATGTGTGTGTGTGTGTGCATGTGTGTGTGTGTGTGTGTGTGTGTGTGTGTGTGTATAGACTGGATCCTGACATCAGGAATTTTCCTCAATTTCAATCCGGTTTATTGAGAGAGGTTGTCCGACTGAACCGGAGATTCACATTTTTTGCTAGTCTGGTTAGCCAGCTTGCTGCCTGTCTGCCTCCTGTGTAAGTGGTCATTCCACTTGCTGAGCTTTCACATGGATCCTAGGGATTCACACTATGATTCCATGCTCATATGTCAAGGGCTTTATCCATTAAGCTATCACCTCAACATTCAGTCATTAAAACAATCTTTGATCACCATTATTTATTTTCTTTTTCTCCATTCCTTTATCTATTTGCTAATATGAATATAGTGAATTCATAATATTTTCAATTTTACCCCTTAATCCTAAGTCCCATGCCCCTCTCCTTTTCTGCTTACAACTCTTTACCTCCTTTGACAGACTCCCTCTTATTTTAAAATCTTTTCACTTGTGTGGCCTGCTGTGTCTCATCTAGTTTGTCTTTGATGACATATGCATGCCATGCTTTATGTTCCAATAAGTATCATAGATAAATGGGCATACCATTGAGGAAAGCATCTCCTTTTCCACCCCCATCAGTTTTAGCCTTCATCAGTCTCCCAGAGAGGTGTAGATTTTGAGATCTTTCTTCTTTCATGGTGAGATGTCCTGATAAATCCCATGGAATTTTTGTATGTATACATCTTCCATGAAATCTTGCATATGACAACTCTGTCAAATCCAGAAGACAGTAAGACTGCTCTTTGTCACTGTCCTCGCCCCCTGTTGTCCTAGATAACATCTACTGATCCTTTGAAAAATATTTACTGCTTTCAGCATATTCCTTTGATTCTTATTCTACCTGTTACCCTTGACTTCCTCCCTAAATAACTTATATTTTGGTTAATTAAATGCTTTACCACTAAGATGTGGTTGATGAAGTCAGGGATTAATCACACATTCTCTGCGCAGTCTGTAAAGGTGGAAGCTATGTTGATCTCATTCATCAGCTTATAGTTGGTATCTATTAGAACCCATGAGATTCTGTAGACAGTAAAAGGCACATTATTAAATAAAACTTCATCCATTCTAATATCAGTATCAAATTATAATAAACTAATTATGTATTTTTATGCTTGCCAAAGGAACTTAGTGGTTATGTTCTTATCTTTTCCTATGTCCAATGCCAAATAGGACTCTCAGGTGGCACAGTTCTTTTGCTCCTGAGATAAAAAATCTGTGCACAATTTCCTGTATGTTACTGGCAGCAGTTCTCATTTCTGGAATGATAAAAGTATTGTTTTCACAGAATATTTTCAGAAGGATATGCTGCTGTCCATTCTGGGCTTATTCTGCACTTTAAATATTATGTGGTTTTGGCTGTCACCTCCCAGCAACAGCAGACCACACTAGCACACTCATCCCCAACAGAATGGTAGCAGAGCCAACTGCTCTTGTATAAGGTAATGAAGAGGACACTGACTGGAAAGGCTAAGGATGAGCTGGTAAGGGAAACAATGATGTAACTCTTTCTGAATCTGGATCTTCACTCGTGATTCTCATTTCACCCTCCTAAATAGTTTTCTTCCTCATTTTCCACAAAAATTAAAAGTTTAAGGGTTAAAAAATTAACAAAAATATCTTAAAACCTCAGACAAGCCATGATAATTTCCATGGCGTTAGACATAGTTTTCCACCTAGTTTGGAAATGACTCTATTTTCCTCCAAAGCCATAGGCATATGAAACTCTGAATATTATTAAACAGTTATCAAAGGCATTTCCAGAAACACAGAATTCTAAATGTTAAATCTGAAACATTTCTGTGTTAGACAGTCTTGTTGAAATAACAATAACCAAACCTCAGTAACTTACAAGAACATATTCATTCCCTTATCCCATTTTCACAGCTATGAGTGGGCCAGTTATGCTGAGATCCTGATTTGAGGAGAATCCTTATCTAGGCTGTGCTCTTCTCAAAGAGACACACATAAGCACAAGAGAATGACTCTCTGGATTACATTGTGCATGAAAGCTTCAACCGACAAGATGGCGCTTCTGGTCCTGATAGGGCGGAGCCTGTGAATCCCGGGGAAGAGTAAACAAGGAGGAGGTGGAGGCGTCCATGGTGTTTCCCGAATTTGTCTGTAGTTCTACACACACATATACACATACGCACACACACACACACACACACACGGGCACATACATACGCACACACACACAATTGAATAAAAAAAAAAAAAAGATGGCACATCTTTTCACATTTCACTGGACCAAACAAGTCAAATGGCTAAGCCCAAAAACAATGTGACAGTGGGGGTATAACCTTCTCACAGTTATGAGAAAGAGAATAAAAAGCAATAATGCTGGTGCTGGAGAAGTTATTCAGTGGTTAAGGCATCTGCATCAAACCTGGTGACCTCTCACCCATACTGAGAAATGTATTTGATAGAAGAAAGAAATGACTGCTGAAAGTTGTCCTTTGACCTCCATCTTGGTTCCATGGCATGTGTACCATGCATACCTATTCTCTCTTTCTCTCTTTTTTTTCTGTTTTTCTCTCTTTTTCTCTCATGCATGTGCTTAGTGCTTTTTTTTTTGCTCTCTCTCTCTTCCTGCCTCAAATAAACAAATTAATAAATAAAATATAAATAGAACAATATTACACATTCCACATAATTCATTATCCAAACACCATTTCTGATAAAATTGTCATTCAGGAATATTTTTATGTATAGGTGTTTTTATGTATAAGTGTGTGATGTGTGTATTTATTTTCATTGTGTATGGTTACACATGTGTACAACTGCATTTTCATGAACAAGTGGGCATGTTTGTGTGTGTGGAGGCCTCAAGTCGATGTCCAACATTTTTCTTGTTTGTACTCTCAAACCTAACTAGCCTCACTGATTTGTCTAGGTTTTCTAGACAGCTTTTGTGGGAGTCCCTTCTCTCTACCTTCCTAGTTCTGGAATTGTAGGCAAGCTGCTCACACCCTGCATCTATATGGGTTTTGTACTTCTGGGATCTGAACTCTGGTATTCATACTTGTGTGGCAAGCACTTTTTCCACTGAACCATCTCTTCAGTCCTCCACAATATTTTTAAATCTATCAAATTTATCACATAATTTTTTAATAATAAAAGTATATAATTTTGGATTTCAAACATGTGCCTCATATCATAGTTTTCCTTAAAATTATGTTTAAATGCTATATAATATTTCACTAAATGGAGAAGTCATAATTTCTCTATAATTTGGCCATTCTGATTTTCCCTGATCTTTTGTTCTTTATTGTGATCATTATTGGTTTTATGAAAACCTTTGCAATTTTTTTTCTGGACATAAAATCCTTTCTTTTGACCACACGCCCAGAAGAATAATAACTGGGTCAAAGAGTGTGAATATTTTTAGAGTTCTTAATATAATTTGACAAATTACTTTTCAAAAGGGTGGTAACAATTTTGACTCCTGGTGCAGTGCCTTAGACGGTTCCTTTGTACCAAAGTCTTACCGGCAGTGGTGCTATTAATGATATGAAATATTTCTGAGACTATTTCCTGCCCTAGGTAGATTTACTCCTTTCTTTATTTTTTTGAACCTCTTTCTCTTGTTTGCTTTTCTTTCTTCAAGACCCTGGGGCTTCACTGAGAGCAGAGACACTGAATGTCTAGTAGCTCTGCTTTCACCGCTTAAATTTGACTGTTGAATAAAGGCTGGTTGAATAAATCAGCTATCAAATAAACAAGTGAGTAAACAGTTTAATGTGGTGTTTTATTTTTATGAAACTCTTATTTCTTCAATCACTACAAGGAGAAGCATTTTCCTGTAGTTCTGTCATCTTGTTTTGATTTGCTTTTTTGTCAGTTGAACATTCTGACCCTCCCTCACCTGCCCTTAAGTACATAATGCTCTTTCTATCAAAGTAGGTTAATGCTCAGGATTGGGACTGGTACATAAGGCCCCATATTGAATCTTCAGTGCTGCAATATATATGAATTTAATGATATTCAAAATTTTTATTTCATACAAAGTCTTTCAATCCTCCATTGTTTCCATATGGAAATTTCTTTTCACTGTAGCATTCTATCTAATGTCATGTCTAAATTCACTTGGAATTTGCTCTTTTTTTTTTTTTTTACCATTGCTTAATCTTTTCTTTTTTCCTTTAACATTTTTTATTATTATTTCCGCTCATACAAACTTAATAGGTACACCGGTTCCCTCCCTCCCTCCTCCTCCCCCCTACCCCCCTGCTCCCCTCCCCTCACCCGTCCCTCCCCATCCCCCAGTACCTCTCCCCCCAATCCCCAGAGAATCCTTTAATGTGCATGCCAGACTCTCCTCTGGGCCCTCCTCTCGATGACATACAAGGACCCAGTGGCATTTCCCTGAACCCTTTCCTGTGTTCCCCTTAAGCATAGGAACACTACTATGGCTGTCATTTCCTTGCCTCCAAGGATCTTGGTGCCTTTAGCAAATGTTAGACTTTGTGGGGTCAATAGTGTGTGGGACATTGTGCAGGGCATGCAAAGTCCAATTATGATTGCTTCGGCCCTAACGTATGTGGAGTATCTTGCATATCATTGCTCCTCCCATCCTTGTGCTCTTACAATCTTACCGCTCCCTCTTCCATAAATTTCCCTGAGCTTCAGGATGGGGAGAGATTGGTCTGGCCTAGTTCTAGGTGGGTGATATAGAGTCTCTGAAGTTCTGGATAGTGGTTTGTTGATTTTCTTTTGCAGTTTTGCTGCTCCTGCAATGCCCTTCACTCCATCCTGATGGGTATTGTATTTCACCCCTGGCCAGAGATAAAAAGCTGTTAAACTAGAGTCTTGTTATAAGAGTATATTCAAAGGTAGATGTAATAAAAGTAGGAATTTGTTCATTTTGAATTGGCAAGATGGCTCAGCAGGTAAAGGTACTTGCAATGCAAGTCTGTTAACTTGAATTCAATCCCTCAAACCTACAGTAGAATAAAAGTGACTGTTTAAAGTTTTCCCCTGATCTCCATATATGCACTGTGTGGTATGGGCACACACCCTTTTTGCATAATAATAAATAAGTAAAAATTAAATAATAAAATAACTTGTTTACTTATAGGAAGTGAGATTGATTTGTGAGTGGAAGATTTTTTTTTTCCAAAAATGGTTGATGGATTCTTTCCTTTTAGACCTCACAGGCACCTGTGATGTGGGATTCTGAGTGAATTTAATTATTTTTTGCGTTTTTTAATGTCTTCATATACAAGTAATGAGTTTATCCCTTATCCCTTACTACCCACCTCCCGTCCCACTTTACTCATTCTCCTTTCCACCGAGTCTCCCTCCCATGCTCCCTTCCCCCTGCTTGTGAGATCCACTAGGCCTGATTTAGGATACCTGCATTTGCATGTCTGGATATCCTCTGAGACATGATTGGCCCATCAGTGAGTGGGTTAATCATGAAATTAATAATTTCCCCTTCTCATAACTTGTTCCAGACTCATTCAATCTCTCAGGATGGCACTGTATCTTTTAACAATCTTGCTTCTCTGTGGTAAGATTTTGATAGGTCAGCTGTTGTAGAGGTCTAGTAAAAAACAGATATGGCTTTGAGTGTGGCAATCCTGATATGAATGGAGGCTTCTGTATGGAGGTATTTCTCCCTGTTATATTCTTACATCTCAGGCTCTTACATTCTTGCCCCTTTCTTTCTGCAAGGATACCCAAATCATGGTATGGTGCGTGACCTATACATCCTGTTTCAGGCTGTGCTTTTCACAATTACTTTTATTTTATACTTTAGTTCATTGTATCTCCTCCATTGCAGAAGGATATCTATTGCTTGAGTATTGAATTATTTGATCTAAAGGTATAAGGATAAGTGTTTAGATGTTAGGTTACGATCAAGTATTTACAGAATCATTAAGCTATTTGTTCCTACTCAGGACCCGTGGTCTCCCCTCCCTTAGGTATTTGGTTTGATTTACAGTTTCTGGCTTATGTTTCCTATCCTGAAGTGGTTCTGAATGTCATCAGACAACAATTGCTTGATAATTGATCTATGTTTAAGCATCCTCTTGCCTCCCGTGTTCTATTGCCTCCCCATTTAATGGTTACCCTCCATTCCCCATCTTATGTTCCTTTTTAGATTATTACAGATATTTTATTTTAAGTATATCTGAATGGAGTTAATACTATTGGACAAAACTAAATGAATATTGTACATTTTGTGTCTTAAACAACTTATATTCTTAACATTTCTTTTACAATTAAGGAATAAATGAGTAAATATGAATTAAACTTCTTTTATTATTATTAAACTATGCCCTGACCCAAATTTACAATCGGACTTATCTTTCTGCTAAGAACAAATGGAATTGTACACATCAGCACAAATCCATCATTCTAAACAGAAAATCAGCCTTAGAAGGGGCCCTCATCTCAATGAATCAGGAAAGCCAAACACATTCCTAAAGGAAATATTCAGCTCAGAATGATGTAATCCAAGTCCAAGGTCTTGTGAGTCATGAGGGTCAAGGCCAGATGGCCTGGCCTAGTGTTTTGGCTAGAATTTAAGATGAGGTAATTGGCCATTGTCAATGGATCCCTCTGGAGTCATTGCCATTTCTACCCTTTCAAGATGACTTCACCTAGTAGGGAATGGCAGGAGAGCCTGAAGACAGATGACTGCTCCAGAGACACAATAACATAAACCCCAGGGCCAGTAGGTCAATTTATGGATTTTAAAGAAGGAAGGCACACCTCTTAAAAAAGATTGTAAGATCTTCTGTATAACAGTGTCTTTAGCTAGCAATATTGTATTGTACACTTAAAAATGTAAGTGGGTGATCTCTTGTCAAGTACTCTTACCAAAATAAAAGAAAATAAAAAAAGTCCAACAAAACAAATTAAAAAGGGGGGGCATCAAAGGGCAGAAGAAAACATTGTAGGTGTTGGATCTGTTTCCTCCTTAATGGTAGTGTTGGTTGCACCAGTACACACCTACCAAGGTCATCAATTTGCAAACTTTAAGTATATGCAGGTTTTGGTTTGAGTTTATTTATTTAGTGTTTCTCTCTCTCTCTCTCTCTCTCTCTCTCTCTCTATATATATATATATATATATATATATATATATATATAGGTAGATAGATAGATAGATAGATAGATAGATAGATAGATAGATAGATAGATAGATACTATGGTGTTTATATGGAAGTCAAAGGACAATTTGAAGGGGTTGGTTATCCTTTCATATGAATTATAGAGATTGAACTCAGGTTGTCAGACTTAGTGCCAAGTACATTTACCACTGAACTATCTCTCCAGCCTTATATTTTTCTTTTTCAATAAGTATTTTACCCCAATAAATCTGTTAAAATATTTCTTCCCTGATAAGTTTTTAAGAATCTTTTAAAAGTAAGAACCCTAATTCAGGAAAATAAAATAGTCTTTTGTACTTTCTAAAACAATTGAGCTATGAGATATCAAGATAACACCATTCCTTTTTTTAATTTTTGAAGTTTTACAAGCATATGGATCCCTGTTTCCTTCTATCCTCCCTCTCTTCCATCCCTTCCCTTATTTTCATCAATCCATCCCACTCCTTCCCATCCTCCTGCCTTTATGTTTTTATGGGCTCCACGATTCCCTCTAGCTTGTCTATTCCTATGGGGGTTCAGGCCTCTTGTAGCATACCAATTTGCCTTTCTTCATGCCACCCCACTGATAGGGCCAATTCCTTTCACTCATTCAGCTTTAGTCCCTAAGGTATCCCCTGTATGTTCTTATCTTTCTTGACTTCTTCGATAGTCTATGGGGGCTTGTTGGTATGTCAACTATTATGTTATGCAGGTCTAGTAAGGACAAGTCTCACTTCAATGAGTTCCTAGATGTAACAATTCTGCCTTGAATGGAATGTCTTGTCCAATGGTGAATCTTCCCATCTTTAGATTCTTACAATCTCACTGCCCCCTCTTCGACAAGGTTCCCAAGGCATTAAGATGGGGAGAAATTAGGTTGGTCTGATTCTGGATGAGACCTTTTCTGTCACTGTCACCAGTACTCTGCATTATGGTTGGCCATTGCTGGCCATTTCACTGCTCTTCTACTACTCAAAGCTGCATCCCCTCATAGTGTTGAGGTCCTTTGATCTCTTTTCTAGAAGAAGACTTCATGGCTAAGTGTTAAGTGTTCTTCAAATCTATGGGTATAATAGCAGCTATTGACAGAGGAGTTTGGTTTACTGTCTTCCTACTTATAAGTTCATTGGTCGTTTTTCTCTTTTGATCTATTTCTTTCCTTTTTAAATAACAGTAACAGGAATGTGTTCCATTCTGACAAGTAGGTCTTGAATCCAGTCAGGAAGCTGTTGGTTGCCTCCTTGATATTGATGCTACTATTTCACTGGTGGCCACCTGTTGGCATGGTGATTTTTATTGTGACTTGCATGTCTCATGAGTTGATGAATCCTGTGATTATTTCTCTCCTCTGGTAGCTTCTACAATGTTCCTTGATACTGTGTAAGCTATCCAGCAAGGACGAAGTCCTCAGACCAGTTCAGATTCATGTATTTTGCCCATGTTCTGTGATCCATGTGTGTGCTTCTTTGATAATAGGATCTTACTGACAATTTTTTTTGGAGAGCAACCAAGAGCAATGGCAAAAACCTATAATGTTTGGGGGACCTTTGCCATTCTTTAAGTTGCAAGGTGCACAGGAGAGCCTAGGACCAACCCAGAATCCCTGATACAGTGAGTCAAAGGGTACCATGTGTTGAGTGGAAGAAGGTGAGGTTTGGAAATTTATATGCTGGAAACTGTGTGGATTATGACATTTATAGGTATTATCCCTAGTAATGTCATTTGATACTCACAAGTTTGAAGTAATCAGACTATTCAGAAAGACCTGCTTAAGTAGTAAGTATTCAGTGCTGGTATGAATATTATGGCAGGGGAAGTAGATGTAAGTAAAATAGAACTGCCTCCTCAGGTCACACTTATCACTTGAGGGAGAAATCAACATCACATAAATAAGTGTCACTATGGAAAGAAACAATCACAATGAGCAAAGTAATCTTCATGTCATGGAAGGTTCATGCGCAGCTACCCTTTCCTGGTAATATTCAGACATAATATTAGTGCTGGCAAGTATCTCCACAGGCTATATGCAGTTTCCTGACTTCTTGAAAATAAGAAGATTCTAGTCTTATCACTTCTCACTGTGAGAAAATGACATAGATTGAATTTCATAGACTGAAAACAAGTCATTCTATCCAAACTCCTTCAGTTTTCCTCTAATAGGTAGAATAATAGCCTCTCAAATTTGCCTCATGTCCTGATTCCTATAGTGGGCATCCACAAAGAAATTAGGAATTAGGCTTTCTTTTATGTGCACGTGTGTGTGTGTGTGTCTGTGTGTGTGTGTGTGTATGTGTGTGTAGAACCACGGGAGAATTCGGGATGCCTCCACCTCCTCTTTGTTTACTCTGGCCCGGGATTCACAGGCTCCACCCTACCAGGACCAGAAGCGCAGCCCCCCCCACGCTTCTGCCCGGCGTCTATACGTGGGGTCTAGGATCTGAACTCCAAGGCAGAGGCTTAACCCCTGAGCCACCTCTCCAGCCCAGGAATTAGGCTTTCTAATATACTGATTTTGAAATAGATTGTCTAGATGATGCATGTATGTCTATTATAATCACAAGGGACCTCCAATGTAGGAAAAAAGGAAGAATATTGCATGTCAAACGGAGGTGATGTGAGACTCAGACATAACTGGCTTTGGAGGAGTAGAAAGAGGCCAGAAGCTCATGAACTTTTCTAAAAGCTGATAGAGTCAAGAAAAAAGATCCTCCTGTGCAATTCCTATAGAAATATGCCCCTGTGAACATCTTCCTTCCTAATCAGTAAGACCTGACAGATTTCTGACTCACAGAATTGTTGGAAAATAAATTTGCCCTGTTTTAAGACACTAAGTTCATTGTTATAGCAAACATAGAAAATAAATAAACTCTCCTTTTACTAAGAGAAACACTTAAACACTCCATTTTTCTAAGGAGTTCCCCTTTTTTCCTAGTTCTCAAGAATATAGCTCTGTCTCACCCCTTGTAAGGTGAACTCTTCAATTGTAACCCTACATTCTGTTGTCCTGGTTTTGTCTGGAAGAATTTTATTTCCTTTTCTTTCAAAAGCTACCAAAGTGTACTTAATAGAATCTTTTCTTACAAATCTTGATGAAGTTATTCTTCCAATTTTGATTAATTTTTTGGAGAAAAAGAGAGAGAGAGAGACAGAGACAGATGTGAAATTAACACAAAGGCTGGTAACTTTCTGAGTGGAACCAACAACCCTGGTAATTATCATTAAACTGTACATTATCTATTAAATTCAGAAACAATGAAAAGTTAAATGGTTGTGTTATTCAAGGGAGTGGAATCATAATAACTTCATTCAGAATTCTCAGGAGATACATTGAATATTGGCAAGACCCACTTGACCAAATCTTTTTTCTTATACCATGATTCAGATAGACACAACATGGTCTTGAAATGACAGAACGAGACTTGTCTTTGGCTGAATTCAGCCCTCTCTATGCTGCTTCATGACTCAGATCTACCCAGGGCAAAGCCCCCATTGTGAGAGGCCTGTGCTAGCCCCTGCTCCCGCACTAAGTCACCTGTTCATCTATGTTATCAGAAGTTTCTATGTCAGAAGCTCTACCACTTAGAGTGATAGAACTAACTATTTGAGTTTGGAATCAGAACCCTCAATGGTATGGGCAATTTGTGTTATAATGCTTGTGTTCTTGTCATTGTAGGACATGTAGTTCAGCGTTGCTCAAGAACAGAGTATTAAAATTACAGATTTCTTCTTATTGGGTAGAAGTCATCCCTTACACTCTAAACTCCAAGGCAGAATTAGTAGATGTTATTAATATTGGGCTTACCACATCTGAACATATTCTATACCTAAGTTAACTAATAAACATTTTGATCTTATCCTGGGAAATTTTAGCTCAGCAAATTTGAACACTATTTTCTCTCTAAAGTAGAGCTTCTTAAATTTCTTTACTCACAAACACTTTTTGCCTGAGAAATTTTTAATTGATTCCAGTTAAATAAGTACATAGGAAAGGTAAACATATCAAATAATTACCAATAACAAATCATAAAGAAATGCATTTAAATGATTGTTGATATATACTAACTTTACTATTTATTGAAGATGAAATTGAATTTCTATACTAACGAGATATATGTACTTGTTTATTTTTGCATAAAGAATTGATACTTCAGAACATACAGTATGATCCAATGTTTTTCAGAGCTGACTAATATTCTGATTGTATAATCAACACTGAGAATGATACCTTGCATGAATATGTCATACAGAATGGCAGAAATATATTAAGGGCTATTTAACATATTGCTGGAAATCTTGTCTTAATTCTAAACCAAAATTCATTATATGATGTTTTATGGAACTCAAGTCAGTAAATAAAATGATAGTTTTTAAAATCAAGCATTCTAACATGAATTCCATGAATTCTAACATGAATTCCAAAGGTGTACTAATTTGGAACAAGCATGTTGAAGAATGACGGTATAAAACCCAAAAGTGTTTGTTATCTGTAATTAAATTATTATATTTCTATAAGAAAAGAAAACTTTGTATGCTCAGGAAAAATATTGCAATTTCTAACCTATGGTAGACTTGGATCTGACCTTAGTGATTCAGACAGTGGCAACAGTGGCAGAGTGTGGTGTGACAGCTTGTAAGTGTTTGGTTCAGAACCAAGGTACAATGAACTCATGTGGTGAATCATGTGTTCACACTTCCAGAGACACTTAGGATATTTTTGCATTTGATTGTGATTTCATTTTTATTACTGCATGCTCTGAAACTTTTCCATTTTCAAGTTTTTCATGGCCCTTATACTTGATTATGCTATCCCCAGTGGGGTCACAACCCACAGTTTAATAAATATGAATGTATATGAGCTCTTGAAGATCCACTTCAAAAGCCATTTCCCTCCCCTATTATTTATTTACCAGGATGTCTATTCCTAGTAAGTGGAACCATGTTTATACAATATATATACTAATAAGCAGCTTTTATCAGATTCTAGTGGTTGGGGTGAGCCATGGTGTTAGGTACAGAACCCAGGGATAACTTCTGAGGGTAGAGCTAAGATGAATGCGTAGACGAGTACCTTATCTGAGTTAGTTGAAGCTCATCATGCAATAAAAGTTCTTTAACACAATTGCACAGTCATGGAAACTAGTCTCTACACTTCTCCTGGAAGCTTCCAAATTGCCTAGGCCCATGAATCAGCATAAACTGGGACTTGCATGCAGGAAACAGAATGGGAGTGGTAGGAATTGATCAAATAACAGTCAGAAGGAGCCTAGGATGTCCATCATCTAAGCCAATTTTATTGTAGCATACTCGAGTATTTATAGTAAAAAAATCAAAAACAGCAGGGCCAAATCTTTTACAGTATTATGTTAAATGTATACAATCTAGGTAACAAAGAAAAGGCAGGAGTGACATCTACTTGCTGGGTGGGACCAGACATGATGTCTCCAGGTAGAGTTAAAAGCAGGCATGACACTTAGTTGTTAAAAAGGAAAGGACAATGAATGTCTCAGAGCAGAGTTACCTGGTTACTGCAATATGTCCATAATCTTATGATCCATATATTAACATATGTAATGGTCTCAAATGCACAGGGAAGAAACTGATTGGGGAAGTTTTAGTCTTGCCAGTTCTGAGAACAAAAGATCTCTAAGAACAGATAGGAGGCAAACTCAATTCCTAAAGGGTAAAATCCAGTCTGCCACTGTCTATACAGGCAGGAGAAAAACTTCCAGAGGGAGGAATCCAGTCTAACAACTGTCTATTCCAGATGCTAATGCATCAGTTCTCTAGGGAGCAGTCTTAGTACTTGACAAACCCCACACTAAATGAGGCATGAGGGGTTGGGGAGTGTGATGAGGAAGATTGTTTAGCTTTATCTTTCAAACCTACGTCATCATGAATCTGGTTATTGTCCTATCTAAGCTTGCTTGAGTCACAAATATGTTTGAATTGTTTCAATGTTATACAAGACTAGAATGCTAGAAAACAGAATCCTGTATACTTAAATCTAATTAAGGTCTATATGGAAGGTTGATGAGTCATCTCAGAGATTAAAATCCTCAATAGATTTTTGTTGTGAGTTAAAGACATCTTCTAAGCATTATCAAAGAAGAAAACACTTTAATTAATAAAATCAGTAAGTGTTAATTCAACCTAATTATTTTCAAAAGAATATTTTTCATTACCTGTTTATAAAAGAGGTACATATTCTCTGTCAAAGAAATCATGCTTTGCATAAATACATAAAGTTAGGAAGATTCCATGTTCCCTTAGAGGTAACTTGTTGATGGCTTGTAGTATATTTCTATAAGCTTTTCCCTATACCTATTTTGACATATTAAACTAATTAGCTTTAAAACATTCACATAACAGAAGGGTATCATATTGTATATTGTCCCAGAAGTAAGATTTATTTTCCCAAGGCTCAAACCCATCACAGAGGAGAAGCTAGACTGAGTCTAAAAACTTTTGCAAGTTCTTCATTTAGTAGTATTTTAGATAAAGACAAATCAGCAGAGTAGCCTAAATCATGAAAATATTCCTGAAGTCATTCATTCTTCTGTTATCTATGGGTCACCTTTTGTGTATAAGGGCCTACTGTCAGTTACTTTCACACCGCTGTGTCTAAATGCATGAGAAAACAGCTGAAAAAAGGGAAGGTTTATTTCTATTCATGGCTTTAGTGGTTTGGTGGTCTGTTATGGTCAGGGAAGTATGATGGAGCAGAGCAGCTCATATCAAAGCAACTAGAGATCAGAGAAAGAATTGTAAAAAGGGACACTAGCAAGGTACAGCCTTTAGGATCTATTTTCTCCACCTAGACCCACATCCTACTTTCTAAGACTCATCAATAAAGCCATAATCCTAGGAATTCATCAAGAGATTAATCCACTAATTAGATCAGAGTCTTTAGTATCTAGGCACTTACTGAAAATTCATCAGATGACAAGCCTCCAATATATAAGATCATGAGGAACATTTCATACTCGAATCACAACAGGTTTCAAATAAGGCCCTGGAATAAGACATCATTCTTGACGTTAAGGAGCTAAGGTTTAGCTTCTACTATCCAAACTCATGCAGCATGAAGTATGTAAGACATGAGCAGTAGTTTGCATAATAAGAGCTGATCAAAGAAATCTCTAATTGCTGGTTCAAATCGAAAAGTTTGTAACTCAGTTATCCTATTAAACCACTGTTAGCCCAGGTAAACAATAAGATTGTAGCTTTGAAATGTGTTTTCATACCTTCAATGTTGAAATGCTTCTTCAGTGAAGAAAATGCTCCAACATTGTCTTTTCTTCCAGTGTGATTCCCCTTCCTACCACTAGTGACAGTTTTCAATTATGGGTGTGCCCAGTGTTAGGGGGCATCACACACTGGTGTGCTTGAGTGGGAGGCAAGCTCAGGCCTCTGAGGAACTGATACACTATAAGTTTGATGCTAAGATGGTCATGAGGCTCATAATTTTCTCCTGAGGAAAGAAAGCCAATGAAAGTAACATGTCCACAGGTTCCCAACGCAAAGCCAGTTTTCTTTCCTCTTGTTTCTGTAATCAGATTTATGACAATCTCAGGGACTTAGCTGACAGCAGAGTATAAAGGAAATAGAATCTAAAGGGCGACTCTGACTAGTCTGTGACTCTCTATTTTTAGATTCAAACATCACAAATTGATGTCTTATCGGTAACTCATCTACACAATCAAGTGATACATTATAAAACCATCCACATCCCAGACTTCCCACAGCTCATCAGAGAAATCAGCCACCTGAGCACATTATCTTCCCTTTATTCCTTCACAGAGGAGCACTCTTTGCATAGGAATGTCAAAATGCTTGCCATTTTTGGAAGTGTAGCCTCAGCCAAGGTCAAAGTTATGTTTTCTGTTGTAAGATGGATATGATCCTTTTCAAGAGCTCTTAGTAGGTACATACAAATGAATTCTGTTTGAACATTTCCATCTGTACCACATCTGTGCTCATGTTACTCTAAGTCACTTGTGGCCATAGCTAGATATGACTTCTTTATAAATTTGAAGACTGTTATTCTTTCCATTTGCTCATTTACTTAATATATACTACTGAGGTATGATGAACACTTAAAACCTGCAGATATTTGATAAATACAACTGGGGGAATCTCGACCTAAGCACACCTGTGAAGCCATTGCCACATGAAGGTGGTAAGCATGTTCAATGTCACCTACAGCTTACTCATGTCTTTTTGCTATCTTTTTTCTCCCTCCTCCTTCTCCTTTTCTCTTCCTCTCTGTTTTTCTTATCTTTCCTTTTTATGGTAAGAACAATTAGTGTGATATTTATCTCTTGAAAAAATTTTAAAGTGTATCACACCATATTGTCAGCTATTAGCACAATGTTGTACAACACCTTTCTAAGACGTGTCCATCTTGTTAAAATGTAGTTTTATAATCATAACAATATTTCCTCAGCTCTTCCTTCCCCTCTCTGGATAATAATAATTCTATGTTTTTACAACTATAAATATGATTATTTTAGCTTCTTTATAAGTGATGTTAGGTAGTCTTTTCATACACTAGGATGACTACTATAAAAAGAGCAATTATTGGTGAGGATGTAGAGAAATTGAAACCTTGCACTATTGATGGGAATGCAAAATGTTATAGTAGTACATAGTAGTTATAGCAAGCAGTATGGCTATTTCTCAGAAAAACAAAAGCAGGATTACCACTTGATCCAACAGTTCTACTCTGTTATACATCCAGAAGAAATGAAATACTGGTCTTGAAGAGAAATCTATTCATTGTGATATTATTCACAATGGTTAAATGTAGAAACAACCAGTATCATTTACTTCTTTCATTACTGTGACAAAATGCCTGACAAAAGCAGCTTAAAGAAGCGTTTGTTTTAGCTCACAGTTTAAGAAGGAATACAGTCCATCTTGTCAGGAAAGATGTGGTGGCAGGAACATGAAACAACTGCTCCAACTGTAGCCACGTTCAGAAAGCAAAGAGTAGATAGCAAGTGAGGAACGGTTATCACACCTCAAGGCCCCTCTCCAGTGACAGACTTCCTCCAGCAATGTTCCACCTTCCAAGGGTTCTACAACCTTTCTGATCATTGCCACAAGCTGGGGATCAAGTTTCAAACACATGAGCCTGTAGGGGATATTTTATATTCAACTCACAATCCAACCCAAATGTCCTTTGAAGTGATATAAGCACAGAATGGAATCTTACTCAGTGTAATCATAATGAAACCCTATTTTTATAACAAATGTTGATAGGCCCAGACCACATTGTGCTGAGCAAATTCATCCACAGAGACACAAACAAATAATATAAACAAAAAAACAATTAGCAGATAAAGGAGCCCCCATATTTCCTGTTTCTTCCAAGATGGTCCTCATATCTCTGATGTGTTTCCTATAGTGGCAATAGTTGGAGCTGGGGAGCAGAGATTGATTCAGCAGAGGTTTCCACTGGCTTACTATTTTACCACCAAGCCTGCTCTTCTTCACCTTCCTGATCATTGAAAATCTTGGAGACCTTCTGTCACCTCCCCTTCTCTTCCTTGATTTCTCCCATTATTTGGCTTCCTTCCAACTCAACTTTCTAATTGATAGAGCATTAACTTTGGGTAATTTCCTCTTTAACTGACATTCACCAAGGCCACAGATTCTCACCATTACTCCTTGGGAACATTTGTCCAAGTACAAGAATCTTCTTTCCTGTGCCCTGTTCTAAGGCCAGAAGGAAGGATAACATTGGACATCCATCTCAGGAAAGGGAAACTGGAACACTGATTTTCTAGTTTCTAGACAAGTATAGAAATAGGCTACATCTGGGAATCCTACATTCATCAAATTGTGGGAATAAATTCTGCAGTTCTTATAATATTGTTTCAAGGCAATGGCATAGTTCACTGAAGGGAATATCTCTAGATGATTAGATGCTAACATCTCAGACTCATTTTGTACAATGAGAACTCTTAGTCATTGCTGTGAGAAATGGGATTTAGAAAACCTTTCTGGAATATCATTTGACAAATGTGTATAGAGACTCATGATATTATTTTTACTCCTGATATTATCCTACTCTATGAGAGCAACTCACTCTGAAGGCCAAAAAAAAAAAATCACCTTATAAAGATTTCTACTTATATTTCTATTCATTATAGTAAAGAATTTGAGAATAGTCTTGACATTTTTCCCCTAGTTTTTGGACAAGTAAAATATGGTACATTTGCTTCAAGAACTATTAGACAGTCACCAAAAATGGTATTTTGGAAACAATTATCATATGTGAGCAATGTTCATGTTATAATGGTTCAAAATTTTTCGTTTAGAAGTAGTTTCATATTTAGAATAATCTCAGCTGCATTTATACATGTTTTATGGTATGTTTGTCATTTTGAATCATGCATGTCATAACAGATAGGAGTTGTATAGTAGTATACATTGGAAGCATCTGTTCAGCAAACACTGGCTCTCTTTCTATGATAGCAGGCCCACTGCTCACATTTAAGGTTTTCTCAGTAAAGATGTTATTCTATGTGATCATGACGTCATTCAATTAGTTCAAAGGCCAACTGTAGGCATGAGCTAGAAAAACAGCCCTGGGGTTGTTACTAATGAGAAAGAAGAAGACAGAGTTGGAGGGGACCCTGTGTGTTGGTCATGTTTGGCTATGTGTGTGCCAAAGTGAAGAAAGTTGGGGAGTAGGGTAGGAAAGATGAAGATTGCTCACCAATTTTGTTTGTGTTTTAGTTTCCAGAATTCCTCTCATGCACAGTTCAGTCGCCCTTGGAATATTCCAGTGTACTTTACATAAATTACTATTTTAGTCTAAATCAGATCAACATGGATTTCTGTCATTAGCAGTCAACAAAATATGCAATAAACAAATGTGCATAGAAAACTGAGTAGCAAGAGCTTTTCAGAATGTTAACGATGGTGAGACGTTCCTTGTAACTTTTATTTTCTTCTTCACACTTTTGTGAATATTTATAGTTTTCTAAAGGGACAAATTTCATTTCCATAGTAAAAAATAATGAATGCATTATAAAAGAAGAAAATATTTAATTCTAAAGACACTTTGTTTTTCTTCTCACAAGAGATCTCAAAACTGAAATATTCTTAAATATACTTCTGCTTCCTCTAATGGCAAATAAAATTAATTTTTTAAAGAACAATTCAATGTTGAGCTCTATAGATCTAGAGATGGAATAAGTCTGCTTGCTAGCAGTTGCTTAGGGTGTGTGACTTTATATAGGGTGATAGAACTAAAAACTATCCTTTTAGAGACTTTTCTATTTGTTATGAAGAACTTCAAGAGGAAATTCTTTCAAAGATAAGAGACCCCCAAGAGAAGGAAATGATGGCATTTTGTCCCAGGCCTAAGGGTAAGGATTCATCAGACACCTAGATCAGTGGAAAGGAAATAGAATTGAATGTGGTACTGAGATTGACTCCCTCAATAGATCCAAAAGTCAAATTTACCTTTGTACTTCCAAATGGTTTCTGTTACCATTCTACTTGTTTAAATTAGACCTTGGGCCTTTTGGAACCAAAATTTCTCAATGTGCCTTGTGAATTTAGAGATACTACCATGTAACCATTCTCATGTATTAAAAACTAGTCTAATTTTCCACTCATCTCTACTCCATCCATTCATTTGGTCACTAGGCCTGTTTTTTTTTTTTTATTTTTACCTTATTTTACTGTATCTCATTTTATGATTAGCACAAAGTGAAATCTATTTCATGGCATTTGTAAAGACTCATATTTCTGCTTCGTTCTCTTGAACCACACAACTCTATTCTATTAGACTTCTCTCTTTCAGAAGGCATAGCCACTCCTGAAAGAGACTGCACACTTGGCTCACCCTTGGCCGTTTGCTTCAGCATGCGATTTAGAGATCTGAGTCCTGGGGTGTATCATTCACTACTTTGAGGTGACTCTTGAACTTAGGAAAATAGATACATTCCATAGTTCCCTTTACAGTCTCGTATGTGCTGGTTTATACCAAGTACCTTCCAAAACAATGGACTTAATTTAAAGGAAATTAAATCATAGTTCCTATGTGTATAAATTCTAAGTTATAATCCACTTCGATGATGAAACTTCTGAAGACTTTCGCTATGTGAATCCTTAGAAGTGTCTCTAATTCCCGAGAAATCAGCCTCACTTAGTGAAAAAGAGACAAGGCTTTATGTCAGTTTTACCTGCTAATCAATTGAGAAATAAACTTGGAAAAGAAGGGGTTAAGCCCAGAGGTCATAGATCTTACCACATCAGGTTTTCTCAGGAGGCCAAGGAAAGAAAATTATATTTTAGATCTCGACTTCCTGAACTTCCCCAAGTACCAAGAAAAGAGACAAGCAGTTATTTGTTTTTCTTACATACTAGAGATTGTATTTAAGGTATCTCAAGATAGGCAGGTGCTCTGCCACTGAGCACACATCCCTAGTGCCAAAACACAACCCTTTTGTATAAGTTACTTCAAATGACTTCCAAGTTTCCAGTACTCTAAGTAAACAAAGGAGGCTTATTGTATTTTCCTTCAACTTTATTCAGGTCTTAACAAGGCATTTAAATGTCCAGTGCTTTATGACAAGATTCTCCTTTACATGCCCATGTATTTTTTGGCTATAAGATAAATATTGTATAGTGCCTGAAAAATCATAGAATTTGGAGAAATTGAGTTAAGAGGTCTCACATGAGATGAGATAATGACTTGTAGGAGAAACACGACCAGGCAGGTTTATATGTCTGAAATGGGCCCCTTATGTGCAAACACAACTAGAACTTGCCACGTCCCTAGTGCTGATGTCAAACCGCCTGACTGAGAGGACCAACCCAGACAGGACAACGCAGCAAAAGCTCCCACTGGAACTTATGGGATGTTGGGTGGTGGGTATATAGGCAAGCACAGTATCTGCAATAAATGAGCCTGCTTTGCCACTCACCTGACTTCGGGAGTCTGTGTCGTTGACTTCACACCTCCTTACCCCCGCCCCCAGGCTTATCGTATTTTCCTTCAACTCCATGGTGCCAAGACCACAACAATGACTAGCTTAAAGCAGGAAATAAAAACAAGTATCCTTTGGCAAATGTTCAAAAATTAAAGATAATTTCATACGGGGTCATTTTGTGACAGAATCTATGATTATAGATATGTACTATATATCTGGTATTTATGGTGCTGGGGCTCAGGGATGCATACATGCCAGGAAAGTGTTCTGTCCACTGGGTGTCCCAAGAAAGAGAATTTTTCAGAATTGATTTGAAATGACACAGAAAATAACTATATTAAGCCATCCAAAGTAAACAATTGGTTAAACAATATGACTCCAAGCAGCACATTTACTGGTGTAGATGGCATAGTTCATGTTGTGAACACACAAGTGTGATTTATGGGATTAATACCATAATATCATTTTATCTGGAACATGTTCATTGTGGTAAATATCATTCTGTATGTTGCAAGAAACCCAGCATCTGCCACTTTCTTAGATCTAAACACACACCCACCCACCCACACACACACACACACACATATGTACACAAACTCATGTACACAGGTATACACAAAAATTCCTAATCCAGGGATTCTCTGAGAACTCTCTTTCTCCTTTCTCTTCTTGCTTGATTTTTTCTTCTCGTCATTGCAGTCACAACTTCTTGAATGTTTCTGCCTGGGGCCAGTCTCTCCTTACTCCACCATGTCCTTAATGTACATCACAGATCATTTTGTTTTCTGTTCCTAAACAACCTCAATACATATTTGCTCTGTGTAACAGATTAATAGATGGCTTCTGGGTATCTGAAACAGTTATACTTCAGTGTAACTCAAACTACATGGAACCCACAACTTTTCACTTCTCATGGCCGTCTCTTTCTGATTTCCTCCCCTTCCACTAGTCTTTTCAGTATCTCCTCTTTTCTTCTTCTCTCTTGAGAATAGCTCAAAATGTCAAGACTGGAGTTAATTACATAATATCATCCATCCATACCTTCCCCATGCATGTTTAAAGACATGGTGAGATCAATGAAAGTCCTGAGAAATCTACATTAGGTCCTTGTCAAGAACTCAGGCTTTGACTTGTTTGCCAAGTCCATATGGTGAAAGGCAGTCATGAAAATAACATACCCTTCTTGAGTGGGATAAACTTGTCCAAAGGTGAACCTTATCTAATCTTTAGGTTCGTACATTTTCACTACCCCCTCTTCTGTGAGGTTTCCAAAGTCTTAGAATGGGGAGTTTGGGTTGGTCTGATTCTGGGTGTGCCTTGCTAAGTCTCTGGTACTGTGCACTATGGCTGGCCATTGGTGACTACCTCACTGCTCTTCTACTTCCCTAGATTGCATCCTGTCAGGGTGTTGAGATTCTCTACCTGTCTTGTAGGAGATTTCTAGGCTGAATGCTAAGTGCTCTTCAAATCTATAAGTATAATAGTAGCTATGAAGAGAGGAGTTTAGTGTTCTAACTTCTTACTTATAGGTTCATTGGCTGTTTTCCCCTATTTCCTATTTCCTTCCCTTTTTTAGGTTCTTGTTTTATTTAACAGTAACAGGAATGTGTTTCATTCTGACAAGCAGGTCTTGGAACTCACTACATGGAGACTTGTCCTTACCAGACCTGCATAATGACTAACATACCAACATGTCCCCATAGAATATTGAACTTAAGAGAGAGAAGAATAAACAGTGAAAACCCTGGGGACTTAAGTTGAGTGAATGAAGGGAAATGCCCCTATCAGTGGGGTGGCCTGAAGAGACGCAACCTGATAAGGCACTGAGACCTGCACCCCCACAAGAGTAGATAAGCCAGACATAACTTTGGGATCTATAGAAACAGACAGGCAGGAAAGCAAGATTGATGGAGGGATGGGAGGCAGGAATGATGGAGGAAAGCAGGATAAGAACTCAACATGCTTACAAAAGTAGAAAAATTGAAAAAAAGAATAGACAAACCAGAGGGAACCCTGGGGTCCACAGAAGCAGAGAGGCAGACGCATGGGAGGGAGTGGGATAGATTGAGGAAGGGAAGGGGGATGGGTGGGAGGAAGGATAGAGGAAAGCAGGGATAAGTACTCAATATGCTTGTAAAACTAGAAAAATAAAAAAAAGGGTTGATTTAGGTCTGCAGATTTGGAGAGAATTATCACCTTAACAATAGAGTCTTCCAACAATTTATATGAAATTTTATTATATATTTTAAATTTTCTCAGCAATTTATATGCTTCAAAATGGTCAGCGTACACATTTTGTAAATGTGTTTTTGCTGCATTTATCTTTACTTTATTTGTTTTCATGCTATTATAAATGAAGTTATTTCATTTCTGAAAAAAGAAAATAGCATGCCCTTAAAAAACAGACTGAAATGATTCAGTTTCTGAAAGTGTATTACAATAACAAATAAAAAAAGAGACAGAGAAGACTGTTATAGAAGAACCTCTTGTGATTGAGAAGAACTTTTCATACAAAATTGTTTAGGATATTGTCATCAAGAAGTGAAAAATTTCAGTGAGATGTAGCTCATGAGAAACTGGATATTTAGTAATTCATATCATCCTGGATTGATACCCAAACCCCACCAAAAAAGAAAGAAGACAAA
This sequence comes from Typhlomys cinereus, assembly GCA_023101885.1. Classification (NCBI taxonomy): domain Eukaryota; kingdom Metazoa; phylum Chordata; class Mammalia; order Rodentia; family Platacanthomyidae; genus Typhlomys; species Typhlomys cinereus. The sequence goes on from JALPQD010000033.1 coordinate 2,988,311, forward strand.
AAAAAATCACATAAAAAATCCTGTGTTGAAAGTATTGTTCAGATACTGAACAATATTTCTATATGAGTTAAGAAATACTTCAATGCTTGTTAGTGTTATCTTTTTCTTTTTGTTAGTTGGAATTAATATGGCATTGCTATGCAATTTGCAGTGGATGATAAGTTTGGTAAACAGTAGAATGACAGTTTGCATTTCTGGTTTGCTTTCATATGTAGAAGGAATCATGTTTTAAAACAATCCACCTAAGTAAACATGGTGTCTAGTTCAACTACCTCTACCATAGTGATCATCTCATTACACTACCATTATCCTTTAAGATAATTGCTTTCTTAAGAGATTGCAAGTGTCTTTAGGGTGGAAACTGTAGCTAATACTTTCCAACATCCCTGATGCCTCCTACTTCCTGGCACAAAGTAGATGTTCAATAACAACTTGTTAAGTGGGTCGATGATCCCAGTTTAAAAGAAATCAAAATGGGTCTAGTGGGGACTTAGTATAGTAGCTCAATAAAAGTCAAACAGCATTCAGAAACTATTATGATAATTGCTTAAGGAAATAGGTTTGTGTTAGTTTTAGACTAATAATTAGATTGTGCAGTCTTATCCAACCTGTTTACAATTTCATTACTTTAAATGCCTCCTCTTCTTAATAAATCTGGTTAATGTAGAATCCTTATGCCTTGGATTGATGGAAAAGTTACCAAAGTTATTCTTTTGAAAATTTTTAATCTTAAAATTTTCTCAAAAGTTTTAATCTTTTAAATATAAAAGTATTGGTTGAACTTCTGAGTTCAATCTTTACATACTCTTTATACACTCTTTACACACCTCACACACACACAAACACACATACAGAATTTGTTTTCCTTTGTTCTCAGTTTACTCCAGTGTTAAAGTTTGTTGGCTAGGATTTAAAAAATGCTTCATCTTGAATTCTCTTCAGGTTTAAGACTGAAGGAGACTTCAGGAGTATAGCGAAGTGAGCTCATCAACTTGGAGATCCCTTCCCCAGATGTCCATCCTTTAGTATACACTTACCTACATTCTGCACATATGAACTTGACATTGTGCTTAATTTTTCTTTATTTTTTATATGACAAGTGTTAACAGGTATGAGGATGCCTGTGGTAGTTTAACTCTGAAATATATCTACAAATTTGTGTTTTGAATACTATTTCCCAGACTGGTAGTGCTACTTTGGATGATTGTGAGGCCTTTATTAGTTGGCACTGTCCTGGCAGATATAGGCCATAGGGTTGGTTCTCTCCTGTGCTATCTGTGTCTTTGTCTGCTACAATGTGAACAACTTTCACCTGTGCTCATGCCACTCGAGACAGAGTTGCTCCTGCCACATTTTATTCTCCTCCATGGACTGAAATCCCTCTGAAACCATAAACTAAAATAAATCATTCCTCCTTAATTCTGTTTCTTTAACATACTTTGTTACAGAAATAAGAAAATAACGAACACAATAGCAGATAGCAGAAAATATTTCAACCAATAAAAGGATTTCTGCCTTGTCTTACAAAAAAGAAATGAAATAATCTACCTTTTAGAATATATTGCTGCTCAGCTAGGCTGAGAGCACAGGAATTGGCCTTGGGCAGAGTCAGAGAGGTATATATGTGAAAGTCAAACACCTATAGGTGATACAGGATTGAATGGGAAGAAGTGCCATGTTGGAGTCATGAATCTCACCATAGTAGCAATTTGTGACATTCACATTGAGAACAGCAGAGCTGCTCAACTTCCAGTCTCACAATTGTGTGTCAACCAAAGGTTGATTGACTGCAGCCAATCAGCACTCATTTTTGAAAATGAAGCAAAATCATTTAGAATTTGTTTATGACTTCCTAAATATCATCTGATTGCATCAGTCCAACTTAACTATCATTACTATGGGTAGGAAATGCATGCTGGATAGTTAGGAGCACTGGTGGTGTATGGTGACCATCTCACTAATAACCTGAACCCTTTGGAATCTCAACTTTCTCATCTGAATGTGGTATATTTCGATATGGTTAGTTTGTGATAGGATAAAAGTTAGACAATATTTGCATAGCATATTTAACCTAGTAAGTACTTTCAAGTTATATATGCAAGTATGTATAGTTATTTATTTGAGATTTGATACAAATACTTTCCAAGTATAGATATAAAAATGTTAACTCTTCAGCCTCCTGCTCCCCACTCGGCCAGACCCCCAGGTTACTACCCCCAGCCCCACCCAGGTCGCCCTGCGTCCCAGCTGCACCCAGGTTGCCTCGGGCTTTGGCCTGGGTCACACCCCTGGACCCCAGCCCCCTCTCTCCTTCCCGCGCTGCCTTTGTCCACCAGAGCGCGCCTCCTGCTCCCCACTCGGCCAGACCCCCAAGTGAGCTCCCCAGCGCTGCCCAGGTTGCCCTGCATCCCAGCCCCACCCAGGCTGCCTCTGGCTTTGGCCTGGGCCACGCCCTGGGCCCCAGACCCCTTTCTCCCTCCCGCCTGCCTGTCCCCCCAACTGGACAGGACTTGCTTGCTTTCCTCCATCTCTGGGGCTTAGGTAGGACACTAAGCCAAGTCCCAGGTCCTGGGTGAAGAATTCTGCCATCAACATCAGCCCCTCTGCCTCTCTGGCCCACCGGGGACCCACGCACATGGTCTACAGAAGACACACTGCTATTCAGAATTCAATAGAGTCCAAAGAAAACTCAAGCAAAGTTCTAAAGGTCAAAGGCCATCATCTGTAAACCTCTACAATCATCCTATCACATGGGATTCTTCACATCCAGCCCGAAGATAAGTAAACCTCCTTTTTTTCACCTTACTGTTCCTTTCTAATATTAATCACTATAGATTAACTTTTCCATAAAGTCACCCTAAAAACATACAACTCCGAGGATCAAACCACTCACCCTCACATATCACCAAGATACTAACTACATCGTAAAAGTGCACTACCCTACTAATATTCACTCCTTGTCTACTTAACCTGACTTAACTGATGTACTAACAGCCTAACAGCCTCAACTAGGAAATTACAATAACAAAAGACGAACATACGCAACCGCCAAGGCAAGCACTAGTAATAACTGTCCAAGTGTAGTAATACCAACTAAATCAGTCAAAACACACAGAAACTGAAAAACCTTAAAAGACAAAACAACAATGCCCAAGTCAAAGTGCAGATCCATGAGAAACAAAACCCAAGAAGACCAATCTCCCACTGAAAGAATTAACCCCTTAATGATGGATTCCAACCAGAACAAATTCACAGAAAAAAGCCAAGAAAGCCATTCCCAACACAACGACTTTCAAAGTATGAGCATTATCATGATTAATCCTATGAAAGAGGAAATCCAAGAGGAGTTAAAAAACCGAATCAACCACTTTGAACAGAAACACAACAGGCATTTGGAGGAGTTGAGAAAAACAGTTCAAGAAACAAAAATAGGCATAGAGCAGTTAAAACAGTCTCAGGCAGAGTTTAAAATTGAACTAAAAGACAACCTATCTTCAACCCAAAGCTCAACAGAGAGCCTTATCAGCAGAACTAACAAAGCAGAAAATAGAATTTCAGATCTTGAAGACAAAGTGGGAGAATTAACCAGCTCAATAGAAGAGACTGTTAAAGCAAAAAAAATACTTGAGAGGAACATTCAAGAAATATGGGACACCCTGAAGAAGCCTAACATGTGCATTCATGGAATACCAGAACAAGAATCTCAAAATACCATACCTGAGGAAATTTTTCAAATTATCATAAATGAAAACTTCCCTCAACTGAAGAATGAGAGGCCCATCCAAATACAAGAGGCATTTTGCACTCTAAACAGATATGACCAAAATAGAAAATCGCCATGGCAAATAATAGTCAAAACACTCCACATTCAAGACAAAGAAAAGGTGCTGAGAGCTTCAAGAGAAAAAAAAGCAAGTCACTTTTAAAGGCAAACCTATTAAAATAATAAATGACTTCTCAATGGAAACAGTAAAAGCAAGAAAGCCAGACTGATATACCCGGCAAAACTATCTGTCATGATCGAAGGAGAAAGAAAAATTTTCCAGCACAAAGACAACTTGAAGGGATACATGTCTACCAAACCAGGCCTTCAAAAAATGCTAGAAATGATACGCAAACTTGAAGAAAAGAACAAGCGTATCCAGGAGGACAGAAGGGAAGTATAATACCACAAAAATATAATTGTAAAACAATAAGCTTACAAAATCCACTAAACATAAACAAATGTCCAGAATTAAAAAGAATTTCTCCATTATAACATTAAATGTCAATGGGCTTAACTCACCGATTAAGAGACACAGATTACAAACTTGGATTAAAAATCACAACCCATCATTCTGCTGCCTTCAGGAAACTCATCTCACCACAAAAGATAGGCACATCCTAAAAACGAAAGGCTGGTCCTAAATTCTGCAAGCTAATAGAACCAGGAAACAGGCAGAGGTAGCCATTATGCTTTCGGACAAAGTGGACTTCAAACCAAAAAAAATCATAAAAGACACAGATGGATACTACATTTTAGTCACAGGTACAATTCACCAGGAAGACATCACAATACTGAACATATATGCACCTAATACGGGCTCCTCCACATTCATTAAGAAAACCCTACAGCATCTAAAGTGAGAAATCAACCCCCAAACGATAATTCTTGGAGATTTCAACACCGCCCTCTCAACATGGGATAGGTCAACAGGTCAAAAGCTTAACAGGAACACTTTGCAACTTAATCAAAACTTTAAAGAAATAGACCTTACAGATCTCTATTGAACTTTTCATCCATGTACCAAAGAATATATATTTCTCTCAGCAGTTCACGGAACTTTCTCCAAAATAGATCACATATTGGGCCACAAAATGAATCTCCACATATACAGGAAAGTTGAAATTCTAGCCTGTGCCTTATCAGACCACCACGACCTAAAGCTGGACATTCACAACACAACAAAAGACAGAAAATACACTAACTTCTGGAAACTTAACACGATGATGGTGAATGAGAATTGGATTCAGGAAGAAATTAAAAAGGAAATTCAAGATTTCCTGAAAGTGAACCATAATGAAAATACAACTCACCAAAATCTCTGGGACATAATGAAAGCTGTCCTAAGAGGTAAGTTCATAGCTCTTAATGCCTACATCAAAAAAATGGAAACATCAGAAATAAACAACTTAACAGTGCAGCTTAAAGCTTTAGAAAAACTAGAGCAATTTGATCCCAAAAGCAGTAGAAAAGAGGAGATTAGCAAAATAAGGGGAGAAATATCTGAAATAGAGATTAAGAAAACGATAGAAAAAATCAACCAGTCAAAAAGCTGGTTCTTTGAAAAAATCAATAAGATTGATACACCCCTAGCTAAATTAACCAAAAGCAAGAGAGAGAAAACCCAAATTAACAAAATTAGAAATGAACATGGAGTTATCACTACTGATATCTAAGAAATCCAGAGAATTATAACATCATATTTCAAAAAATTATACTCTGTGAAGTTTGACAACACAAAAGAGATGGATGAATTTCTAAGTAAACACAACTTACCTAAATTGAATCAGGAAGTTGTGAATTATTTAAATAGTCCTATAACATATAAGGAAATTGAGGAAGTAATCTCAAATCTTCCCACCAAATAATGTCCTGGACCAGATGGATTCAGCACAGAGTTCTACTAGACATTTAAGGAGTTAATAGCACCAAGACTCCTTAAACTGTTCCATCAAATAGCAAAGGAAGGAACATTACCAAATTCCTTCTATGAAGCTAACTAATATCATTTTAATCCCAAAAGCTAATAATAAAGATTCACTTAAAAAAGAAAACTATACGCCGATCTCTCTGATGAACACAGACGCAAAAATTCTCAACAAAGTCTTAAGCAAATCGGATTCAAAAACATGTCAAAAAGATCATTCCGGGATCAAGCAGGCTTCATCCCTGGCACACAAGGTTGGTTTAATATACGCAAATCAATAAATGTAATTCATCATGTAAACCAGTCCAAAGTTCAAGACCACATGATACTCTCAATAGATGCAGAAAAAGCTTTTGACAAGATCCAACAGCCTTTTATGATCAAAATGCTAGAGACAGTAGGAATGGACGAACCTTTATCAATATAATAAAAGCTATATACAAGCCCACAGCAAGGATTATGCTCAATGGGGAACAATTGGAAGCATTCCCACTTCGATCAGGAACTACACAAGGCTGTCTACTCTCACCACTTCTATTCAATATTGTACTTGAAGTCTTAGCTGAAGCCATAAGACAAGAAAAGGACATAAAAGGGATTCAAATCGGCAAGGAAGAAGTCAAGCTATCCCTATTTGCAGATGACATGATCTTATACCTGAGTGATCCCAAAAACTCCACCAGGAAGCTCCTGGAACTAATTGAGAAGTTCAGCAGGGTGGCAGGATACAAAATAAATGTGCAAAAATCAGAGGCCTTCTTATATGCCCAGAATGAAAGAAGAGAAACAATCCCATTTACTATAGCCCCTAAAAAAAATGAAATACCTTGGTATAAACGTAACCAAGGAGGTAAAAGACCTTTACAATGAAAACTTTAAAACCCTAAAGAAAGAAATTGCAGAAGACACCAGAAGGTGGAAAGACCTCCCATGTTCCTCGATTGGCAGAATCAACATCCTAAAAATGACAATCCTACCAAAGGCAATATACAAATTCAATGCTATATCAATTAAAATCCCTAAGCAATTCTTTAAACAAGTTTACCAAACAATCTCAAAATTCATATGGAGGCACAAAAGACCCAGGATAGCAAAGACAATCCTGAGTAACCAAAACACTGCTGGAGGTATTACCATACCAAACTTAGTCTATACTATAAATCCATAATTATAAAAACAGCCTGGTACTGGTTCCAAAATAGACACACAGATCAATGGATAAGGATTGAAGACCCAGATATAAGCCCACAAAATTACACCCATTTGGTCTTTGACAAAGGGGCCCAAAGAATCCACTGGAAAAAGAACAGCATCTTCAACAAATGGTGCTGGCAAAACTGGATCTCCACATGCAGAAGATTAAAGCTGGACCCGTACTTGTCACCATGTACAAGACTTAATTCCAAATGGATTAAGGATCTTGATATAAGGCCAGACACTATGAAAACCATAGTTGAAAGGATAGGGAACTCCCTCAAGCTGATTGGGCTAGGCCAACATTTCCTAAACAGACATCCAATGGCACAGTCACTGCTACCAACTCTCAACAGTTGGGATCTTGTGAAATTAAAGATCTTCTGTTCAGATAAAGAGATTGTAACACGAGCTCAAAGGCAACCCACAGAATGGGAGAAAATCTTCACAAACCACATATCTGATAGAGCTCTACTGTCCAGAGTACACAAAGAACTTAGAAAACTAAACACCAAGGAAACCAATGGCCCAATTAAAAAATGGGCCCTGGACCTTAAAAGAAACTTTACCAGGGATGACATTAAAATGTCTAACAAATATCTTAAAAAATGCTCCACTTCTTTAGCCATCAGGGAAATTCAAATTAAAACTTCCCTGAGATATCATCTCAGCCCTGTCAGGATGGCAAAAATCCACAATACAAACAATAACAAATGCTGGAGAGGATGTGGAGAGAGGGGAACTCTCCTACATTGCTGGTGGGAATGCAGGCTCATACAACCACTCTGGTGAGCCATCTGGAGATTCTTAAAGAAATTAAAGATTGAAATGCCATATGACCCTGCGATTCCACTTTTGGGAATAACCCCCCATACAGCAGAGGTTCACCTCGATAGCACAAGCACAACCATGTTCATAGCAGCACTGTTTACAATAGCAAAGTCATGGAATCAACCCAAATGTCCAACAGTTGAGGAGTGGATAAGGAAACAGTGGTACATCTATACAATGGAGTACTACTCAGCCATCAAAAATGATGAATTACTGGAATTTGCCGGGAAATTGACATCATTAGAAACAATTATATTAAGTGAAGTATCCCAAACCCAGAAAATTAAGTGCCGTATGTACTCCCTAATAGGTGGCTCCTAGTACCAAACCCACCCAGCCCACCTTGAGACATTCAAAGGCAAATCTATGTAATACCCACAGTAATTGCAAGGATTATGAACAGGAGGGATGGGGTTGGAGAGCCACACCAGAAACAAGGAGAGAGGGGCCCATGTTACAGCAGAGAAAATAGGCCTCCATCAAGTACTGCAAGTAAGTAATGAGACACCTGGTTAAGTTCACAGACATTCGTTCCTGATCATTTACAACTGAGGGGGTATGATCTCACCAGAAGGGGAGGGCATATAGTCTGGCAGAAAAAAAGTAACAATTTTGCAAATGGGTGATTGACCCCTCCCTCACTGAGGTTTCCTACTTTTATTAGATCTACCCTTGAATGTGCTCTTACAACAAGACTCCAGTTTAACAGCTTTTTGTCTCTCGCGAGGGGGTGACATACAATGCCCATCAGGATGGAGTGAAGGGCATTGCAGGAGCAGCAAAACTGCAAAAGAAAATCAACCAACCAAAATCTAGAATTTCAGAGACTCTACATCAACCACCTCGAACTAGGCCAGACTTATCTCTCCCCATTCTGAAGCTCAGGGAAATTTGCAGAAGAGGGGGTGGTGAGATTGTAAGAGCAAAAGGATGGGAGGAGCAATGATTTGCAAGATACTCCACACAAGTTAGGGCCGAAGCAATCATAATTGGACTTTGCATGTCCGGCGCAATGTCCAACGCACTATTGACCCCACGAAGTCTAGCATTTGCTAAAAGCACCAAGATTCTTGGAGACAAGGGATTGACAGCCAAAATAGTGTTCTTATGCTTCAGGGGAACAAAGGAAAGGGTTCAGGGAAATGACGCTGGGTCCTTGTATGTCATCGGAGAGAAGGACCCATAGGAGAGTTTGGCATGCACGTTAAAGGATTCTCCGGGGATTGGGGGAGGGGAGGCACTGGGGGGTGGGGAGGGTAGGGGGAGGGGAGGGTGAGCAGAGGGGTTGGGGGGGGAGGGAAGGAACCGGTCTACCTATTAAGTTTGTATGAGCGGAGATAATAAAAAGTGTTTAAAAAAATAAATAAAAATTCATGACTTAAAAAAAGTTAACTCTTCAGTTTTTAATTGCTGCTTTTATGACACTTCTGCTCTTACATAATCGAACTTAAAAGAACCTTCAAGGAAAGAGAATAAAATACATAATTGACAACTGGCTGCTCAATATTTGCTTCTTTTATAAGAATCTGAGCAAATTATTTTATATCTTCTAAGTTTCATTTTCTTTACAGTAAAATGAAGGTGATTCCTAGCTCATAATGAACAATGAATGAGTATATAATAAGGTTATTATAAATATTTATTTGATGGATGTATCTTATACTGAATGCAAAGAAGTAGGATATTAATATCCCTTACTTCCTTAAGCTTTTAAATAAATTTCTTGTAATTATCACACCTATGAAGAGATTTATAGAATATAATATGTTTACCTGGGAGAAACAGGTGATGTCAGTTTCTCATTCTTAAATCTTTAGAAAGCTCACTAGATAATGTGTTGAGTCATCCAAGTATCTACTGACTGCCTTTCTGGACAGCACTGATCTAAGGAGATTGAGACATACCAATGGACATTGCTCTCAAAGGGTCCATGTGTTAAATGGAATAGAAAGGAAAAGCACTAGAAATACAAAGAAACAGCCAATTAAGCTATCTTTCATAGGCAGTGATTATTTTTTAAGAAAAATCTAAGCACAATATGAGGAACAGAATGTGCAGTAAGATTGCTTTGCAAATAAGTATATAGGAAGGCTTCTTCAAGAAGATAAGTCAGAAGAGCAGAGGAGAGAAGGAAAAGGGGTGAGAGGGAGGGGGAGAGTGAGAAGGGGAAGAGTGCAATACGAACAACAGGGGGTTAAGGGGGGAAGAAGAAGAATGGAGTACCTATTGAGCTTGTATAAGTAGGTAAAAAATGTAATACAAAATTTTAAAAAAAGAAGATAAGATATGAATAACAAGTTAAAGGAAGAAAGGATGTTGAGTAAGTGGACATTTGGTAATAGAAGCTAAAGTAAATTAAGGTTTTGTGGCAAAAGGGAACTTAGTAAAGTCAAGAGGTAGAGAAAGGAGAGAAAAAACAAGGTTGCCTGAAAGAATTTTGTGTACCCTGACAGGACTTCACTATACTGAAAGAACAGAATCTACTGCAGGATTTGGAGCAAAGGGGCTACTTGTTAAGATATGCTTTACTGGGTTCACTCTGATCATTATGCTGAAGAGAGATTGTCTTTGGGGGCAGAGGCAAAAGTGTGTCTGCTTTTTCTGAAGTTTTCCAGACAAGGATATTGATTGTTTGGACCAAACTGGTGGCAGAGGGACAATAGCAGTCAGCCCAGGTTCCTTTCTAAAGGCAGTATTTCCAGCCCTCTGGGCTTTCCCATTAATTAATTAATGTCATTTTGGACATGTGGGCAGCATATTCTTCACTCAATCACTTCCATAGACACACAAATATAGTGCTATTTTTCAACTTAAAACCGTCTTTTGGCCTCCTTTATCACATAACTATCGTTGCCTACCTGCCTTTGACCTCCTCTAGAGGAAAAAGTTGCAAAAGCCCTTATCATTTCCATGTGATACATTATAAACTTTCTCCAGTCATGACATCCAATGATTCATTTTAGTCCCTGCCTAAATTGAGTTTTGGGTGTTTGTCTTCCTGGAATTTATTATTGTCAATTGTTCATCAGAGAGAGATATCTTTTATAGAATTGTCTTTCCAACTTGGTTGCAGGGAATGACTTCTCTTTAGAGTTCAGAATTCAGAGTGCAAATCATTACAATTTAAAGTTCAAAAGAGGAAGACAGTGGCCATTCGGTTTAGAAAGTTTTTTCCTCTGGTTGGGGCAGTAGCTCAGTGCTGTAGTGTTTAACTAGCATATGCCCCAGGTTCAGTTCCTAGTACTGAAAAGAAGAAAGAAAAGGTGAAGAAAAGAATCATGTTACTCTGAACTACAGTTTTTGATTGGTGCAACTTCCACTTGTCTCCTCTTTCTGTGTCCAACTGTCTTTGAGAAGAGGCCCCGGTAAGAGGGACGTTTACACAGAAGACAGCAACTATTCTGAAATGTCTCTAGAAGCTCTTTGATCTTGGTCTCTTTAGCTACTAGACACAGTTGAAACTCATGGTCATGTATTCAAGGCTAAACATTGTTCACTTAATATTGAGTACCTGCCATCCACTTTTCTAGAAGATTTTAAGGGACAGAAATGTGAGCGTAAAATTTTATAAATGATTTAAATAAAGTCCTAGGATTTTATTCTTCAGGAAAGCTGCCCAGTGCTTCTGTCTCAGATATTTGAATGGTTGTGATGCTTGCGGTGCGGTGACTCCATCAAGTGCTGTAATCTGAAGTGGAAGATTCTTCAGGAGTGAGGATACTCTTCCATGCAAATTCTCAGCTTCGGATGTTCATGTGTATAAGTGCAAGGGATGCCCTAGGACTTACACCAGGAGATATATGCGCTCTGGAAATTATAATGACTGGATTGTTTTGATTTCTCCCTATGTCATTCTGGACCAATGGCTTCTCATATCTTCCTTTGAACCTTGGGAGTGACACAGATGATGACCTTGTCAGGCTCTGGAGGCACCTCTGGGTAAGTAGAGGGATAGCAAATAATATGATAGTGCCCACATCAATCATGATATCTTTAGAAATCAAGTTTTCAAACATCAGAAACACCTAGAAACTTGGCTCCTAGTCTCAAAGCAACACCATAGTTGCTTTCTACCTTTTCCACCTTGAATAAGTTAACCAGAAAAGCACTTTGACAATATTCATGAGAACAGAACCCAATCCATAAAATGAGGGAGCTTGAACATGAAAGGTTTAAAATCCCATTAAGAGTCTCTTGAGTCACCCATCTTCTTGCCTTCTTTTAGTCTGCACTGTTCAACTTTAGCTCAGTGGGTTTTCTAAATTGTCCTGTTAATTTTAGCTGTTTCTAGATAGATAGCTACATTCTAGGTGAATCATCAGGAAAATTGAGGATAAGGGCAAATAGCAGCCTGCACTACTGTGAACCTCTTAATCAGCGCCTTACAGAAGACAGGCAGGGCAACTCTCCATTACATGGGTGTTTCTGGATAATACAAAATGTGTATGTGTGCACATATGCGTGTATATATATTTATATATGGATACTTTCTTAGCTTCGTGCTACAGCATAATATAAGACATATTACCTATGAAGAGAGTTTTACATGTCTCATGGTTCTGGAAATTCAGAGTCATGGTAGCTGCATTGGTTCAGTTCTGGTGAGAGCAGTAAATAAAAATGGTAGGATTGCATGAGTGAGCACCTTAAGCTGTAGAAGAGGAAAGAACTATAGCAGAAGAAAGACTGGGATGTTATCAATACCTTTGAGGGTACAGCTCAAATGATCTAAGAATTTCTATAAATACCTCCTAAATGTCCATAAGTCTCTTAATAGCTTCACATCAAAGACCAAACATTTAACATATGAACCTTTGGGGACATTACCCAAAGCAAAAACCCATGGTTGTACTGATCACTTTTGTACTGCTTCCTCTGACCACAGCACCTGACAGAAGCAACTTCAGGGAGGAAGGATCTTTTAGCTCATGGCTTTAGTCCATTGTGCTGAATATCTCTGTTCATGGCAGTAGAGCATATAGCAGGGTCTCTACATATCACAGTGAATCAGAAAGCAGAGAGAGAATGAGAGAGAGAGAGAGAGAAAGAGAGAGAGAGAGAAAGAGAGAGAGAGAGAGAGAGAGAGAGAGAGAGAAACACTGAATTTAGAACTAAGCTATAACTCACCTTCAGTGACATATTTTTACCAGCTACCTCCTAGAGGCTCCACAGATTCTGAAAACACCATCAGTTGTTCAGTAAGTGTTTAACACATAAATCTGTAGGGAGACATGTTGGATTGAATCCATTTCACTAGAATGCTGTCCATCTATACATAGGTGGGCACAGGAACACACAGGTATGCATATGTATATGTACATATGTCATGTGTGGGCATTTGTTCATAGGTAGTCTTTCTATGTTTCTACACTCTTTTTGTTCTGCAAATCTGGTCAATGGACACTTATGTTCGATGGTCCAGAAAGCATTATATCTTGTGATACTGTTATATATTTTCTTCTTGATTTGGCTTTCCATTTCTGAGGCAGTGAGGAAGAAATGTGCTAAGTGTAAACGTGACTAATTGTTGTCAAGAAAGGGTTATTTTTTAGATCTCTCCCAGCACATGCAATGTGAATAAATATTGCCTTATTTGTTCATTATCTGAGGTATCAGCTTGTCCTTATTCAAAAGATTTTATCGTTTTTGGATTAAGAAATCTATTTTGTAACCTGTTATTAAGCCAAGCATTTTCCCCACATTATGATTACAAAGGGTCGTATTTTCCTGTCCTTCTCACCCCCACACAGTTCTGCCTTTTCTGCAAATTGAACAATAAAACAGCATTTTTCTCCTCCACAGAACTCAACCCCAGGCTTCTACTGTGAAAAATAGCATTGTGCATGAGGTAGGGAGAAGTGTCCGGATGAGCAGAATGCACAATCAATGTCCTGGTGTCATCGTCCATCAATGTCCTGGTGTCATCATCTAAGTCGCTGTTCTGAGCAAACCAAGTAATTCTCCAGTTGGACATAAATAAAAGAATAGATACTTGAATTGTATCTTTGCATCCCTTATGATGTTGTCACAGTGCTTTGTTAAATGCAAGTAAACAAATGATTAGATAAAGTAAGACAGTGAAAGGTACAGAGATGGGAATATAAATTGTGAATAGAATCATCTCTCATGTTAGTGGAGAGCAGGATTTCCCAATTCAGTATTACTGTTAACTGGGCAGGAAGATTCCTTGTTTGGGGTGGGAAGGGGTGGAGCAGGAACCGAGGCAGCAATTGCTGCACCAAGCATTGTAGTGACCTTCAACAGCAATGATCCCTGGCTTCTAGCTACAGATGCCAGTATTGATAATATGTCCATGGGCATTGCCAAATGCTGCTTAGTGGTAATGGAGAGGGAGAAGAGGAGGAGGGCAAAATTGCCCCTGTTTGAGATTCACTGAATCAGAAAAGAAATTTCCTTTTAACCATAGAAGCTAGAAAAAAATAAAACAGAATTCCTTTAACATGTACAAGACAGGATATAAAACATGTAGAGCGCATTGAAAATAACATGTTATTATTAAGAGATTTCAGTTCCAAAAATAATTTAATGTATGTCAAACTGAAGAATCAAGATTGTATAAAAGTATATCATTAACGACTCCATTTTTTCTTATAACCATCCTAATTAAAGTGAACCAGTGGCTGGGGGGATACATGATTGGTAATGGGAAAGGGCACAAAATTTTGGATACAACGTAACTGAGTTCTGGGGATCTCTTTAATACAGCACAGTGCCTGCTAGAGTTTGCATGTTGAATGTCCCTTATGGGCCCATTTAGTCAATACTTGGTCCCCAGAATTGCACTATTGGAAAGTGGTGGAAACTTAAAGAGGTTAGGTCCAGTGGGAGAGCTTTATCATTTTTTAAAAAATCTCTATTTATGTACCTGAGAGAAGGTACAGATGGAGAATGAGAGTGAGAGTGAGAAGAGAGAGAGAGAGAGAGAGAGAGAGAGAGAGAGAGAGAGAGAGACAGAGACAGAGAGACAGAGAGAACATCTTAGCACATGTGTGGAAGTCAGAGGACAACTCTCAGAAGTTGCTTTTCTCCTTCCACTATGTAGGCTCCAGGGATCAAATTCAGGTGTTTGCAGACACCTATTAAGTGACACTTTCCTGGGAAATGCCACCCAAATATCTACTCACCTCAATAGTGATTTGATAACAGACCAATGTGTTATTACACTAAAGTGAGATCTTTAGTTGACTTGAAAGGGTGAGTATAGCTACAAGCCTTTGAAAGGAACGGTTAGACTCTCGATGTTCTCCTTGTTTTCTTTTACTTCCTATCCATGAGGAAAACAGTGTTGGTCTTCCACAAGCTCCTTATCTGATGTTTCTCTTGCCATAGGCTCCAAGCCACAAGCCAGTTGGTAATAGACTGAAATCTTGTGAACCAACAGCCAAGATAAACCTTTACTCTTTATAAGTTCATTATCTCAGGCATTTTGTAACACAGTGTCTGGCCTATGGCTAAATATACTGTACCATGCATTAAAAATTCTACAAAAGTATGAAGTGTTAATCTTGTGTTAGGTTTTCTGAACACACACACACACACGTGTGTGCACATAATAAAGGCAAAAAGAAACTGGAAATATCATAGGTATACCTATAATCTTGATGGCAACAATTGCTTCACACATAAATTCCATCAGTCTCCATGAAATGTGAAAGCTTTTTGCATGTGAAAATACCTCAATAAAGATGCTTAAAAATAGAACGAAGATAAGAATATTTGCTTCTGTCACTTCTGGGCAGCATTTTACTAATGTTTCTGACCACTGCAACTAGACAAGGAAACTAAATGAAAGACATTTAGAGTGTGTGATGTTTGCATTAATTATCAACTGATGCTAAGGTGGCAGGACAGTGGGCACCTGAGAGGGATTCTCTAGATTGACATTGAACTCTGGACATGACCACGAGCGATTGTGTTAATTGTGCGTTTGATGTGGGAAGAGCCAGTCAATTATGGACAACACCACTGCTTAGGCAGGTGATCTAAGACTGCATAAAGACAAAAAGCAAGTAGGCAAGAAAACAAGTATACATGCTTTGGCTCTTGCCCTCTTTTCTTAGTGTAGATATGATGTGACTAGCTGCTACAAGTTCCTGCCTCTATAACTTCCTTGAAATGATAGACTGTAGCCTGGAATTGTGAGCTAGAATAAACTTCTTCCCATAGATTACTTGAGTCAAGTACTTTTTTTGCAACAATGAGTAATAAAACCTAAATAGAGTGTAAAGGAAGAAAAAAGGAATAAAATAGTCAAATCAAAACAAATTTAACATACAGAGTCAGTTGATTAATTGGTAGTCAGTCACTTGTATGGATAATTGGATGGCTGCTCAACTTTTTAATAGAAATATGCTTGGAATAAATGTAAAATCAGTGATAGAAAATAACACCTTGTCTTCACATTCATGTGAACTCAATTGACAAGGATGTCTCAGACAAAAGTTTACTGGACAGCAATAAAAATGGATGAATTTATACATATCCTTCTTTTCCGATTAACTTCCAAGTTTTCTCTTGTGTGTTAACTAAACTCATATATTAAAATCGAATCTGTCTTGTATTTTTGAAGATTAATGCAAAGTGTAATACAAATACTTTACAGGGTTTTCCATTACTGTTTGAATTTTGCTTCAAATTCTTTCTGCAATTGATCATTCTATAATTATTTTAAATAATCTTTTTAATAATTGAGGAAGAGAAAGGATTTGGGTAGCCTACAGACTCCCAATGGTATTTTAGTCTGTGTAGATCAGCAACCTGATGCAAAATGTATGAATAAATTTGTTTATTTAAAAAATTTCAATGCAATTTATAAATGAATCTCTTGCATGAATTTAAATAAAAGAAATTCATAAGTTTATAAGTATATAAAATATGCAACACTGTTCCTAATAAAAATACTGTTCCTGATAAATTACATTTGTGTTATGTGAAATTGTTCTTATAGATCCAAAGTTGTCAAATATGGCAATTTTGTGTGGTTCAACCTAAGAGATACTGAAATCACATGCAGAAGGATCTTTTGGAATATGTTAGCAGAGAACGGAATTAAAGTCAAGTGGTGTTTTGCTGCTATTGTTGATTTTTGTTTTGTGGTTCTTCAGTGCTAGCAGTGAACTTCAGGACTTTATGTGTGTCAAGCAAGTACTCAACCCGGGTGACATCCTCAGCTCTTGGATCATTGAGAGGATTTGACTGCTGGGATTAGACTTATATAGGTCAAATGCTCTAGAAAGTTTTCTCAGTATCTCTTGACTTCATTCCCAGAGAAGAATTATTGCATCTAAGGATTGAATACCTAGATTTTAGTTATTTATTTACTGATATCCCCAATGACACACAAGTCACTGACAGTTCACATTGTTTGCAGACTGAGTAACAAGTCTTATCATCTTAGTCCATTTTCTATAGCCAAAACAAAGCTCATTATGAATAATTTTCCGAAAACATCAGGAACAAACTATTCTTCAAATAGTAGCAATGGATGAATCCAAGTAGCAAAACACATGAAAGTTTCAGTAGGCATCTGAAAGAGAATGTTCAAACTTAAAAGTTATCATTACTAATGGCCGATCATGTCATTTCTTCAGAGTGTTGCAATGAACCCAGAGAGCTTCGTTACCTCATCAGTATCTCAATTCTTCTTGGTCTCAGACCTCTACAAATACTTCTCTCACTCTCTCTCTTTCTCTCTCTCTCTCTCGTTCTCTCAGGCCTTAAAGTACTAGACTCCCTCTAGAACATTCTGATACCCACAGTAAACTTTTTTGTTTTTGTTTTTCAAAATTTTTTCTTTTGTTTTTTGAAACTTTCAAATACAAACAGAATGAACCTGTGTCTTTTTCCCTCATGGTCTCTCTCTCCCACATCCTTCCTCTCCATCCCCTCCAGTTCTCCATTCCAGCCATCTCCTACCTGCTCCCTTCTCCCTCTGCATTTGTGGTCCCACCAGGTCATGATACTCTAGTCATGACAGGGCTGTACCCCCTCCTCCAAAGAGCTCACTGCAGCAAGGTCTAGGACTAGAACTAGGATATCGGGAGTCACACCACCACCTAGAGAGATGTTTTTGGCATGTGTTATACAAGAAAAGGGGAGCTTTTCAACTCATATGTTTGTCCACTGGCACGCCACTGTGCCACCGTGGCTGCCCCAGCACTTGCTAGTGTGGGCATCCCAAACCCCACCCAGTGGGATCACAGGAAACTTCCCTTTTTTGTTAACTTTATCAAATGGAGAGGCTTTATTGAAGCTGTTCAGCGACCATGCACCAGAGAGCCAGGAGATTTTTAAAGGCCAAGACCACAGCTTAAGCAAGAGGCAGTTAACAAGCAATTTTTTACAAAAGCCAGATTTTAGCAGTTATGTGTAAGAGGAACTTTCCTTATGTTGGGTGTTTGATTAAACCATGATTGACTAAACCGTGAACAGAAGAATATTGTTAAGGTGGGAGCAGGTACATGAAGTAGTCAGTTGGTATCTTTCCTATCTAACTTAGCAGGCTAACAACTATTTTTTTTTAACTTGGCTACACCAGTTGGCTATTTTACCTCAAAAATTCACCTAGTAACCCATTGTGAAAAAAGACAGAAAGTATTCAGAATTCCAACCAGAGCAAAGGGCGAGCAATTGATGTGGGAATAAAAAAGTCATAGATAAACAACTGCCCTCAGTAAAGACTATTGTATTCATTGACTTGGTCTAAACTGTAAATGAGAGTGCCTAGAGAGGGGCTCAGAATCATTACCATTTTGTGTCTCTGTGTGTATGTGGTGGGTGGGTGTATTTGCGTATATAAACACATATGAGGAACATTAGTTACATGAGAGAATTATAAATAAATTTTTAACTTGCACATTGCAATATACCAGATATTACTATTGAAGTTTTATAATAATAATGATCTTCATTTGAGGTATATATGGGTAAAATAATGTGCTATCTTTGGTTCACCACAGGAAACTTCTTAATACAATGTAGTTTGCAATGGGACTTTGATCTTCTGCTGTACCAGGCATGACTATTATTTAAGTTGCTTGGTTTCCAGGATCTGCAACTGTAATTCTCCAGTTTATCTTAGCTTATTTCAGTGTATTGTGAGGCACTTTGGGCAATGCCTTAGAACTGTAGTTCTCAAAGCTTGGTTCTCAAATAAGCAGCATCAGTACCACCTGGCAACTTGTTAAAATGCAAATTTGTGGGCAACACTACAGCCATACTGAATTAAAAAAACCTGTAGGTGGTGCCACCAGATACTGATATTGAAATCTGGGGGTGGCACCCAGTAATCTGCATTTTTAACAAGCTCTCTGGAGGAGAGATGCTCACTTATGTTTGCGAATTCCTGCATCGGGGATATCTCCTGGGAGATAGCTTTCTTTCCTCCTATCTAGGACTGAGAATTTTAATTAGCCAGTGAGTCAAGATTTTCCTGTTCATCTTACTTTGTTAGGCTCTTGTAAAATTAGAGCTTTTGAAGAGGGTGTTGAAGGATACAGAAATCCACTGTGGACATCAATAGAGTACCTTTAACGGCCCTAACTTTTACCCACATATACATAACATTTTGGAATTCCTAGTAACTTTAGAAGACAGGCGGAAGTTATAACTTCCACTCTTCACAAGACACAGTTAACCTCTTTTTAACCTTTTTTCATTGTTGCTGTTGTTTGACTTCTAAAAGTATACCAAATTGTGCTCAATACTATGGCAAAGAGAATTACTATGCTGTGTTGATGATGTGAAGGAAGGCAGTAAATATAGATTTTTTAGCAAACACTTGACTGGGCTAGAGAGAGATGTGCCTGAGGGAATGACCAGGAAAACAAAGGATTGGAACAAGGACAAGTAAATTGTTTGCATAGGAAAAATCAAACATTTTAGGATAGCCCAGGAACAAAAGATGAAGCATGGAGAGTAGACCTCATAGAAAATTGCTGAAAAAGGTGTGAAACTCAGGGAAAGACAAGTGTGCTTTAAAAAGTTCCTACTGGTAGGACCAGGAGTATGACTGGAAGCATGGGATATCTAACATAAATATTCAGTGAATGCAAGAAGATCCCCCAATGCTGTTTTGTCTTCTCTTCTAATTTTCTCAAATTGTGCTGGGTAGACTGTAGGGAGTGTCTTTCATGGTTCCTCCTCTGGTTGCATGTCCACAGATAGTCATCATCCCTCAGTAGCCTAGTACTGGCTTCTATTTAAAGAAACATGGAAAAATTAAAATGACCTACATGATTATATACACGTGATGGTGAACTTAAGGAGTGTACTGCCTGATTTGCCAGGAGACTTGGAAGCTGGACGTTTTCTCCCTTGCTGACTTTGACAGAGCAAGCTGCCGTGTTGGGAAGTGCCTATGTAGGAAAACTGCATATAAAGAAACTTGAACAGCCTCTAGGAATTTTGGGTGCCTTCAAATCAAATGTAAGAAAAGAAATGAAGGCTTTAATCCTGTAACTGTAAGGAATTGGATTTTATCAACAACTTGAATGAACCTAGAAGCAGGACCCTTCATTTGAAGTCTACCACAAATAAACCCTCCATCTACACTACACTTGTGGTCTTGGGCAATCTATCAGGCAAGGGAATCATTGAAGTCATGCTTGAACATCTGAGTCACAGACACTGTGAAATACTAAATGTCTAGAGTTTGATACTACTAAATTGATAGTAATTGTTATGCAGCGATGGATAATTAATACAAATGCCTTAAGTGAAGTTTGCTACACTTGATATGAATTAGGGAAAATTAAAAAATTGATACAAAATTCATCTTGAATGTTTTCAAATCTATGGTCACTTCCCAGAAGAAACAAGAAAGACAAAAAAGTTTTTAAAAATATCACATTGAATCAGTCATTAAGCAAAATCTAAACCATAGAAACATTAAAGGATCCCAAACAAAACAAAAAAGAGTTTTAGATTTAAAATAAGAGTATCATCAACCAATTAAAATGCATTAAACATGTTTGTACTTTAGTTTGCATAAACTATGAAAAACTATAGTAATTTTAAAACACTAAACTATCCAATCAGTGTTTAGTATTTGAACGTTTCCAACTGTCTTGCTATTTTTTCATTTATGACTGCTTGTCCCTCAACAGGATATCTAAACCACATCCATCCTTATCCTAAGGTTCAGGGAACATCAAGGAAGAGGGGGCAGTAAGATTGTAAGAGTCTGAAGTGGGACAGTGGTGGGCTATGAGTATGACAGGACTGAGTTATATATGATTTCACAGCAGATATATACATACTTTCACAAGAATTGTGTGGGAATTGTCCTATCAACATCTCACTGGGAAGGAGAAAGAACTCAAGAAGCTCCACACCTCCCTGAGAGTCTTATGAGAACTAAAACTGATAGGGAAGAAAAGGAAGTGGTATTGAGGAATGGTATATCTATGGATCTTTATGGAGCATGAATCACATTGGTATATAATTTCAAAGACATACTAATTGAAGCACAGTGGATCACACAAATGAAAAGATTTGCAAATAGGAGGGAGTGTGACAGAGAAGATGAAGAGTTGTAAGGAGAAAAGAGAGGGGATGTGAATGGGGATTAGGGGAGAGAAGAAGAAACATAAAAGAATTACAGATGTTTGCATACTCTTCAGTGCTTAGAAATACAAAATAAAATATTTTGGAAATATGACTAGATTCAATAAATGTACCTAAGGCCATAGGATGGGGAATTATGGCTTGGGTATGAAATGTCCCTGTAGACTCAAATATTGAAGGTCTGGTCACCAGATGGTAGCACTACTAACAGGCAATTGGATAACTAACAGATTAATCCATTGATGAATTCACAGCTGAATGAATTGTTAGAAGATGGAGCTGACAGAGGAAGTAAGCCACCAGGGGCATGTATTTGAAGTGTATCGGTTACTCCTAATCTCTTCTTGTCACTGTTTTCCTGACTGCTTGAGATGAACGTCTTCCTTTTGCCATGTTCTTCTACCTTTCTGCCTTGCAATAGGCCTGCAGCAGCTGAGTCAAACAACATACAATGAAGCCTCTGAAACTGTGAGCCAAACTAAATCTTTCTTTCAAGTTTAAATCAATTATTTTGTCATGGCAATAAAAGTCTGACTAACACAGTGGAGATATATAAGTTTGACCATTCTAAAACAAATGTTAGTTAAAGGGGAGTTCTTTTTGTTTTTCTCTTTACTTCTGCATATCTTTGAAATATCCTATAATAAAGTTTTTTTTTTTTTTTTTTTTAGTGAGAGAATCAAAGAAGCATGAAAACTCAGGAGGTCCTAAAGAGCAGTACAAACAAGTTGAAGAGACAAATCTCCTCCCTGAATGCACTGATAACCTCCAGGAGAAATACGTGACATGATGTTGTTTGTGTATTTATATTTCATATGGAACTTGTAATTAAATTATTGCAAGCAGTCTCTGGGCTTATGTTTGTTTTAATTGTTAGGCATATATAAAACAACATGAAGAGGAGTTTACCCCTGTTTCGTTAAGCCATTTGATGGTGATTTATCAGCAGCCATGCAGGCAAACTGAAACAGTCAGTATCTATGGACACAGTATATCTTTCATAATTGGCCAAAAATTTATAAACGCCAGTATATTCTATTCTTTACATTAGCCCTCATCTTCTCATAGCTCATTCAGCTATGAATTCATCAATTGATTAATCTGCTATTGATCCAATTTTTGTTAGAGAAAAGAAATTCTATACCATATGTGTTTGAACTGCACATAATCAATATCTGTTTTATATCCAGAAAAATAATTTCTAGGACTGTACTTGTATTAAATAGATAATCAAGTTAACAGCTAATCATGGAGGCCACATGCTATTAAAATTCTTCATGTCTTATAATAGTAAAGCCAAAAACTAAGAAACAGTAAGATTTTAAATGGTGAGTAGAACTCATTGAAGATGCATTAAATTGTAAGTGTTCTTATTGATGTTATCTACTTCTTGAAAATATTAAATGTTTCAGCATTTTTGACTGATAACCTAAGAGTATTTCTCAAAATGTGGTTTATTAAGACCTGGAGAAGAATCTGTTTGCTGATAGATAGTTTCAAAGTCTAGCATCTTAAAGATTTTCTCATTTATATTATGTCCTAGAGCTTTATTAGGATCAGCTGAAAAATTCTCACTTGTCTTATCTTACAGTCACAATGTGAGAGTGATGAGGAGGTCACATGATTTGAAAACATCTTTACTCTTGGCCCCTGAGTTTTTATGGCTGAAGTAGCTGACGCTGGATGAGTGTCCTTCCCACACCACACCCCCGTGATTGCCAGCTTGAGAATTCCTTAAAACATAGTGGCTTTAGGACTGTTAGACTTCTCATTTTATGGTAACTTCATCCAAGATGAAAATTCTAAGAACAGCAGTTGAAAACTGATAGTCCCAAATTATAGTATCACTCCTTTGGCTAATCTGACTCAAAGAGGTGGAAAAGCAGACCTTGCCTCCTGAGAGCAAATCCTTTTCCCCATACAATAAGGGAAGGAACTGATGGCAGGTACTTTGGAATAATTCAGTTCAAAACTGTATTAGCGTTACCTGCTGATAGTATTTCCTAGGATAGTTCAAGGACAGTACATTTTGAACAAAAATCTCTTGAAAAGTTAAAGTGCACTAAATTTTGACAATCAATTTAGACATTCTTTGGTATTAGATATTTTACTTAGATCTTTTGATCATGCATTTACAGAAAGGAGAACATTCTACTTATGCATTTGAACCCATAAGGTACTTGAGAATTGCTGAGAAGAAAGTACAACTGCTCCCTATTGAAATCACTGATGTTGAGGCTGTTTACAATTACTTCAGATGATAAAAGCCCCTAAAGGTGCCTCTACTGTTTTGAAAGGCTTCAAAGCTACCATAGGGAAGCATATTTTCAGGAAACTGCACACAGAATAGTTTCCCAGTTCCTCCTTTCTCAGCTTTGGAAATGGGAAATGTTGTGCGGTAAAAGACTCCAATAGGCAGAACTCCAAGGAATGAGGACAGACAGGTCTCAGAGTGTTACTGGAAGAGGCCCTGAGCTTTGTCAGATGTCCATCTTTACCTTATCTACCACAGACTGTGGACAAAAATTTAGCCTCACATCTTTTATTAGAATTAATAAAGTACTCTAAAAGGAAGTCTAATAAAGAATGTGATAATCTATTCTGCCTTTAGGTCAAGAACAACCGTGAAAATTCCATCAAAGGGCAAGCAGGTACCTGGGTTTCACAGATCCTTCCCATGTTTCCCTAGGAGGGCAGTCTCAGTGTGAAATTGCCTTGCCCCACAAAAAAGTAAATCTTATGGCCATTTCTCCTCTGATGAGATGAAGCGATGGCAGCTAGGTTTACCACTTTATTCTTAATGTTTTTCAGACCTAGAAAAATCCGCTTATAATACAGTTGCATAAATTAGCAAATAAAATAAGTTAGCAAATAAATGTTAACCTCAGGGTTGTAATGCAATAACTGTTTAATCAGGGCACAGAATAAAATAGCACTGATCAAACTGCTCCTAAAATGAAATAAGAAAAGAATATAAGTTATGTTTTCCATTATCTGGGCAGGATCTTGGTGGCCCAATCTGTATAGGCTTGAAGGTAAACAATTTTAAGCCATATAAATTAGGACGTGAAATGAATTAAAAGGACCTGTTCTCCTCCCCAAATGATATAATAGTCATGAGATTCAAACACAGGAGACATCTTGGTTAATCTAAACCCAGAGTCTGTCTGCAGCTTTAGGAACTGTAATACATTGCAGCTTGGGACCATGATAAATTCCAGATGCTTTGCCTCTAAGAAATACTGCAGGAAAAAAAAGCAATGTGAATAAGCATGACGTGAATGCAGAAGCATTATTTTAGCCTGGCGTCATCATTAATACGGTGACTGAAATGTGGGTAATTTAAAATAGACAAAAGATATATCCATCTTATCTTGCAAGGTGACTTTTTGTTACTTTGAATGTTTAATGAACAGTCTGTTTCTTGCAAAAAAAAGAATAACTGGAGAATAGCATTGGTAGGACAATAATGTGGATTAATCAAGACTTGAGCTTCACTCTCTCATCAAGCAGAATTATTCTTTGACCCTTATAGTTTGTTCATGATTTTCAATTCAACATTACCTATTTTTTGAGATATCCTAAAAGTCAATTCTTTTTTTTTTTAAATTTTATTATTATTATTATTTATTCAACTGTGTGCATATGCGTGTGTATGTGCGCGCGTGTGTGCGTGTGTGTGTCTGTGTGTGTGTAGAACCACGGACGAATTCGCGAACCACCATGGACGCCTCCACTTCCTTCTGTCCCGGGATTCACAGGCTCCGCCCTACCAGGACCAGAAGTGCAGGCCGCCCCCGGTTCTGCCTGGCGTCTATACGTGGGATCTGGGATCCGAACTCAGGAGCTTCCGCCTGCAAGGCGGAGGCTTAACCCCTCAGCCACCTCTCCAGCCCAAAAGTCAATTCTTAATTTGAAGTACAAATGGAGTAAGCGGCACATCCTTTTATATGGTTTGGTGCAAAACCATTGCCAAGGGACAGGATTCAAGAATAAATTGCTGGACTCACGGAGTGTTTTGCTTTCTTCCTGACACAGTGATTTTTTTGTAATATAGTCATCGAGAATTTTGGAAGTTGACAATCACATTTGAATATATTCTTGATTTCTAACACAATAGTCAAAAGACTTGCATAAAACTGTGGAAAATATTACTTTCCCCAAGAAGTGAAATGAGCAGAAAGTGGCCAATAAGAAATGCACAGAAATCCAAAACTAGGGAAAAATGGAGGCAATATCTTTATTAGTGATAATTTGAAGGTAGGTAAGGAAGAATTGTAGTAAATGAGAGAACTGACTATGGCATTCAAGCCCCAAGCCCCGTGAACTTTCAGGAAGAGGAGAGAACAGAGTAAGTGGCAAAAGGCTGTGTTTATTTCCTATGGCTTCCTGAACAAAGTACTATATCTCGGCACTCGTAACTGGTGGCTCAGAGCTTTATTATCTTATAGCTCTGGAGACTGGAAATCTAAAAGGAAGGCGTTAGCAATGGATCCTTCAGAGGTCTGTGATGGCTAAGGTTCCATTCTCTATCACAGTTTCTTGAAGTTGGCCACACTCCTTGTGTTCCTTAACTCACACATTTATCACTCTAAACACTGCTTCCACCACAGTCTGATCCTTTTCTTTACCCTTGTACCAGAGCTTCTCAAAAAGTAACACTTAAGTTGGGTATAGTAGCACATGCTTGTAATCCAAACACTTGGGTCATCCAAGCAGGAGGATCACAATTTCAAAGTCAATTGGAACTATTTAGTAAGGCCCTGTTTCAAACCAAAACAACAATGAAACCACAAAAACAAAAACAAAACAAAACAAAACAAAAATGCGATGGCTCTGGTTAAGTCTCTACCTCACAAGCAGAAGATCCTGAGATCGGATTCCAGATCTCCCATAAAAATTCTGGGCAGAAATGGCGGCTGCCTGTACCTCTAGCCTTGGAAGGCAGAGCTTTGGAAACTACAGAGCAAAGCAAAGAAGAGGTAAAAACAACCCAGGGTGATTCCCAAAGTCAGCTTTGAGCTTCTAGAGGCACACACAATGATCTCTGACACACACACACACACACACACACACACACACACACACACGGAGAAATTAAACAACTAAGAAAACAATTGCCTATATTGCATTAACCACCAAAGCATAAGGGCTCCATAGATACTGGAGTTCAGGATTTTGTTGTATACTGGGTGGAGGAGAACTCAGCCCATAACAAAAGCCAGGGGCTTAGAGCAGTTTCTAGGTAAATTTTCAAATGATGGCATGCATTGTTAAGTTAGCTGTCAGTTATACACATACTGTAATAATGAGAATAAATTCTTTGGCTGCAAGACCTGCACTTTAGTTACTAAGCAGCCTGTGTAGTAAGTACCTGGTCTCACATCCTACTGAATTGAACAGTAGTGACAAGTTCAAGTCAAGGATCCTTGCAAGTAAAGATTCCTGTCTCTAGTAAGCGCTGATCTATTTGTATCTCTAAATCATTTATGAGATAGGTAGTGGTTTCCTGAGGAAAATAACTTTTGCTTATGTATAATATATTCCTTATTTAACCTGGACTTCCCTCTGTGGTGAAGGATCATCTTCATATATCAATTGATCTTCTCAACTCCTATTGTAATACTTGTGCACACAGTTTTTAGTATCCTGCTTTCTTTTGAAAGACTTCATCATAGAGAAATAATTAAATTCATATGGTAAAAATTGTAAAAATGACTTGTTCCCAAAGAGATGGAAGAAGTATTTTTTGGTATATATTGTATCTTATATGTGACTGAGTATACATGTGTATGCAGGTGTATATACAAGAAGGCACTTGAGTGTGTGTGCCTGTGGAGGCTCAAGGGAGACATTGGGAATCACCTGTGGTTGCTCTACCTCCTTTGTATTATACAATACAGAGACCAGATATTGGTTTTAATATAGTATCAAATCTAAGACAAATGTTGTTGATATAAGAAGAGACAAAAAGATCAATGTAATAGAATCATTTCCCAGACTCATGGGAACTTGGCATTATAACAGATGTCATTATAAATAAAGAGAGAAAGCACAGACTATTCAATAAATGGTTCAAGGGTAATTGGTTATCTACATGGAATCAGAAGAAAACTGCTTTAGAACCAAGTAAGTTTCAGGCAGATTAAAAATCTTCATGTAAGAATTAAAACTTTAACAAGAAAAGGTTTGAAAAATGATTCTTCAACCTAAAAGCCAGATACAAAAGTGCATGTGCAAAAAAATTAAAGTTCTTTATAAATTTACTGCAGTAAAACCAACAACCTTTCACATTTAATATGCAAAACATTAAGTGAAAAGTAACAGTCTTGAAGATGTCACTAGCAAATTTTAGTCAATTTTTAATTAACAAAGAATTAAAATGTATACTCGAAATAGCTTAAAACCTCTAGAAATTAATAATGTATACTAAAATCTCAATGTATAAATAGCCCAGAAATGAATACCTAAACTATAACAGAAAAATAATCCCAACAGCCAGTAAGTGTATATGAAGACAATTATTATCACCAATAAGTGCACATTAAAATGTAATAAGTGGCTCTAAATAAGTTATTCTTACAGATGTAAATCTACAAACTGATATTTCTACCCATCAGATTTCCAAATGCCTCACAATAACAGTTGATGGTAAATATACACAACAACAAAGGTGTTCACAAAAGCCTACTGAGGAGAATAGGCATATCACAGAAAGGAACTTGATATTGCCTAGTGAATATAGACATGGATGATTTATTTGTGTGACCCAGACTTTCCATATCTAGTCAATTTACTGTAGAAATGACATATACAAACATGCACAAAGAGATTGCAGTGCTTTCAATAAAAATGAGTTGAAACCAAACATGCCAATAGAAAGTGGGAAATTAGATCTTGGAGTACTCATTCACA
Source organism: Typhlomys cinereus (assembly GCA_023101885.1). Classification (NCBI taxonomy): domain Eukaryota; kingdom Metazoa; phylum Chordata; class Mammalia; order Rodentia; family Platacanthomyidae; genus Typhlomys; species Typhlomys cinereus. The sequence goes on from JALPQD010000033.1 coordinate 3,016,528, forward strand.
CAAGGGAACTCCATAGAGCAGTGGAAGACAAGTTTCATATAAATGCATGTGTAGTAGTTTTACATGTCAAGTTGACGATTGCTACACCTATGAAGAAGTATTTAGCTAAGGAAGTCTCTGAGTCAGCCTGTAGGAAGTCATCTAATTGACGTGGAAAGATTTAGCCTATTATTCTCTGAGCAGGTGGACTATATATATATCTTGAGAGAGAGATAGAGCAAGTTGGTTTTGACAGATTGATAAGCTAGAATATATGCCTGTTCTTGCCTGTTCTTGATAGTTCCTGTATATTGTGTGATCAATACCCTTGTTACCTGATGCTGTTATAATTCTACCATATTGGACTAATGCTCTGTAACGGTGAACGTGAATAAGCTCCATAGTTCCCCTAAACTATTGGACATGTATTCATCACAGAAAATGAAGAGAAATTAAGACAGCATCAGCATATGAAAGTATGAAACCTAAATGCCAATTACAATTTTAAAGCATCTCCCACAATGCAACTAGAGTGACATAATTTACAGTAAGTTTAAATGTACATAAATGCTGTCCATTACCTTTATAGGCACATGTATACCCTCCCAAAATTCTGTCACCTTGAAAAGTTATACAAATTCCATGTCCGGTTTAATTTTTTTCTATGTAGGAAATGGATACCCAATGGATAAATCTCATGTGTGATCATAGCAGAAGAAAATCTACTTTAAAAACCCAGTATATCACTCTTTCTATTTTTTTTCCTTGTAATAAAACTTTTGTGACTTAAGAAATAAACTACTTTGCAATTGGATCTAAGGCCAATTTTCAGCACGGACAGAATTTCTAATAGGCAAAACTGTAACAAGAATCTGTGAAAGGGGAGGATATAGACCTGGGGGGGGGGAGGTCCATGCTATTAAGGCCTGACTATAAAGATACTATACATTCTAAACATCTGTCATTATATCCGTATGTTGGAAAAGCACCCAGCACTCAAAGTAAAGTTGAATTTCTTTTGCAATGGAAGGTGTTTATTATAGAAACTCAAAAGTAACCATTTTGCAAATGAGTGATTGACCCCTCCCATTGCTAAATGCCATATGACCCTGCGATTCCACTTTTGGGTATAAGTATTACATCTACCCTTGAATGTGCTCTTATAATAAGACTCCAGTTTAACAGCTTTCTGTCTCTGGCCAGGGGGTGACATACAGTGCCCATCACGATGGAGTGAAGGACATTGCAGGAGCAACAAAACTGCAAAAGAAAATCAACGAACCACTATCCAGAACTTCAGAGACTCTATATCAACTAGAACTAGGCCAGCCTAATCTCTCCCCATCCTGAAGCTCAGGGACATATGCGGAAGAGGGGGCGGTAAGAGTGTAAGAGCAAAAGGATGGGAGGAGCAATGATTTGCAAGATACTCCACACAAGTTAGGGCCGAAGCAATCATAATTGGACATTGCATGCCCGGTGCAATGTCCAACACACTATTGACCTCACAAAGTCTAGCATCTGCTAAAGGCACCAAGATCCTTGGAGGCAAGGGATTGACAACCACAGTAGTGTTCCTATGCTTAAGGGGAACACAGGAAAGGGTTCAGGGAAATGCCACTGGGTCCTTGTACGTCATCGGAGAGGAGGCCCAGAGGAGAGTCAGGCATGCACAAGAAAGGACTCTGGGAATTGGGGCGGGAGGCACTGGGGGATAGAGAGGGAGGGGTGAGGGGAGGGAGAGCAAGGGCTTCAGGGGGAGGAGGAGGGAGGGAGGGAACTGGTGTACCTATTAAGTTTGTATGAGCTGAAATAATAATAAAAATGTATTAAAATTAAAAAAAAAACAAAATAAAGGAAATGAAAAAAAAAAAAAGAAACTCAAAACTGGTCAAAATGCGGAAAAAAAGTGACTGTGAACTGCTTGGCCCTAAAGAGGACATCTAGACCATCACCTTAACATGCATTCCAAGACTCAGGAAATATCAAAGAAGAAGGAGCAATAAGATTGTAAGAGTCTGAAGAGAGGCAGGGGTGTGGCCAGCCATGATCTTCTGGATGTGAAAGTGTTGTTGTATCCATGAACTCGCCATAGTTATACATATTCCTATAAGACCTGCATGGGATTTGTCCTATCATCATTTCACCATGGAAGGGGCAATATCTCAAAGGGACACACACCTCTCTGAGAGACTGATCAGACTTAATGTCTATGGTGAGGAAAGGGAGGATGCTTTCTTCAATGATCTACCCACTGATCTATGATTCATGCTGCAACAAGTGCTCAGGCACATGCCATCAAAGGCGACCTAGATGAAATTCTGTGGGCCACACATGTAAAAAGACATGAAAATAGGGAGGAAGACTGTCAGGGAAAAAGAAGGGTTGTAATGGAAAAAGGAGGGGGGATGAGATTGTGGATGAATGTGTGAAAATGTCATAAATTCACTATACGGATTTATGAAACTCTGAAAAAATAACAACATTTTGTGACTTCCAGACAATTGTATCCTTCCCATTGTTGCTAGAAAAGGTAACTTTTAAAGAACTATGATGAAAGAGAGCATGAAAATTAATCTTTCAAGATACTATTTTGTTATCCTTATTATAAACAAATGTGAACCCATGGAGATTTATTTTATAGTCTGCATTGTGAAAGCAATGCCACTTTCATCTCACAGTGTCTTTTCCAGCACTGTGCAATAGCTTCCAGGCTGCATACTTAGTACATAAATCATTGAAGTATCACTTGTGGCTTAACCTGCTTATTTATATACTTTGATATTTTGGAGATCTAGATTTGTAAAAGACAATTGGAAACAAAATCTTTCTGTTTTGTTGTTCAGTATCCAACCTATACCCTTCCACCATTGATTGAAGCTGAAGATCTGTATTTTTTTTACCATGTAACACTAAAATTAGTTCATATGTGTGTATGATATGCTCATATATGTTGACATATCTTACTCAATAGCCCTTATAAAGTTGGCTTAAACCTAGAATGAATGCAAATTTTTTAAGCTACCAAGTTAAACTATTGGTTGGAAAACTGTTATTCAATGTGTGTATTTGTGGTATAAGTGAAGAGAACCAACATCTTTGGAATTATTATATACGAAATATTTAGGAAGAAGAATCAAGTAAGTTTGCAATCTTACTGAATGACATGACTGACATGTAATGTGATTTTTAAGAAAATTGAAAATCGTGTTATTCTTGACAAAGGCTAAAGGTTTGCTCCAGCCTGGAAGAATCAGGGTTGCACTGGGGGAAAAAAAAAACACCTCGGAATACTTTAATAGATGAGGTATGAGGGAAAGGGGCAAAGAGAAGAAGAAAAGTTGCTCTGTAGCTGGAGAAATGACCCTGACCTCAAGAAAAGTCACAAAACTTAATACTTCCTTGGCTCATCTCCTTCTAGAACCACTCATTGATTTCTAAAAAAAGATCTGACCTACCCAATTTTCTTCAGGTCAAAAATCTTCATTAAGATGAAAATTTATTTTGTTTATTTCTAGAGAAATGAGGAATTTTCCATTGAATAATCAATTAATGTTGATGATGATGGCCCTTCTTAAAACACATTATATCCTGCCCTAGAAAGGGTCAGTTTTAAGATAGCAAATAAGTAACTTAGAATAGAATATGGTATAACAGATAGAAACGATGGGAATGGTGCTAGTCTCACATTTTTGTACAATTTCACTTACACACTTAACAAATTAGATTCAAGGGCCAACTTGCTGTGCAGAAGCAGCAGGATGGAGTAGACATTTTATAAAATATGGAGTGCTCTGCATCTTTATGCCTTACCTTGCTCACCTCTATCATCACCGTCTTCCTCATCAATGCAGTCATCAGGTACCATCACCTCCCATACAACCTCCATACACAGGCTTTCCTTGGACAAACCATCTTTGTCACTAGTGTCTGTGTTCTCATATTTGTGTGTGTGTGTGTGTGTGTGTGTGTGTGTGTGTGTGTGTATCAGAGGGCACTGTGTGTACCACTGGAGAACCAAGGGTGACTTTAAGAGTCATCCTGCATTGGTACATGTCCTATTTGCACTGCTCTCAATGTCCCTTATGAGCCTATTTATTCAAGATTTGGTCCTCATACTTGGTTCCCAGAATGGCACTATTGGGAGGTTGTGGAAGCTTAAAGAGATTAAGCCCAGCAAGAGAACTTAATTACATGTGTGTGTGTGTGTGTGTGTGTGTGTGTGTGTGTGTGTGTACCACTTGAGTGTGTGTGCCTGTGGAGACCCAAATGTGACATTGGGATTCACCTTAGATTGCTATACCTCCTTTTTAGGTTTGCCGTAGGGTTTCTAGAAGTGAAAGCCACCAGCAATTCTACCTGGTGTTTTTATGTGGGATCTGGGATCCAAATTCAGGATCCTTCTGTTTGTAAGACAGAGGTTTAGCCCTCAGCCACCTCATCCATTCTGTTTCTTTCTTTTTTTTTTTTTTCATTTTCTCTTGTCATACTTTTTTCTTAATATACTGAAACATTAAAAACTACATTTTTCTCTTCAAGTGTTAGTTCAAAATGTAGAGATGGGGACTAAGTTTTCAATGTATCTTGTGTGCTTAAACAAATTCTTAGCACACAGCTGGGGTACATTATAGTAGTAGTTGACAAAAACTGTAATACTGCTATGTTAACTTATTCATGCATTTTATATAATTTTAGTGAACTATGTTTCAGACACTCTTCTATAAGCCTGGGGAAAAAGCAGGAAAAAAGTAACAAACCCACTTTCATATTCTCAAAAGTGTTGTGGGAAGAAAAAGAATACCCAAGATAAAAAATAACCAAGATAGTATATAGAAGAGGAAAGACAGAGGAAAGATACATTAGTTATAGCATGGTATTTGAGGCAAGATTGGCAAGAAGTAAGCGACAGAACCATGTGATTATGATACAAAATGATTTTCCAAGCAGATAGAATCTGTCACACAAGGGAAGGAGGCCAGTGTGACAAAGGCAAAGAGGTAGTAGGAGTATTTCATTCTGGAGGAATGAGAAATCATGGAGATGTGACATAATTGTGAAAGGTCTCAGGGCTAATTAATCAATGGCCACAGGAAATGGACCAATAAATTATCTGGTGGGTTTCCATTGAGGTCTACTGATTCTGATTGCTGCCACCAGCTATAGCACAGCTTTGTTCACTTTATCAATTAAATAGGGATTGCTGATTCATAGTTACGGTTGTTGTCTAGTTAACTGTGTTTCACACTGAGCTATATCTAAGAATATAGAAGAAATGCGAGTTCTTAATGTAATCAATTGGATTAGTAATTATTGCTTATTATTTGTATTATTTGGTAGAAAGAGTTTACAGGATTTAAAATTAAAATGTCTTGGGGAGCAATTAAAATACGAATTGATATCACTGAAAACATCTCCTTTTGTTAAAATATTGTGGGATGAGATTTTGACATATGCTAAAAAGAGAGCATATAAAAAGTTCCTTTTGAAAGGGCCTAGACATTGAAATTAACAGAAACTTCAAAGTGATAGTAACAAATAAATTTTTAATAAAAAATGTTCAAAGTACTGAAGGAAACCATGTCTAAAGAATTAAAGAAGCACATGACAACAGTTTCATTAGCTGGAGTATGAAAAAATAGATAGAACTTATTTAGAATAACTACATAGAAATGGTACAGTTGAAGATTATAATAACTCCAACAAAAATCTCAGGATAAGGGCTTAATAATAGATCTGACATGTAAAAGAAAGGATTGGGAACTTTGAAGATAGGTCAATAGATACGGCACAATCTAAAGAACAGGGAAAATTGAAGGATAAAAACATGAATAGAACTTCAAAGAAATGCAGGGCACCTTTAATCATGCTGTTTCATATATAAAATGAGAATCATGAATGTAAAAGAGAGAGTTAGAAAAATTAAACTAAGAAATAATGGCTGACAAATTTCAAAGCCAAAGATAAATACAAACTGTCAACTTTATTTATTAAAGTATAAAAGTCATTGAAACAAAAAAAAACTTTATTTTATCTTTCTAGTTTTACAAGCCTACTTAGTACATATACCTGCTTCCTGCCATCTCTCCTCCCTTCCATTCCTTCCCTTCCTTTTATCAGTCCATCCCACACCCTCCCACCCTCCTGCCTGTATACTTCTATGGACCCCATGGTTCCCTCTGGTTTGTCTCCTCTTGTGGGGGTTCAGGTTCTTGTGGCATACCAAGTTGCCTTTCTTCAGGACACCCCACTGATGCGGCATTTCCATTCACTCATTCAGCTTTGGTCCTCAAGGTTCCCACTGTATGTTCTTATCTCTCTTGCTTCCTTGATAGTCTATGGGGGCATGTTTATATGTCAGTTATTATGCAAGTCTGGTAAGGACAAGTCTCACTGCAGTGAATTCCTGGATTCAGCAGTCCTGCCTTGAATGGAATGTCTTGTCCAACCTGTGAACTTTCCTAACTTTGCTGTCCCCTCCTTCTCAAGGTTCTTAAAGTCTTAGTATGGGGAAAGATTAGGTTGACCTGATTTTGATTGAGCCTTTCTGAGTTGCCAGTACTCTGCATTATGGCTAACATTGCTGTCCATTTCACTGATCTTCTACTGCCCTAGAATGCATCTTGTCAGGGTACTGTGATCCTCTACCTATGTTGTAGATGAAGACTTCTAGGCTGAATGTTAAGTGTTCTTCAAATCTGTGGGTATAATAGCAACTATTTATAGAGCAGTTTGGTGTATTGTCTTGCTACCTATAGGTTCACAGGATTTTTTTTCCTATTAATCTATTTCCTTCCCTTTTTTGGGTTCTTGTTTTAGTTAACAGTAACAGGAATGTGTTCCATTCTGACAAGCAGGTCTTCAGTTCAATCAGAAAGCTGTTGGTTGTCTCCTGGATACTCATGCCACTTTTACACTGGTGATCACCATGATCATTTCTATTGCAACTTGCAGATCTCATTTAAAAAATCCCTTAAAGCAATAAGATATACACTTCATAGCAAACATGAGCCTCACCTTAAGATTGACAGCTGACATTTTGAAACAGTGGAAATCTGAAGACAATAGGAAGTTGTGTTTAAAATAAGGTAAAGAAACAAACAAAACACAATTGTCAACCCAGAATCTTGTAAATAGCAAAACTACTCTTCAAAATAAGAATGTCAAGAAAGGCAAACACCAGGAAATCAAAATATGAGATAGTTGTTAGCAGACCTTCCTTATGAGAAAAACCAAAATTCTCCTAGCAAAAAAGCTTAGCAATATGAATCTGAAAGATAATGATCTGAATCCACAGGAAAAATATTATGAATAATAGTAAAGAAAATTAGGTAGATAACTTTGAAAGAGTATAATTACACACTTTTTCATTGCTTCTTAACTGATCTTAAAATCAATTAAAATCTTTAAGGAGTGAGACATAAAACAAAATATAGAGATATGTATATGGAAGGAAGATATAGAAAAGAAGGAGGGCAGAGGTGGAGTAAAATAGCAGGGCACTGGGTAAAGTAATGTATTTTATTTTATGCATGTACAAAATCTCAAAATACAAGTTCTTCAGTAAAAAATTGCAAACAATTAAACTTTTATGCTAGAAAATGTGCACTGCATATCAAAGAAGAAGTAAAAGCAGTGCACAAGAATGAAAAAGAGATGAGACATATGGAATATAACAAGCAATACTATAGACTTAAATTCAAACATGATCAAAAACACATGAAAAGTTGGCAAATTAAAAGAGCCAATTAAAAAATCGTAGATTATCAGATTGAACTCCAAAAAACATAATCCAACTGTGAGCTATCTGCAAAAGATAGGTACCATTCAAAAACACAGAAAAGTCAAAAGTGAAACACGTGAAAAGATGCCCTTTGAGCAGACCATAAGTGGTCTGCAGTGGCTACATCCCTGCCATCTGATTACAACCACTATAAGATAAAAAAGGTGGGGAAGGGATCTGGACAAAGACAAAACCTAGTTTGTTTGTAAATAAACAAATGAATAAAAAGGATAAAAAAAGCAGGAATATACACTGGGGAACCATTTGGAAATACGTTTCAGTATTTCCAAAATCAGACATAAAGCAGAGAGAAGATGGAAAATTAGGAAGTGACAGTGCAGGTAGCAATAAAATAAGTCTGTGGCCTGAGGGAGAAGATGGAAAGGTAAAGCCTGGAAAGTACTGAGTTATGCCAAAAATAACAGATGAGCTGTTCTTTGGTTTCTGTTCTTCAGAGTGAGGGAAGGGAATGCTGTACTGGCCTATGGAAGCAATGAACGTGAATGATTTTAAGGAAGAACAGAACATTCTTTAGGTCAGTGTAGCTAGGAATAAAAGAAGAGATGCACATTGGCTAGAAAAATATCCTGGGGTTCTTAAGAGAAAAACACTGCTATCCTTATTGTTTCTGATCATAGAAATAAAACTTACATCTTCAAAAAGTCAAAGATAATCAAAGTCAATGTGGAAAGTGATATTCCTTTAATTTTCAATATCGACTTAGCAATAATTATGCTAATATAAATTCTTTCTGCTATGTTATATATGTACCAAATCATATGTGTACAAACATAATATATGAGAAAAATGGCTAGTTGGACGCAGATGAAATTTACTACTTCTATAGAAACCTAGTTATCAGGGGCAGGGGGATGGTGTTATAATTTAGCTCAGCAATGACATGGGTTGATTAGACTTTCTAGGAACATTTATGCCTGTGTTCTAAATCTTCCATTGTTTGATTCCATATTGTTAATGATACCCATCCAGAAACTTCCTTTAGGTGGATTAATAGAATAGATTGGCCCTTGAATGATCCTAGGACATCTTTACTTCTCGAAATACTTGTGAGAGGGTATCACAATTTCTATTTTACTTTGATTGTGAAATTTCTGAGGGCAGCAACTATCCATCTTTTAATATTTATCTATGAACACATAAATAAGCTTGACATAATATAGAGCTTATCGAATTAATGAGTAATATATATTCCATAAAATGCATAATAAATAAAATATGTATGTGCATAGTATCATACTTGATTGCATTTATTGTAATATGTCTAATTATTCTAACTGCCCCAAGGAAACTGTAATGTGAAAACTGAATTGCTATAGCTATTTTTCACTATGCAGAGTACCATCAACAGGTATAAAGCAATCAAAATTAGTAAACAATCGTTCCAGTGTTCAACTTTACCCATGCACCATTTAAAGTGTTCCAATGAGGTAATATGTGTATCTTACCATGTAAAAAAGACAGTAGGGCTACCGAGATGGCTTTATAGGTAAAGATGCCTGTGTGCATCTTGTAACTTGAGTTTGATCCCTGCCATAGTTAAATGCAGTTGTCAACTTGACAGTTGAGAGTTTGAGCACTGGTCACATTGGTAGAGAATTAGCCAACCTGCAAGAGATTGTTTAGTTGATGGGGAAGGTCCAACCCGTGGTGAGTGGGACTGTTTCCAGGGAAAGTGAATAAAATGGAGGGAACTGGTTGAATGACTTGGCATCATTCTGTATACCTGCCCAGACATCTTGGTCTGGCAAGTAAGGATTCTCTCTCTCTCTCTCAGTCATTACTTGGCTATGGTGTGACCGTTATCCTTGGCGCCTATTGTTGATGTGAATTCTCCTGCAAAGCCGCATAAGAAAATGCAACCACTAACTGTAATAGAAAATAAAATCACTTGTTCCCTTAAGCTGTTTGGTATAATATATCAGCAACAATACAGGCTAATTGCAACAATCCCTGAACACTGTGTGATGGAAGGTGAGAACTGACTTTTGAAAGTTATTCTACCTTTCGCATGTGTGTGTTGGCACAGCTGCCTCTTCTTGTTCTCTCAGTCTCTGTCTGTGTGTATCTCTCTGTATTTCTGTGTCTGTCTGTCTATCTCTCTCTCTCTTTCTCTCTCTCTCTGCATGTGTGTATCTCCCTCTTGGTCTCCATTTCTGTGTGTCTTTCAGATCAATAACTAAAAAATAAAAATATTATTTTAAAAGCATGGCAGTTATAACCACATACATATATTATTTGATGAACTTTTAAGAGACAACAGATTAAAACTGAAATGTCCTTCATTCCTTTTGAAATTTCAGTTCAACTGAACTTTAAAATTCAAGTACTATGTGAACTGAAGGTACCTCTGAAAGGGCACTATAATTAAAATCAATTAATATATTTCAGTTTTGAATCTACAGCAAAAGTCCATTGTGTTTTGGCAGTGAGAAAATTTCAATTTGTCAGGAAATTAGCTGTTTACTTTATTTGCTCGTCAATATCTAATCGAGACATGGTCTAATTATGCTCTTTTTCTTCTTGGTTGAACTCAATGTACATTTTTCATTCGCAGTTTTTGTGAGATTTTCTGATTAATATTTATTTACTAAGGCTTTTGAACAACGAAAATTTATAAGTCAATTCCATTAGAGGAATAATTGGGCTTTTTGCCAGCAGCAGAACACAAGAAATTATTATAAATCAGCATTTTTAGTGACTAGAAAATTAAGACAAACTGCTATTATTAAAAAAGGAATTGAATTTGTTTTTTTAATTTTATTTTTTACTTAGTGGGTAGATACTCTCGCTCCACTCCTTCTCCCTTATCCTTCTCCCTCCCCTCCCCCTTCATACATCATATTCCCTCTCCCCTTCCCTTTTTCCTCCTCCCTCCTTCTTGATGTTTCCCCCTTCTCCCTCCCACCCTCCAGAACTTCAGCTTATATGGGCCCTGAAGTTCCCTCTGACTCAGCTATATTAGTGGGAGTTCAGGACTCTGTGGCATACCTTGAGGCCCTTTTTTGGGCTGCCCATTGATGTAAGAACTTGTTATATCTGTCTAACTCCTTGCCTTTAAGGATCCTACTTCCTGAAGCCGTCTCCCCTGAGATCCTCACTAGTCTGTGTTGACATGACAGTCATTGTACAGGTCAGATAAGGTCTGGTCACATTGCAGTGAGATCCTGGCTGCCCCAGCACAGATTTGAGTGGAATATCTTGTAGATATTGTAGAGCCGTTGGGACAGAATTTGTTTTTAAATTGCCTTCTTGACAAGAAAAAATTCCCTAATTTTGTCTTAGATTCCTTTAGTGTCATACTAGCTGCTAAGCATGGATTTGACTTTTCCTTGAAGTGAGAAAAGCAACATCTGGATTAATAGTAACACTTTCAATAGTCCAAATAGAAAAATAAAAATATAAATTATAACAAATATTGCATAATTCTTTACTCTCTATCAGTTACATATAATTTCTCATCTGATAACTATGAGAGTGGAAAAATATAGTACTGTACAAATTTTCCAGATGAAATTAAAACAGAAAGGTTACATGTCTTAGAACAATATTATTCTGTCTGGAAACATGATAAAATTGCATAGCTGTCATATGCTAAGTGGATGCCATTTCTTTTCCATGTGTGTATGATATGTCTCTGAGTGTGAAGGTATGCACAGTTCTGTATATGGAGACCCAAGGTTGATACTCCATCACTTCTCTATCTTATTATTTTTGAGACTGACTCCAATGAAACCCCAGAGCTCACTGATAGAACTAACCTGGCCAGGTAACTTGCTCTGGTGATTCCTAATCTTTACCTTTGGAATTTCCAATTACAGAACATAATACCACACTTACCACCGGCATTTTTACATAGGATCTGTGGATTCAAACTCAGGTCCTTTTGCTTGCACAGCAAATGTTTTAAATAGTGAGCTATTTCCTGGGACCTTAAACTGTATTTGTTTCAGTAGTTTTGTTGCATGCAAAACTGACCAAAACATATAAACATGTAGAGAATCTTAAAGAAAACCTTGAAATCAGATATCACATATCTAAGACACTTTTTCTGTTACTGCCTGCCCTTCAGTTTGACTCCAACCATACCATACCTTCCTGATTTTCTTCCAACACAAATCATTCTCTACTTTTGTTTACAATGGTAGTAATCCAATCCAGGGCTTCATGAATAAAAGGCAAACTCTCTGTAGCATGATCTATACTCCCCATCCTGTGGTCCTCTGGTCAGTTTTAAGAGGTCCAAAGAACACAGTCCATTAATTCTTTTAGTATTACATGTTAATAAAGTAAATGAATGATATTTTCATACCTTAATCCCCAATCCTACTCTCCCATCCTCTTGCCTTTACAACTTTTGTTCTTCCCTGCCAGACTCTATTTTACTTTCAAGTCTTTTCACGTGTGTGGGTCACTGTGTTTTTTCTGGTTTGCCTTTGATGATATATGCTTGAATACTTTCTGGAGAAAAACATCTAAGGAACGCATTCTTTCTGCAGTTTTGTTAATTGGGGGAACACGTGCTGTTATCTCCTTGCTCTTGGTAGATATGTGGTTCTCTTTTACTGAACTAATCTCTTGATTGCTTTTGCCTGACCAGGCCTCTTTAATCATTCTTTACAGGTTGTCCTCCAGGTACCAATCACTATATCTTCCAAATACCAATGGGAGTATGACGTCTTCATAGACTGACGTATTTTTGGCTTTTGTCCCTAGGAGTAAAACTTTCTTCCACTCAATCTTAGGGAGGAAGGTGATACACACTCACTGACAACTCTCAGTTGTTCGACTCGTAATTTTACTTTGCTTCTTCCAGGTGTTATTATACCAGACGCTCTCACAATGCAGGCAAAGTCAGTATCACAATTTAGCATGTTCTGCATAGCTACCTGGCCTCCATGATTCTCTCTCTCTCTCTCTCTCTCTCTCTCTCTCCTCTATTTTCTCTAACCTTCCTCCCACACCTGTGCATTCCCACTCTTCCCCTACAAATAATTTTCCCATATTCAAGTCTTTATATTTCATTGTTTTCAACAAAATAGCATCCATGATGCTGATCCAACCACGTAGTTTGCCATTCTCTGTAATGTGTTTGGAAGAAATGTATTACTTCCTTTTTCAGTGAGCAACTCAAGCATGGATGTGTGACTCACAAGATATGGAAAATTTCCCTGGCTTCAGAGATAGACCCCATTACAAAGGATGGCCTCTTCCTGTATAGACACTATGACAGAAAGAGACAACAATAACTTTTACAACGGCATGGCTGCCAACCTGAAATGGAGCTATACCTGTAAATGGTCAGGACAAGATATTGATGATGCCACCAGTTCAACTAAACTTGACACCCACTTTGCCTGTGGACCTCCACATATGTGACATAATGAACAGCCTTATGTCTCCTGCAGCTTTACGCCTACTGCAACCCAGTTTTTTTCTACTTGAAGGACAAAAAGAAAAACACTTTAATGATAACATATTTTGAGCATCAATAGAATATAGATCCAAAAAGGGACTGCTTAGAGTTAAATTTATGAGTCATCTTTGGGAAGGAAATCAGAGGATTTAGGACAAACTTAGAATGGACAGCAGGCCTACTTGCAGATTGGTTTTTATAAGAGACTAATATGGTGCCAAAATCAAGATGTCAGAGAGGCTGGACAGAAAAAGATGGTAACAAATATAAATGGGGTTGGAATTTGGAGGGCTACCTACTTTCTTGATCCCTAAAACCATGATATCAAGCCGCAGAGAATTCTAAGATGTGACAAAATGTGAAAGCCACTAGGTCAACACTGAAACTCACTGACTGAGCGAATGCTTGCTATGCTTCACTCTCTTACTGGATACAGGTTATTGATCAATGCCATTTCAGGAAATAATTTGGGCAAGAAATTGTAATTAACCTCAGTGAATCACATACAAAAAGAAGATATGAAAGTAGGAGCGATACTTGTTGTTTATGGAGGGAAGGGGATGAGAAAGCAATGAGGGAATGAAAGTTACTAAAGTTCATTGAAAATGCATGAATCTGTTAAACAGGGAGATTTTGAAAAAGAGAAGGGAGAGTAATATTCAGCATGCACCTATTGGGTCCTTGTGGGGTGAGGCACAAGTTGCCATTTCTTGGTCTGTTGGAAGAATGGAACATTAAGATGACTTGAACATGCACTGAGAATTGTAGGTCATTCTTTAAGGTTGGCATTAAGTATCCTACATGGAAGTGACTTCATTTTGGTGTAGTCAGTGGAAGTGAAGAAAATGCAGTATAAAAACCAGAATTCAGGACCTAAATATTAACATTCCAGAAGTGTTTCACCGACAAGGAAAAATGCCTTAATATACAATCAATCCACATTTTCAACTGTATGCTCATTCCATTCACATTTTCATATAAGGTAGAAAGTATCTTGCTACTCTAATCCTTTGCCTAAAACCAGTTCTCATGGAAGGAAGTCTGCTGTCCCGTCCATTTGTCAAATGTAGGTTGTATTTACAAGCCCAGCTGGAAAGCTTTAAAATTGCATTGGTCATGGCTCAAATTCCATCACTGACAATTTTCTAGCTATGTGGTCTTTGACATCTTACTGAATCCTCCGAGGCTCAATTTCTCCTGAGGGAAATAGAGGAAGCATGCTTCTCCATGTTTCTTTTAAGGCTTGAAGGAAATTTGCTTATTTGTCATCTAATAACATAATTAAAACTAAACAATATGAGATGTGTTCCTACTTTTCCTAATAAGGACTTTTTGTGAGAGAGAAAAAATTATTAAGGCCAATGAAAATATGTTTTTTGTTGTGGGAAATGACATCTTTTTTCGTGCCTATGCATGTATAGGGTGCATGCATGTATGTATATGCATTTTCATATGGTTACGCACATGCCATTTCAGGAAGTAATTTGGGCAAGAAATTGCAATTAACTTCAGTGGATCAGTGGGTGTGGGTGTGTATGAAAATGAATGTTTAAGCCTAAGGAGGCCTAAGGGTCCTAGCAGGAACATCCTTGATCACACTTTTACCTTGTTTTGATCCTGGGTCTCTAATTAAACCCAGCTTGCTCTGTCTAGAGATTCCCAGTCTCTATGAGGCATTTTTATTTGGAATCTTGGGTATGAACCTGAACCTTTTATTGGTGTGACCAGTGCTGTAAATACGGGGCCATCTCCCTAGTACCTTTGTCATAATTAGGCACAGGTGTCAACTTGACTGTTGAGGGTTTGAGCTCTGGGCACATTTGTAGAGAGTTGATGGTTGAGTTAAGCCCAGAGCAAACCTGCAAGAGATTGTCTAGCTGATGGGGAAGGTCCAGCTCACAGTGGGTGGGACTAGGCCCTGGAATAAATCACGGAGAGCTGGTTGAGAGAGTTGGCATCCTTCCATTCACTTGGCCAGATATGCTGGTCTGGCAAGTAAGGATTGTCCATCTCTCAGCTGCTTTGTGCTGATGGTGTGGCCAGTTTCCTCGGCCCTAGTGTTGGTGCGTGCTCTCCTATTAAGCTGCACTAAGAACTGTAACCAGGAATCGTAAGAGAACAAACCCTTGTTCCCTTATGCCGTTTGATGGTCATTTATCAGTAACCATGCAGACAGACTGCAACAACCTTGTATTAAGCACTAATCTGTCTATGCATCAATCTCACTAAGGAATGTTTACCACACTAGAATTGTTAGAAGTTAAAGTATTTTTGTTGGGATGAGAATTCTAGGTTAGAGATATTGAATCATGACATTATTTTTAGCTATGTTATACTTAACTATGTGGATAAAAACCTGTCTGGCCTTTACTTTTGAATTCTTAAAATTAAAAAAAGTGATGCTGTTATAGATTTTGTGGATATCTCTCAATTTTAGGTCCTGGTAGCAGGCAGTACAAGCTGTAGGAAACAGCTAGGACACTGTGTTCCAGTGTTTACCAACAGAACTGACTAAAAAAAATAAGTGTAGAGCAAAGAAGTCACATGCATAGGAGTGAGGCTGAAATCTGGTGCATGAGAGATGAGATGACTTAGAGAGAGGCAAAGATAACGACTCTCACTCCACTTGGTTCCATTGAAACACCATGAATGGTACAGACATCTCATGGATACACAATGACTGGATGATGGACAGGCGCTGATCTGTTGTAAGGGCTCTTCAGCAGGAGCTACTCTGAGGCAGGAGGGCAATGAAGGAGAAATAAGCAACCCAGGGAAGCCAAGGAAGATCAGCCCCTTCAGTCAGAGCCCTGCAGGGGGCTCCTGTTAATGACCTTTTGGGATGAAGAGTGTTCCTCTTAGGAAGCTCTTGTCCAAGACCGAGAGGCAGGTGGGGAGACAGGAATATATTCTTAACTGGACTCTTAACTGTTCCACTGACAGGACAGTGAACAGAACATGTCTCTTGCATACATAGGATCCCTTCATTGAATCTTACTTCTGAATCCACTACCTGAATTTTCTGTCTATATCTGAATATTCATAGGACTTAGATGACTTTTGGCTCAGGACTTTCTCTGATTAATGCTTTGTTTCTGATAGTATGTATTTCTTACGAGGCTATGAGGCAAAGGTTGCAAAACATCTCAATGGTGTGTTTTGAAGACTTCCAAGTACTGCTTCTTACTAGAATTAGTCACCCTTTTTCTTTTCTTTAGTAGCAGTCTATATGGGCATATGTTGAATCCAAGAGTTTAAAAAAATTGTTTCTGTAAGGCTTTGTTCTACTAAAGTGTCCATGTCCCAAGAACAGGTATGAGCTATTATTCAGATTTAAATTCTCAACATCTAGCACTACAGTTGGGATTTTCAATGCTCCACTGAAGGCCTACGTGTTAAAAGCATCAGTCTTCAGGTTGGCATTATCGAGATTTAATGGCAACTTTGGAAAGTAGGGCATGCAGAAATTACTGTTGCTATTGGGGGTGTGTTCTTAAAAGAGATGGTGGGTCTCTTCATCTCTCTTTGTTTTCTGGCATTTTTTTGCTTTTTTCTATGTGCTCCCATATGATATGCTACCTCACCAGAAGTACAAAGCAATGGGACCAACCAATCGACTAAAATCCCAAAACTGTGCATCAAACAAATATTTTTCTTTATAAGTTCATTATCTCCGATATTTTGTTATACTCATGGAAAACTGAATACCACACTATTATATTTTTGGAACCCAACACTTAAATAAAATAACAATTGGAAATATGGAAAGTCAAAATGACCGAATTAAACACTAGAAAATTTGTAGATTCGTTTAAGACTAGATGTATCTTCAGTTTAATCCTGTTAATAAATATTCATTAAATATCTGTAGATATCAGCTAATGTTTTGTGTATAAAAGTTATTGAGTTTATGAAATCATTATTCCTACCTCAAAATAGTTCAAATAAATGGTTCAGCTTGAAAATCAAAAGTGCCAATAAATTATTGAATTAAGGTCAAACATTTTTAAAATTACTCGTGCCAAACTATACAGTTTCATGGATTGTCAAACTTTGTGTCATGAGTTACATAACGAGATTAGCATGAATTAATAGTTATCTGTTCATAGGCTTCATTGTATACTTCTGTCATTGAGACATTAGCATCTGTAAGGAAGTTGGTCAAATCCTTTGTTTTTTTTAAGCTATTGTCGCCATCCAGTGGGAGGCTGTGGTATTTCACTAAATGGCAACCTAGTTCCTTAACATAATCATAGTAAAGTTTGTATAAGTACAACCAACAAAAATTAAATCTCTTATTCAATTTTTAAAAAATTAATAAAAACTAAGTAATCTAAACTATTTACTACCTCACAAACCTTTATTAAAGTTGTAGGCACTTTCATTACTTGTCTTCTCATGCTGTGTAAAATATATTCCATTTATATTCTGTTACATTTATTGCAGTTAAAAGATTGTTCTTTCTTGGTGACTCTGTATGATCTCCTTCTGTCTCCAACTTCCTTCTGTTTCTTTAGATTCCCTGTTAAAGATATGCAAATGTTTTTGATGGTTTGTTTGGATCCTATGTCATTGAACTTGTTTAATATTTAACCTTTCTTCTATCTCCTTCCAGCATTTTCATCTCTTATTGAAATTTAAACTGTTTAGATAAATTAAGTGTCTATGTGTACAATTTTGTAAGCATATATCTTAGGGTTTTGCACTAAGTTTGAATTGGCATGCTGAAGAAAAGTGAGATAAAAATTTTGGAAGAACAAATGGATGCATACTCATGACTGCATAACTTCTATATATTCTATATATTATCACTAGTCACAGGCCACTTGGAAAAGCAATGATTTATAAATGAGCAAAAGTCATATTTAATCAATGCATTCTGAGTGTTCGTTATCAAAATTAGAAGCATATATTAATTAGTTTAGTTTTATATATTAATTAGTTTTGTCAAAGAGACAGTCTTGTTGGAATCTCTTGTGTGAGTCTTCAAAGTGCTTCTCAATTCTGATGGGCCTTCACAGTAAATTATGCACCAAGCTCTTCCCAGAGCCTGCTTTACTGGGTGTGAGAGGTGAGAGCGAGCTCTCCCATGGCTGTATTCAAGGAGGCAAAGCTGACTGACTACATAGCGTGCTATCATCATTCCTCTTATAGTGTGTCAACTTTTTCTGCGATAAAATATTCTGATAAAAGCAACTTAAGAGACAAATGGTTGATTTTTGGTTCACAGCTCAAGGTGCAGTTCACCATAGTAGGCAGACAAGGCAGCAGGAACTTGAAACAGCTAGTTTCATGTGGTCAAGAAACAGTTTCGTGCATGCACAGTCAAGAAACAGGGAGCTATGACTGCTGCTGTTCAGTTCCCTTTCTCATGTACACATTCCACTATTCCAGACAGAAAATGATGCCATACAGAGTAGCACCACCATTTTATACAGGATCTGGGGATCTGTTAATGCACATACCTAGAGGCCTGTCTCCCAGGGGATCCTATATTTTGTCAAGTTGACAACACTGACAGAGTGAATTTATTTTTCTTAAGATGTATTTGAGTACCAAACTTACCTTCTTAAAAACTACCTTTTGGATTAACTTATGAAATGCCTTTAATACATCTTTCATAAACATAAACATTTTTTCATAAACATAAACATATTTTCTTGTAATTTCAGAACTAATAACATCCGATCTTCTTTTATCCAAATTAAAATTGTGAGTGAGGAATGTAACTTTTACTACTTCCCTTGAGATATTATCACCTAAAATTCAAAGAGCTGATGTCGGCACTTTTTAGATCAACGTCTTCTTGTCTAAGTTATCCATATCACTTTCAAATAAGCTGGTCAATGTGACTTCACTGAAACAGACAATAACCATGTGGCCCTCTCTATATGTGATTTTATTTTTATGATCTACACCTCTTATTTAAATCAATAAGTTTGCTCTCAAATGTTTTGACTTTTTGATCTTTATTTGGCACAAAAGCTAGTATAATATTCTTTCAATGTTAGGCAGAAATTTCACAATGATTAAAGTGATCTCTCATATTTATCTTTTCCAGTTGAATACATGTTTCAAGTTTCTTTATAATCTATGTCATCTTTAAATCATAAGTACTTATTTTTAGAAAACACTCTTCGATTTGAATGGTAGTTCCATTGAGTCCATTTGGAAAGTTCCTGGGCTTCTTTTGGTTCACACATTCATGATGAAGGTCATGTAAAACAGTGGCATAAGACACTTCCGATCTTGGAAATTGTTTATTTTACACACAATGTTGGATGAAAGTAAATTAAAGTAGTTGAAAAAATTGATAGATAGTAGGGAGAGAGTTTAAAACGGCAGAAAACAGAATATACAAATTTTATTCTTGAAAAATCAACTATTAAGTTCTGAATGTAAAACTGTATGGAGAAAACAGTATACAAACAACTTCAAACAGAAAACACATAGAAATTCTGGAAGTCTGTGAATAAAGAAAGAAACTTGATTTCTGAGTTATAATATGAGGGATTATATATATTTATTTGTATATTAAAAGCAACCCATCATAGCTATATATATATCTACATATATATTTTATATATCTATATATATATCTTTGTTTTGTGTGTGTGTGTGTGTGTGTGTGCGCGCGTGTGTGAGCCCACACTCTGACAAGTAAACTCAGTCTCTCCAAATGATAGGAACATCATTGCAAAAATAAAAGTATCTAGCAGTGTCTACTACTCAGCAAACCAGAAACCAATCAACAAACCACAAAACAAAGAAACTATTATTAAAAATCATTATTTCAAGGCAGGTCAAAATCATACCAAGGTTTGAATGGTTGTATTTTACAGGGTATTGATAAATATAAGTCATTTGATTACTTAAATAAAAATGTTATCAAAGCATTGTTGAACTCTATTATGGACAGCAGATCCTGAATAGATAAAAAGGTCTGAAATGAACCTTTTATACCTAAAGAGACAGACAGTGGTTGGCAATGAAGGTGCTCACTTGTAATCCCAGCATTCAGGCAGTGGAGGCACCAGGATTATGAGTTTGAGGCAATCCAAGGATATTATAGTAAGTGAAAGCCAATCTGGGCTACAGTCCAAGAGTCTCTCAAAAATAAGGACTGGGGATGTAGCATAGTAATTAAGCACTTGCCTAATATGCACAAAGCCTTGGGTTCAATGTCCAGCACTACAAAAAAGCTCTTAATTATCATACTATTTAGAGGTTAATCATAGTTGAGATACTTTCAAAGTCTGACATATAACTACCAAACCATGCAAACAAAATATAAGGCGATGAAGTAATAATTGAGTAATAATTGATCAGTAATAATTGATCCTTTATGCTATAATTAATATAGAATAAACATAGAAAAGACAGTACAGACATTTTTGGCACAATAAAATGGTGCAAAACACAAATTTTATTCTTGAAAAATGAAATATTACATTATAAATGTATAACTTTATATACATATATGTATATAAACTTTATATATATATATATAAACATATAATTTCAGGCAGAAAACACACAGAAGTTCTGGAAGTTTATGAATAGGGAAAGAAACTTGATTTTTGAATTAAAATGTGAGGGATAAATACATTTGTTTATTAAAAGCAACCCATCATAACATAATTAACTCATTTTTTGAAAACACAAAATAATCTATGTCACGAAATAATCTATGTGTATTAATTACTTTTCTTGTGGTATAACCAAATTCCTAATATGAAACAATTTAAAGATGAAGTCAATTCTGGCTCATTGTTCAAGGGTATAATTCTAGAATGGTAGGGAAGGCATGGCAGCAGGAGCAGAAAATAAGAACCATATTGTACCCACAATCAGTAAGCAAAGAACAGTAAGTGAGAACAGGCTATCTAACATTCCTTAAGTTATATCCCAGTGACCCACTTCCTCCAGCAAAGCTACACTCTTAATGGTCCCACTATTTTCCTAACTGCTTTACTAACTGGGAACCTAGTGTTTGAACACATTAATACCACATTTCATACCACAGCAAGTGGTATGATACACTAGACACCATTTACAGACATTTGATGAATGCATGCTCCGCATCAAGCCATGATCACTTTATCAAAGTGAATCCATAATAAAAGGTGCTTTTGTTCATTTGTAAATTATCACTGAAATTCTTACCACTTTTGCACAAACAAGTTTACATATATTAGATATTTGAATCAAAGTAATGAGCCAAAAATTTACAGAATACTTGAGGTGTTTTTAATAATAGTGGTAATTTACGAGAGTCTTATCATGCATAAGATTTTTGAGGAAAAATTTCAGCAGGGACACTTAGTGATAAAAGTAATGATTTTGCTGTGTCATTAATAGAGCAAGTAGGTTACACTACTGCATTAGTGATGGGGCTCCAGAGAATTAGCTCTTAGATATATGGATTCAACTCAGGAAACCCAGAAGAACTAATTCTGGCCCAGATCCAGAGGCTAGAGACTTAGGAGAAGTAAGTAGAATAAGTTTTCTTTTGAAGGGTGACAAAAAGGAAAGAAAAGCCAGTATCTCAGCTCAAAGGCATTCAGGCATGAGGAATTCCTTCTTATCAGGAGCATGGAGCTTTTCCTCCATTAAGGACTCCAACTGATTAGAGGAGACTCTTATCTTAATTTCCTTTCTCATGGCTGCTGTGATAAAATATCTGACAAAGCAACTTGAAGATGCAGGAGTTTATTTTAGCTCATAGTTTGAGGTCCTGGTCCATCATAGTGGGGAAGGTATGGCAGCAGGAGTGTGAGGCAGCTGCTCACTTTGTCCCCATAATCAGAAGCATGGAGCTACAAAAGCTTGTGCTCAAGTACTTTGTCCATTTTGTTCTCATTTATTTATTGGGATCCTGGGCTACGGATGGTACTGCCACATTTAGGGAAAGTTTGCTCACCTTTAGTAACCTAATCTTAAAAATCACTCACAGATATGCTCAGAGGTTTGCTTCAGTTATGATTCTAAATATCATCAAATACTAAGATTTACCATTACATACTAGGAAGAACCATCTACTTTATTTACTCTATCGATCCAAATATCAACAACACTCTTAAAAATACCTTAAATAATGTTTGACCAAATATCTAGGTATACCATGGCACAATCAAATTGATGCAAGACTTAACCACTGAATTTCACAGTATTTAAAATTATGATGAAGAAAAGGCACGTAAAATATAAGAATTTGGCAAATGTAGATATATAGGTGTGTTAATTATAACATATGAAGCAACATATTGACATTAACTCTGATTCAGTAGGTTTTAAGTATTCATTGTTCTAGTCATAGGATAAAGGCAAGGAATAAGGACATATTGAAAAATATGAGAACATGTGCAAAATATGGTTTCAGAGAATGACAAATGCTAGGAAGAAAAACACAGCATTCTCAATCGGCTTGAGAAAGACAAGATGTGTCAGAATTTATGTTGCTAACATAGAGTGGATAGGGAAAGACTCTCTGAAGGGTTGACATTGAGTGTAGACTATCATGAAATGAAGGATTGAGGTAACCAAAAATACAAGAGAGGATTCTGGGCAGAGGGAATGGGATCTGAGATAGAAACAGTGTCCACATGTTTGAGGATTAGCAAGAAAGCCAGTATAGCTGTAGTGGCACAGAAGGTGGCAGTGATGCATTTGAAGATGGGCAGGACCAAACTGAGCAGGTGGGCAAGGAACACTTGGCAACCAATAAGCACCTCTATAGCCATCTTTTCGGTCCCAACATTCTACCTTATGTATTTGAAACTTCATAAAACATGAAAAAATGAAATAAATAAATATAGATTTATTATGACTTGTTTTTTTCTCCTATTTGACACAGGATTCTTTTGTCTAGCTAGCCTCAAACTTGTGATTTGCCTGCCTCAGCCTCCCACATGTTAGAGTTATAGGCATGGGTCACAACATATATCTGATCACAAAATTTCGAACAGTCAATACCATGGTAAAATACAGCTTATCTTGATAAAGACAGCTAATGATCCCTCAGCTAAATAATTAGATAATTACATTGAAGATAAGCATATAACATATTTTGTAATGGATTCTTTCACTATATCTCATTGCTTTAGCTTTTTACTATGGATTTTTTTTGCATTGGTTCATCTCAGAAATATCTATCATCACTGTTAGTCTGCAGATATTAGTTATTTTCCACTTTATGTATATTCTGTAACTAGAAAACAGTTACAGGTAAAAAAAATACAATAGTTTTGTTCATTTCTGGAAAATTTATAAGTAAAAAAAGAGCTTTTGAAAAGCATTTATGGTTACTTTTCCAAATGTAAGTCCTTCAAGCCTGAATGTCTTTCTCTTGTTCTATTTAAAAAACATAAGCCACATTTAAGATAGAAGTAACACAATTCAATGAATGAGTTGAAAAATGGCTGGGAGAACTGAAGAACATAAAAGGATAGCAAGGACTTTCCTTTCCTTCCCAGTTCTCCTCCAGGCCTCTAAGTCCTCATTGAGCTGCTGGGTTGGCTTCAGTCTCCTGATTACGCTTGTGATTGGCAGCCTCCACCAACACCATCCACCTACGCATCATCCCATGTCTATCCCCCATAATCATTAAAGAAATTTAAAGCTTTTCAAGAATTTAATAGAATCCAGAGCAAACACAAGTAATGGGCTAGTGGACCAACACTGTACAAATCAAATCTCCTATAAAATAGGAGAGAATATTTGCTGCCAACACTAAGATAAGTAAACCCTTTTTTATCTTCATGTTACTCTCAGTTGATAGTCACACAATTTAAGATCTACATATAGCCCATCCAAAAACCCATACAATCTCAGGAACTTAACCATTGACCTTCACACATCATCAATGAAGTAAAAGCTAAAAACAGTACCACCACACTTATTGTCAATCCCTTTCTTCTAAACCTATCCTAACTGATATACTAATGGTACAATAACTTATCTAGGAAAAAGCACCAAGGAACTCTAGAAGACGCATTCAACACCTAGGCAAACATCGACAATAATTGGTCAGGTGCACTTACACTGTCTAACCCATATCAGTCAAAACCACACAAATTAGAGATAAAACAAAACAAAAAAATGCCCAAGTCACATTACAAATACATGAGAGATGATGAAAATCAAGACAACAAATCTACAAAAAAAAAAAAATCAACTCCAAAATGATGGAGTCAACCAGAAAAAACACATTGAAAATAACCAAGATGTCATACCCAAGATAATAATTTTCAAAGCCTGATCTTTACTATGATCAAAATAATGAAAGAGGAAATCCAAGAGGAGTTAAACAAATGCATCAGCTAATATGAGCAGGGGCACAACAGAAACTTTGAGGAGATGAGAAAGCAGTTGAGAAAACAAAACTAGGCACACAGCAGTTGAAAAAAATCTCAAGCAGAGTTTAAAGTTGAACTTAAAACAAGCTTCAACCCAGAACTCCGTAGAGAATCTTATCAGCAGAACTAATGAAATAGAAAATAGAATATCAGAACTAGAAAACAAATGACAGAACAAACTAGTTCAACAAAAGAGATAGTAAAAGCCAAAAAGACTTGAGAGAAATATTCAAGAGTTATGGGACACCTTGAAGAAGCCAAACCTGCTCATTCATGGAATATCAGAACAAGAAACCCAAAAGTGCCACTCCTGAGGAAATTTTTCAAACTATCATTAAGGAAATCTTTCCACATCTAAAAAAAAAAAGAGAGGTCCATCCAAATACATGAAGCATATCTCACTCAGATATGACCAAAATGGTAACTTGCCATGACATATAATAGTCAAACACTCCAGATACAAGACAAAGAGAATGTGTTGAGTGTCAAGAGAAAAAAAATTACTTTTAAAGATAAATCTATTAAAATAACAACTGATTTTTTCAATGGAAACAGTAAAATCCAGAAGAGCTTGGAGAGATATACTTGAAGTTATGAATGAGCACAAATGCCAACTCAGACTGATATACCATCAAAACTATCAGTTATGATTGAAGATAAATGAAAATTTTCCACAATGAAGACAAACTGAAGGCTTACATGACCACCAAACCAGGCCACAAAAAGTGCTAGAAAAGATACTCAAGCTTGAAGAAAAGAACAAACATACCCAAGGGGACAGAAAGGAAGTATAATACTAAGGCAAACTCCAAGCTAAGTAATACATGTATAAAAGCCACTAAACACAAAAAAATGACAGAAATCAACAGTCATCTTCCATTTATAACCCTAAATGTCAATCGCAGCCCATTAACTCACCAATCAAACATCACAACCCATTAACCAAACATCGCAACCAAACATCTCAACCAATTAACTCACCAATCAACATCATAAGCCATGATCTGCTTCCTCAGGAACCATCTCACCACAAAAGTAGGCACATTCTCAAAGTAAAAGGCTGGTCAAAAGTTCTTTAAGCTAATGGAACAAGGAAACAAGAAGTGTAGCAATTATGGAATTTGACAACATTGACTTCAAACCAAAGAAAGTCATAAGAGACATAGAAAGATACTACTTTTTAGTCAAAGGAACGTTTCATCAGGAAGACTTTACAATACTGAACATATACACACCTAATATGGCTCATCCACATTCATTAAACAAACATTACAACATCTAAAACAACAAGTCAACCCCAAAATGATAATAGTAGGAGACTTCAATACCTACCTTCCCCATTGGACAGGTCAAATGGCCAAAAACTGATACACTGGAACTGAAGCAAACCATTACCCAAATGGACCTAACAGATCTCTACTGAAATTTTCATCCAAACACCAAGGAATACACATTTTTCTCAGTAGCCCATGGAACTTTTTCCAAAATAGACCATATATTGTGCCACAAAATGAATCTCCACATATACAGGAAAGTTGAAATTATAGCCTATACTTTATCAGACCGCAATGGAATAAAGTTTGACATCAACAACAAAGCAAGCAACAGAAAATACTCTAATTCTTGGAAATTAAATACCATGATGCTAAATGAGGAATGAGTCCAGAAAGAATCAAAAAGGAAATTCAAGAATTTCTAGAAGTGAATGATAATGAAAATACAACATATAAAAATCTCTGAAACCTTTTAAATGGGAGATTTAGGATACCAGGACAAGGGGGAGAGAGGGAATAAATGGGAAAAATGTATAGTGGGGGATGAAAAGGATAGGATGTAGGAGTAAAATGGGAGATAGGAGGAACAGAGGGACTTAGAACCCAAAGATTGTGGAAAGTTTCCCCAAAGGAACATCACATGCTAGCAATATGTTTAAAAAATGTCTTTTAAAGAAAGGCAAACCTGTTCAGTCCCAAGTGAACAAGAAAGGAAATGAGAATGAGCTGCATCAGATGTCTCGCTACTTATATGCAATATATGATCATGGCCTAATTTCTCTATTGAAGTGTGTTCTTTTATCTCCTTTCTTTTGAGATCTTCTTTTCCCTTCTCTTCTATTTATAATCCTTTGTGATTATGGTGGGAATTACAGAGATTTACCTTTGAGTATGTCATTAAGCGGGTTTGTAACTAAGATCCACTTATTAGGGAGTACATATAGCATCTAACTTTGAGTCTTTTCTTATATTAAGATCTTCATTTAAACAGTCTTTTATCTTTGGTTAAGAGATGACCTTCAATATCAATTGCATACAGCTAAGGGCAGTACAGGAATAGCAAAATTGAAAAAAAACAAACTAACTCCGAACACCAAAGACAATATTCACCCGGAACAAGACCAGCCAAATCTCTCCACATCCTAAAGTTCAGGGAACCTTGAAGGAAAAGGGGGCAGTGAGATTGTAAGAGCCTAAAGATGGGAGAGGGTCATCAATATGCAAGATACTCCACACAAGTCAGGGCTGCAGCAGCCAGGATGTAGCCACAGTGTGATTGGACTTTGCCTGTCCTGCACAATGGCTGACATGTCAACAACCCTCCCAAATCTAACATGGATTACAGGGGAGAAGGCTTTAGGCAGTAATATCCTTAAAGAAAGGAGTTAAACAGTCATAATAGAGTTCTTACACTAGTGTGCAGCCCAAGAAGGGGCCCCAAGCTATGCCTAAACCCTGAGTCCTGAACCCTCACTAGTACAGATGATTCAGAGAGAAATTCAGTGCCCACATAAACGGATACTCTGGAGAATGGGAGGGAGAAAGCAGGAAGCAAGAAAGGAGGAGGGAAGGAAAAGGGGTGAGAGAGAGGGGCAGAGTAGAAAGCAGGGAGAGTGGAATAGGGAACAAGAGTGGAGAAAGGAGGGGGAGGGAGATGAAGGGAGTATGTATTGAGATTGTATAAGCAAAAAAATGTAATAAAAAAGCAAAAAAAAAAAAAGAATTCTTGAAAAAAAAAAAAGAATTGGCAGTTCCTATGCAGTGGAGCATATAGTGAGGAAAGCAGGGGGAAGAAAGCATTGAGCTGATTCCCTTAGAACGCGGGGACGAAATTATACTAGAAATTACAAGAATGCGGCACTTCCTGATAAATGTTGCTCAGAGAGGTCTTAAAGGCCCGCATACATTATTTGCCATTGCTCTTGATTGCTTTCCAAAAACTGTCAGTAAAACCCTATTACTAAAGATGCAACACAAATGGATCATAGAACATAGGCAAAATATATCAACTGGAACCAGTCTGTGGAATTTCTCCTTGCTGGACAGCTTACCCAGTACCAAGGAATACTGTAGAAGCTATTGGGGAGAGAAATAATGTCAAGAGATCTGTAAATCGCAGTGTAAATCACCATGACAACAGATGACCACCAGTGTAATGGTTGCATGACTATCAAGGAGACAACCAACAGTTTTCTGATTGGACTCAAGACTTGCTTGTCAGAAAGGTATACATTCCTGTTTTAAAAAAAAGGGAAGAAAACAATCAAAAGGGAAGACAGCCAATAAACCTATAGACAGGAAGACAGTACATCAAAGTACTTTGTTGATAGCTATTATTATACCCATAGAATAGGCACTTACAGTAGAAACCTTTTGGTCTAAAGCTGGATGAGTGGAGGGAAATGCACATATTAGTGGGGTGGCCTGAAGAGAGGTAATTTGATATACCATGGAGGCTAGAGCACAAACAGGGATAGGTCAGAGTGAACCCTGGGGGGTCCATAGAAGCACACAGATGGAAGGAGGGGAGGGAATGGTGAAGGGTAGGAGGGGACAGAGGGGAGAAGGGAGGGAGGGAAGCTGGGATAAATACTCGATATGCTTGTAAAAGTAGAAAAAACTTAACAAAAAAGCAAGTCCAGCCAAGATGGACTTAAGATTAAAAATAAAGGTGCAGGATCAGTTGGATTCAGTGAAGAATCCCACAAGACATTTAAAAAACAACTAGCACCATTATTCCTTAAACTGTCCATAAAACAGCAAAAGAAGGAACTCTTCCAAATTCTTTCTATGGACTTAATATTATACTAATCCCAAAACCTAATACAGATACAATTAAAAAAGAAAACAACAGGCCAATCTCTTTGATGAACACAGATATAAAGATTCTCAACAAAATCTTAGCAAAGATATATCAAAAAGATCATCCACTCTGGGGCTGAATAGATGGCTCAGAATTTAAGACTCTGTTTCTCAAGCAGAAGGTCCTTAGTTCAGATCCCAGGTCCCATGTAAAAATTCCAGGGAGAAATGGTGGTGGCCTGCACTTCTGGCTCTGATGGACAGAGCCTGGAAAATCCCAGAGCAAAGTAAAAAGGAGGTAAAAACAATTCAAGATGATCCCCTAAGACACCCTTGGTCCTCCACGGGGACATAGAGTGCCCTCTGACACACACACACACACACACACACACACACACACACACACACATATGCACACACACATATAAAATAAATAAAATATAAAAAATAGACCATACACTATGATAAAATAAGATTTATCCTAGTCACACAAAGTTGGTTCAACATATGCAAATCGATAAACATAATTTACCATATAAACAAATCCAAAGTCCAAAACAACATGATATACTCTCAATAGATGCAGAAAAAGGTGTTGACAGGATCTATTTTTATAACCAAAACCCTAGAGACAACTGGAATGGTAGGAACTTATATTAACATAATAAAAGCTATATACAATACAAACCTATAGCAAGGATTATTCCAAATGGGGAAAAACTTGAAGCATTCCCACTTCAATCAGGAACTAGGCAAGACTGTCCACTCTCACGACTTCTATTAATATTGTACTTGAAGTATTAGTTAGAGCCATAAGACAAGAGAAGGAGATAAAAGGAACTGAAATTACAGAAGAAGAAGTCAAGATATCCTTATTTGCAGATAACATGATCCTATACTTGAGAGTTCCTAAAAACTCCACCAGGAAATTCCTGTAACTAATATGTAAGTTCAGTAGAGTGGCAGGTTATAGAATTAATGTTCAAATATAAGTGGCCTTCCTAGACAACAAGGATGAAAAAAGTGAGAAAGCCTTAAAAAAAGACAATGTTGTTTACTATAGCCCCTAAAAAGTTGAAAGACCTTGGAATAAATCTAACCAAGGAAGTGAGAGGCCTGTATAATGAAAACTTTAAAACCCTAAAGAAAGAAGTCACAGAAAATACCTGAAGGTGGAAAGACCTTCCATGCTCCTGGATAGGTAGAATTAACATTATAAAAATGACCACTCTACCAAAAGCAACAGATTCAATGCTATACCAATAAAAATTCCAAAACAATTTTTATAGAAATTGATGAAATAATCTCAAAATTCATATGGAAGCACAAAAGGCCCAGGATAGCAAAATCAGTCCTAAGTAACAATAACACTGCTGAAGGTATCAATATATCAAACCTTAATCTATACAACAATCTGTAGTAATAAAAACAGTATGGTACTGCCTCCAAAATAGACAAATGCATCAATGAATAAGAGTTGAAGACCTGGACGTAAGCCCATACACTTAGTCATGTGATTTTTGACATGGGGCTCAGAAAACTCAATTGAAAAAGAACAGAATCTTCAACAAATGGTCCTGCCAAAACTGAATGTCCACATACAGAAGATTGAAACTGGACCTGTACTTGCCACCATGCACAAAAACAACTCCAAATGTATCAAGGACCTTAATATTAGGCCAGAGACTATAAAAACCTTACTGGAAAGATTAGGGAATTCCCTTGAGCTAATTGGATTAGGCCAATGTTTTCTGAACAGAACCCCCAAAAGCACAACCACTACAACTAACACTCCACAACTGGGACCTTATGAAATTAAAGAGCTTCTGTTCACTAAAGAGAATGTAAATGGAGCAAAAACACAACCCCAAGAATGGGATAAAATCTTCACTAACCTCACATCTGCTCCAGGTCTATTATTCATAGTGCACAAAGAACTTAAAAAATTAAACACCAAGGAGATAAATAGCCCAATTAGAAAATGGGCCATGGAACTTTGAAAGAAACTTTTCTGAAATTGAAATGTCAAACAAATACCTTAAAAAATGTTCCATCTCCCTAGCCAGCATGGAAATGTAAATAAAAACTATCCTGAGATATCATTTCACCCCTGTCAGGCTACCAAAAATTCAAAATACAAATGATACCAAATGCTGGCGAGGCTGTGGGGAGAAGGGAACTTTCAAACATTGCTGGTGGGAATGCAGGCTAATTAATCAGTCTGGAGATCAATTTGGTGATTTCTAAAAAAGTTAAGGATTGAAATGCCATATGATACTACTATACCACTACTGGGAATAATTCCTAAAAAATGCATCATTTCACTATAGCAACATGAGTACATCCATGTTCATTGCATCACTATTTACAACAGCGAAGTCTTGGAATTAACCCAAATGCCCAACAGCTGATGAATGGATAATGAAAATGTGGTACATTTATACAATGGAATATTACTCAGCCATCAAAAAATGAGTTAATGAAATTTGCCACTAAATGGATAAAATTAGAAGAAATTACTGAGCGAATTATCCCAGGCACAGAAAGTTAGATGTCATGTATTCTCTCTTATAAGTGGATCCTAGTTCCAAACCCTCTTAATGACATACTTAAAGGTAAATCTCTGTAACACCCATTATTACCACAAAGGATTATAACTAGGAGGGAAGGGTAAAGAAGACCTCAAGAGAAAGGAAGCGAAAGACCATAGTTCAATAGAGAGATTAGGCCACGGTCATGTACAGCTGGTAAGTAGCTCATTCTCACTTCCCTTCCTGTTCCCTTGGGATTAGACTGGTTTGAAGAGCTGGGCGTATTTCCATAGTCATGGATGGGACAAGGGAAGAAGGGTGGTGGCCTGCTGGCAATTAGATGGTAGCCAATTGGCAACTGGGAGAATGATCCTACTTACTAGAGAAGAATATTCCTATACTTCTCTCTACCTTTTAGCCTCTTCTTATTTTAAGACCTTCTTTTAAACGGTCTTTTATATTTTATTAGGAGAAGACTGAAACACCCAAACAGGATGCAGCCAAGTGCAGTGCAGGAACCACAAAACTGAACACAACAACCAACCTTAATTCAGAATACCAATGACCCTACAATATACACCCGGAACCAGGCCAGCAAAATCTCTCCCCATCCTAAAGCTGCGGGAATCTTGCAGGAGATGTCAAGATTGTATGAGCCTAAGGATGGGGAGGTTCACTGATAGAGAAGATACTCCATTCAAGTATGGGCTGGGGCAGCCAGGATCTCACTGCAATATGACCCGAACTTATGTGACCTGCACAATGGCTGTCATGTCAACAAGCCCCCAGAGATTAGTGCAGATTTCAGGGGCGATAGCTTCAAGCAGGAGGATCCTTAGAGACAATGGAGTTCCTGCATTAGTGGGCAGCCCAAGAAGGGGCCCCAAGGTATGCCATAGAATCCTGAGCCTCCACTGATGTAGACAACTCAGAGGGAATTTCAGGGTCCATGTAGCTGAAGTTCTGGAGGGTGGGAGGGAGAAAGAGGAAAACAAAAAGGGAGGGGTGGGGAAAAGGGGTAGGGAAAGAAGCAAGTGTGGGAGAGAGATTGGGATAGGGGAATATAAAGGGGAGAGAGGAAGGAAAGGGAGAAGGAAGAGGGGGTGAGAGTATGTACCCACTGGGCTTGTATAACTAAGTAGAAAATAAAATTAATTATAAAAAAGGACAGCAAAGAGGTGCTGGAGGTACTTACAAAACAGGAAGAGATGGTGCAAGAGATGAGAGGACTGCTGAACTCTGACTTACGGCCTGTGGGCTGTGCTGCTCGCTGAGCCATGGGCAACTCTGCAGAATGCAATAAAATCAACACCTAGGGATCACCAAGACAGAGCTTCCAGAGAAGTTGCATACTTGTGCAAGCAGAGACATAGTAACCTGCCCCCTTTAATACTATACTCATTGTTAGCAACAGTAATCCTTTCAGAATCAATACTATGTATAAAGTTTGTATCCACTAATCTATTCCAATATATCCCAGTGCCAGAGCTAAGTAGGAAGTCAGCTGGAAAAAAATGCAAGAAATATAGTTTTCGCCCCTTTGCACCCCACCCCGCTCCGCCAGTCGGGACGCGCGGGAGCGGTCCAGCCGGGCCTCAACCCCGCGCCCTAGGTGGTAAGTCCCCGCCCCGCGCACCGCCCACCAGGACCCCAGGTCGGCCCACAGGGACCCGGCTCCGACTCCCAACATCCAGCCGGAGCCCCACGCGCAGGGCCGAGGGACGAGGACAACCGCCCCCTGCGCCCGGGCCCCGCCCCAGCTGCCCTCGGGTTAAATAGCTCCACGCCATCGCCCCCATCCCCCCTTTGCACCCCACCCCGCTCCACCGGTCGGGACGCGCGGGGGTCCAGCCGGGCCTCACCCCACGACCTAGGTAAGTCTCCACCCGCCCCGCCCACCAGGACCCCAGGCCAAATAATTCAGTTTAGTGAAATTGAGAGATCTTAAGAGTTAAAATGACAATGCCAGAGTCAAAGTGCAAAACCATGAGAAGCAACAATCAAGTAAACAAATTTCCCACTGAAGAAATTAATCCCATAATGTTAGACTCCAACAAGAACAAACCCACGGAAAAAGGCAAAGAAAGCCCCACCCAGGATAAAGACTTTCAAAATATGATCATTACCATGTTCAATACTATGAAAGAGGAAATCAGGGAGGAATTACATAATCCAATCAATCGCTTTGAAGAGGAACACAACAGACATCTGGAGGAGTTGAGAAAAACAGTGCAAGAAACAAAAAGTGGCATAGAGCAGTTAAAACAAACTCAAGCAGAGTTTAAAACTGAGCTAAAAGACAAGTTATCTTCAACCCAGAATGCCACAGAGAGTCTTATCAACAGAACTAACGAAGCAGAAAACAGAATTTCAGACCTTGAAGATAAAGTGGGAGTACTAACCAGCTCAATGGAAGAGGTTGTTAAAGCCAAAAAGATACTTGAGAGAAATATCCAAGAGATATGGGACACCCTGAACAAGCCTAACATGCTTATTCATGGAATACCAGAGCAAGAATCTCAAAATACTACCCCTGAGGAAATTTTTCAAACCATCATCAAGGAAAACTTTCCTCATCTAAAAAAAGAGAGGCCCATCCATAGACAAGAGGCATTCCGCACCCCAAACAGATACGACCAAAATAGAAGCACCCCACGGCAAATAATAGTTAAAACACTCCACATTCAAGATAAAGAACTGGTGCTGAGAGCTTCAAGGAAGAAAAAACAAGTCACTTTTAAAGGTAAACCTATTAAAATAACAAATGACTTCTCAGTCGAAACAGTAAAAGCAAGAAGAGCTTGGAGAAACATACTTCAAGTATTGAATGAGCAAAAATGTCAACCCAGGCTGATTTACCCTGCAAAACTATCAGTCATGATCGAGGGAGAAAGAAAAATTTTCCAACACAAAGACAACTTTAAGGGATACATGGCCACCAAACCAGGCCTTCAAAAAATACTAGAAATGATACTCAAGCGTGAAGAAAAAAACAAGCATATCCAGGAGAACAGAAGGCAAGTATAACATCATTAAAAACGAAGCAATATACTTATAAAAGCTACTAAACATAATAAATGTCTGGAATTAACAATAGTTTCTCCATTATAACACTAAATGTTAATGGAATTAACTCACCGATCAAGAGACACAGATTACAAACTTGGATTAAAAATCACAATCCATCAATCTGCTGCCTGCAGGAAACCCATCTCACCACAAAAGATAGGCACATCCTAAGAATGAAAGGCTGGTCCAAAATTCTGCAAGCTAATGGAACCAGGAAACAGGCAGGGGTAGCCATTATGCTGTTGGACAAAGGGGACTTCAAACCAAAGAAAATCATAAGAGACACAGATGGATACTACATTTTAGTCACAGATACAATTCACCAGGAAGACTTCGCAATACTGAACATATATGCACCCAATACGGGCCCCTCCACATTCATTAAGAAAACCCTACAGCATCTAAAGCAAGAAATCAACCCCCAAACGATAATTCTTGGGGACTTCAACACCGCCCTCTCAACATGGGATAGATCAACAGGTCAAAAGCTTAACAGAGACACT
This sequence comes from Typhlomys cinereus, assembly GCA_023101885.1. Lineage (NCBI taxonomy): Eukaryota > Metazoa > Chordata > Mammalia > Rodentia > Platacanthomyidae > Typhlomys > Typhlomys cinereus. Next base: position 3,051,257 of record JALPQD010000033.1, read on the forward strand.
TTGGAACTTAATCAAACCCTGAAAGAAATGGACCTTACAGATCTCTATCGAACTTTTCACCCACGCACCAAAGAATACACATTTTTCTCAGCAGCACATGGAACTTTCTCCAAAATGATCACATATTGGGCCACAAAATGAATCTACACATATACAAGAAAGTTGAAATTCTAACCTGTGCCCTATCAGACCATCACGGCCTAAGGCTGGACATCCACAACACATCAAACAAGAGAAAATACACTAACTCCTGGAAACTTAACACTATGATGCTGAATGAGAACTGGATTCAGGAAGAAATTAAAAAGGAAATTCAAGATTTCCTGAAAGTGAATGATAACGAAAATACAACTTACCAAAATCTCTGGGACACAATGAAAGCTGTTCTAAGAGGTAAGTTCATAGCTCTTAATGCCTACGTCAAAAAAATGGAAACATCAGAAATAAACAACTTAACAATGCAGCTTAAAGCTTTAGAGAAACTAGAGCAATCTGATCCCAAAAGTAGTAGAAGAGAGGAGATTAGCAAAATAAGGGGAGAAATATCTGAAATCGAGATTAAGAAAACGATAGAAAAAAATCAACCAGTCAAAAAGCTGGTTCTTTGAAAAAATCAATAAGATTGATACACCCCTAGCTAAACTAACCAAAAGCAAGAGAGAGAAAACCCAAATTAACAAAATTAGAAATGAACGTGGAGTTATCACTACTGATACCCAAGAAATCCAGAGAATTATAACATCATATTTCAAAAACTTATACGCTGTGAAATTTGACAACACAAAAGAGATGGATGAATTTCTAAGTAAATACAACTTACCTAAATTGAATCAGGAAGTTGTGAATTTTTTAAATAGTCCTATAACATATAAGGAAATTGAGGAAGTAATCTCGAATCTTCCCACCAAAAAATGTCCTGGACCAGATGGATTCAGCACAGAGTTCTACCAGACATTTAAGGAGTTAATAACACCAATACTCCTTAAACTGTTCCATCAAATAGCAAAGGAAGGAACACTACCAAATTCCTTCTATGAAGCTAATATCGTTTTATCCCAAAACCTAATAAAGATTCGCTTAAAAAAGAAAACTATAGGCCGATCTCCCTGATGAACACAGACGCAAAGATTCTCAACAAAGTCTTAGCAAATCGGATTCAAAAACATATTAAAAAGATCATTCATGGGGACCAAGTAGGCTTCATCCCCGGCACACAAGGTTGGTTCAACATACGCAAATCAATAAATGTAATTCATCATGTAAACCAGTCCAAAGTCCAAGACTACATGATACTCTTGATAGATGCAGAAAAAGCTTTTGACAAGATCCAACAGCCTTTTATGATCAAAGCGCTAGAGACAGTAGGAATGGAAGGAACCTTTATCAATATAATAAAAGCTATATACAACAAGCCCACAGCAAGGATTATGCTCAATGGGGAACAATTGGAAGCATTCCCACTTCGATCAGGAACTAGACAAGGCTGTCCACTCTCACCACTTCTATTCAATATTGTACTTGAAGTCTTAGCTGAAGCCATAAGACAAGAAAGGGACATAAGAGGGCTTCAAATCGGCAAGGAAGAAGTCAAGCTATCCCTATTTGCAGATGACATGATCTTATACCTGAGTGATCCCAAAAACTCAACCAGGAAGCTCCTGGAACTAATTGAGAAGTTCAGCAGGGTGGCAGGATACAAAATAAATGTGCAAAAATCAGAGGCCTTCCTATATGCCCAGAATGAAAGAAGTGAAAAAGCCTTGAGAGAAACAATACCATTTATTATAGCCCCTAAAAAAATGAAATACATTGGTATAAACCTAACTAAGGAGGTAAAAGACCTTTACAATGAAAACTTTAAAACCCTAAAGAAAGAAATAGCAGAAGACACCAGAAGGTGGAAAGACCTCCCTTGTTCCTGGATTGGCAGAATCAACATCGTGAAAATGACCATCCTACCAAAGGCAATATACAGATTCAATGCTATACCAATCAAAATCCCAAAGCAATTCTTCAAAGAAGTTGACCAAACAATCTCAAAGTTCATATGGAGGCACAAAAGACCCAGGATAGCAAAAACAATCCTGAGTAACAAAAACACAGCTGGAGGTATAACCATACCAAACCTTAGTCTATACTACAAATCCATAGTTGTAAAGACAGCCTGGTACTGGCTCCAAAATAGACACACAGATCAATGGATAAGGATTGAAGACCCAGATATAAGCCCACAAAGTTACAGCCATTTGGTCTTTGACAAAGGGGCCCAAAGAATCCAATGGAAAAAGAACAGCATCTTCAACAAATGGTGCTGGCAAAACTGGATCTCCACATGCAGAAGATTAAAGCTGGACCCGTACTTGTCACCATGTACGAGACTTAATTCCAAATGGATCAAGGACCTTGATATCAGGCCAGAGACTATATAAACCATAGTTGAAAGGATGGGGAACTCCCTCGAGCTGATTGGGCTAGGCCAACAGTTCCTAAACAGACATCCAATGGCACAGTCACTGCTACCAACTCTCAACAGTTGGGATCTTGTGAAATTAAAGAGCTTCTGTTCAGATAAAGAGATTGTAACGCGAGCTCAAAGGCAACCCACAGAATGGGAGAAAATCTTCACTAACCACATATCTGATAGAGTTCTATTGTCCAGAGTGCACAAAGAACTTAGAAAACTAAACACCAAGGAAACCAATGGCCCAATTAAAAAATGGGCCCTGGAACGTAAAAGAAATTTTACCAGGGATGAAATTAAAATGTTTAACAAATATCTTTAAAAATGCTCCACTTCTTTAGCCATCAGGGAAATGCAAATCAAAACTTCCCTGAGATATCATCTCACCCCGGTCAGGATGGCAAAAATCTACAATACTAACAACGACAAATGCTGGAGAGGATGTGGAGAGAGGGGAACTCTCCTACATTGCTAGTGGGAATGCAGGCTCATACAGCCACTCTGGCGAGCCGTCTGGAGATTATTAAAGAAATTAAAGATTGAAATGCCACATGACCCTGCTATTCCACTTTTGGGAATAACCCCCCATACAGCAGAGGTTCACCTCGATAGCACAAGCACGACCATGTTCATAGCAGCACTGTTTACAATAGCAAAGTCATGGAATCAGCCCAAATGTCCAACAGTTGAGGAGTGGATAAGGAAACAGTGGTACATCTATACAATGGAGTTACTACTCAGCCATCAAAAATGATGAATTACTGGAATTTGCCAGGAAATGGATGTCATTAGAAACAATTATATTAAGTGAAGTATCCCAGACCCAGAAAATGAAGCGCCGTATGTACTCCCTAATAGGTGGCTCCTAGTACCAAACCCACCCAGCCCACCTAGAGACAGTAATTCCAAGGATTATGAACAGGAGGGATGGGGTAGGAGGGCCACACCAGAAACAAGGAGAGAAGGGACCATGTTACAGCAGGGAAAATAGGCCTCCACCAAGGACCCAAATAAGTAATGAGACATCTGATTAAGTTCACAGACTTTTGTTCCTGATCATTTACTACTGAGGGGGTGTGATCTCACCAGAAGAGGAGGGCATATAGTCTGGCAGATAAAAAGTAACCATTTTGCAAATGGGTGATAGACCCCTCCCTTACTGTGGTTTCCCACTTTTATTACATCTACCTTTGAATGTGCTTTTGATTCTAACAGCTTTTTTCTCTGGCCAGGGGGTAACATACAATGCCCACCAGGATGGAGTGAAGGGCATTGCAGGAGCGGCAAAACTGCAAAAGAAAATCAACAAACCACAATCCAGAACTTCAGAGACTCTATATCAACCACCTAGAATTAGGCCAGCTTAGTCTCTCCCCATCTTGAAGCTCAGGGAAATTTGTGGAAGAGGGGGCGGTAAGAGTGTAAGAGCATAAGGATGGGAGGAGCAATGATATGTAAGATACTCTATACCAGTTAGGGCTGAAGCAATCATAATTGGACTTTGCATGCCCTGCGCATTGTCCAACACACTGTTGACCTCACAAAGTCTAGCATCTGCTAAAGGCACCAAGATCCTTGGAGGCAAAGGATTGGCAGCCACAGCAGTGTTCCTATAACTAAGGAGAACACGGGAAAGGGTTCGGGAAAGGCCACTGGGTCCTTGTACGTCATCGGAGAGGAGGGCCCAGAGGAAAATCAGACATGCACAAGAAAGGACTCTCTGGGAATTGGGTTGGGAGGCACTGGGGGATGGGGAGGGAGAGAGGTGGGGAGGGGGAGCAGGGGGTACGGGGGGAGGAGGAGGGAGGGAGGGAACTGGTGTACCTAATAAGTTTGTATGAGCTGAAATAAAAAAAAAAGAAATATAGTTTTCAGATTTCCAAACCTAGCAATACAGAGTAGAGAGTAGAAACATGTGCAGATGAAATTCAAAAGAGAGAAATAACCTGCAGAGTCCACCCATTTTAGCTATTAAAAATCAATACCCATTCTAGCCACAGTTAAGTCACCATATAGCAGCAACCATGCTATGCATTCATCTGTAAAAGTAAAGTTTAGAAGAGAGTGCCACTGGAGATGTACCCTCTTCTAAAAATAAGCAGAGATGCAAAGATCTATCAATAACCAACAACTTTATTCACCTTTAGATTTCAACTCAGTCACAATGTTGCTGGCTTATTCCATATCTGATTACTCTATACCACAAAGTAATCCACCTTAATGCTCAGAGTTCTCAGAGCTCAACCAGTGCTCTAGGCACACTCCTCTCTTCCTGCCCTGTTGCAGTCAGCCTGCATAGTTGCTGATAAATGACCATCAAACAGCTTAAGGGAACAAGGGATTTATTTTCTTACTGATAGTCTGGTCACAGTTCATAGTCCAGCATAACTGGAGATCATGTACCAGCACCAGGACCAAGGGAACTGACCACACCATCTCTACACAATGGCTGAGAGAAGGGACGATCCTTACTTGCCAAGTGTACACAAGGATGCCAATTCTTTCAATCAGCTGTCTGTATTTTGTTCCAGGGCCTAATCCTACCTACCATGGGCTGAGCCTTCCTCATTACCTAGACAATCTCCTGCAGGTCTGTTTTGGGCCTAACTCAACCACTAATTCTCTACAAATATGCCCAGAGCTTAAACTCTCAACTGTCAAGTTGACACCTGCGATTATTATAACAAACCCCTAGAATGCCTTTTATAGTTTGTATCACTCACTATGTCTAGCACAGAACTTCTCTGGAAACATGATGCGACCATGTTACAGGCCCCATTCTCTATCTGAGACATGGTTTTTATGCCTTTTGGAGAATATATAATAGTTTCAAAACATGAAGATGAGAAGAAACTATTTTAGGAAAGGCTTTAAGAAAAAGGTGTGATAGTTAAGGCCTTTCTGGTTCTCCTGCTTTGATTCCTGGACTTGTGTATCCAGCTATGAGGGAGATAGAGTCAAATAATGGTAATGATTCTATGTGCACAGCATATTACACTGGCTGAAACCGAAACCTCACAGATAATTAGCTCCAATTAGTAGGCCAAGTCTATCAGCAAATGGTAAGAACAATAAATTCTTTGACTATGGTATCATTATTTTTGTCTGTATATTGAATTTCTTTGGTGAAAGAATTGCTATTTGGGAAAACAGAATAGTAAATATTAACTCTATATGATGATGATGATAGAATATAGTTTAGAAAATGCAAACCTTTCCAATAGCTGTATCTCTCTCAATCAGCAAAAGATGGTTAACAAGTGTCATCTCATGGTGCTGGTGCTGGTCTTCACTTCGGGAAGTCAACAATGGGAGCCTGAGGTCCACTAATTATGTGCATCATATGCTTGTCCTTTATCTGGAGTGTTACAAGTTCTTGTGATGGAATCAGTGACCAAACACTGCAGTAACTAGAGGGAAAATTTAGATGACATCCAAGAATGGGCTGTTTGCCTCACCTTATTTCTGACTGTCTTGTCTGTGTGCCATTGCTTTTTTTTGTGTCCACTTGATGGGAACTGAGTATATTCAGTGTCTCCTAGTCAAATTCTTCAATATTAATCTTCCCAAAACAAACTTATACTCATTTTTTCAATCTTATTCTTTCTAATTCTGATCATATGGACAAATTTTTAGCAACTGCTCATTAGTAGTACATGTGGATCCAGTCCTGCAGGGCCTCCCGATTTGGATATCTAGTGTGTCTATCGCAAAAAACCAACACATTTTTTTCTTAATTAATTATACCTTGACAGAACATCACTGATGTTTAACAAGTGAGGCACCTATGCATAAAATTCAAGGAGATATACATGTTCAGGATCACACAAGTGCACATGTTGTGGAAAAAAAATCAGAAAATTTAGGTGTCTTTACTTACTTTAGCCAAAAGAACAAAAAGAAGAAAAAAAGAAAAAGAAAGGCTAGATAGATAAATACTTAGAAAGAATAGGAAAACAAATGAGTTTGATTTCTTAAGGGGTAATAAGATGGGCTAGAATGAAATAGTGTTAATAATTTTTCATATACTATTAATTTTTGGAATCATATTAATATTTTATGGTAAAAATAACAAAACTATAGGAAAGTAGAAAATAAAAAGTAGGAAAGTAAAAATAACAAAACTATAGGAAAGTAGACCTAGAGTATAAAATATGCAGATAAAATTGAATTTTGCATTCATTTGTATTTGTATAGCCATAGTGAAAGAGAAAAGAGCCAAATAATTCTGAATGCAGTGGTTTAACTATATGTCTTTGATTAAAGTCAGAGACTATACACAAATGTGAGACAAACATTTATCTTACAAATTTGCTTTTTCTGTCATGTGGGTCAGCAACTTGGACACTTATTTTTAGTATATTCTAGGGTAGAAACTTTGCTCAATACAAGCAGATTTCTTATTGTTGGAAAAGGTTTAAAGACATAGACACGGTGAAGGCTAGAGTAACCTTGTAGTTTTATATCAAAGGTGGAGGTGTCTGTCTAGATTCATGGTTATAGATTTATATGGAAATGTGTATGAGTTGCATATGTTTATGCCCTTTCAGCTAAGAGGGTCTATAAACAGTGATATTCTGAACCAATGCATAGATGCAGCATGTCTTGGTTTATGAAAACTTTTTCACTAAAAGGAAACCTAGAGACACAGCTGATGATGGAGCTTTAAAAAGGTGGGGGCCAGTAGGAGATCTTCCACTCATAGGGAGCGTTTCAAGAGGGTAGAGGGACTATAATCCCTTTCTCCATCATTTTATTGTTTTCAGTCATAAACTAAATAACTTTGCTCTGGCACATCTTCCTAGTCATGATAAGGAAACTTGCCTCAGGCCCACAAACAATGGGGTAAAGCAACTACAGACTGAAACCTCCTGAACTGGGAGTCAAAATATGCTTTTCACTTTATGAATCAGTAATCTTTGTACTATGATACAATAACAGAAAATGGATAAGTTAAAATCAGAGTTTCAAACCATTGTCACAATACTTGATAATTAAAAAAACTGCTGAAATTACTAGGTGAAAATGAGGAGGAATGAAACATTATACAATTTCCCCTCAAGATGTTTATTGATAAATAAAAGAAAGCCAGATATGGTAATACATGCCAGCAATCTTAGTACTTGGGAAGTAGCAGCCAATTTTGCTACATAGGGAGTTTGGGATATATTAAATGTTATTTCTGTTTCAAAAACCCCAAATGATAATGATGATGGTGATGGTGATGGTGACGGTGTTGGTAAATATGATAAATTTACATTTAAAATACATTGGGCAAATGGGGAGATGACTCAAGGGTTAAAAGTCTTTGTCTCTCAAGCAAAAGTTTCCGAGTTTAGATCCCCAGATCACATGTAAAAATGCAGGAGAGAAATATTGGTGGTCTGCAATATCAGCCCAGAGAGGCAGAGTGTGAGAAACCCCAGAGCAAAACAATAAGGAGGTAGAACAAACCAGAGTGATTCCTGTATCACCTTTGGGTCTCCATAAACACACAAGTACCCTCTGGCGTGTGCGCACATGCACACACACACACACACACACACACACACACACACACACACACGTATTGAGTGCCACCTGAACTGAGCAATGAAAGTCAAAGTTAATTACACATGCTGAAAATACAGGACTTGAACCAAATGAGAAGGAAACATCAACCAAATCCAAGCTGAAGGCCTTGTGAAGAATTGTAGGAAGTCATAGAAAAACTGGAACTACTTTAGACTAATATAGACTGAAGATCCATAGTAGCTTTGTGCAGCACAGGAACTTTGGAAGTAACTCATGTGTTGCTCATTTTTAGGTACAATTATGCCAAAGAACTTAGCAACTTCTACGTTATTCTCCAAGCAGAAGAAATATAGCATGGGGCTAGGAACTTGGAGATAGATTTCTAGACTTGATATAGTCCATTTTATATACACAAAATAAATGTGACTTAGACACAAAGTTTTATGTAAGCCAACTTCCATTAGTTTCATCTCCTGTCTATTCACCCACTGCATTCTTCATCTCTAAGTTCTGACACTTGGAAAGATTATGTCTTTTCTCATGTTATCCCACTCTCCACTGCACATCTGTATCCATCTTGCCACTTTGTACTAATGGAAAGTAGGTTTTAAAGATTTCATCATTGGAAGACATTATGAGTCCTTAATTTTTACCCAAGAGTATTAAAAATGTAAACTGGTGTTTTGAAATAGATTTTTTAGACAATATGTTTAAGATTCTTGTTAAACAATATGAAGAAATATGTTGCATATGTAAATATATTTTAGTGGAATATTGGAAACATTTTAACTCACTATGCTGTAGTTTTGAACCACCAAATTGACATGCATTAAAATTCTCTCAGAATTCTGAGGAGCAAGAGAATATATGAGAGAGACTGAAGAGTGAGCAGAAATATAGTATAGGATTGGTGTATAGTATAGGTGCTTAGTGGTATAGATGATAGAATGTGTGAAACAGCTTATGAAGTGGGCACTAGGAAAGGGAATGGCCTATGAGTAACTTTAGGGCAATACACTCTGCAATGAGACGCCACAGATCTCATCAACTGCTTGGCATTCTTGGGGCTGTGGTGGAACTCTGTATATTGAGGGACAAAGAGCTGATATCATCAACTCTTATGGATGAGGGCCTTGCCAACATCTGAGTTACTTAAGCAAGCGTGCAGCTTATATCACAGAAATAGCAGTTGGGAATGTCTTTTTTGTGGTCTTTATTCTGGTGGGTGTTTGTTCCTTTACAGTATAGAGTATTCAATAGTGATTTTCCCATTTTCTTCAGTAATAAGCCATTTTTATGATAGGATAATTAAACAAATAGATTTCTTAGACTTACTCACAGGCAAATAAACTTGAGGGGATGGATAACAGTCTGGCTTTCTCGAAATAGATGTGGTGAGTCATCCTTTTCCCTTAGTTTGCCATCTGCTATGATTTAGAAATCAGTCCTAATTTAAAGATTTTTACTTTCTTCTTCATTTCCCCATGTTCTTTAGATATTTTCATATGTCAGAAAAATCAACCCCATGACTCCAACATTCTTTATCTGTTGAATATGGTTAATCAGGTTTTCTAAAAGCTTCTCTCCTGTCACAAATCAGGTTATCTAGGAAGATATACCACCTCTTTCAGACTGAAAGGGTGAAGAGTAGAATGGCAGATTTTCTGTGAGATTGAATATTTTTGAGTCAAAGAAAGTGAATTTGGGAGCTTTAATTGTGAATAGCTATTTTACACTAAGTAGATATTATAAAAGTAAACTTGGTAATACTATCAGTCGGTTTTATAAATCAACAGATGTCACTCACATAAAGAATCACCAGATTCATGGATAAGCTCTTAGGATACACTTGACATCAAACCTGTATCAACAGAATTCTGCCCATTAGATACTTGGCAGATAATTGAACTATTTTCTATAATAAATGATGAAAAAGATTGTCAAAATGAGAAGGAAAACTTGTTGACAACTGTTATACATTGTATATGGACTATGAAGAGCTCTCCACAGGCTTATATGGTTAAGCCCAGTGGCTTCTACTTAAATAAGACATGAAAACTTTAGGAGTTTGGTTGCATGCCCTGAGCAATGTCCAACACACTATTGACCTCACAAAGTCTAGCATCTGCTAAAGGCACCAAGATCCTTGGAGGCAAGGGATTGGCAGCCACAGCAGTGTTCCTATACTTAAGGGGAACATGGGAAAGGGTTCAAGGAATGGCCACTGGGTCCTTATACGTCATTGGAGAGGAGGGCTCAGAGGAGAATCAGGCATGCACAAGAAAGGACTCTCTGGGAATTGGGGCGGGAGGCACTGGGGGATAGAGAGGGAGGGGTGAGGGGAGGGGGAGCAGGGGGTTCGTGGGGGAGGAGGAGGGAGGGAGGGAACTGGTGTACCTATTAAGTTTGTATGAGCTGACATAATAATAAAAAAATAAAATAATAAAAAAAAGAAAAAGAAAACTTTAGGAGTTTGGGTCACAGGAGAAATGGGTCACTGGGGGCAGGTCCTGGGGGGTATATCTTGTCTTTGTCATCTCCCTCTCTTCCCCTCTCTCTCTTTCTCTCTCTTTCTTCATACTTCTGTCCTTCATTTCTACTTGAAATAAATACCTTATGCCAAGTATTCCTGATGCCGTGCCTCACCATAATTCTAGAGTTACCAGTGCTGAGGAATATTAGATGAAACTTCTGAAGCTGTCAATCAAAATAAAAATACATCTTCCTTCTTTATAAGTCACCGTCAGGTATTTTGTCACAGCTTCAAAAAATCTGACTAATATAACTACCAAGTCAGGGTCTCTTCTGGTCATGCTCATATCTGCAAAAACTTTGTTAATATTAACTGAAAACATCTGGTAGTGGTTCCACAGGAACTGGCTTTAAAGCAATTCATTAATTTCCAATGACAATAGGCCCCAACATAAACCTTTGTCTTATCAGTAATACTTCAGTGTTTCACCTTAGTAATACATTTCATGATTATGCCAATGAAAATACAGACGTAGAAACTTTTTGTAGTATATATTATTTATCATAATATTAGTAAAATGATGTAAATATTTTGATATAATGGACATACTGCCTAAAGAAGAATATTTGAAAAATTGAATAAAATTAGTAATATTGAGCACTTACTGTATGTACCTGGCTGAAAGAACTTTACATATGTTAAATTATTTAACATCCTATATAAGAGGTGCCATTTTTACCCATTCTACAGATGGGGAGACTAAAGCCTGTGAAGCTGAGTAACTAGTTCAAGGCCATGGTTAGTATCATTCCAGGATTCAAGTCAAAGAAATCTGACCACAATGGTGATAAAATCTATATAGAATGGTACACTTTTTTTGTACATCATGGAACAGTATTCTAACAGAATACCACTAACTCAAAAAAGAGGATCTTTCTTTCTCCATTACAGAATCAAATTTCTAACAACTGTGAATACATTGTAGGTCATCATTTAAAGCATTTCAGTGAACACTTGTGTATAGGACATGGTTCTAGTTTTAACCCCTTAAATCTTGATTCTCTTGTTTTCTTGCTTTCCCTTTGCCCTCCTGACTAAACCATCTGACTACATCCATTCTCATAGTGCATTTCCACCCTGACTATTCTGTCCTTTGTTATATTCAGCTCTTCACTTTTGCCATATGCTACTTCTTAATCAAAATTCTCCAAGTCAATCCCATTTAACATGGTGATTTTGCTCCTTTTGAAAATCCTGTATCCATCATTACCAGTATTAGGAGTAGACAAGAAGGAGACTCTGTAGATTTAGACATAATTCTGATCAGGAGATGAGAACAGAGTATGGATGCTGTCATGGTTTGAAATATTTCTCTCACAGGTTCATATGTTTGGGAAGGCCATACTGGAAAAAGGCAGTAACAAGGAGTAGGACTTGAGGTGGACTAGTCTCACTCTACTTCTGGAAGAAGTCTGCTCTAGAAATTGGCAGTTTTGCATCTCTCAGTCTCCATGAAGGATATGACTAAGTCCTCTCCAGCTTCTGCCAGCCAGCCATGCCTTTTACACTATAATGTACTGTATCTCCCCTATGGAATTGTAGGTGAATAAATCTCCCTTTCTCTCATTAAATTGCTTGACTTTGAGCATTGTCTCACATCACAGAGAAGAGCAACCTGCACAGAAATTAGTACCAGAGAAGTGGAATGTTGCTGCATGAGACTAAGAGAAATTGGTAAGAAAAAGTGAAATTGTTGTTTGTGAAGCTAAGAGAAATTTGTACCTAGCAATATGGCCAATGTTGTAATGTGGCTAGTGTGACTTTAGAACTGTTTGTTGGGAGAAATATGAAAAACTTTGAAACTTTGTGCTGGGAAGCTTTGTATCTTGGCAATTGGGTGAGAAGGGCCATTCTTGTAAGGGCTTGGAAAAGAGTAAAGCTATTAGAGACACAGGCAGTGGATTTCCATCAAGCTTGTGATGGTCCAGGGATGGGTTGGACAGAGACTCGACAAAAGGCAAATGGTGTGATGTGTTGGCATGTATTTTGATCAAATTTTGCCCTCATCCTCAAAGCTTGCCTGAAGTTAAATTCGAGTGCTTGGCAGAAGAATTTCAAGGCATGTAGTCTTGACAGTGTGGCATAGCTACTTTTTAACACTCTTGTTCAGAGCTTGAAAAAGAGCAAGGAATCAGGCAGAAAGAAGCAAAAACTATGAGCTCTGATGAGGAAAAATACAATAGCAAACAGAGTTGAACCGGGAAGGAGCCGAAAACAAAATGTTAACTGTTGTTAAAAAGAGAAACTCTGTTAGTAAACCAAAGCCTGCTTTTAATTTATATAATAGGAGATACCCTACCCTGAGGGCAAGATCCTCACAGAAGGCTCCCATCCATGTGAATGCAAACCTTTTTGGAAGAAATGAGCTAAAGGGCAGAATTCTAATTTTGTTTCTCTTCTGTAACAACTGGCCAAGAGAGATAGAGATGTTTGCCAGCATGGAAAAGCTGAACCAGCTGTGGGTTGAGGGGTCCAGTCTCTAACCCAATGCTCTAACAGAATTTGATAAAGTCTTCCATGTGATTCTGGCTTTAGAGAAATCAAATATGCAAGAAAGAGGAGGTGGATCCTTCCTCCAAGGTTTCAGAGAATGGCAGAATCCTGGCAGCATGAGGCAGAAAGCCTGCAGTGTAGAGGCCCAAGAAGGGCAGCTTGTGCTGTGAAGTTAAAGCCTGGTTTTCCATTGAGAAGTATCGATGTTAGAGATGCCAGAGTGAGCACACATGGGCCAAGGAGACCTGTACTCCATGGGATGAGTCAGTCTAAGAGGATGAAATGATCCACATTGGGGTTGTTGGTTGTCATAGTTAGGCACAGGTGTCAACTTGACTGTTGAGGGTTTGAGCTCTGGGCATATTTGTATAGAATTAGTTGAGTTAAGCCCAGAGTGATCCTGAAGGAGATTGTCTAGCTGATGGGGAAGGCCCGGCCTATGGTGGGTGGGAATAGGCCCTGGAATAAATCATGGAGAGCTGGATAAGAGAGTCAGCATCCTTTTGTATACTTGGCCAGACATGCTGGTCTGGCAAGTAAGGATCGTCCATCTCTCAGCTATTATGTGGTGATGGTGTGGCCAGTTCCCTCAGCCCTGGTGTTGGTGTATGCTCTCCTGTCAAGCTGGATTGAGAACTGTAACCAGACTGTCATAAGAAAGTCAATTCTTTGTTCCCTTAAGCTGTACAATGGTTGTTTATCAGTAACCATGCAAAAGAACTGCAACAGTGGTAGAATCAAAGCCCTTTGAAACTGAGATAATTTCAACAAGAAGTTCATTTGTTGGACAGGGAGCTTCAAGATTTGGAGTTTGTCCTGTTGGTTTTAGATTTTGCTATGGACCAATCATCCCTGGACATGCCCCCATTCCTCCCTTTAAAATTTTTTTTTATTTATTCAATTGTGCGCGTGTGTGCGTGTATGTGTAGAACCACAGATGAATTTGGGAACCACCATGGATCACCTCCTTCTTGTTTACTCTGCCCGGAGATTCACAAGCTCCACCCACCAGGACCAGAAACGCAGGCTGCCCCCGCTTCCGCCCAGCGTCTATACGTGGGGTCTAGGATCCGAACTCAGGACCTTCTGCCTGCAAGGCAGAGGCTTAACCCCTGAGCCACCTCTCCAGCCCCCCATTCCTCCCTTTTTGAATGGGAATGTTTATTCTATGCCAGTGTATGTTGGAAGTATTTAACTTGTCTTTTGATTTTATAGGAGGCTTTGGACTTTGGACTTTTGAACTATGTTGGGACTACTGATAAAAATCTGTTGGGACTTTTAAAGTTGGACTGAGTATGATTTATTTAATGAGATGGTAGCTAGTCTGTAGGGGCTCAGGGTGAAATGTCATAGCTTGAAATGTGTCCCTCACAGGCTCATATGTTTGGGAAGGTCATGGTACCTTTACGATATGGAGCCTTACTCTTCCAGCAGTCACAGGGGGTGGGTCTTGAGGTGGGTTAGTTCTACTCTACTTCTGGGGCAGGTCTGTTCTAGTAGTTGGCAATCTTGCAGCTCTGAGCCTCCTGGATGGAAGTGACCTAAGCCTCCTCCACTTTCTGCTGTCAGCCATGCCTTTTCCACCGTGAAGGACTATTTCTGTCTTCTGGAGCCATAAGCTGAATTAATTTCCCTTTCTCCCATTACATTGCTTGACTTTGGATATTCTCTCATAGCAACAGAAAAGAGTAACTAGTACAGGTAGACATGTGAGATGATTCAGCTACTTTCCCGGGGTTTGGAGGTGAGTCTTGTTTGCAGCTCTAGCCACCCTCCAGCCACTCCTTCCATGCTCCAGTTCCCTTGGCTAGTTTTCAACTCTTCCAAACCAGTAGATTTTTCCTGTCTTAGTCTATTTTTTTTCTTTCTGTCAGTAAATATTGTGGCTTAGGTAATTAAGAAGAAAAACAGGTTATTCAGTTCACAGACCTGAAGTTTGTAAGGTCCAAATCCAGGATGCTGAATTTGGTGATGTCTGCCCTGCTGGCGAGGACTCTCTGGGTGTCAGACGGTAAGAAGGAGTGAAAATTCTAGCTCAAGCCACAGTTCCAGTGGATTAGGGGGTTCCCTTTTGTGGACTTGTACAACTTCAATGACTTCTCCTCAAAACAGCATGACTGAGGGCTGGAGAGGTGGCTCAGGGGTTAAGCCTCCACCTTGCAGGCAGAAGGTCCTGAGTTCGGATCCCAGATCCCACATATAGACGCCAGGCGGAAGCGGGGGCGGCCTGCGCTTGTGGTCCTGGTAGGGCGGAGCCTGTGAATCCCGGGGCAGAAGGAGGTGGAGGCATCCATGGTGGTTCGCGAATTCGTCCGTGGTTCCACACACACACACACACACACACACACACACACGCGCGCGCGCACATACACACGCACATGTGCACAGTTGAATAAATAATAATAATAATAAAAATTAAAAAAAAACAGCATGACTGAGTTAAGTCTCTATACTCTTAACGTCTCAAAATTCCAATGTGAGTTTTTGGTTGGGACATCAGAACCAGAGCATCTTCCATTTGAGGGCACTCATAGCAGATTCTCCTGATACCTGGATTAGTCTTATCTCTGGCTGTCCACTTTGTCCAGCCACTAACTATTTCTACATAACGATAGTTTAAACACTCTCTGTGTCCTCTCATGACCAAATGATATGCACCAAAAGGTACCAGGAGTAATTACCAGGATTATCATTACAAATGAGATGATGAAAACATGAGAATTTGAATTGTTCTTTCAGGGAAACCATAAAGGCCTAACCTAGGTCAATGAAAATGGTCAGTGAACAGATGTGAAAATATGAATGTACTGGTCCAGAGCAACAAAGAGGATTCAAAGCATCTGTTCATTTTATTTTCCAAAAATTGGGAGGAATGGGAATAAACTTCCACATTTAAAAATGATATTAATTAATTTATTTGTGTGTTTATTTGTGTGTGTGAAGGAGAGAGAGAGAGTAGGAGAGGGTGGGAGAAAGAAAGAGAGAGAGAGAGAAAAAGAGAGAGAGAGAACATATGCCACAATGTGGAAGAAAGAGAAGAACTTTTATAAATCTCTGAACTACCACCACTATGTGGTCCCCAAATTCATGTGCAGCCACCCTTAGACGTAGCTCATCTTTCTAGGTCTGAATCTCCACTTTTATTAGAAAAGTCTTTCAGGAGCCCAGTAACTATTTCTATTTTCTTTTGAGATTTTTAAATTGACTTATCACACTATTGCTTAGCAATAATGAGCCTGTTGCCTAGGAAAAATATCTTTCCCTTCTAACTCAGCTTCATTTCTTCTGGTAAATCACCTCAGGTTGACATATGAAGAAGATTGTACTGCTGTTAATTCATTTACCTGAAAACCACAGTTCTCACTGTACATCTCTGGACCAGCATGCTCTGCATCACTGGGGCCTATTTGCAAATGCCAATTCTCAGACCTCACAGCTTTAAAGAGTCAGAAACTCCTGGATGTGGTCAGAAAATACACACTTCACAGTTCTTCCATGTGATTTTAATGCACTAATGCTCAAGAAGCATCTCCTAGGAAAAGAGCACGGACTATCCCTCAAATATGGGCCTAAGTACATCTTTCCTCTTGGCACCCATCCTTGTTTATCATGTGCCAGGCACACCCAGGCATAGCTATAGGAACTGGCTAGCCTTTTGAAACTCTGTTGTCTTTGAATAAACCAAATGAATTCTAACATAGTTTCTCCAATGTTAATAGAATTCTCCTGTTAACAGATAGAATTAAGAACAATCAGCCTGTGACCTAGTCCCTCTCACCTAGCTCTTGGTGTCAATTGCTTCCTGTAGCATTCTGGAATCAGTTGCATTCCAGCAGCACCTGTTAAATTGACTTGCCTTAATAGCCCCAGATGAGAAGACAGAGTTATTAGTAAAAATTGTCTTCTACTCAATATGAAGTTCTAAATAATTTAAGTCTGTTTTCTTCACCTTGGCAAGGACTGGGTAGAAAGTCTACTTTTATCATGAACTGCTCTAGCCAGCAGAGGCCACAACAGTAACCTCAACAAGTTCTCTGCACCTATTTGCTCATGTTCAAGTGACTGTAAGGCCATCAAGCTCTGGGAACACTTCTTCTCAATCCCAAATATATTCCAAGATCTATAAGTCCAAGATTCCAAAATCTATGTCACTACTGACACATAATAGCATTGTCATAATTTGAGGTTACCTAGCATTATTTAAAAGTATTCACTATAGGCTACTGCACAGTCTTAAAAGCCCCTTTGTGAGCTAATGTGATTTTGCAGGAACCATGAGTTTAAAATTCTTGTTTACAACCTGAAATTCAAAGATACAAAGTCTTGCCTCCACTAATAGCTTTTCTTACCCTTATTCCACACTTCCTTTATATATTTTCAAATTTTATTATTCATTACCAATGTTTTAGGTATAATAGGTCCAAAAATAAAAGCAGTTTGATCTTAACTTGAGATCTGAACAAGTTGAGAAATGAAACAGGAAAGAAAACATAAAATTTGCTATTATAAATGTAAAGCTAGAAACTTGCTTCTCAAAGTCAAACTCGGTGGCAATGAGGAGTGAAATGGGAGTCTTCTGCACACAGCCTATAGAGAAAGAGAAGAAGAGAGATGGGCCATGCTATACCAGCATATCCATCCATCCTGTATTGTGTCCTTTACAGAGTTCTTGCTTTGTAATCAAATGATCTTTTAATTCCCCCTGGAGTCAGAGTAAAAGCTTGGAAAGAGGTTTGTAGTTACACTAACAGAAATCCATGATCAAGAACTCAGAGATACTCATCTTCCCTTACATGGAAGAACAAAATGACCCATGCTTTGTAAGGAATTAAAGACCTGTACACATGCAATGTTACTGAGATCTGTCCAAGTGGGCTTTAAAAGATCGTGTTTAGCATTTAAACATAAAACACTATAAGAAATAAGAAACTTTTAGCCACAACACATGATCATCTTATCCCAGTTACATAGCAATTATCATAAAATTAAAAATTAAATAATAGGAAGCTGCTTGAGGCTAAGCTAAGCAAGTGATCCATCTGTCATGGTCACTCCTGGCTCCTTGAGGAATTCATGAAAGATTGCCAGACTTGGCATGGTGCAGGACAAGCCGAAAGCAAGTCTTTGAAGAAAGGTTTGAGCAGTATGTATGACTTCAAAGTCTTCAAATTCATCTCTCTTAGCTAGTCTCTGATGTCCTGTCCCTGACACTATTTGGCAGAATGAACTACACATTTTGTTTTTACAGCAGGCATTTGGGAATAGCTATAAATCACTTGGAACAGCTAGGCAGGGAAGTTCACTGTGATCATGAAGCTGCTGTAAAGAGGTTGCAATGATTTGGATATAGGAAAGTTGTCATGGTTTGAAATGTGTCCCCCACAGTCTCATGTGTTTGGCAAGGTCATGGAACCTTGAGAAGTGGAGCCTTGCTGGAGGGAGGCAGTCACAAGGGGTGGGTCTTGAGGTGGATTAGTACCACTCTACCTCTAAGAGAAGTCTGCCTTTGGAGCAAGCAGTCTTGCAGCTCTCAGCTTCCAAGATGTCTGCAGTGACTTAGCCTCTTCCAGCTTTGGCCAGCCAGCCATGCCACTTCTGCTTTGAGAGACTGTTTTTCCCTCTGGAACCATAACTGAAGAAATCTCCCTTTCTCCTTTAAGTTGCTTGACTTTGGGTGTTCTCTCGTGGCAATAGGAGAAATCATTACAGAAATTGGTACTGGGTAGTGGGGTATTGCTGTGAGATTAAGAATAGCTGGTACCACAATGTGAAGTTATTTGTGAAGCTGAGAGAAGTTGGTACCCAGCAGTATGGCCAATGCTGTGATGTGGCTAGTGTGCTTTTGGAACTTTTTGTTGGGAAAAATATGGAAAACTTTGGGACTTTGTGCTGGGAAAGTCTTTGCATCTTGGCAAGGGGGCCAAATGGGCCTTTCTCATGAGAGCTCAGAGGAGAGCAATGCTGTGAGAGATGCAGGCAGTGGAAGCCCAGCTTGTGATGGTCCAGAGGGGAACAAAGACTGTGTTTGCAAATGGACAAGTGATGTATGGTGCCATGTGTTGGCTGAGAGTTTAGTGAAGTTTTGCCCTCATCCTGAAAGCTTGCCAGAAGTTAAGCTGGAGAGCTTGGCAGAGGAAATTTCAAAGCAATGTAGTCTTGACAATGTGATATGGTTACTTTTTAGTTGTCATTAGAGTTATGAAAAAGAGCAAAGAATCAGGCAGGAAGAAGCAAAAACTATAAGATCTGATGATGAAATATACAATGCCAAACTTAAAGAGTTGAACCAGGAAGAAGCAGAGAGCAAAATGGCTGTTAAAGAGATAAGCTCCATTTGTAAATCAAAAGTCTGCTCTCATATTGAATAATAGGAGATGCCCTAGCTTGAGGGCAAGATCCTCAGAGAAGGCTTTCACCCATAAGAATGCAATTCCTTTCAGAAGACTGGAGCTAAAGGGTGGAGTTCCAAAGCAAGAGTTGGTTTCTCTTACAAAGCAACTGCCCAGGAGTGAAAGAGATGGTCTATATAGAAAAGCAGAATGGGCTGTGATTCAAAGGGGCCTGTCTTGGCATCCATTTGGTTCTGGTTTTAGAGGCATCAGTGATGCAAGAGGAAGGAGATCGTGGAGTCCTCCTCCAAGATTTCAAAAATTGGCAGAATTCAGGCATCATGATGCAAGAAGCCTGCAGTTTAGAGGCCCAAGAAAGGCAGTTTGTGCTGTGGAATTAAAGCCTGGTTTGCTATTGAGAAGTAAAGACGTTAGAAATGCTGGAGACAACGTGGGACACCTGCCAAGGAGAGCTGTATACCCTGGGAGGAGCCAGCTCAGGAGAGCAACTTATTCTATGGGCAGCTGCATTGGAGGGGTGGAACCAAAACCCTTTGGAACTGAGATGATTCCAACAAGAGGCTCGCCTGTTGGACTTGGAGCTATAAGATTTGGAGTTTGTCCTGCTGGTTTTCGGGTTTTTTATGGACCGATCTTTCCTGGATATGCCCCCATTCCTTCCTTTTGGAATGGGAATGTTTATTCTGTGCCATTGTATGTTGGAAGTATGTAACTTGCATTTTGATTTTACAGGAGGCTCTGGACTTTGAACTTTTGGACTGTTTTGGGACTATTGATGTAGTCTATGAAGACTTTTAAACTTGGACTGAGTATGGTTTACATAATGAGATGGCAATGAGCCTATGAGGGCCAGGGGTGGAGTGTCATCATTTGAAATGTGTCCCCCGCAGTCTTATATGTTTGGCAAGGTCATGGCACCTTGAGAGGGGAGCCTTGCTGGAGGCAGGCAGTCACAAGGGGTGGGTCTTGAGGTGGATTAGTACCACCCTACCTCTAGGAGAAGTCTGCCTTTGCAGCAAGCAGTCTTATAGCTCTCAGCTTCCAAGATGTCTGCAGTGACTTAGCCTCTTCCAGCTTTGGCCAGCCAGCCATGCCACCTCTGCTTTGAGAGACTGTTTTTCCCTCTGGAACCATAAGCTGAAGAAATCTCCCTTTCTCCTTTAAGTTGCTTGACTTTGGGTGTTCTCTTGCAGCCATAATTAGGAGTAACCGTTACAAAAGTCCTATCCTGAGCTTTCACCCAATCACTCTCCACTTCCCTATACTTGGTTTATAAACCAAGTAATTAACAGGGGCTGAGAGAGATGGCTTAGGGGCTAAGGCTTTGCTTTACAAGCAAAAGAACCTGAGATCCCATACTCCACATAAGATGTTAGGCAGAAATGATGGTGGCCTGCACTTCTGGCTCCAGAAGGCAAAGTCTGGGAAATCATAGAACAAAGCAAAAATGAAGAAGAGCTCTCCAAGGTGATTCTTGAAGTCGCCCTTGTCCTTCCATAAACATACACAGTGCCCTTATCTATAACCATACACACATACACAGACTCCCCCACATATGTATACAACTGTACTTAAACACATTTTTTAAACAAAGCAAATCAGAGCATCTACTGAGTACAAACAAGAAAACACTCACATTTAACTTGGTATGTTATAGTCAACAATTATAATTTTAATAACAACATTCCAAGAATAGGATAGGGGAGACATAGAATGCTCCAAGTGGAGGGACCAGAGTAAATATAGTCTTGGAGGTATGAAGAGAGAGACAAGGAGGACAGTTGCAAGCCTGGACAGGTGCAAGCAACTAAAAACATGGCCAGCTGGACTCTAAGACCAAAGAAGAATTGAGGATGGGAGGCTATGAATATAAAGAGCAAGTCCAGTAGAGGATTTCAAGACAACAAAGTTTGATCTTGATGTTTATGCATGTGGGAAGGTGTTAAGCAGAGAAGATATCTGCACAAAGACATCAACATGAAGAAAGAGTTTGAGATAGATTTAACAAAATAACAAAATGATTGAGTAGATGACTGCAAGAGGGGGAGATGATCAAAATCTGAGAAAGGCAGCAACCATAATGATAGAGAGAAAGGAGACAGGTCTAAGAATTGTCAAAAACTAAAATCAGTAGGCTGTGGGAGAGGATGTAGGGGATTGGTCAAAATGGTGAATGTGGTATGTGGTTGGGTAACTGATGGCTTTTAATAGAAATCTGTAGGAAGACCAAACTTGGAGAAGATGAAGGATTTTTAGTTTTTCATGTTTTATGCTGAGATTTTTCCAGGTAGAGATCTCCACTAGGCAGCTGAGTCAGTGCTGTTTGGCAGTAGAATTAAGGAGCTATAGCCCAGAAATAGGAATTAAAATCACAACATGGATGGGATAAAAAAGGAGAATATATAGGGTCACAAATGAGTGAATGAGCATCAGATGAATGGGTAGTGATCAAAGGACAGAAAGAAACAGGAAGATAGACTTATGAGGTAATGGGTTGAATTTTTAGAAAGAATTGGTAGGATAAGAAGAAGTTTTATGGAGTTGAAATAGAACAAGACTGGAAATGCCCATTCAAAGTTCAGAAGTGGGTTAATGTTCTATGATTAAGCACACTGTAGATATCTGAATAGGTTTTAATCCCCAAATTAGCAATCAAGCTAAGGAAATAACTGATTAGTCTATTACTGCTCAAAAAGGGAGTCATGCAATTAAAATACAGTTAATCAGTGGGAAAATTACAGATATGATCCTATTAATTATACTATCCAATGTTCAATCTTAAAAAATTTTATTGTTAGCATTATAAAACTTTGAAGATTCAAATCACATCAGGAAATTACTATTCAGCAATACCAAAGAAGTGCAGGTGAATTTATTTTCCTTTAATGTTCACTCACTGGAATTTGCATATGCTGCCATCATCTGGGAAAGTAGGAAAAGCTAAACTAAGCCTCTTTTTGTAGTTATTCTTCTGTTGCCATGAGAAAGTACTCTGGCTCAAGTAACTTAAGAGAAAAAAGGTTACTTAATTGACCTTTGGTTCCAATATGGATACAGTTCATTATGGTACAAAATTCATGAGAGCATTATGGTGGGAAAGGCATGACAGCAAAGGAAAAAGTCTGCCTCAAGTTACAGTAGCCATCAAGAGCAGACAGAAACAATGAGAGAAGAAGAAGAACTGGGTAATCAAACCTCAAGATCTACCACCAATGACATACTTACTTCAACAAAGCTTTACCTCCTAAATGTGGCCACATCCATGTGCTGAACTTCTACCCGTGTCATTGACTTCCTCTATAATGTTGACTTTCCTCTAGTTTGCTTGTTTGCATTTTCCTAGAACTCATTGGTTATTTTCATTTTGATTGAGAACTTACTATTTTTTTCTAGAACACATTTTAAATCTTTAGTTAGAATTTTACCTACTTCAGCATCTTTGAAGTCAGTAGTTGAGGAATTGAGATCTTTTGGGGGAGTCATATTGTCTTACTTTTTAATTTTTTTTCTGTGTTGTGCTTCATGCATCATGTATCTGACTGACTGTATTAAAAAACAAGATTCAATTATATGTTGTCTTCAGCAAACACACATCACTGGCCAAAACAACAAAACAATACAATGAAAGTGAAAATTTGCATGCTAAGAATCAAAGGAAGGAGTTCAATTTATTAAGTTACTGAAAGTGGAAAATGAGCTGGCTTATCCTGACATATGATGAAATGGATATAAACCCAAAAATAGAATAGACAACACAGTTGAATGTTAATGAAGAAAATAATTAAATATATATACATATATACATATACATATGCATCAATGTTGGGGTTTCCAATTTCACAAAACAATGGACATGAAGGTTAAATAAAATAATGGTAAATGATATAAATTCATCACTCTCATTTACTGATAGATCATCCAACAAAAACAACAATAAAATCCCAGCAGTCTTAAGCTACATCATAGATCAGTAGACTTAACATATAGCTGAAAAATATTTCATCCAACATAAATGGAATATACATTCTTCACAGGAACTCATGAACCCTTCTCTAAAACAAAACAAAACAAAAATCCTTTGCCACAAAACAAGTTGTAACAAATATAAAAGATTTTTTTTGTATTTTATCAAATCATAGTTCAATAAAACTAGAAGCCAGAAATAAATACAGAGACAGCACAAATAGAGAATGAACAACATGCTCCTGAATTGCAAAAATTTCTTTGAGAAAATCATGGAGGAAATTAAAAATTTGCCATAATTCAATTAAAATGAACATAGAATTTTCCCAGATCTTCAGGGTATAGCTAAGGTTTTATGATAAAGTTTTCAGCTGTAAGGGTTTATGTTAAAAATATCAGAGAGATCTCAAATAAATGACATAATGATATATCTTAAGTTATTGGAACAAGAGCAAACCAAAGCAAATAGAAGGCAAAATTTATTAAAGACTAAAAAGAAAATATTAAAATGTAGACTAGACTAAAAGAATGGTACATAAGATTCATCAAGCAAATAATGGCTCTTGAAAAATTAAACAAAACTGACAAACTTCTTGGCATATTAACCAAAATGAGCAATAGAAGATTCAGATTAATAAATATGGAAATGATAAAATGAATGTTACAAAAGATTCCAATTCAGAGGATCATTACATTCCAAGAAAACTGGAAAATCTAGAAAAACGGATAAGTTCTTAGATGTTTACGACCTATCAAAATTATATCTTAGATGTTTACGACCTATCAAAATTATATCAAGAAGATATAAACAACTCAAACTGACCCATAATATACAATGAAATTGAAGCAGTATTAAGCCCAAGGTTGGATATCTCCTGATGAATTATATGAAAATTTCATAGATGAGCTATTAATACTCTTCAAACTCTTTCAGAAAAAAAAGAGGGGTGGGAAGAATCCTACCAAATTCATTGTGCAAAGCCATTATTACAAGGATATCAAAATTGGACAAGGACCCAACAAAAAGGGTTTTCTTATTGTATATAGGATGCAAAAAATTCGCAGTAAGATTATGATGTGCCAAGTTCAAGAATACATTAAGATTGAATAGCATGCCAGTTGAATCATTCCAGGGATGAAATGAAGGTTAAACACAGGCAAGTGCAATAAATGTAATGTAATTTCTGAAGGACAGAAATCACACGAGCAATCTTAATATAGTAAAAAGAAAAGGCCTTTAGCAAAGTTCAACAGTCCTTCATTATAAATCCCTAAAGAAATTAGAAGAAGGAGGAGTATCTTTCAATGTAATAGAGGCTACCCATTACAACCTTATAGCCAACATTACACTAAATGGGGAAACCTGGAAACATTTCTACTAGCATCAGCACTAAAACAATGGTGCTCAGTCTTTTTACTGTTATCTACTATAATCATTTAGGCATTAGCTAGAACAATAAAATTACAAAAAAAGGAATAAAAATGATACAACTAGGAAAGGAAGGAGCTACATTATTTCCTTTTGCAGATGACATGACATTTTCAAGGACCCCAGAAACTCCTGCAGAAAACTCAGCTCATAGCTGCTTTCAGCAAAATAGTGGAACACAAATAAGCATTCCAACATGAGTAACTTTTCTATATATCAATAATGTACATTTTAAGAAAGAAATGGAAAGTTACATTCACAGTAACATTTAAACATATCTATGAATAAGCCCAACCAAAGGAGTTGAAGACCTCCACTATGAAAACATTGAAACATCTATGAAAGAAATTGAAGATTAATAGATAGAAAGACCACTCAAGTTCATTTATTGGTAGAGCTAATATCCTGTCAGTACCTTTATTTCTGAAAGCAATCTGCAGATTCAAAAACAATCTTCATGAACTTTCCAATGATATTCCTAACAGAAAGGTCTGAAGGGAATGAGAGAGGGAAACAGAGGGGGTAATGAAATGTGTTTGCTGTGAAGGCAGAAGGAAGGACCAGAGAGATGGTTCAATGGGCAAGGCTCCTGCTCACAAACCTAGCCCCATAAGCCCTTTGGTGGAAGAGAAAATTAACTTCCAAAAGCTGTTCTCTGCCCTTCACCCATGCACTATAGCATGCAGATACATGCCTTCTCTCTTTAGTTCTCCCCTACTCTTTTAATAGCTAAGCAAATAAAGTTAAGAATGAGCAAAGAAAACAAAAGGAACTATGTGTGAGGAGGAAGGGGACCAGTAGGAGTGGAGGAAGGGTGCAGGGGACTGTAATGAGGGGGTGAATGAGAACAAAGTATAATAAATATACATATGGATGGATGAAAACATTGCAACGAAGCCTATTACACTGCTAGACAAAAAATTAAAAATGAACTAGGAAAATTGTTCAGTGTTACAAGGTGAGCAGTCAGAGACTTCCAGAATATTGTTTCACTGAGCAAAATATAGGATTAAAGGTAAAACTACCTTCTTAAAACTGTGTTTCACAATTTTGAGGGTAGTGATGCTAACTTGCACTGATACAGAAAAGAGCAGCAAACATAATAAAATATTAAAATATTTATTATAGTAATGACTTTAGCAGGTAAAGGTAAAAATCTCCTAACTATATCATTAGATCTAGTATCTAGTATCTTATAGCATTTTTTGATTTTCAGGCTGTAGCTACTTGTTCTGAAGATTCTGGTCAAGTAGGGATATTGCTAGCCTGGCTAACTGAAGTTTACTGGTAAAGTCTTATGGAACAGAATTCATAAATCTTAACTTCCTGCTTAGCTAACAGGGAAGAGAAGTGTGGAAGTGTGTGTGTATGTGTGTGTGTGTGTGTGTGTGTGTGTGTGTTCAAATAATTCATTGCTTAATTTTGTAAACTGTCCAAGCATATGGTGAAAATACATCCTAGGTTTTGCAATATGAATGTATAAAAAAAAACCATTAAATTTTCTATTAAATTCTCTGAGTGGCAATGAAATCTGTTACTTTGCTAGACAAAAAATTAAAAATCATCTTCCAGAAAATTGTTCAGTGTTAATAAAGTGAGCAGTCACAGACTTCCAAAGTCACCTTATAACACTGAACAAAGGTGGTAAGATGGAGAGGATTAAGACCGTAAAGCCTAAGGAGTTCAAGTACAGAAATAAAGCTGTTATTCCAAAAGAGACCAGCAGATGGCAACAACCGCTAAAAGGAAGACAGGTAAATAAATACACAAACCTCAGGACTCAAAGTGAAAACAGCATTTCTCCTTCTGACACAAAACAGAGGCACAATCTCAATGTAATCCTCGGGGTAATTCTTTTTTCATCTTGAGAGTGCCTAATGTTGCACATAATTTCCAGAAAGTTTATGCGTAGTATGTGCTACAAAGAAGTGAGGGTGATGTGGGGCAGGGATGAAGAACAAACTCACGGGAGAAGTGGCTGGGCCATGCTTAGAGCAGTAGAGGCCATCCTGCAAGATACACTTCCTGTTTTCTGTGGCTTCATGAAGCCTTATAGGCAGCACTAATGCACCAGAGGAAGGTGCTGGACAGGGAACGTGAATGAAGGAAGGAGCATCTTACTGTCAGCAGCTGTCCTTAATGTAAACACAGAAAGCTTGTATTTGTGCTGGATAGATGGCTCAGTGGTAGAGTGTTTGCCTGTTATGCATGAGGCTGTGTGTTTGGTCCCCAGCAATATAGCAAACTAAACCTAATGAACAAACAAAAATATTTGCATTGCAGTTTCTTTTCATGTTGCTGATAAATTCATGACCAAACTATTTAGGGGAAGAAGTTTATTCCAGTATAAGCTTCTGATTACAGATGATAGTCTATTTGGCAGTAGAGTTCATACCAACATTAAGAGTCATAGAAACAGCTTACACATAATCACAGGAATTGCTGAGAGAGGGGCAAACTTTCCTACTTGCTGGGATGCCTAAATACTAACATGCCGATGCATGCTAAGGTACACCAAACTACTCAATCATTTCTCTCCATCTATTTTCCAGCCCAGGGAATGATCCTACCCACTATTGGCTATATACTCTCACTTGTCCATTAATTAGACAACTTCCATAGACTTGCTCAGGATCTGCCTTAACTACTAATTCTTCACAAATATGCTAAAAGTTTCAGATCTTATTGGTCCAGCTGACACTATATCTAACTGGCACACCTGTCATTTGATTTACTTCTGCCCAGAATGTATAACTTTAGATAATATTTGAAGGCATGTCAGAGGCAGAGGTAAGAGGATCATGACAAGTTGCATCAAATACAGTCAGCATGAGCGACATAATGATACCTTGCCTTAGGAAAGAAAAAAGGAAGGGAGGAATTGAGAAAGGAAGGGAAGAGAGGAAGAAGGAAGGAAGGAAGGAAGAAAGGAAGGAAGGAAGAAAGGAAGGAAGGAAGGAAAGAAGGAAGGAAGGAAAGTAACTCACAAGAGACATGCAGGAATGCTAGTAGGGTCATTCATGTGCATAGGCAGCATTTTGGAAAGGATCATATTACTTAAAAAATTAAATTTGATCATTTCCTCACTCATAACTGCATTTTTCGATAAAACACTGAGTACATGTACATGGTTAGGATGTGGGTAGGACCCTCGAGTGGGGACAGTTCAGGACTCCAGTCTTCTTTCCTCCTTAGCATACATGGAAAGAAATGTCCTTAAAGCAAAGCACTCCAAATTACTCTTGACTTGTGTTACCAACAACCGCCCTTCCTTTTGTCCTTCTTAGAACCCAAACGTGTTGGTGTTGAGAACACTATCAAAGATTTCTTTTTTTTTTTTTTTCCTTTTTTTTTTTATTTCAGCTCATACAAACTTATTAGGTACACCAGTTCCCTCCCTCCCTCCTCCTCCCCCCGTACTCCCTGCTCCCCCTCCCCACCCCTCTCCCTCCCCATCCCCCAGTGCCTCCCACCCCAATTCCCAGAGAGTCCTTTCTTGTGCATGTCTGATTTTCCTCTGGGTCCTCCTCTCCGATGACGTACAAGGACTCAGTGGCCTTTCCCGAACCCTTTCCCGTGTTCCCCTTAGGTATAGGAACACTGCTGTGGCTGCCAATCCATCAAAGATTTCTTATCTCTGCATTCTCTTCTTTTATTCGCTTTTTCACCTCAGTCTTTTCTGTTTACCATTCTTGCCTCTCTTAAATGTTTCCTCCATACCACCAAAAGGGAATATGCTCCCAACTCCCATCTGACCTTCTTTTTGTACATAACACTTTGTTGCTCTTGGACAGTTTAGCTCCTGATCAGGGCACTTGAAGTTCCCTGACCTCAGACTTGACACTCACGCACAACTCAAACTGTGACCATTCCCAGCTCTTCTCAACCCTGAGTCTTTGTACCTGTCTTTATGACTTGGACCATGAGAGCCTTTCTCTTTCTCAGCTTTACTTATTTTGTCCTGTGAATTTTGTAACAGAAAACTCAAGTATTGCTTAGTCTGAGGGGTCTTTTTTATTGCTTCTGGTTCCAAATGAACAGCAAAACTCAGGTCTGCCTTCCTTCCTATAATATCCAGTGTGGATGACAAGTAATCTCTCTGGGTGCCTGTGGTTCTGTGTGTCTTCCCTTCAAGTCTCAGAACTTCTACAGAGGAAATATGTATGGAAATGCAACACAAGGAAGATTCTAAACAGTTGGAAAATAACTTTATAGGAAACACTGTTAGAAAACTTCCTTAAATTTTTAAAAAAATTTTTATTTATTCAATTGTGCGTGTGTGTGTGTGTGTGTGTGTGTGCACATGTGTATATGTATGTGTGTGTGTGTGTAGAACCACGGACGAATTCGGGAACCACCATGGACCGCCTCCACCTCCTCCTTGTTTACTCTGCCCCGGGATTCACAGGCTCCGCCCTACCAGGACCAGAAACCCAGGCCGCCCCCGCTTCCATCCAGCGTCTATACGTGGGGTCTAGGATCCAAACTCAGGACCTTCCGCCTGCAAGGCAGAAGCTTAACCCCTGAGCCACCTCTCCATTCCCCGAAAACTTCCTTAAATATCTTTTACTTATTTAAATGTAGGCATTTATGATATGTCTTGAGAATTGCTATAATAGGAAAATAGTGTAATTAATTTTCTAGGAACAAATAATTTAGAAAAATTGGAACATGATTCCTTTGAGGGAAAAATAAGTCAACTTTAGAAAATCTAATCAAAAGTAGAAGAAAGGAAAAACAAATATTTAAAGAAGGTTAATATTGTCATAAAATGCTCAGCCCAATGGCATGCTAATATATTTGGAAGTATGTTAAAGTTTTCTAAACCATTACCAATTCAATATAAAATATACAGAATAATAATCAAGTTCTAAATTTAAGGACATTAAATATTCCATGCAAATTTTTTGTTCTGTTTTCAAGGCAGAGTCTACAGAGTGTGTAACTCAAAATCCTACTGCCTCAGCCTGCTGAGGGCTGGGGCTGCAGGCACGTGTCATCATGCTTGGCTCTACTTTGTCTTTTTAAAAGTAAACACTTAAGTCTTTCAGGGAAATGGATTTATGTCTCATTAAATTGCAAGAACTTATTGGCCTACTTACTGAATGAGTTTCTTGGGACCTTTACTTTCACACCATGATATGTGTGAGCTTACCCCTAGGGAGAAGCAGAGAGCAATTTGGCCTGCAAAGGAGATCTGCGCCAGTTCCTTTATTTGACTCAACTAATATCAGATCTTTCTCTTCCCATGGAAAAGAGTGAGGGAGGCTGACACCCCAAATCTAGAGGAAAGATGCAAATTCCTCATTTGGGGACTGATAGTATAGACACTTCTAACAAAATATTTTGAATAAGTCTTAGAGAACTTCCACAGAACAAATCTTCATAGATCATGTACTGATCTTTTAAAGTCATTTTTCAAAATGTCATCTTTAAAGATTAGACAGAACTCTTGTGATAAAAAGCTGAAGGAAAGCAAAAAAGAGAATCATTCATGAAAAGACATTCACAAGGTTCCTGTCCAGGTTAGCTTAGTGGCCATGTGAGTATAGAATGTGTAATCTCTTTCTGTGGTTGGGTTTATCCACAAATCTAGAGAATTCCAGAGATCTTTGAGCCTCTAAAGACCCCAGCAAGGAACATATTTCTACACGATATCTCCTAGCAAGTCAAAGAGCATTTGGCCACATTTTGCGAAGGTGTCTGAAGAGTGGTGATCCTGGTAGAAAGGGATATTTTTAATTTTTGCATTGTCATGGTTTGAAATGTGTCCCCCACAGTCTCATGTATTTGGGAAGGTCATGGCACTTTTGAGAAGTGGAGCGTGCTGGAGGAAGATAGTCACAAGGGGTGGGCCTTGAGGTGGATTAGTCACACCCTACCTCAGGAGAGATCTGCTTTTTCAGCAGAGTCTGGTGGCTGTCAGCCTCTCATGCACCTATAGCTCGTCTCCAGCTTCGGCCAGCCAGCCATGTCACCTTCGCCTTGAAAGACTTCATCTCCCCTCTGGAACAGTAAGCTGAATAAATCTCCCTTTCTCCCTAAGTTGATTGACTTTGAGTGTTCTTTCATAGCAACAGTTAAGAGTAATCATTACATGCATGAGCATCAAATTCTGTAGAAATCTTAACTGAGCTGCCGAATTTCCATACGTAGTTTAACACTCTCAAACCCATAACTTAACCATAAGCATTATCTTTGGTTGCTTGTCATTTTAGTAACTAACTGAATATCAGATTAAGTTGACAGAAAATGAACATAGTTTCCAGAGCTCACTTATACAATTTTATTTATTTTATTTTTATTTTTTTAAACATTATTATTATTATTTCCGCTCATACAAACTTAGTAGGTACACCGGTTCCCTCCCTCCCTCCTCCTCCCCCCGACTTCCCTGCTCTCCCTTCCCTAACCCCTCCCTCCCCATCCCCCAGTGCCCCCCCCCAATCCCCGGAGAATCCTTTAATGTGCATGCCAGTCTCTCCTCTGGGCCCTCCTTTCCAATGACGTACAAGGACCCAGTGGCATTTCCCTGAATCCTTTGCTGTGTTCCCCTTAAGCATAAGAACACTACTGTGGCTGTCAATCCCTTGCCTCCAAGGATCTTGGTGCCTTTAGCAGTTGCTAGACTTTGTGGGGTCAATAATGTGTTGGACATTGCACAGGGCATGCAAAGTCCAATTATGATTGCTTCGGCCCTAACTTGTGTGGAGTATCTTGCATATCAT
This sequence comes from Typhlomys cinereus, assembly GCA_023101885.1. Lineage (NCBI taxonomy): Eukaryota > Metazoa > Chordata > Mammalia > Rodentia > Platacanthomyidae > Typhlomys > Typhlomys cinereus. Next base: position 3,082,728 of record JALPQD010000033.1, read on the forward strand.
TGCTCCTCCCATCCTTGTGCTCTTACACTCTTACCGCCCCCTCTTCCGCAAATTTCCCTGAGCTTCAGGATGGGGAGAGATTAGGCTGGCCTAGTTCTAGGTGGGTGATATAGAGTCTCTGAAGTTCTGGATTATGGTTTGTTGATTTTCTTTTGCAGTTTTGCTGCTCCTGCAATGCCCTTCACTCCATCCTGATGGGCATTGTATGTCACCACCTGGCCAGAGACAAAAAACTGTTAAACTAGAGTCTTGTTATAAGAACGGCTTATACAATTTTAGGGAAAGTTTTTAAAAAATGAAAACAAGAAGGTGAAATTTCTGTATGTGATAACTGATATCCAATAATTTGATAATCTGATTTAAAGATCACTATACACTCCTTTGGGTGGCCAATATGACTTTTTCATGATCCAATGTATTGTTCAGTAGATATCATAGCAAATTCTATTAAAACTTAAGAAAATTTGATTATCTTCGCTGGTGGTATACTGTGACTAAATTTCTTAATTTAGATTAAGTCTGTTTTCTATGTTTAAAAAACCGAAGGTGCAATCACGCAGAGCAAACATTCAGGAAGATTTGCAGCAAAGGCTCAGGAAATTTTGCAGAAGATGGGATAGTAAGATTGTAAGAGTTTGAAGGTGAGGACATTCACTGCTGGCCAGGTCTCAACAACCACCACAGGGTAGCTGGATCTAAGAACTCACTGCAATGAAACCTACCCTCACCAGACTTGCACAAGGGCTGACATCAACATTTCCCCAAGGACCATCAAGGAACTCAGGAGAAATAACTGCATGCAGTGGGAACCTTAGGGGCAATGGCTAGACAGATGAAGGGCAGTGTCCCTATTTGTGGATCTACTGAATAAAGGTCCACTTAAATTGTCACAGAGGCCTGAGCCCCTACAGACCACTGCAAGGAACTCTGTGCCCCACACAAGCAGAAAGGCAGGGAAGTGGGAAAGAGAGAGGTGGATTGTTGAAGGCAGGGGAAGAAGGGAAAGGAAAGGAGATTGGAAGAAGAAGGACAAAGAGAGGTAAGGGATAACCACCCATTATGTTTGTATAAAAGGAGAATTCTTAATTTAAAAAAAAAACCTTAGAGGTTGTAATCAAATAGCTTTATTTTCAATATGAGATTTTTTTTTTATTTCAAGTAGCTTTTCAGAATTGACTCTTGGGATGATATGTAAGAGGAATATGTTCTAGAATATCCATGATTAGAGGAGGTGACCTCTGCTTTGGAAGAAACAGATGTGGCAGTGTATACAACAAGAATCTCACTAATCCTATTTATAAGTCTTACCATTTGCTGACATCAAAGGAATCAAGAATGTTTCCACTACAAATAGCAATATAACTTGAAAATTGAAGTCCTTGAAGAAAAATTTCTGGATTTTATTAATACACATCAAAAATGTGATTTTTCAGTTTTTCCACAAGTTTTATAAACTTTATTTTTAAGTAAATTTATTAAATTTACATTTTTATATACATTTTTCCTTTCCTCCCTCGCTCCCCCTCCTTTCCTCCCTCGCTCCCCCTCCTTTCCTCCCTCCCTTTTCTCCCACTGTCATCCCATCCCATTCTCCCTACCTGATTCCAGTCTACTCCTTGCTATTCTCCTGTCCTTTGGTTCTTTGAGTCCTGAGGTTACATCTGTATCATCTGTTCTCACTGAGGTTCAGACCTCTGTGGCAGACCAAGAGGCTATTTTTGGAGCAGCCCGCTAATATGGTTACTCCCCTACTTCTATTTGACCTCTTACACCTAAGGATCTTACTGCCTGAAACTATTTCTCCTGAGATCTGAACCAGTCCATGAGGTATGTTGACATATCCACTACTGAGCAGGTCTGATGAGTTCAAGTCCCATCGCTGTGAGTTCCTGGCTGTGGCTGCCCTATTTTGTGTGGAGTGAACTGTTCATCTTTAGGTTCTTACAATCCTACCTTTTGCACCTCCTCTTTTGAAAAGTCCCCTGAGCTTCTGGATAGGGAAAGATTTGTCTGTCCTGGTTCCATGTGAACATTGTCAGCTTTCCAGTGTTCTGTATTCAGGTTTGTTGTCCGTTTTGCTATTCTTGTACTGCACAAGGCTATGTCTTATCTGGGTATTGAGATCCTCTCATCCAACAACACAGAAGCTTTTAAAAAGAGACCTTTATGTAAGAGAAGGCTTGAAGGACAGGATCAGGAGTAGTGCACAATAGCGGGTGTGTTCACTCTCCAGGACATCATCTGCTATCTACTAATCACTAATCCACCCACCTCCTCAACAAAAGGGAACACACGTCCAATGCTTCAAATCACTCCAAACACCAATGATCAGGGAGGAGAGTGATCTCTATTGAACTTTGTTCCTCTGTCTTCATTCTATTTAGGTCTTCTTTGCCATACTTTCCTATTTTTAAGTTCCTTTATAAGAGAGAACGTGTGACGTCTGGTTTTCTGTGCTTGGAATATTTCGCTCAGTATAATTTCTTCCAGTTCCATCCACTTAGCAGCAAATTTCATTAATTCATTTTTGATGGCTGTGTAGTACATGTATATGTGCCACATTTTCACCCATTCATCAACTATCAGACAACTTAAAAGAGATTTTTCCCAGGAAGAAATTGAAATGTACAGCAATTACCTTAAAAAATATTCTACCTCCCTAACTACCAGAGAAATACAAATCAAAACTACCCTGAGATATCATCTCATACCAGTCAGAATGGTGAAAATCCAAAATACATGCAACAACACAGGCTAGAGAGGATGTGGGGAGAAGGAAGCCCTCATACATTTCTGATGGGAATGTAGATCTGGACAACCATTATGGTCCTAAAAAAGTTAAAGATTGAAAATCCATATGACCTTGCTATTCAACTGCTGGGAATATTCCCCCAAAATGTTTCAATGTACTATAGTGACACACGCATATCCATATTCATTTGCAGCACTATTCACAATAGCAAAATCAAGGAAAAAACCTATAGTTTTATAAACTTTAATGTGCTTTCTGAAATATTGGGGAATTGTTGGTGTCAGAAAGAAAAACAACCCACAGAGAAAAAACTAGTGTTTCTTTCTCCGATCAGAAACTTAAACCTGGTCAATATGGTAAAATTGGAGAAACACTGAGTTTCAAAACAGCATGATTTCACATTGTATTGGATTGCTCAAGAGCACACCCTGTGAACTTTCTTGGATGAATAAGTGCATTACTTCAACCAGTGGATAAAGGAAGCAATAATAGAAGGTTTCTTCTATAGAGAAGAGGGATTAAATATATTAGATTGACCTTCTTCAAGACTCTGTAGGTCAATATTGATTGAATAGTGACAATTTTGTAGGATTTAGCCAAATAACTCTTCTGATACATGGGTATCAAGAATCACATCTACCTGAATACAGTGCAATAATCCTTACTGATCTCATAGTAAGGTACAGAAAGGTTCCAAGACTGGGTTTCTGATGAAAAGAAGGCCTAAGTACAAAGACCTTGCAAAGGAACTAAAGCTTACCCACTAGGACAGAGGTAGAAGAAAGAAGATCAAATAACGAGGAAAGGTACAGGCTGACTGTAGCTGTTGTCTTATCATCTTCCAGTTACACTCAACTTAGCTGGAACACTATGCTAGGCATGTGTAAGCCAAGCCAAGAGGATAATCTTACTTCCATTATTTAAGAAATGACAGATAAGAATCTTCAACTCAGAAGATAGAAGTGCAGAGATAATAGATTGGGAGGTGATTAATAGTATCACTAGTCAATGACTGTCTAGTATCCTGATGCTCCTTCCCTAATCCTTTCCCCAGTGCTAAAAACATGAATTTCTGATGCTTTCCTTAATGTTCCAATAACCTTTTCTGTACCTTGGAAAGCAATCTCCTCATGATGTCTTTTCTGTTCTGTGGGTACAAACATCCCAAATAGCCAACTCACTAGACAGTCAGCACCCTAGAAAGCCAGCTTCTCTAGTTTCTCTTTAGTCCCCTGAGCACAAGTACTTCTTTTCTGATTATCTTCAAGCACGTGTGACTCCATTTAATATCCCACAAACATTTTATTAAGGTCTTTAATGTCTATTCATTTGCAAATGCTTTCAGTCTTCATCTGGGTGCCTTGCATAGTCTGAGGAGACTGTAAACTCTCTGAAAGTAGAATGTTAATGTGGTTCTTAAGAAAGTCTGTTACAGAAAACTGGGTTCAAAGAAGAAGAGGTAATAAATGTGAATGTGTATTTTTATCATTGATAGTAGAATGATGCCTTTGCTATCCAGGATTTAGTTATTTAAAAGTCTTAAATTTCTAAGAATATAGCTATCAGGTAGAGGGTGAATTGTTAAAGCCTCTGAGAGAGTTTGAGACATGCTATATTACCCAAACATTTATATTCATGTTACTGTATTACAAAATCTATTATGCTTAATTTCACAGAAATCTATCAAATTTTAGGGCCTGATTTCCATCACAGATCAGAAGCAGTAAGAATACAAACAAGAAGCTCCATGTGGATTGCTGTGGTTTGATTACGGTTTGTTCTCTAAATTTATGATGGAGTTTAGTCCTTAAGTCACATGTTAAGGTTTTAAGAGGTGGAAACAATCCAACAATAGGGATGTGATTATTAATCTTCTCTGTAAACTTAGTTGGATTTTGAATCACCTAGGAGACAAACCTCTCAGACTGTCTCTGAGGGTGTTTTCAGAGAGATTTAACAAAGGAGTGAAGATCCATCCTGCATGCAGGTGGCCCCATCCTGTGAGCTGGGATCCTTGCTGAATAAAAAGGCAAAAAATATGAAGCCAGCTGAGTAAGCCACACCCTTTCCCCTCATTCTGGAGTTTACCATCCTTGCCAGGGCCACCACCCAGCAAAATAGCAGGACAACAAAGCAGAGTTATACACTGAATAGAACTTTAGCTTTACACGACCATCTGGAGAAATTATACCACCTGTCATAGTTACATCTCTTTCTGTTGCTGTAAGACAACACTCTGATGCAACCAGCTTACAAGGAAAAAATATTCATTTGGTTTATGGTTCTGGGATGAGGGGATGATGGGGAGATGTATAGTTCATTATGGCAGAAAAATCATGTTGGAATGCCTGGCTAGAGGAGGATGGTGCAGGTAACTGCAATCATCATGGAGGAAAGAGCAGATGACAAATTGCTAATAGGGCTGGGCCACGTGTTGAGGTCATCTCAGTTCCAAACCTCTCCAAAACAGCTGTCTACAGCATACATCATTCTCTTGGGTTGGCTATCTTTTGGTATAAAGCCTTTTTTGGCAGATGTTCCATGTTGTTTTTGTCTCTTGCATTTTCACATCTCAACAGCAATTCATACTTCCACTCCACATCTTGCAATGCCTTCCCTAGGCCTCTTTACAAGTTTTCTGATCCTGCCACACACTGCCTGTATCCAGCCACTCTGAAACTTCAGAGAAAGAATCTATGACCTCTTACTCTTGCATCTTTAATGCCATGTGGAAGATGTGCCAGGCTCTGCCTGAAGGTGGAGATTGGTTTCTTTGGAGCACAACTGGTTCAGCCTATTTGTGTTGACACAGAGGAGAAGCTCCTTTGGGCAGTTGCTTTAAAAGATGAATAAACAATTGCCATGGAACTCAGACCTTTGATACTTTGTCTCTAATTTGCATTCTTATGGGTGGGAGTCATCCATGAGGGTCTTGCCCTCCTTGTATTCTTTTGTAAGAACAGGAAAGGACACACTTTGGATCGCTAATGGCACTGCTCTCTTCAACAACGATTATCAGTTTGCTGTTTGGAGCCTGTTTAAGTTTGTCTCTACATTTTTTCTTATCAAACTTCAGCTTTTCTTCCTTTCTGCCTAACTTGCAGTTCTTTTTTTTTTTCATTACAAATCTGACTGAGAGCACTAAAAAGCCGTGCCACAGAGTCAAGACTATATTGTTTTGAAACTTCCTCTGCCAAAACTTTAACTTCAAGCAAACTTTCAGGACCACAGCAAATGAAGTCCAACTCTCTGCCAAAACATCATTTTTTTTTTACTGGAAAGCATTTTTAAGTGATAGACTAATATAATGGCTGTGTTGATTGATGAGGGCAATGAAAATAATAGAAAACCTTGAACTCTAATAGCATTATTTTTGTCATATTAATCCATTTTTCTTCATGCCTACTCTCTCCAAATAACATACGCTACATGGAGAACTATCTATGAACATCTTTTCATGCTGCAGACTCCAATATCCACAGTTTCTTGCTTTTGCCATTGTACATTCCAAAGACCATTAAAGATGTTTGCATCTGTGTTGTCATGGACCAGACAAAAGGAGAGGACAATTAAGTTATGCCTTTAAGGGACTATACCTTGGCCACATACTTATAGAAAACTATGTGACTATCCCTTGAGTGACAACCATACTTAGGACTCTCTTGAGGTATTTGGGAGGCAATATGCTCATTGAGTCAAGCATGAATAAAAATACATGTATCACTTGTGCTGAATTTTATTACTAATATCTGAAAGAAAGAAGATCCTGGACTTAAGGAATATATATACATTAAGGTTTTTGGTCATTGAGAGAACTAGAGAGAAAGTCTGAATGTTATCACTAAATCATGACTTGTTTGAATTCACGGCAAGTTCTAAGCCTCCAAGGTCTGACAAAGGCTAACTCGACATTTCCTCTCTCTTTATCATAATGGGCTCATTCTCTGACTGAACTTAGTCCTGTCATTTAGAAACATGATGGTCAATAATGTAATACATGATCTATTATGTGATTATAAGAAGTCACTTACATATGCCTTTTCCATTTGCGTAGAATACTTTTCTCATCATATGTATACTGTATAAAATGTATATTATTGGTTTCTCTTGATGCACATTGTGGGAGAATGTTGATTAATTTATAAAGGTAGACTTTACTTAATTTTGAAATGGCCAATAATTTTTTCTTATATTACTACTTCTTTCTCTTTTGGAAGATTATTGGTGAAACGCTGCAAGTACCAAATCCATTATCGTGTTCACTGGCAGCAAAAACTTCCTACATGGACTACAGTGCATCAATCTTTCTGGATCAAAGGGAATCATCTTTCTGAACCCAGACAGCCCACTGAAGATTGCGGCTTCTTAAACATCATCATTTAAGTTCAATTATAAGAGGCTTCCTGGCTTATCAGGCAATTAAGTATCTTCGGGAAATGATTTTCTGTGTTGATGGCATGGGAAAGGCTACCAAGTAACAATCATGGAATTAGGGAGTAGATATTATTAAGATTCTGATGGAATAAAAGATGATTTCATCTGACCCCTTTTATTAGAATGCAGTGTTTTATTATAAATGGGTTTTAATGGAATGTTTTCAAATTAATGGGAGCCATAAAATTGAAAAATCCCTCTAGTTTGCCTTATCTAAATCCTGAAAACACATCACGTGCACTTGTAAATTATATCCAGCACACCAACATCAACCTTGTTCACTATATTACTTATAGGACAGATTTAAGATGGGTGTGGCACAGCTTATATAAGCACAGTACTATTTGGATGGTAAAAAAAGGTAGAGGATCATCAAGAGACATTTGATGTAATGAAGTTGATACATTTGTCTTGAAATACAAAAGCCAGAACAATTTCACCCCCAACCATCCTCTTCTTTTAAAAATATTTCTGTGTAGCTATTCTTTCTACTGTATAAAATCTCTCTGAAAACATGGATCGCTCTTTTGATAAGGATCCAAGTTCAACGCCCAGTGAAGTTAAATTTGGAAAAGGGACTGGAAAAGTTGCAGAACTACAGCTCCTGTTAATTGTTGCAACAAGCTAGCATGGTTTAAATGCGTTAGAAGTTAATCTCCAGTACAACAGTTGGAGAAATGTTTTGAGAGGTGACTGGAGTACAATAGAATTGGGTTTCTGATGAAGGAGTAGGTTTAATCCTCTTTCACTTTTTTTCCTCTGCAAAGACACAACAAGAAAACTTTCACCAGAAGTTGCCCTTGACCTGGGACTTTCTAGTCTCCTGAACTGTAGTAATTCATTCAGTTCTTTTACTGTTTAAAATATTGTATTAGAGCAACAGCAGACAAAGATTGAAACAAAAGGGAATGGTGAGGATTGTAGCAAAATGTGACTTCTGAGATGCTGTTTGTTTCTCCATGGAGAAATGCTGTTCTAGATTCTAATGCTAGCTTTTTATGAACACTCTGAAAGTCAGATGAAACAATTTGCTTGATTCTGCATAAACTATAGGTTGTAATTTACGTTTTCTAGTTGATGTCTGACACTTGTTCTGTTCAATGTTGAATGACTATTCCTCTTTCAAGAAGATTATAAGAACAAAATTAACCTTGATAATGGAAGTATATAGTATCCTATGAAAATAAAAAAGAAGACTCTTTGCTTCAATTAGGGACTGATTGGGGTGACAAGTGTAGATGCTTATTAAGAAATACTTCCAGGATCTGACTAGCCTTATCTTGAATAATGGTTGCAGAAAGCCAAACTTACAAGGGACCAAGAGATAACCTATATAGCCCTCAGAATGAAGTTAAGGCATGCAAGTGGGTCAATGAGAGTGTGAGAAAGGAACTGTGGTTTGTTCTTACAGTGCTGAGAGATGGAAGCTATAGATGAACAAAAGCCAGACTTAAAGGGCATAGGCAGATCCCACTTATGGAATATAATATGAGTAGAAAGATTTAAAGTGTTATTGTTCTTACTTTATTATGTTTAAGGTAAAAAGAATGATTCTTTAGCTGTGGTATATGGTCACCTAGCAAACTACCTAAGGTATATACTTATAAAATGACAAAAAAGATAAACTACTTGTTATCAGAGTCAAAGGGATGGGATACTTTTAAGATGTATTGAATTATGATTGACATAGACTGTACTGGAATTATAAAGTTAAGAATATGGATGGTAACCATCCTGCAAATGGGAGACTGATACCCACCCCCCACTGCAGTCTCCTACTCCTATTCCATCTATCTTTAAATCTACTCTTATAGTAATATTCCATTTAAACAGCCTTTTATCTTTGGTTAGAAGGTGACCTCCAAAACCAATCAGGATAGAGCCAAGGGCAGTACAGGAACAGCAAAACTAAAAACAACAACAAACCATTATTCAGTACACCAAAGACCCTATATTAATCACCTGGAACCAACCAGCCAAATCTCTCCCCATCCTAAAGCTCAAGGAAACTTGTGGAAGAGGGGGTGGTAAGATTGTAAGAGCCTAGAAATGGGAAGGAACAACGATAGGCAAGATATTCCACCCAAGTTAAGGCCCCAGTAGCCATAATGGGACTTTGCATGACCTGCACAATGACTGACATGTTACCGAACCCCAAATTCTAGCATGGATCACAGGCACTAGGATCCTTAGAGGCAAGGGATTAACAGTCATAATAGTGTTCCCATACTAAAGGGGAGCCCAAGAAAGGGTTCTGAGCAATGCCACTGACTCCTTACACCTCACTAGAGTGTAAGTGTGACAGAGGGAAGTTTGAAATTCACACTAAAGGATGCTCCAGGGAGTGGGAGAAGGGAAGAGAAGGACACTGGGAGAAAGGGAGGGAGGGGGTGAAAGGAAGGGGAAAAGAGGGGAGGGTGCAAGGGGGTCTGGGGAGGGGTGGAGGGAAGGAGGGGACTGGGGTACCCATTAAGCTTGTATGATTGGGAATAAATAAATAAATATGATAAAAGAAAAAAAGAATTTGATTAGCTTTAGCATTTGCATATGCTTAGGAAACTCTTTTTTTACTCAGGATAATAAGTTTAAATTCCTTTGCAAAATCTCTTTGAAATTTCTCTCCCCTTTGTCACAACTGCCATTCTTTTCCTTGGTAATTGCTAATATGATTTCTGCTACTGTAAATCTGTTTCCATTTCATTTAATTTTATGCATGTAGAATTATAGCATGTGCTTGGTTGTCTGGCTTTCTTCCCCTATTGTGACTTACACTTGTTATGGCAAATCTTTTAAGATTTTATCTCTTTTAGCAAGTGCAATGATGCTCCACTGTGAATTTGTTTACTTTTCACTAATGATTATTGATGTTGAAAAAATTTTCTCATGCTTACCTATCAAACATACTTCTTCTTTGATCAACTGTGCAAGTAATTTGTCTTTTTGAAGTTGAATTATTTGTTTTCACTCTGTGTTTAAGAGAGCTTCATATATACAAGGTATTGATCCTTTGTTAGAGATCTGCTTCACAAGTATTTATTCTATCCCATCGTTTGCTTTCTTTCTTTCTTTCCTTTTTTTTTGAAGAGAAAAACTTGTCAAAGGGTTCTCCTGTTTTCTTCTAAATGTTATTGCTTTAGCTGTTATATTTAGATGAATGATTTCTTTGGAAGTAAATTTTATGTGTGAGATAATGGCTATGTTTTTGGTTTTGGTTTTGTTTCAGCACAAAGTGTCTAATTTTCCTAATACCATTTGCTGAAGGTACGTTATTCAAAATTCTAGACATTTGAGGCTCTGTGCATTATATAAAATTTCGGAGAGTTCTATCAAAAATCTCTGATATACGTGCTCACTTTGGCAGCACATATACTAAAATTGGAATGATACAGAGAAGATTAGCATGGCCCCTGTGCAAGGATGACACACAAATCCGTGAAGTGTTCCACATTTTTCAACAAACCATAATTCAGAACATCGGAGACTCTATATCAACCACCTGGAATCAGGCCTGCCTAATCTCTCCCCATCCTGAAGCTCAGGGAAATTTGCGGAAGAGAGGGCAGTAAGATTGTAAGAGCACAAGGATGGGAGGAGCAACCATATGCAAGATACTCTACACAAGTTAGGGCCGAAGCAATTATAATAGGACTCTGCATGATCTGCGCAATGACCAACATATCATTGACCCCTCAAAGTCTAACATGGACTAAAGGCACTAGGATCCTTAGAAACAAGGGATGAACAGCCACAATAGTGTTCCTATATTTAAGGGGAACACAAGAAAGAGTTCTAGGAAATGCCACTGAGTCCTTAACACCTCATCAGAGAGGAGGACCCAGAGGAAAGTTTGACATACACATTAAAGGATGCTCCAGGGATGGGGGAGAAGCACTGGGAGAAAAGGAGGGAGGGGGGAAAAGGAGGGGAAAAAAGGGGAGGGAGCAGGGAGGCCCAGAGAAGCGGGGACGGAGGGAGGGGACCGGGGTACCTATTACGCTTGTATGAACGGAAAAGAAATTATTTTTAAAAAAATCTCTGATATGAAATCTGCTGAGATTTTAATTAGGATATGTTTATAGATCAATATGAGTATTACTGACATTTTAACAATAATTTCTCTAATTCATAAACCTGGAATGATCATTTCATTTATTTAGCTTTAATAACTGTATTTTTACTCTTTTTATTACATAGTTCTTACACACATTTGATCACTTATCTATAACATTTTATATGCAAAAGCTGTAATGTTGCTTGCCTTTATAAGTTCTCTGTTCCCTGCAGATTTTTAATTTCTTTCAATGATGGGGCAGTTACATGATCATTTTGGAATGAGTCTCTTTTCTCTGAAATCAAGCTCATTTAGTTTTCTTTATTTTGAAACTATGAAATATTTGCAAGACTAATTTGAAACTCTTAATCACAAAACCAGATTCTAAAAGAGATTAGTACTTTCTCATTGTTTGATAGGATCAATCATCTATTTAAAACTTCTATATCTTGGATTAAAGAATAACCTACATATTGTTGTGAATGTTATTATAAACAACAAACTTATTATAAATGCAAATGTGAAGTATTCAAAGTGACAAAATTTCAGATATGATTGGCAAAAAAGGATATTAAAGCTTTATTCACTTATCGGGTATTAGGGCATTGTCACAAGAGAATGAAGTCCTGAACAAATTGCAATGTTTGTACCTTGTGTAAGAAAGAACAACAAAATTGTGAAGAATGATAGGACAAAGTATATTTAAAAGAGAATAGTACACCTGAGGATTTGAAGAGATGTTTGGTGGGGAGAGATGTGGGAGATAAAGGAAGTTCCCAGACTTATTCATTGCGTCTCTGAGTACCAGTCTTTGGTGACCTTGGCCACTTTTTTTCTTTTAGTCTGAGTATAGGAAGGACAGCCCTTCATAACAAATCTTCTTATCTTGTTTCTTATATAGATAGTCCTTTCTGAAATTGCAATTCCTCACCCTATATGTTTGAAACAATCTACCATTGTCTATATTTTGAGATGGTACATTTTTGACTCTATTTATAGACTGTATCTCTGAATAAAAAAACGCCACCATTTTGAGAAAAAGATGCTATATATTTCAAAATTAGTATTTAATCAAATCAACATAGCTAAACCAACTAATTACTCTGAAATTTAGAATTTTTTATGAGAGTTTTGTGGTGGGTGGTCTCTGCTTCCTTCTGACTGTATGCACTCCACTTTAGACGTTATGTTACTGTTTGCAGTTCTGGTCTTAGCTGTGCTTCTTTATCCTTTACACTTCACATGCAATGGAAACATTTACCTTGAAAAACAAACAAGATTACTAGCATTCATTAAATCTCCTTAATTAGTTAGGACATAATCTGAGTGTGAGTTTTTAGGTGATTAGATTTCTGTGAAATTTCTGCTGGTGCTATATTTTTAGTGTTTTTATGCACAGGTTATTGTATTATATATATATATATATATATATATATATATATATATATATATTTCAGATACTCATGCTCAGTATTGTTCATCTTCTTACATGAAGAAAATTTGCCGTAAGGAGAAGTAGAGGATGTAGACGTCATTTGGATGGATGACGTCCATAAGACTCAGAATATGATTATGGGAACTGTTGCTTTTCAAAATGGAACTTAAAATCACAGGACTGTCATGTGGGCTGGGGAGGACAGTGCTATAAATATTATGATAATTTTGAAGTTCCATTCTGTATTTTTAAAAATTTTCAAATGACTTTAAAATTAATCTCACACATATCACTGGCATATTCCACTCCATGATGATGGAGTCTTACCTACTTGAATCTACATTCCTACTTGACTATAATTTCAAGAAAATATTGTTACTAACAACACACTCACTAATTTTTCAGTTTGAGTTCTGTATCAATGTTTTACAAATGGACAATGAAGCATGAAGTTTTTTTTTAATCTTTCTCAAAGACACATTCTTCCTATAGCTTTAGTTTATCACATCTCTTCATTAATTTGACTACATAAATGTTCTTGAAATCTGAACTTTTCAGCATAAAATGATCAATTTTTCTGTGCAACATTTTATTTTGAATAAAATTTGCAACCATTTTTCTAAATTCTACTTGGGTTTTATTTAACTGTAAACTGGTCTTTAGTTATTTAAATCACCTCTAATCATGTTTAAAAGTTTTGAGTGTTTCATTATTTATTTTTTTCTTATTTAATCATCTCTTAAAGTTTTGTAACTCCTTCAACCTGCATCATTTGCTTCTTAATCATACAGCACAGAGTCAGTATTTAAACATCACTGCAGTGATTACTTTTACCTGGTGTAATCTATTTGGTCTCTTCTTAGCTAGATATTTGTGCTGTCTTCTTCTTCCACTAACTTGATATCATGTGCCACATTTTTCAGTTTCTTTTTTTCACATGCTTCGGCATTAATTACTTATTATAAAAAGGATAGTTTTTTTTTAAGTTTGCAAGCAAAATGAATGTCTGTCCATGTTTTTCCCACTCTCCCACTCCTGCTCCACCCTTCCCCTTTTCTTCCACCCTTCTCTCCCTTTCCAAATACCTCCCTGGTCCCTTGACCTTCATAATTCTCTACTTATGTGGACTACAGGGCTCCCTTTAGGTTGTTGTCTGTATTATTAGGGGGGCACACCTCTATGGCAATGCCTGTATTATCAGGGGACCAGACCTCTACAGTAATATAAATGATCCTTCAGTGAGTAAACCCACAGGTGGGGATGTTCCTTTCCCCTGTCTGGGTCCTGCCCCTATGATTCCCACTGCTTGTAGTTATTTCTTTTGAGATCCTCTTTGGTTCATGGGGGAATACTGATATGTCAACCATTGGTATATTTGATAAGGTAAATCTCATTGCAGTGAGCTCCTGGATGCATCGGACCTGTTGTGACTGGAGTGATCGGGCAAGAAGTGTGCTTCCTCACTAGTTAGACTCCTACAGTCTTATCACCCACTCTTCCCTGAGGGTCCCTGAAGAGATTTGGATGGCTTACTAGAGGTGAATATTTTAGGAGTGCCAATATTCTGCATGGTGGTTGGTACTGGTTTTCTACTGCATTAATCTTTCATTGTATTAGGCTACATCTTATTCGAGTGTTGAAATCTGTTCTTATTAAGGATTTAATGAAAAGTGTTTATACGGTGATTTTCTAGTTGGGTATTTATGGCTAAAACTAAGGAACTGATCCTGTTAAGTTTCTATTTTCTCCCTTTCCACTGTCATTTGAACAGATTTATAATACTGAATTTATGTTCTCTAGCATTAATGGAGGTCAGGGTTTTTGAAGCTAGTTAGCAGATAACTGGTTACTCGAAGACAAATCCTACTCCTTACTCTGTCCTATCACTGTTCTTCTCTCCCCTTTAAAACTTTTCTTTCATAGGTGTCTTGTTCATCTATTTGCTCCTGTTCTTTTGTCTCCAGTCTTTTGGGATCTTCCTCTATCCTCCCCCACCAACTTATGTTTCTTTGCAATTTTGGGATGTTATAAAAATTTCTATTTGATTACATCATATGAAGGTTTAATGCCAGGATCCTCTTACAAGGGAAAATAAGTGAAGTCTGTCTTTCTGCATCTGGCATACTTCACTCAATATAATTTCTTCTAGCTTCATCCATTTACTAGAAAATTTCATTAATTTATTTTTCTTGACAGCTGAATAGTATTCCATTATGTATATGTACCAAATTTTTGTTATTAATTTGTCTACTCTTGGATATCTAGGTTAATTCCATTTCTTTGCTATTGTCTATAGAGTATCAATGAACATGAATGTACACATGACTCTGTAGCAGGATGAAGTGTTCTTTGGAAATACTTCCAGGACTGGTATAGTTGGGTCATATGGTATTTCAATTTTTAACTTTTTTAGAAACATCCATACTGATATCCATAGAGATTTATAAATTTCCATTCCTACCAACAATGTGTGAGGGTTTCCTTCTCCCAGAATCCTTGCAAACATTTGCTGATGTTGGTGTTTTGCTAAAGGCAATCTTTTGAGACTTTTTTCTCTGAGAACATATAAATTTATAGTTCTTGGTATAAAATTTGGAGTTGGAGTAAAACTCAGAATTTTGAAAACGTTTCCACTGTTAATGAAAATTCTCTCTGAAATGCTTTAAATAGTTTTCTCCTTTTGTAGTAGGCAGTTTGCTCTTCTGGTCATACCTTACAGGGCAATTTTGTGGGTCTCACCATCTGAATATATGTGTTACAATTTTCACAGTGTTTCTCGGTATTAATGGCCTTGTTACCTTCTTTTCTTGTCCCATTCTAAAGGACCATTCAATTTGTAGTTTTATGGCTTTGACAGAATTCATATATCTGACCACTTTTCCTTCTTGTGAGGGAATTGGTGGGACATACAAGCCACCAAATTTCCCAAACAATTGACTGAGGTTTTCAGTAGGAACCATGAAAATCAGTTATTCTCTCTATTCAATTGTATATTTTTCATTTTCTCATAGCCCTATCTCATAACAGCAATCCCAAGGAAACCTTCTGCATGCAAATATTTGTCTCAGAGTCTGTTTTCAGAGAATTCAATCCAAAATACATGTCTTTTAATTTCCTGATAGGGAGAATAATATTAGCTTTTATACTCCTCGTATCCCAGTAGAGAAGGAAAATAAGATCTTGAAATCGAATATGCAAGAATTTACTTACTCAGATATTTCTTTTAATTTCACATTCAATTACACATTTTTTCTTTCTGTTTTATTTGCATATCTACATCTCATGGTTTTGCCTTTCTAGAGAAGACATATATTTTTCTGAGGTAGTTGATGGTTGATAACTTAGTTGCAAGGAGTGCGTGTATGTGTGTATGCATGCTCATGCACTCTCATGAACATGTGCACCATGTTTGTAAGGTGGGCTTCTGGTTTCGACATATTAATTTATATGTAATCTTTTGATTACAAATCTTTTTTACACAGTTCCTCTTTCTTTCATTAAAAAAATAAGCCTACCAAATTACATTAGTGCTGCCTACATGTGTGAGAATATGGTACCATGCAATGAAGCAGAGACACCTATCAGTTCACACACACCTCTACCATTTGCTTTTCCTTTTCCCAACAACTATCAACTGCCTTTATCTCCTCAGCTGGGGTGAGGCTTGGTATTGTAGTTAGCCTGCATTGTTGCCAATAAATTCATGACCAAATGACTTATAAAGGAATAAGTGTGTTATTTTCTCTTGCAGTAGTCCAGTTATAGTTCTTAATTCATCTTGGCAGGAAAGTCCACACCCACACCAATGACTGAGAGAACTGACCACACATCATCCATGTGTCCACAGGATTGTTGAGAGATAGAGACAATCCTTACTTGCCAGACCACTATGTCTGGATATATACAGAAGGATTCCAGCTTTCTCAACTAATTTCCTGCATCTTATTCACCTTCCCAATAACTAGACCCATCCATCACTGACTAGGGTGCTCCGTCAACTAGACACTCTCCTATAGGCTTGCTTGGTGCATAACTCAACCATTTATTCTTTACTAATGTGCCCAAGTTTGAACCCTCAACTGTCAATTGACACCTGTATTTAACTATGGTAACTCATGAGTGTTGTCTTCCCCATCCATGTTGGAGCGCTTAGTTAGTTAGATCTTGTATAGGTAATTGTATTTCTGTAAATTTACAAGTGCAATAGCCATGTCATGTCTAGAAGATGGTATTTCAATGTATTTCTTCCATCCGCTGGCTCTTACATTCTTTTTGCCCCCTTTTCCACGATAGTCCCAGACCCTTGGGAATGCAGTTGATAAGGAAGTCAAACTTGGGGCTGAGCACTCAGCAGATACTTATTTTCAGCACTTTGAATAGTTATTGGTCTCTACATTATCTACTGTTCACTGCAGAAAAAAGCTTCTCTGTCCAAGATTGAGAGCAGCACTAATACATGGACAGTTAAAAGGTAGTTTGACAACATTTCCACTTAAGCAAAGCATCAGTAGTAGGTTCCTTCTGTGACCTATTCTCTTTCCACCTATAGGTTTTTGATCAGCTTTATAGTAATAGATATAAATTTCCCACTTTGGAGTATGCCCCAAGTCTAATTAGAAAGCAATATTTTATCCCCACATTAATTGTACTACTATTGAACCAGTTAGTCAATTTTGCCTGATAGGTCAGTATTGTAGCATTCAGGGTCCACAGTTGGTTATGACCATTGATGCTTTTTCTCCTGAGAAGCTGCATTAACAGCTTCTGGTCATATAAAAGTTAATCAGTGGAGAGGAAGTTTTCCACATAGGTCCATCTTGATTTCTCTATGCACAATAATCAAAATGTGTTGTGGTTGTGTTGTTTAAAGAGTTTCTGCAGGTCTCCCTGACTGATCTTCCATTGTTTGTATGCAGTAGACTTTGTTGATTCATTTATGCCTTGGTGAAAATTTAGACTGATGCCACCTTTCAGTTATTTAAAAATCTACTACTATGAACATCCTTCCAAATCCTTTCAAAGTAATGCTATCTTTTCTTAGTTTCCTCATCAACATTTCCAATTAACTTGTTGTTGTCTTTGCATTGTTTAAGTGTTCTCTCTTCTCTTTTTTCTCTTGAATTTCCAAGTAACCTTTTCTGTACTCACAACTTCAAAGAAGAAACACAACTCATGAATGTTCAGTGGTCAGAGTATTCAGCTCAGACTCCCAGGAACACATGCTTACAGTAAAGTATAGTTCTGAAGCTTAAGGGATCTGGTTCCTAAAATAAATTCAAACAAATTCACTTATTTTATAGATTTTGTAGTTTTACATGATCTTCCCTGAAAATATAGCCAAAGATTTTTCAAAACAAATTTTCTGAGAGACTGATGATAATTCTGTTAATCATGATGATAAAGGGGAGGAGATGATTTCCTTAATCATATACCCACTGTTGCATGATTCATGCTACAACAAGTGCTCAGGTAACCTAAATGAAATTCAGTGGGTCATGCATTCAAAAGACAAGAAAACTGAAAGGAGACTGACAGGGAAGAAGAAGGACTGTAAATAGGAAGAGAAAGGGGGATGGAATTGGGTATTAAGATGTGAAAATGATCATAAACAGTAATAAAAGAGTAAAAGTATAAAAAAATAAAAAATAAAGTCCACCATTACATATTTTGTAAAACACAAATGGTGGCTCATGTACATTTAAAATAAATCAAAGCAATCTTGAAGACATATGCTGAGAAAACTTGTAGAATACAATCTGTATTAATTTTTCAGTATAATGTCACTTGAATATAATCTGAAAATTATGGATACTTATAAAACACAGCTATTTCATAAGTAATTTCGAGATGAATTGTGGTAAAATAGAAAAGATTGTATTGCCCACACTGTTCAAGTCTATAAGCATTTTTTGTTGTCATTATATTTTCCAATTTATTTAGGTTTTATTGCTATTAATCAGAGTGAAGGCCCATAGTAGTCTACGTGTGAGGGTTAGGATCCAACTCACTGTTTGAAAGAGAGCTCCTGCAGTGAGGAGCAGGTGGTGCTAAGCTGTCCTGGGACAAGAGCACAGCTATGACCTGTGCTAGAGTCAAGGTCTTCGGCTGGCAGCAGACATCAATGGAAGTCACCATACCACAAGACTCAGCAGAATTGCTAGATAAGGATACCAAGAATAGAACTGATATATGAGAGTCCACTGGAAGTCTTGAGTCTTCCATGGAGCATTGGCCAAAGTGACAGCTTTCACATGCATGGAGAAGATGGTGGCAGGTGCCAATTTGCCATCTACAGGATTTACTAGAAACTGGGCTCAGGTGTGAAACTGGGCCCTCCTGGACTTTCATCCGAGGAATTCTTGGTTTTAGCTGCTAGGTGTCTGTCGTTTTGCAACTGTGTCATTGGCCATTTGGCTGATCTGTTTCTCTGTGAGCTTAATGGCATCCTCCCATGTCTTGTCCTTCGATTTCTTCAGCATATTCATTGTGTTGGTGTGAACCCTTTGTAAGTTGTCTTTAGCCTTGTTGGTGTTCTCTTTGGCCAGCTCACCAGAAACTATGTTCCTGGGTTACTTTAGGAATGGGAACCTGGATTAGCATCCTTTCCACTTCTGGGTTCAGATTCATTCCACTTTCTCTTACAGTCTTGATAGCCACAGCTGTACACTCTGGGAAGCTGGTCACATTCGCCATGATCAACTGTGGTGACTTCACAAGATCTGGCCAACCTGGTTTAAAGCAACTTTCCTTTTGGCAGTTGCCACAGTAATATGATCAAGGGATCCTGGTTAGGACCTTATGTTGAGAGTCTTATTGAAATTATCCTTGAGTGCTTCCATCACATACTTTATTTCTCAACCAAGCTGCGTTGATATTCACTCTGGTTTGGGACTGTCCCTTCCTTTTAGCTCTGGCTTTGTTGGTCATAAAATGGTGCACTGACACAGCAAGATAGGCTACGTGTTGCCTATGGTCATGCTGTCTTCCATTCACTGTCTTCATTGAAATTTCTGAAACAGGTCTGGTCAAAGTTGCCAGATGACTGCAAAACACAGGGTGAATCAGGGGGAAACACTTTAATCCCAAGGCTATAACTGAAGATAATCTTTGTGAATAGCCACAGCTTTTGCCCAGATTAACTACTCAAGTCTGTAAGCATTTTTAAGCAACTATAATATTTTTTGTTATTGAGAATATGAGCAGATACCTATGAAAACACATTTTAAGAATTCTAACAACTTATGCATAATGAAATTGAGTGAATATAAATAATCACACCAGGGCTGGAGAGGTGGCTCAGGGGTTAAGCCTCTGCCTTGCAGGCGGAAGGTCCTGAGTTCGGATCCCAGATCCCACGTATAGACGCCAGGCGGAAGCGGGGGCAGCCTGCACTTCTGGTCCTGGTAGGGCAGAGCCTGTGAATCCCGAGGCAGAGTAAACAAGAAGTAGGTGGAGGCGGTCCATGGTGGTTCCCAAATTCGTCCGTGGTTCTACACACACACACACACACACACACACACATACACACACACATGGCGCGTGCGTGCGTGCGCGCACATACATATGCACACACGCACAATTGAATAAATAATAATAAAAAATAAATAATCACACCAGATTACCTATGAGAAAGATCCAGCCTTTTCATGCTACATGGCCTATGATGTCCATATGAGAACCAAA
This sequence comes from Typhlomys cinereus, assembly GCA_023101885.1. NCBI lineage: Eukaryota > Metazoa > Chordata > Mammalia > Rodentia > Platacanthomyidae > Typhlomys > Typhlomys cinereus. Next base: position 3,103,083 of record JALPQD010000033.1, read on the forward strand.
GTAACCTAGCACAGATGGTCACATGAGAATCCAGGACAACTGATTCATGTATCACCACTTTTATGAATATTCCAGCAGCTCATATCAAAAGAGCTGGAAACCCAGGAGAAGAAGGAAATCTCGAATGAGAAGATACAAAGGGAAATCCTTCATACATTATTGTATTTTATCGTTTAGCTTCGTACAACTCATATAAAAACTTGTCTTTCAAAATAACCTGAATTAATGATGTTCTTAAAGTTTATACTTTCAAAACAGTTTTAACTTTGGCAAAAAAAAAAAAACCAAAGAGGCCCTTTAATCCTTGGAACTTTCTGACATAATCTAATTTATGTGACTGAACATGGTAGAAGTCATATCTCAGAAAAGCTTCAGTGAGATTTCTGTAATCATCAGAATCTGAGATCAAGGTCAAAATATTCTAATGGACTTTATTTCAAGAACTCAGCTAAGAGCCCATTCCTGTGTCCTCCATGGCACTCCCAGATGAAAGGAGAATGAAGATGATGTAAGTCCCAGGAAGAAGAGGGAATGCTACTGGCCAGCTAATGGGTTTTAAAAGCCTTCAAGATCCATCAGGGAGAACCCTGGCGGCAACATTAAGCATCAGGCAGACAAGCATGCTCCCTGAGAATTCATGCTTTTTCTTATTTACAACAAACTGAAATTTCGGGTTCAAAAAAGTGCAGGTAAAGGCCTCAGTCATGCTGAGTAGAAATAATGTAGAACTTGGGATGAGGGTAGGGGACCAGAAGCAAAAAGTGGAAAATGATGCAGTGGTGGCCTAAAGAAGTGTTTGCCTCTTAAGTGTTGGGGTAACAATGAAGATTTCTAAAGTTGGAAAGAGATTGAGATGAGAATGGATGCTCAGAAGTTACTCAGACAATCTCTGTTCACGGCACTGTCCCAATGTCAACTATTGTAGATGCATGTCATCTTTTATGCTGGTAAGTTATTCCAACACGCCAAGAGAAAAAGTTCTTTCTCTATACATTGAATGCTATTCCAATGCTTTGAAAGATTTTTTTACTTTCATGAAAGCCACACGGAGTAAATATTCTTTGCTTGGTATAAGACAAGGGTTTTCCTTATTCAGGTGATTGACAATGATTTGTAGAGTTGGAACAGGGCACTAGAAAACCTCTGGGTACAATGTACTAGTCATACTTGTTTATTTTTTTAATATACTCATCTGATAAAATGTTCTGTGATTTCAAGTGTGCTTTTAGACATAACTCCTTGATTTGATCTCTCCCTTGTACCAAAGTCCAGCCACAAATTCTCCTTATTATTCCTCCAAAACCTAGTTGACACAGTTTAATGATTATACCAGACAGTAGCATGTATTCATGTTGGGGCTGTTGCACCCAGGGCTCAGTGGAGAGAGGTGAAATTCCAACACATCTCCATAATAGGTGACCTATCAATAGTTTGCTTTGGAGAAGGGAGGATCTTAAGGAGACTGTTAGGACTGGTCAGACAAGAGAGGGGTAGCTTCTTTACTGGACAGTTTGCCCGCTTACAAGCTGTTCATGCCTCAGTGGTACCCAGGCACATGCCAATGCAGGCAGCCTGGATGGGGGATAGACCTCACATTCAGAGAGATGTGGGAGTGACAGGGAGCCTGACTGGAAAGCAGAAATCATGGACCTGGTTGGAAGATGGATGAAAGGTAGGGAGTAGGGGATTAAATCATACAGTATAAATTCATTTCATTTGTAAATGAAAGCTTCAAAGAATTAAAATGGCATTATTTATAAGATGAAAGATAAGGAACATTAAGGAATACATCATTATGTGAGACAGTTCTGTGCAAGACTAAAATAGTCATCAAGGAATAGAGCTGCTACTTGGATTCCGGATTCTTTGATTGTCCCCCAATTATGTCATAATTATGCCAGATAATGGATTAACGTATGGTCCACCATTTTATCAACTTCTAGAGAGAAATGCACCTTCCCTCACTTATAATTTAAATCCAATAAAACAGAAAAAGCCATGGAGGTTTCAACCTCCATGACTCCCCCAGGTCACGCAGATTCACTCCCAAGGTCTCATAATTTTTAGTCATAATTTTAGTAGGTCAAGATTGACACCTCAGAACCTTAAGAAATGACTAAGCCTAAAATCAACTCTACATTCAGTCCAACAACTTTACAAAATTACATAATGTCCCAAATAGTGTAACTCTAAAAATATAATTATTGGTGTTATAATTCTTCATTCCTTAAGCACAGTGTTTTAATCAACATTATAAACTTTAATGTTGTGAGATAAAGTATGACATTTCTACACAGGTAATGCATAAGAGTCATATATTGATAATTAGCATATAGAATAACTCATGCACATATTATTTCCTTGTGTTAGGAACATCCAGAGTCCTGTCAAGTATTTTGAAATATCCAGTTAATTGTCAACCACAGTTGTTAGGAAACTTTACTATTAATTTGATTTCAATATTTGTTTGATATTTGTTGTAGTTCATCTGCATGATTGCTGATAAATAACCATCAAATGGCTTAAGGGAATAAGGGGTTTATTTGCTTACGATTCCTCGTTACAGTTCTTAGTCCAGTTTGACAGAAGAGCACACACCAACACCATGGCCGAGGGAACTGGTTAGCGCTGGTTGGTTAGGGAGGGTTAGGTGATGGCCACACCATCACCACATAACAGCTAAGAGATGGCCTTACTTGCCAGACCAGCATGTCTGGCCAAGTAAACACAAGGATGCCCAATTTCTTTTTTTTTTTAATTATTTCTTATTTATTCAATCGTGTGTGTGTGTGTGTGTGTGTGTGTGTGTGTGTGTGTGTGTGTGGTGTGCGGGTGTGTGTATGTAGAACCACGGATGAATTCGGGAATCACCATGGACCGCCTCCATCTCCTTCTTGTTTACTCTGCCCTGGGATTCACAGGCTCCGCCCTACCAGGACCAGAAACACAGGCCATCCCCACTTCCGCCTGGCATCTATACGTGGGGTCTAGGATCTGAACTCAGGACTTTCTGCCTTCAAGGCAGAGGCTTAACCTCTGAGCCACCTCTCCAGCCCCAGGATGCCAATTTCTTAACCAGCTCTTAGTGATTTATTCCAGGGCCTAATCCATCTACCATGGGCTGGACCTTCCCCATCAGCTAGATAATCTCTTGCAGGTTTGCTCTGGGCTTAACTTAACTACTAATTCTCCACAAATGTGCCCAGAACTCAAACCCTCAACTGTCAAGTTGACACCTGTGCCTAACTATGACAGTATTGATCTTTTCAGGTTTTTTGACCTTGTTTTTCATTTTTTCTAGGTTATGTTCACCCAGAAATTCATTAATTTTTCTCCCTTTTAAATTTATTAGTAGATAATTGATCATAATTTTTCCAAATGTTGATATCAATGATAATGTCTCCCTTTTATTTCTGATTGTATTTATTCAAGGCTATTTTTCCTGCTTAATCTAGTTATGTAATGGTTTAATTAGTAGATGTAACTCTACATTCAATCCAACAATGGTTTAATTAGTAGATGTAATGTCATTTTAGAAGGTAATATGAATTAAGAAATGGGGAATAATTGAAGAAAGTAGGTCAGAGGAGGTATTTCCTTGGGAACATACTTTGGTCCCTGCTGCAGTTAACCTACATCGTTGCTGGTAAGTTGACCAAAAAAAGGAAACATGAGGTTCGTTCTCTCTTCAGATAGTCGGGTTACTATTCCTTGTTCAGTTTGACAGGACAGCAAGCACACACACTAACATCAGCAGCCAAGGAAACTGAACACATCATGTTCCTATGACAGCTGAGAATGGGACAATTCACACTTGCAGGACCAGCATGACTGCTTAAGCATACAGGAGAATGCCAACTTTCTCAACCAGGTTCCTTCATTTATTCACCTGCCTAGCAACTAGTCCCATTCATCATGGACTGGCCTCCTCCATCAACTAGGCAAGCTCCTACAGGTTCTCTCTGGGCTTAACTCAATTATTAATTCTCTATAAATGTGCTTAGAATGTGGACCCTCAACCATCAAGTTGATACCTATATCTAATAATGACAATCCCTTACTGACTAGCTTGATATTCCGCCTCACCCCAGGCACACAAATCAATATATCTAAAAGGTGTTAGACTAAAACTTTCGTAAGTGTGTGAAAAAGTATGTTCTTATGTAATATATATCTAGTTCCTTCTAAATTGTTTTCCCCAGTATTTTTCATAGTAGCACAAAGATAACTAGAAGACTTAAGTTAAGCAACAGCACAAGCCTTCATTCCTTGGTTTTGTTATCTTTTATGGCCTCTATTTTATTTATTCCTGCTCGTATTTTGTTACCAGTCTTTCTGGTAAGTTGGCGTTTGATTTGGTCTTGCTTATCTAGTTCCTTGAGTTATACCATTAAGATATGTTATTTGAAGACATTCTAATTTCTTGATTTATTATCACTTTTGCTTTATCCTGTAAGTCTTAGTTTTCATGCTGTAGCAGCTACTCTTAACTATTGCTATGAGAGAACATTCAAAGTCAAGTAACTTAAGGGAGAAAGGAAGATTTATTCAGTTTATGGTTCCAGAGAGGAGATATGGATTCTCATGGTGGAAGTGGCATGGCTGACTGACCAAAGCTGGAGGAGGCTACATCACTGCAAACATCTTGGAGGCTTCGAGCTGCAAGACTGCTTGCAGCTTCTCCTGGAGGTAGGGTGGGACTAATCCACCTCAAGGCCCACCCTTTGTGACCATCTTCCTCCATCAAGGCTCCACCTCTCAAAGTGCCATGCATGACCTTACCAAACACATGAGACTGTGGGAGACACATTTCAAACCATGACACATGCCATTTTCATTTTCATGTGTTTTAAGAAATTATAAAGAACATGAACTGGTGTCAAACACTTTTTCGGTTTCTTTTTTTTTCCCATTTTTTTTTTTGAGAATTTTTACTAAAAATTTGCAATGCCAAGGGAGGAGCCTAATCACTTGTTAAAGCAGTTTTCACAGTTTATATCTGGCTATTTTGGCTTTGTGTTGAATAAGAACAGAGGAGGATATTTCTGTCCAAAAAATCTTACTTCAGTTGCCTGAGTCAGGTACTTGAGATCATGTCACAATGTCCTCCTGTCGAGAAGCTTGCAGCCAAACCTAACACTGACTCTCCTCAGGCACACACAACAAGTTCCTACTTTCACTGTGGCACTCATGGCCTTGAAAATCCTCACCTGTAAGAAAATCCAACCATCTGTTTATGCTTAAGAATTATGAATATAAAGTATACTTGAAGTTTGGAAGTTGCTCCATGTTCAATGGAACAACTCATGTATCAAAATCAGGTCCAGTAACATGCCTTAGCACTTTAAAGCAGTGGCTTAACAAGACTCACAGAAGCAAGATACGCAGTGTGCTCTTGCACTTAATGTTATAAATGTCCAGTGACTACTTGATGATAAAGCATAAATAGACACAGAAGAGCACAAAATGTACCAGTGCGTTTACCACATCAGTTTGCCTTCAGGGAATAATATCATGCTTTAAATTTTCTTAATCGAAATAAACCTGGGGGAAATTAAGGTGTACAAACCAATACCACATTACATCAACTATGAAGTAAAGTGAAATTAATGACACACACACAAATAAATCCATACAATTTCTAAATCTTCTTTTTTAAGAAGGTTCAAGCTATGGTCACTTTTACAAATAATACATTCATAAACCATGAAGCAAAGAGGTCATGTTCAGACAAGTTCTATACTGGAGATGGTACTTGAAGGTTCAGTCACCAGTCAATCAACTCTTTCCAAAGCACAGAGATCTTTCTCTCCTGTGTCACGGCGAATTCCACCACCTTGATTCCATTTTCCTCGTGACAAACCAGATCAAATTTCCCAGTTTCTTTCAAATCAGGTAAGGACAAGAGAATTTCTATTTCTACTTGCTGGATCTCTGGATTGTGGCTTAATTTTTTTTTTTCCCTTATAGTCAGAGACTTCAGGAGAACAGTCAGATGTTAGTTCCTACAGCTTGAATGTGATCTTCTTCCAACTTGAGGGGCAGCTGCTAACGGGCAACAGGCTGCAAGTCCTTCTTGTGGAGCTCCACTGGGTTCTGAATAATGGTGGACGTGTCTGTCACTATCTCATTCAACCGCTGCTGCTTCTGACACTTGGAATTTAGGTTTAAGAGACAGGAAACAGCATTTGCATTCCCTCGACCCCAGCCCTGGCCCCTGGCTCCCTTCCAAGCAGAAGGTCCTCTCCTCTCCCCCATCCTCCTGCCCAAGCTGATGGGGACAGTCTCGCCTGGAGGAGGGCCTAGGTTGCTTTCTACCACACGAGTTAGAAGGCTCCCACCTTGCGGCACTCCGACCCTGAGATGCCAGCTCCTGCCCGGAAGGCCTCAGCGTGCGAAGAAGTCACCTGTCTTGAAGAAGCCGAGGCGGCCTGGGCGCTCTTGGACACCTGCACCTACCTGGTCGTCTAACTTGGAGCTAGAATTGGAGCTAGAAGACGGGGCTCGGGCCGCCTTGCCCTTGCTGGGGCTGAGCAGAAAGGCAGTTTTTTTGTGGCCTGTTTGCTAGATACTGAGGTTTTCCCAACAGGGCTTTTCTTTTAATAATTTCAGGCTATAATTTATCCATGGAGTTGACCACATTCACTGTGACATTGCTGGGACCATCGCTGACCATTTCCTGGCAAGACTCGAACTCCGACTCGGAGCTAGGGTTACCTTTTAAAGGCCAGGTTGTGCCTGGCCTGCTCTTCTTTCGGGCTCTTGCCAGGCTGCTTCTTGGGGAGCCTTTGGGAGGGCTGCCGTTCCGCGGGGTCCATTCTTTTACCGCTCTTTTTTCCTGCCAGTCTGGTCTGGGAGCGGCTTCGGCTGCAGATTCAAAGCCTCTTGCTGTCACCTATAGCCCAGCTCCACTTCTTCCGTCTCCACCAACTTAAAGGTCCTGTTCCTTGCTTTTCGGGGTGTGAAAGGAGAGTCCCCGCTGACTACTACCATGTTCTCAGGAATTTCTTCCTTTTCTAACTTAACCCTAAGAGGCAGTCCTTTTTTTTTTTTTTTTTTTTTTTTTAAATTGTTATTTTTTTTTTTTATTAAAAATTTAATTATACATTTTAAAATTTTTTACCAGTTCCCTCCCTCCCCCCTCCCCTTCCCCCAGTGTCTCCCCCCCAATTCCCAGAGAGTCCTTTATTGTGTGCGCCTAACTCTCCACTGGGTCCTCCTCTCCGATGACATATAAGGACCCAGTGGCATTTCCATAAGCCCTTTCTCTTGTTCCCCTTAATCATAAGATTACTACTATGGCTGTCAATCCCTTGCCTCCAGGGGTCTCGGTGCCCTTAACAGATGCTAGACTTTATGAGGGCAACAGTGCGCTGGACATTGCGCAGGGCATGCAAAGTTCCATTATGATTGCTTTGGCCCCAACTATTGTTGAGAATCTTGCAAATCGTTGCTCCTCCCATCCTTTTGCTCTTACAATCTTACCGCCCCCTCTTCCGCAAATGTCCCTGAGCTCCAGGATGGGGAGAGATTAGGCTGTCCTAGTTCTATGTGATTGATATAGAGTCTCTGAAGTTCTGGATTGTGGTTTGTTGATTTTCTTTTGCAGTTTTTCTGCTCCTGCAATTCCCTTCACTCCATTCTGCTGGGCACTGTATGTCACCCCCTGGCCAGAGACAAAAAGCTGTTAAACTGGAGTCTTGTTGTAATAGCACATTCAAGGGTAGATGTAATAAGAGTAGGAAACCTCACTGAGGGCGGGGTCCATCACCCATTTGCAAAATGATTACTTTTTATCTGCTAGACTATATGCCCTCCCCTTCTGGTGAGATCAGGAAAGAACGTCTGTGAACTTAACCAGGTTTCTCATTACTTACTTGCAGACCTTGATGGAGGCCTATTTTCTCTGCTGTAACATGGTCTCCTCTCTCCTTGTTTCTGGTGTGGCCCTCCTAACCCATCTCTCTTGTTCATAATCCTTGCAATTACTGTGTTACATAGGTTTACTTTGAGTGTCCCAATGTGGGCTGGGCGAGTTTGGTACTAGGAGCCACCTATTAGGGAGTACATACGGCGCTTAATTTTCTGGGTTTGGGATACTTCACTTAATATAATTCTTTCTAATGACATCCATTTCCCAGCAAATTCCAGTAATTCATCATTTTTGATGGCTGAGTAGTACTCCATTGTATAGATGTACCACAGTTTCCTTATCCACTCGTCAACTGTTGGACATTTAGGTTGATTCCATGACTTTGCTATTGTAAACAGTGCTGCTATGAACATGGTCGAGCTTGTGCTATCGAGGCGAACCTCTGCTGCTTGGGGGGTTATTCCCAAAAGTGGGATAGCAGGGTCATACGGCATTTCAATCTTTAATTTCTTTAAGAATCTCCAGACGGCTCGCCAGAGTGGCTGTATGAGCCTGCATTCCCACCAACAATGTAGGAGAGTTCCCCTCTCCCCACATCCTCTCCAGCATTTGTCGTTGTTTGTACTGTGGATTTTTGCCATCCTGACCGGGGTGAGATGATATCTCAGGGAAGTTTTGATTTGCATTTCCCTGATGGCGAAGGAAGTGGAGCATTTTTTAAGATAATTGTTAGACATTTTAATTTCATCCCTGGTAAAGTTTCTTTGAAGTTCCAGGGCCCATTTTTTAATTGGGCCAGTGTTTTCCTTGGAGTTTAATTTTCTAAGTTCTTTGTGCACTCTGGACAGTAGAGCTCTGTCAGATATGTGGTTAGTGAAGATTTTCTCCCATTCTGTGGGTTGCCTTTGAGCTCGTGCGACAATCTCTTTATCTGAACAGAAGCTCTTTAATTTCACAAGATCCCAACTGTTGAGAGTTGGTAGCAGTGACTGTGCCATTGGATGTCTGTTTAGGAAGTGTTGGCCTAGCCCAATCAGCTCGAGGGAGTTCCCTATCCTTTCAACTATGGCTTTTAAAGTCTCTGGCCTGATATCAAGGTCCTTGATCCATTTGGAATTAAGTCTTGTACATGGTGACAAGTACGGGTCCAGCTTTAATCTTCTGCATGTGGAGATCCAGTTTTGCCAGCACCATTTGTTGAAGATGCTGTTCTTTTTCCATTGGATTCTTTGGGCCCCTTTGTCAAAGACCAAATGGCTGTAACTTTGTGGGCTTATATCTGGGTCTTCAATCCTTATCCATTGATCTGTGTGTCTATTTTGGAGCCAGTACCAGGCTGTCTTTATAACTATGGATTTGTAGTATAGACTTAGGTTTGGTATGGTAATACCTCCAGCTGTGTTTTTGTTACTCAGGATTGTTTTTGCTATCCTGGGTCTTTTGTGCTTCCATATGAACTTTGAGATTGTTTGGTCAACTTCTTTGAAGAATTGCTTTGGGATTTTGATTGGTATAGCATTGAATCTGTATATTGCCTTTGGTAGGATGGTCATTTTTACAATGTTGATTCTGCCAATCCAGGAACAAGGGAGGTCTTTCCACCTTCTGGTGTCTTCTGCAATTTCTTTCTTTAGGGTTTTAAAGTTTTCATTGTAAAGGTCTTTTACCTCCTTAGTTAGGTTTATACCAAGGTATTTCATTTTTTTAGGGGTTATAGTAAATGGCATGGTTTCTCTCAAGGCTTTTTCACTTCTTTCATTCTGGGCATATAGGAAGGCCTCTGATTTTTGCACATTTATTTTGTATCCTGCCACCCTGCTGAACTTCTCAATTAGTTCCAGGAGCTTCCTGGTGGAGTTTTTGGGATCACTCAGGTATAAGATCATGTCATCTGCAAATAGAGATAGCTTGACTTCTTCCTTGCCGATTTGAATCCCTCTTATGTCCCTTTCTTGTCTTATGGCTTCGGCTAAGACTTCAAGTACAATATTGAATAGAAGTGGTGAGAGTGGACAGCCTTGTCTTGTTCCTGATCGAAGTGGGAATGCTTCCAATTGTTCCCCATTGAGCATAATCCTTGCTGTGGGCTTGTTGTATACAGCTTTTATTATATTGATAAAAGTTCCTTCCATTCCTACTGTCTCTAGCGTTTTGATCATAAAAGGCTGTTGGATCTTGTCAAAAGCTTTTTCTGCATCTATCGAGAGTATCATGTGGTCTTGGACTTTGGACTGGTTTACATGATGAATTACATTTATTGATTTGCGTATGTTGAACCAACCTTGTGTGCCGGGGATGAAGCCTACTTGGTCCCCATGAATGATCTTTTTAATATGTTTTTGAATCCGATTTGCTAAGACTTTGTTGAGAATCTTTGCATCTGTGTTCATCAGGGAGATCGGCCTATAGTTTTCTTTTTTAAGTGAATCTTTATTAGGTTTTGGGATTAAAACGATATTAGCTTCATAGAAGGAATTTGGTAGTGTTCCTTCCTTTGCTATTTGATGGAACAGTTTAAGGAGTATTGGTGTTATTAACTCCTTAAATGTCTTGTAGAACTCTGTGCTGAATCCATCTGGTCCAGGACATTTTTTGGTGGGAAGATTCGAGATTACTTCCTCAATTTCCTTATATGTTATAGGACTATTTAAGTAATTCACAACTTCCTGATTCAATTTAGGTAAGTTGTGTTTACTTAGAAATTCATCCATCTCTTTTGTGTTGTCAAACTTCACAGAGTATAAGTTTTTGAAATATGATGTTATAATTCTCTGGATTTCTTGGAAGAGGCAGTCCTTGTCCCTCACCAGGTGTGAACTCTCGAAAGGGGGGGAGGGGAGAGCCTTCCCTCCAGGTGCTCCAGGAGCACCCCAAGCTGAAGCCAAAACGCTGGTGAATGAGGCTGATGAAGATCAGCATGTGCTCAGATCCACCAGAATCCAGAAGGCGGTACAGGGTGGCTGGCGGCAGGTAGTCAAATTGAAGCCGTCGCTTGACCATCTCAGAGACTGCCATCTTGCTGTGGCACAACGGAAGCCCTGTTTCTTCTTTTTAAAAAATAATTAAAACAACCATGGCAGGGGTAATATCTTAATTGCATACCACTTATGCCCAGCATTAGGTCTAGCACAAAATTGGCCCAAATGATGTTTGTTAAATACATGTATAATAATCATATATTCTTTATAGCTATAGCACATTATCTTTCACCGATAATTAAATTTTTATAATGCTTTAAGAGTCATAAAATAATAAATGTAAGGATAAAGCACTTTACCACATATATTCATTTGAATCAGTGACCGTTCTCATTTGTAAGCATAGAAAATCACTTAGATCACTAAAAGCCCTGAGATAAACACAAGCAAACTGACTCTTATTTCAGGACGTACTTAGACTGAGAGTGAGGTAGGTTCAAGAGATGTCAGTAACCTGACTCTTCTGAGAGAACAAATTCTTTGGTGACCTTCTGGAGCCTGCACAGGGTTCTTAAAACACTGTCTTTCTCTTCTCTCATTACTTCCCTTCTGTGAAACTGACCACTACCATATTATTTGCTACATTTCTTTCCTGCACTTCACTGATATTCCAAGTGCTCTCGGTTGTAAGCAGTAAGCTGGAAGATACTGAGAAAAAAGATTTGCACCATCCACCCTTGCTTCAACCTTATTAGTATGGTGTTTTGCCATTGTATACTGGCATTCTTAGTGTGCTATAGTTCGAAGACTGATTACCAATGAATAAAACAAATATGATCACATTGTAGCAGCCTCTGCTTTCACATTTGGAAGCTTGGTGTTTATTTGTAAATAAGCTTGTGTAGCTAAGTCAGTTCCTTTGTTTACTAATAGGACCTCTCAAAGTTTACTTTAAATCTTTTCCCTTAAATGTGTATCTTTTGCTTCAGTATCCTCTGTCCAAAAACTCTTTTCCCTTAAATGTGTATCTTTTGCTTCATTATTCTCTGTCCAAAAACTCATACTCACATACTTCATATGTGAAGTGTCTCTTAACACTCACATTTCTGTAAGAAATGATATGATTGATAGACACACACAGTCTTAGAGGCAATCAACAATTTCTAGTCACAAAGTAACTGATAAATAAGTTAGACAGTGGAGTTAGAGTGACATGTTAAAATTCTATCAATAACATTGATACTGTCCTATAATAGTATAAAAATAAGTAGATTGAACAGATTCCACATATCAAATTGTTTCATTTGTAAGTATTTTAAACAATATATTTTAAATTATGGGGAATTTGAAAAATATAACCACAGTATACTAATGATGGCAACATTCAAGTTACAAGTAAGAGTGCAACACCTTTCTTTAATGCTAAAGAAAAACAGCCTACTAAGACATTTCCCCCTCTTTCACATCCTTTTCAATACATCATTCTGAATATGACTGGGATGGTCCTGGTTTAAAGGCTATTAGTTTGTGACCACGTAGACACTTGTTAGATTTTTATCAGTTGATAAATACTTCTCAGAAAGTATCTAGAGGTTCACAGTATGTCATAGTTTAAAATGTGAGTTATTCACAACAGGCTTATGTGTTTGAATCTATAGTTTTTTGGGGAAGTTCTTGACACCTTTAGGAGGTGGAGACTTGCTAGAGAAAAGCAGTCTTAGGAGGTGAACCTTGAAATTGGTAAGCCCCACTGAGCTTCAGTTACACTCTTGCAGTTGGCAGTTTGCAGCTATCAGTCTCCATGATGGATGTGACTTAAGTCACCTCCAAGTTCTGTGGCCTAGCATGTCTTTTCTGCTATAAAGGATTGTATTTCCCTTCTGGAACCATAAAGTATATAAATCTTCATTCTCCAGTTAAGTTGTTTTAGTCTCAAAGATGTTTCACAGCAACAAAGAAGAGTAACTGGCACAGAAATTAGTACTGAAAATGGGGGAGAATAAGTGAAGTGTTTGTAAAGCTAAAAGAAATTGGTACTGAATTGTAGAGATGTACGGCCTTCACTGTGATGTGGCTAGTGTGCCTTTGTAATTATTTGTTGGGAAAAATATGGAGAACTTCAAATTTTTTTGCTGGAAAAGGCTTTTAATTCAAGAAACAACCAAAAGGGCCATTATTGTGAGACCTTAAAAAAGAGTAATGCTGATAGAGATGCAGACAATGGAACCCCAGCTTGTGATGGTCTAGTGGGGAGTAGAGACTGTATTGGGAACTGAATGAAGGACAAATAGAATGATGCTTTTACTGAGAGTTTAGCAGTTTTTCCCTCATCCTGAAAACTAGTTTGAAGTTAAATTTGAGTGTTTGGCGGAAGAAGTTGCAAGTCCAATAGTCTTGACAGTGTGACATGGCTACTTTTTATTGTTCTTATACAGAGTTATGAGGAAAAAGAGCAAGAAATCAGGCAGAGGGAAATGAGGAGATTAAAACTCTAAGGTTTGATGAGGAAAACTGCATGGCATACTTTAAAAGCTGAACCTGGAGGCTATGGTCATGGTTTGAAATGTGTACTCCACATACTCATGTGTTTGTAAAGGTTATGGTGGAGCCTTGCTGGAGGAAGGCACCTCACAGGAGTGGGACATAAGGTGGGATTAGTCCCACCCTACTTCTGGAAGAGGTCTGTTCTTTAAGTTGGCATTCTATGCAGCTCTCAGCTTCCAAAATGTCTGCAATGACTTAGCCTTCCTCCAACTTCTGCCACTAGCCATGTTGTTTGTGCCATGAAAGATTGTATCTCCCCTCTGGAGCCATAACCTGGATAAAACTCCCTTTCTCCCTTAAGCTGCTTCACTTTGGGTGTTCTTTCACAGCAACAGAAAAGAGAAACTTGTACAAATGGTGGCTGTTGTTAAAGAGATAAGTTCCATTGCTGAATCTAAATCTGCTTTCAATTAGGATAAGTTGTTTGAGTCTTACTGCTATCCCACAACAACAGAGAAGAACAACAGGTACACAGTTCTAGGTATTTTTCAAATAAGAATAAGGAAAGTGAAACATACTCACCTTAGTGAAAATTAAGCCTCAGAATAGCATCTATCTACCAAAACTTAAAGGAATATGACTACCTGGTACTGGAAGAGTCTATTATATAAATGAAGATGTATTCAGAGACAGAAAAAAACACGGACACTTTCTGTGGCCTCAGAAAGGAATATGATATCCATGTTGTTTTTTAACTTGTTAGTTCAAAATCATGAACTCTATACACAGCCAAATAAGTTTAATAATGCTGTCCAGTGAATAAATGGCAAGGGTTGCCTGACTGTTATTTCACATTTAAATTCTGCGCTGTGTTTAAAATTCACTTCAGAACTGTAAATGGATTTTTCCAGTCTTGCTCAATTACTTTTATTGTACAATTTTTTGTAGTGAATCATGTGACCAAGTTTACTCGATGATATTACTTTTTTAAATAAACTCTTGTAAATTTTGAGAGAATTCAAGTGACATGAAAATGGAAATTTAGCATTCTGTAGTAAGTGGCAGTTTTATGGATTCAAGGGACATGTACTCAATCACTGGTCATGTTTATTGCTGTGGTTCAGAAATTTATGTGAAAGACTCACAGTGCTTATTCAGCACAGGATGTTTAAACCAATGATATGCTCACAGAAGACGTTTATATTAACATGATCCATGTTGACTTAACTTCAGTTGGCGATAGAAGAGTTGAATCTTTGCTGAGAACGATGGCCTAAACCTAATGTGATGGTGCTTTCTAAGATTGTTTTTCAAATGAGAAGCTTCTGTGGTGAGAGAAGCAGAGGAATACACTAGGAACATTTTCAGCATTGACTCTTCACTGCAGCTGCGCTCTGCAGCAGAGGAATAGGACATGGGAAAACTTAGTGTAGTAGACTTTCTTCTGAAAACATGAGGTATGACTCCAAATTTGGAGGGAGTGGTCCCTAAGCAGTTTTAGCTGGCTTTCCTTTCTTCTAACACTTCAGAAGAGGCAGGCACACACAAGGAATTGTTTAGAAGCCTAGGACCCTTATTTGGTTTGGGATGTATATATACCCTCTTCTAATAATGAACTTAGCAGCCTTGCTCTTTTATATGCACATGCCATACATACTGCTCTCCAAACAATGCACCTAGCAACCTTAGATGCTTACATACACCAGGATATATGAAAACCCCTCTCTAAACAATGAAATGCATTTCCTTTCCCTTGGCAACCATCCATCTTAGACAGATTTGATTTAATCACATTCTCCTTATATCTGCATCCTAGACCAAAAAGGCTGATTTGACCTGAACTTGTTTTGAGCATGTGTAGTGTAAGGAAAAAGAAATAGTTTCCCCAAGTAAACTTTTATGGAAAAAAATCCTTAATTATCACCTTATACTTAAGTATAAACAAGTGTGAATATGATTAAAACCAGATGTATCATGAAAAAGACATGCATCATAGGAAGTAAGATTAGATGACTTGCTCTGTCAAAATGGAGAACCAGCCATACTGTGTCACAAATTAAACAATCCCTTCTTTCTTTAGACCCCATGAAAAGATGCCCCAAGCAGTAGTATTCTGAACTCCTCGAATATCCTCATTTACAGAGTCACTGCTGTCTTGCAGTTCAGTCTGACCTTTGTGTTGCTTCATTTTCTTTTTCTATTTCCTTGCTTCTTTTGTAAATCATTGTGAGTCTCTATTTCATTCTTGACCAAAAATCCAAGAACCTGAAAATGTCCAAGCTAGGTCTCCACTGCAGGTAACACAGACATGTTGAAAAGTTGATTATAAAAGGGAATATGCAATGTTTTTATGGCTATCATTTTGAGTCATATGGGGCATTTGAGTGAAAAATTGAAAGATGCCATATGTATTAGAGGAAATATTTTACTACAAGAAAAATGTATTTATTAATAATTTTATATATTAACTAAAAGTACAGACAAAGCAGTTCCAGGTCTGCTTCAGTGATCCAGTGTTAAAGCCATAGACATGAACCATCCAAAACACCACTCTTAGCATGAAAATTCTCAATCTCCTCTTGATTTTAGTCAAAAATAGTTGTACTTCCAAGAATGACACCATCATATGGTCATATACACAAGGGTGGAGGTACTTCTGGTCATATGGTTCTGGCTTTAAATCAATTTATTCTTAGTTCAGTCTCTTCCTTGGCTTTAAATCAATTTATTCTTAGTTCAGTCTCTTTCTTTCAAATGTCTTGGTATTTTTATGAGGTGTATCTTTATGTGTCTGGAGTATTGCCTTATAGTAATCTTGCCATTGCTCTAGTGAGGAAGAGTGGGTTTGTTTTTTATTTTGCTAATCTTTTTTAGACATTACAGTTGCTTCCCATGTACTTACCTCATCCCCAACTTTAAACTCATTCAAGTGTAATTCTTGATCAAATTGTATATATTTTGTTATCTTTCTTCACTCTTTGACTGCAGATATGACTAAAAGCGATATTATACTGTCTTGAAATTTCTTCTGCCAAACATATTAGTTCAGTGCTTTTTGATTCAGTCTCATCTAAAATTTTAGGACACAGGCAGAAAGCTGTGATGTCCTTTGATAGAATACAACATCAAATGGCTCTAGCCTAATTCCCAATAGACTTCTTGCTCCCCTATGAAACCTCCTAAGCTAGACTTCCACGTCCCCATTTTTCTTGACATTCTGGTTTTCTAAATTGTTTCAGAGTGACCTGTAAGCTCTGTTTACATAACTGAGGTCCTCCAGATTTCAGCTTCAAATTCTCTACATTCCTCCTACAAACTACTTCCAGAGGCATATAAGTCAAGTCATCATAGCAATAGCCCCATATCTCAGTATCAATTTTCTGTTAATGATTTTCACTATTGCTGTGACAAAATAAATGACTAAAACAACAAAAGGAAGAGAAAGTTTCTTTTGACTGGTGATTAAAGAAAATACAATTAGTTTTTCCTTCTCAAAGTGGAGAAAGTGTGGTGATGGGAGCACGAGGTATCTGACCACATTCTGTCCTCAGTCAGGAAGCAGAGAGAAATGAATATAGGCACTTAGCTACTCTTTTCCTTTTCTTTTTTTTTTTTTTTAAAAAAAACACTATTTTTTTTTGCATGGGTATACACACACGCGTGCACGCATGTGTGTGTGTGTGTGTGTGTGTGTGTGTGTGTGTGTATCAGAGGGTTGTGTGCATTCCTGTAGAGAACCAAGGGTGACTTGGGGAATCATCCTGAATTGCTTCTACCTCCTTTTTGTTTCGTCCTGGATTTCTCAGGCTCTGTCCGCCTGGGTTCTGTTTTTTACAGGGGCCTGGGATCAGAACTCAGAGCAAAAGGATGGGAGGAGCAACGATTTGCAAGATTCTCAACAATAGTTGGGGCCAAAGCAATCATAATGCCCTGCGCATTTGCATGCCCTGCGCAATGTCCAGCGCACTGTTGCCCTCATAAAGTCTAGCATCTGTTAAGGGCACCGAGACCCCTGGAGGCAAGGGATTGACAGCCATAGTAGTGATCTTATGCTTAAGGGGAACAAGAGAAAGGGCTTATGGAAATGCCACTGGGTCCTTATATGTCATCGGAGAGGAGGACCCAGTGGAGAGTTAGGCGTATACAATAAAGGACTCTCTGGGAATTGGGGGGGAGGCACTGGGGAAAGGGGAGGGGGAGGAGGGGGTTCGGGGGGAGGAGGGGGGAGGGAGGGAACTGGTAAAAAATTTTAAAATGTATAATTAAGTTTTTAATAAAAAAAATACACTAAAAAAAAAAAAAAAAAAAAGAACTCAGGACCCTTTAGTTGTGAGGCAGTCTTAACTCCTGAGCCACATCTCAAGTCCCCTTTTTCCTTTTTTAATTCAGTCTGGAGCCCTGTTGGGACTGTGCTAGCCCACACTCTGGGTGAGCAACCTATTGAACACTGCTATAGATTTATTGGCATGTGGTTTTCATTAATGCCCTAATATTTAAATTGACAGTTGAAATCTGACATCACATGCCAACTGCTGCCAAAGTTAATTGGGATTATCATAATAAATTTATTCCCTAGGGATTATCAAATGTGAAGTTGTTCTAATGAAGGAAAGAAAGCTATAGTATGAGGTAGCAAAGTAGCAATACATATTGGAAGTTAACAAGACTGTCTGCCATGCACAATGTTGAAGTCCTCCTAAGAATCTTCCAATACTTCATGCTCACATTTCTTATGTAATACATAAAAAATTAACATAAATCAACATGGAGAGGTTGAAATATATAGACACAAATTAAAAAAACTTATTTCTGAATTTTTAGTCCATAAATATATCTATTCATTATCCTTACTTTTAAAATTTATTTTTGAATGATACACAATAACTGTACAAATTCAAAGGTAAAGAAGTGATGTTTAGATTCATAAGTGTGTCTCATAAGTATTGTGTTCTGTAGGGGAAAGTCTATAAGTCAATTCATGTGTTATAATGCAAATTTAGTCTGGATAAATGATTAAGGAGATAGAGACAAGTTTTGAGCCTATAATTCAATTGCTCAATAAATACTTCAAAGAACTGGTATAAAATACATTAATAGGCAAATACAAGTTCATTCTCACCATGCAAAAATAAAAATATATGCATTTTTGAAATATTTCATCTTTGTTATCAAATCATTATCATGTGATTTTTATAAAATAACACTGCAAAATGCTTCAAAAATTTCAAAATTTACTAAAGGAGGGAAAAATCAACAAAGGAAATCAGAGATTATATCACTGTGAAATCTTTATTGATGCCTAAAATTCTTCGTGTGGACACAAAGAAATGATAAAACAATTTTATAAAAAATCAGACATTTGTTGGGGCTGGAGAGGTAGCTCAGGGGTTAAGCCTCCGCTTTGCAGGCGGAGGATCCTGAGTTCGGATCCCAGATCCCACGTATAGACGCCAGGCGGAAGCGGGGGCGGCCTGCGCTTCTGGTCCTGGTAGGGCGAAGCCTGTGAATCCCGGGGCAGAAGGAGGTGGAGCCGTCCATGGCGGTTCGCGAATTCGTCCGTGGTTCTACATATACACAGACACACACACACACACAGACAGCACACGCACGCGCGCACACATACACATGCACATAGTTGAATAAATAATAATAATAATAATAATAATTAAAAAAATAAACTTTAAAAAATAAAAAAAATAAAAAAAATCAGACATTTGTCATAGATATATAAGCACTTGAATTGTTGTCAGAGTGGAAGATTAACATCTGTGAAGAGAGAAAATCATATGCTTAAACACTGTATCCAAATGTCTTAAATGTGCAGTGAATCTCTGATTACCTTCACATCTGCATTTAGTGATTACTCATATTGGCTAATATCTGGTAGGAATGAGGTGGTCTATAAAGAGGGATTTTGTATGTGTGTTGTTTAGTTTTTGAAAATCTTAATATGTAACCCAGATTGACATTGGACTTTCAATCCTTTTGCCTTAAACTCCTCTAGCTGAAGTTTTCACTGGACAGTTGGGTGGGTGGGATCATACTATTCCATGACAGTGACTAAAATTCTCATTCAAGAAAACGACAAAAATCTGAAATTGCAGAGCTTATTACAAAATGTGGAGGGAAGATAATAAGATAATACTTGGAAGTGATCAAAACAGAGAGGATGGCAACTGGTACTTGTGAAAATTCTTAGTTGTTTGTATCACATTCATGTTCCTAATTCAAATAAGTACATGACACTTAAAAAGGTAGTCTATCAAATTCATATTGTATGGCCCTGAGACTTCATTTATGGCTCCTTTTTTTTCTCCCCTAACTTTGTTGAGGTATAACCCACAATTAAAATTTCTTTATTAATGGTACATATGTTGATGATATTTACTTATATTATGGAAAGTTTAGTGTAATAATAAACATATTTGTCCTAGTATACTTACTTTCATGTATGGTGAAAATGTTGGCTATGTATTCATTCATATATTTTACTTCAAGTTGTACACTAAGATGTAGCTTAGGTCTGTTAGAGATAACAGAGTGATTATACTGTTCCAGATGTTTTCAATAATAGTGACATGATAGTGAAATGTTTGAGAGGTGATTATTTTCTTGCTGGCACTCAATTACAACCATCACTACAGATTAACTGGTTATCCCTGGAATTTGAGCTTGGAATTCCCCCAATGAGCCCAGTAAACAATTCATGTAATATTGGCTACAATTTGGATAAAGTTTAGCCTCAAGGAGCAGGTGAGTAGTTGCAATTTGTTTTATTTATTTATTTTTTTTGGCCACAATACAGGAAATTTATATTTAGCAAGATTTCATCTTGGGAGGCAAGTGGTCTGAAAGTATTTGTTGAGAACAGTCAGAATGAATCATACCATCAAGGATCAGTGTTTACAGATAGAACAACTTGGTTGTGTAAGTAGAGACAGTGGAGGAGATCTGTGAGGCCCCTTGTGGATGCAAGATTGTTGAATATTAGAATTGGCAACCAAAGACATTAGATCTCTGATCTAAAAACTGAATGCACCTGCTGGTCCTTGGGAAATTCACTGCACTCTTTCATGCCTTAGCTTCTTATCTGTAAATGAAGAAAACAATATAATTCTTTCACAGGCTATAATTATGAAATTATATAAAATATGAAAACTGGCTGATTGTGATGACTCAATAAATTCAAGCAATGTCCACTGATTGCTGTGTTTTAGTGACTCTGCAGTACAGTTCTGAAGAAATAAAAGTCATATTTTTCCCTTTTATCACAGTAACTCAATTAAAGCATTCCACAGTCATTTTTCTAATAGTTGACCTTAGTCCAGAAAAACCCACAATAAAGCATACTTAACTTTGAAAGAGCATGATTTAATGTTTTTCCTTCCTTAAAGGTTTATAAGTGATTTTTCTTTGTACTGTGTATCTAATACTGTCTCACTGACCATTAATCATCTGCTTAATAAATGTGCTGCTACACTACTTGTTATAGCTGGATAGTTAGGTTCTGCAGTGTTTTATAATATAGTGATCAGTCTCTTATGTTATTTAATTAATTTTAACAAAACTCTATCCATTCTGTGTATACATGATAAGAGTTCGGGAAAGTTCAGAAACCAACCTAAGGTCATAAAACTGCCTGGTAGCTTTGGTCTTCTTGCTTCAAATTCCATGTTTTTTTTTTTTTTTTTTTTTTTTTTACAACTTTTTCTTTCTAACACCCCAGGCAGCATGTTTTTGCTGATTCTCACTTGTGCAAACAGGTCACATGTGTAGTGTTTTCCTTACTTGTTCAAAGTTTGTCTTACTTCTAAACATAGGAGTAGCTATTTTATTTTTGATTAATCAACAGAAAAGCAAAAGTAAAAGCCACTAGAAAATAAATTACTTCTTTGTACTTTCTGTGCAACAATCTACTCACAATAATTTTAATATGAGTGCAGGATCTTCTCCATTTAAGATAGTTTTGAAATATGAAGTGAAAAAAACATACTATGGCAGTTTTCAAAGAGAATAATAGTTGCAAAAATACATATCAATTAATGAAATCATTACATCATTAATCATATCATTAATTCTAACTTTGCAAAATTTCTTTTAATCTTTCTTTCTTTTTCTTTTTTTACTGAGTAACCTGAATTTATTAAGACAGAGGGGCAATACTATAGAACATCAACAAATGCCCAAAATTAGTGATTAAGTACACTATGGATGTTATTACATACTTTTTTTTTAAACATTTTTTATTATCTCCGCTCATAAAAACTTAATAGGTAAACCGGTTCCCTCCCTCCTTCCTCCTCCTTCCGACCCCTCTGCTCGCCCTCCCCTCACCCCTCTCTCCCCACCCTCCAGTGCCTCCCCTCCCCCAATCCCCGGATAATCCTTTAATGTGCATGCCTGACTGTCCTCTGGGTTCTCCTCTCCGATGACATACAAGGACCCAGCGGCATTTCCCTGAACCCTTTCCTTTGTTCCCCTTAAGCATAGGAACACTATTTTGGCTGTCAATCCTTTGCCTCGAGGATCTTGGTGCTTTTAGCAGATGCTAGACTTTGTGGGGTCAATAGTGTGTGGGACATTGCACAGGGCATGCAAAGTCCAATTATGATTGCTTCGGCCCGAACTTGTGTGGAGTATCTCGCATATCATTGCTCCTCCCATCCTTGTGCTCTTACACTCTTACTGCCCCCTCTTCCACAAATTTCCCTGAGCTTCAGCAGGATGGGGAGAGATTAGGCTGGCCTAGTTCTAGGTGGTTGATATAGAGTCTCTGAAGTTCTGGATTATGGTTTGTTGATTTTCTATTGTGGTTTTGCTGCTCCTGCAATGTCCTTCACTCCATCCTGATGGGTATTGGATGTCACCCCCTGGCCAGAGATAAAAAGCTATTAAACTAGAGTCTTGTTATAAGAGTATATTCAAAGGTAGATGTAATAAAAGTAGGAAACCACAGTGAAGGATGGGTCAATCACCCATTTGCAAAATGGTTACTTTTTATCTGCCAGACTATATGCCCTCCCCTTCTGGTGACATCACACCCCCTCAGTTGTAAATGATCAGGAATGAAAGTCTGTGAACTTAACCAGATGTCTCACCCAGGCTGCTTCAGGCTTTGGCCTGGGCCACGCCCGGGATCCCAGCCCTCCTTCTCCCTCCCATGCTGCCTTTGTCCGCCCAGACCGTGCCTCCCACTGCCCACTCCGCCAGACCCCCAGGTGAGTCCGCTCAGCCCCCCCCAGGTCGCTGCAACCAGGCTGCCTCCGATTTTGGCCTGGGCCATGCCTCCGGCCCCAGGCCCCTTTCTCCCTCCTGCCTGCCTGTCCGCCCAACTCCACAGGACTTGCTCCCTTTCCTCCATCCCTGGAGCTTGGGTGGGGCACTAAGCCAAGTCCCACGCCCTGATGAAGAATTCTGCCATCAACATCAGCCCCTGTGCCTCTCTGGCCCACCGGGGACACATGCACATTGTCTACAGAGACACACTGTTACTCAGAATTCAATAGAGTCCAAAGAAAATTCAAGCAAAGTTCTAAGGGTCAAAGACCATACATATATAAACCTCTACAATCATCTTAACACATGGGAGAGATTCTTCACATCCAGCCCAAAGATAAGTAAACCTCCTTTTCTTCACCTTACTGTTCCTTTCTAATATTAATCACTATAGATTAACTTTTCCATAAAGCCACCCCAAAAACATATACAACTCCAGGGATCATACCACTCTCCCTCACATATCACCAAGATACTACATCGTAAAAGTGCACTATCATACTAATATTCACTCCTTGTCTACTTAACCTGACTTAACTGATGTACTAACAGCCTAACAGCCTCAACTAGGAAATTACAATAACAAAAGACAAACATACCCAACCCCAAGGCAAGCACTAGTAATAACTGCCCAACTGTAGAAATACCAACTAAATCAGTCAAAAACACACAGAAACTGAAAAGCCCTAGAAGACAAAACAACAATGCCCAAGTCAAAGTGCAGATCCATGAGAAACAAAACCCAAGAAGACAATCTCCCACTGAAAGAATTAACCCCTTAATGATGGATTCCAACCAGAACAAATTCACAGAAAACAGACAAGAAAGCCAGACCCAAGACACGACTTTCAAAGTATGACCATTACCATGATTAATACTATGAAAGAGGAAATCCAAGAGGAGTTAAACAACCGAATCAACCACTTTGAACAGGAACACAACAGGCATTTGGAGGAGTTGAGAAAAACAGTTCCAGAAACAAAAATAGGCATAGAGCAGTTAAAACAGTCTCAGGCAGAGTTTAAAATTGAACTAAAAGACAAGCTATCTTCAACCCAAAGCTCAACAGAGAGTCTTATCAGCAGAACTAATGAAGCAGAAAATAGAATTTCAGATCTTGAAGACAAAGTGGGAGAATTAACCAGCTCAAAAGAAGAGATTGTTAAAGCCAAAAAGATACTTGAGAGGAACATTCAAGAGATATGGGACACCCTGAAGAAGCCTAACATGCACATTCATGGAATAACAGAACAAGAATCTCAAAATACCATACCTGAGGAAATTTTTCAAATTATCATAAATGAAAACTTCCCTCAACTGAAGAATGAGAGGCCCATCCAAATACAAGAGGCATTTCGCACTCCAAACAGATATGACCAAAATAGAAAATCGCCACAGCAAATAATAGTCAAAACACTCCACATTCAAGACAAAGAAAAGGTGCTGAGAGCTTCAAGAGAAAAAAAGCAAGTGACTTTTAAAGGTAAACCTATTAAAATAACAAATGACTTCTCAATGGAAACAATAAAAGCAAGAAGAGCTTGGAGAGACTTACTTCAAGTATTAAATGAACAAAAATGCCAACCCAGACTGATATACCCGGCAAAACTATCTGTCATGATCAAGGGAGAAAGAAAAATTTTCCAGCACAAAGACAACTTGAAGGGATACATGTCTACCAAACCAGGCCTTCAAAAAATGCTAGAAATGATACTCAAGCTTGAAGAAAAGAACAAGCGTATCCAGGAGGACAGAAGGGAAGTATAATACCACAAAAATATAAATGTAAAACAATAAGCTTACGAAATCCACTAAACATAAAAAATGTCCAGAATTAAAAAGAATTTCTCCATTATAACATTAAATGTCAATGGGCTTAACTCACCGATTAAGAGACACAGATTACAAACTCGGATTAAAAATCACAACCCATCAATCTGCTGCCTTCAGGAAACTCATCTCACCACAAAAGATAGGCACATCCTAAGAATGAAAGGCTGGTCCAAAATTCTGCAAGCTAATGGAACCAGGAAACAGGCAGGAGTAGCCATTATGCTGTTGGACAAAGGGGACTTCAAATCAAAGAAAATCATAAGAGACACAGATGGATACTACATTTTAGTCACAGGTACAATTCACCAGGAAGATTTCACAATACTGAACATATATGCACCCAATACAGGCCCCTCCACATTCATTAAGAAAATCCTACAGCGTCTAAAGCAAGAAATCAACCCCCAAACGATAATTCTTGGGGACTTCAACACCGCTCTCTCAACATGGGATAGATCAACAGGTCAAAAGCTTAACAAGGACACTTTGGAACTTAATCAAACCCTTAAAGAAATGAATCTTACAGATCTCTACCGAACTTTTCATCCACGTACCAAAGAATACACATTTTTCTCTTTTAATCTTTCTTAATGAACTTTTTAAAAATCTTTCAAAAACTATCATACTAAACACAAGGTACCTGGATACTAAATAGCAATTAATACACTAGTATTTTTAAATTTTTTAATTTCATCATGAATTCCACAATTCGTTACTCTTACGTTTGTCTTTTATCTCTTTTTTGCCTTTTTAAATTTTTTTATTCTTTGGTATTTTCATACATGAATACAATTAATTTATGTAATGTTAACCCCTTACTGCTTGATCCTATCACCTGCTCCTTTTTCTACCACACACTTTCTCCTTTCCAGCCAGTCTCCCTTCTCTTTTCACATTTGTTTGTATGTGTGGCCCACTGAATATCATCTGACGTGCCTGTACTGACAAGAACCTGTATAGTTACTGAGGCATGGATCACCTATCAACAGGTAAATCATTGAGGAAACTAGCTCCTCTTTTCCTGTTTAACATGAAACTTCAACAGACTTTTGAGATATGTTTATTATTCCTTAAAATGTAGCATTGCCTTTAAACTATTCAGAGGCTATTCACTTAACAGGGCCAGTTTTCTATTTCATTAATTCTAGTTTTGCAAACTTTCTTTTAATTTTTATTTTTTTATTATTTATTCAATTGTGGGTATATGCATGTGTGCATGTGTATATGTGTGTGTGTAGAACCACGGACGAATTCAGAAACCACCATGGACCGCCTCCACCTCCTCCTTGTTTACTCTGCCCCGAGATTCACAGGCTTCGCCCTACCAGGACCAGAAGCTCAGACTGTCCCACTTCTGCCTGGTGTCTATACGCCGGGTCTAGGATCCGAACTCAGGACCTTCTGCCTGCAAGGCAGAGGCTTAACCCCTGAGCCACCTCTCCAGCCCCTCTGTTAATTTTTCTTAACAAACTTTTTTTTTAATCTTTCAGAGACTATCATATTGAACACAAACAATTAACACACTAGTATTTTTAATTTTTTTAATTTCATCATGAATTCCACAATTCATTACTTTTTTTTATATTTTTTTTGTTCTAACATCTTTTTTTAATTATTTATTATTTATTCAATTGTGCGTGTGTGCGTATGTATGTGTGCGCGCATGTGTGTGTCTGTGTGTGTAGAACCACGGACGAATCGGGAACCACCATGGACGCCTCCATCTCCTTCTGCCCCGGGATTCACAGGCTCCGCCCTACCAGGACCAGAAGCGCAGGCCGCCCCCGCTTCTGCCTGGCGTCTATACGTGGGATCTGGGATCCGAACTCAGGACCTTCTGCCTGCAAGGCAGAGGCTTAACCCCTGAGCCACCTCTCCAGCCCCACAATTCATTACTCTTATAGTGTGCTCATCTGCCAGTTAAAAATTTGAGAATTGGAAATATTTCCAATCCCAGCACTCTGCATTATGCTTTTTTATTTTGCTTTCTATTTTCCAAGCTAGCATCCCGTTGTAGCCCTGTCTGACCTGAATTATCTGTGATCCTCATGCCTTAGCTTCATGAGTGCTGGAATTACAGGTGTGTGCTATCTCATCTGACAGGATGATGGTATGGTAATAGTGATCACATGAATTATCACAGTCAATTTTTCTAATCGATGTAGGCAGATGTCTTCCAGATAGAGAAATAATACTAAAGTTAAGTTCTACTTTTTAATGTTCAGAGCATAATACAAGCCACCTTAAAGTTTGGTCAGTATCATTGTGATTTAACACTAGGACCCCTTTTCCTGTAATCTAATATGTTAAACACTAGGATAAAGTGAGGTAAATATTTGAGGTGACTGAAGTGTTTAGTAGCTTATATTGCAGTGATTAGTAGTAATCAATAGTGCATTTGAATATTCAAAATGCTCTGGGCAAAATTCCCAACAACATTTTAGTCCACATTAAAGAGTTCCTGCTGGTGGTTTTCCTCCTCTTTAATGCTTGTCAGATTTTTCCTGTTACATTTCTGTGATTTAAAAGCTCTCTAATCTCATGGATTTCTGGTTAATCTTTCTTTCTCTCTAAACTGAAGACGCCCCACATCTTTCTTCTTCCATTCTCTTCAGAAAGTCAGAAACTTCCAAGTCATTCTAGATTCTGTATCATGTGTCTATTTCAAATTGTCCTTCAACTTTAGTAGTTCCATTGTCTCAGAGGCTTTACAATTAATTCCTCCCTTCATTACCACCTGCTGTGAGTCCTTCCTGACCATGTGATCCCTCTGCCATCTTTATTTCCTTTATTGACTCCATTGTGTTTCTGTTTACTCCATCTCCTAATACAGTGAAAACTAACAGGATGTTTTATAACCTATAGTGTGTACAGACACATTATAAAAGCCTCCACAATCCATGTTCATGATTCTACTCCATAATAATCAATATTGTGCTTACTTCATCTCAAATCTTCTCTCACTTTTGTAATTCACACATCCTTTGCATGGGTCATCCTTCACCACCCCAATTTCTTCCGTATTGGTACCTACTAACATGAGTGTTCCTTTCTTCATGGAACCTTACTGACCAATACATAATAGGAATCATATAATATCTATGGGAAGCATTATGACAAACATAATTTCTCTTCTCTATAGACACTACATTTTTAAGAGTTCTGTGATATTATTATAGCATGTGGATATAGCAGATCTATTCCAAAATGATGCATCCAGAGCAACTCTTTTTTCCATGATTTCATATAATGAACATGACACACGGGATGCCATGATGACAAACAAAGGCAGAAACATTGTGAGGTAGGACTCCTGTTCTCTGAATCATCCCTTGAAAAGTTTCTGACTCATTCCAAATACCCATTGTGTATGGATGGTCTTGGAGGATGATATGCTGCGGGAAATAAATTGATCACAGATCAAAAGTGTGTGTGTGTGTGTGTGTGTGTGTGCGCGCGTGTGTGTGTGTGTTATAAAAAGCTTATCTTAAAGAAGTAGGAAATGGTGTGGTACTGTGCACAAGCTGGAAAGAGTGTAGGTTAAGGATTGGAGAAAACACTGACAGACACAGTGATGCTGTTGAACAGGAGGAACAAATATTAATGTCTATAGCATGGTAGGATAATTACGAGTAACAATTGAACGTTTCTTTTTTTATTATACATTTTTTATTATTATTTCTGCTCATACAAACTTAATAGGTACACCAGTTCCCTCCCTCCCTCCTCCTCCCCCTGAACCCCTTGTTCCCCCTCCTCTACCTCCCCATTCCCCAGTGCCTTCCGTCCCAATTCCCAGATAGTCCTTTATTGTGCATGCCTGACTCTCCTCTAGGTCCTCCTCTCCGATGATGTACAGGGACCCAGTGGCATTTCCCTGAACCCTTTCCTGTGCTCCCCTTAAGCATAGGAACACTACTGTGGCTGTCAATCCCTTGCCTCCAAGGATCTTGGTGCCTTTAGCAGATGCTAGACTTTGTGAGATCAATAATGTGTTGGACATTGTGCAGGGCATGCAAAGTCCAATTATGATTGCTTCAGCCCTAACTTGTGTGAAGTATCTTGCAAATCATTGCTACTCCCATCCTTTTGCTCTTACACTCTTACCGGCCCTTCTTCCGCAAATGTCCTTGAGCTTCAGGATGGGGAGAGATTAGTCTGGCCTAGTTCTAGGTGGTTGATATAGAGTCTCTGAAGTTCTGGATTGTGGTTTGTTGATTTTCTTTTGTGGTTTTGCTGCTCCTACAATGCCCTTCACTCCATCCTGATGGGCATTGTATATCACCCCCTTGCGAGAGACAAAAAGCTGTTAAACTGGAGTCTTGTTATAATAGCACATTCAAGGGTAGATGTAATAAAAGTAGGAAACCTCATTGAGGGAGAGGTCAATCACCCATTTGCAAAATGGTTACTTTTTATCTGCCAGACTATATGCCCTCCCCTTCTGTTGAGATCATACCCCCTTAGTTGTAAATGATCAGGAATGAACGTCTGTGAACTTAACCAGGTGTCACATTACTTACTTGCAGTCCTTGATAGGGGCCTATTTTCTCTGCTGTAACATGGTCACTTCTCTCCTTGTTTCTGGTGTGGCCCTCCAACCCCATCCCTCCTGTTCATAATCCTTGCAATTACTGTAGGTAATACATAGATTTACCTTTGAGTGTCTCAAGGTGGGCTGGGTGGGTTTGGTACTAGGAGCCACCTATTAGGGAGTACATACGGCACTTAATTTTCTGGATTTGGGATACTTCACTTAATATAATTGTTTCTAATGACACCCATTTCCCGGCAAATTCCAGCAATTCATGATTTTTGATGGCTGAGTAGTACTCCATTGTACAGATGTACCACAGTTTCCTTATCCACTTGTCAACTGTTGGACATTTGGGTTGATTTCATGACTTTGCTATTGTAAACAGTGCTGCTATGAACATGGTTGCACTTGTGCTATCGAGGTGAACCTCTGCTGCATGCGGGGTTATTCCCAAAAGTGGAATAGCAGGGTCATATGGCATATCAATCTTTAATATCTTTAAGAATCTCCAGAAGGCTCGCCAGAGTGGTTGTATGAGCCTGCATTCCCACCAGCAATGTAGGAGAGTTCCCCATTCTCCACATCCTCTCCAGCATTTGTTATTGTTTGTATTGTGGATTTTTGCCATCCTGACTGGGGTGAGATGATATCTCAGGGAAGTTTTGATTTGCATTTCCCTGATGGCTAAGGAAGTGGAGCATTTTTTAAGATATTTGTTAGACATTTTAATTTCATCCCTGGTAAAATTTCTTTTAAGTTCCAGGGCCCATTTTTTAATTGGGCCATTGGTTTCCTTGGTGTTTAGTTTTCTAAGTTCTTTGTATACTCTGGACAGTAGAGCTCTATCAGATATGTGGTTTGTGAAGATTTTCTCGCATTCTGTGGGTTGTCTTTGAGCTCATATTACAATCTCTTTATCTGAACAGAAGGTCTTTAATTTCAGAAGATCCCAACTGTTGAGAGTTGGTAGCAGTGACTGTGCCATTGGATGTCTGTTTAGGAAATGTTGGCCTAGCCCAATCAGCTCCAGGGAGTTCCCTATCCTTTCAATTATGGTTTTTATAGTCTCTGGCCTTATATCAAGGTCCTTGATCCATTTGGAATTAAGTCTTGTACATGGTGACAAGTACAGGTCCAGCTTTAATCTTCTGCATGTGGAGATCCAGTTTTGCCAGCACCATTTGTTGAAGATGCTGTTCTTTTTCCAGTGGATTCTTTGGGCCCCTTTGTCAAAGACCAAATGGCTATAATTTTGTGGGCTTATATCTGCGTCTTCAATCCTTATCCATTGATCTGTGTGTCTATTTTGCAGCCAGTACCAGGCTGTTTTTATAACTATGGATTTGTAGTATAGACTAAGGTTTGGTATGGTAATACCTCCAGCAGTGTTTTTGTTACTCAGGATTGTCTTTGCTATCCTGGGACTTTTGTGCCTCCATATGAATTTTGAGATTGTTTGGTCAACTTCTTTAAAGAATTGCTTTGGGATTTTAATTGGTATAACATTGAATTTGTATATTGCCTTTGGTAGGATGGTCATTTTTGCAATGTTGATTCTGCCAATCCAGGAACATGGAAGGTCTTTCCACCTTCTGGTGTCTTCTGCAATTTCTTTCTTTAGGGTTTTAAAGTTTTCATTGTAAAGGTCTTTTACCTCCTTGGTTAGGTTTATACCAAGGTATTTCATTTTTTTAGGGGCTATAGTAAATGGGATTGTTTCTCTCAAGGCTTTTTCACTTCTTTCATTCTGGGCATATAGGAAGGCCTCTGATTTTTGCACATTTATTTTGTATCCTGCCACCCTGCTGAACTGCTCAATTAGTTCCAGGAGCTTTCTGGTGCAGTTTTTGGGATCACTCAGGTATAAGATCATGTCATCTGCAAATAGGGATAGCTTGACTTCTTCCTTGCCGATTTGAATCCTTCTTATGTCCCTTTCTTGTCGTATGGCTTCAGCTAAGACTTCAAGTACAATACTGAATAGAAGTGGTGAGAGTGGACAGCCTTGTCTAGTTCCTGATCGAAGTGGGAATGCTTCCAATTGTTCCCCATTGAGCATAATCCTTGCTGTGGGCTTGTTGTATACAGCTTTTATTATATTGATAAAGGTTCCTTCTTTTCCTACTGTCTGTAGCGTTTTGATCATAAAAGGCTGTTGGATCTTGTCAAAAGCTTTTTTTGCATCTATTGAGAGTATCATGTGGTCTTGGACTTTGGACTGGTTTACATGATGAATTACATTTATTGATTTGCGTATATTAAACTAACCTTGTGTGCCAGGGATGAAGCCTACTTGGTCCACGTGAACGAATGATCTTTTTAATATGTTTTTGAATCTGATTTGCTAAGACTTTGTTGAGAATCTTTGTATCTGTGTTCATCAGAGAGATCGGCGTATAGTTTTCTTTTTTAAGTGAATCTTTATTAGGTTTTGGGATTAAAATGATATTAGCTTCATAGAAGGAATTTGGTAGTGTTCCTTCCTTTGCTATTTGATGGAACAGTTTAAGGAGTATTGGTGTTATTAACTCCTTAAATGTCTGGTAGAACTTTGTGCTGAATCCATCTGGTCCAGGACATTTTTTGGTGGGAAGATTTGAGATTACTTCCTCAATTTCCTTATATGTTATAGGATTATTTAAATAATTCACAACTTCCTGATTCAATTTAGGTAAGTTGTGTTTACTTAGAAATTCATCCATCTCTTTTGTGTTGTCAAACTTCACAGAGTATAAGTTTTTGAAATATGATGTTATAATTCTCTGGATTTCTTGGGTATCAGTAATGATAACTCCATGTTCATTTCTAATTTTGTTAATTTGGGTTTTCTCTCTCTTGCTTTTGGTTAATTTAGCTAGGGGTGTATCAATATTATTGATTTTTTCAAAGAACCAGCTTTTTGACTGGTTGATTTTTTCTATCGTTTTCTTAATCTCGATTTCAGATATTTCTCCCCTTATTTTGCTAATCTCCTCTCTTCTACTACTTTTGGGATCAGATTGCTCTAGTTTCTCTAAAGCTTTAAGCTGCATTGTCAAATTGTTTATTTCTGATGTTTCCATTTTTTTGATGTAGGCATTAAGAGCTATGAACTTACCTCTTAGGACAGCTTTCATTATGTCCCAGAGATTTTGGTAAGTTGTATTTTCATTATCATTCGCTTTCAGGAAATCTTGAATTTCCTTTTTAATTTCTTCTTGAATCCATGTCTCATTCAGCATTATATTGTTAAGTTTCCAGGAGTTAGGGTATTTTCTCTTGTTGTTGTGTTGTGGATGTCCAGCTTTAGGCCGTGGTGGTCTGATAGGGCACAGGTTAGAATTTCAACTTTTTTGTATATGTGTAGATTTATTTTATGGCCCAATATGTGATGTATTTTGGAGAAAGTTCTGTGTGCTGCCGCGAAAAATGTGTATTCTTTGGTACGTGGGTGAAAAGTTCGATAGAGATCTGTAAGGTCTATTTCTTTAAGGGTTTGATTAAGTTCCAAAGTCTCTGCTAAGCTTTTGACCTGTTGATCTATCCCGTGTTGCGAGGGCAGTGTTGAAATCCCTAAGAATTATCTTTTGGGGATTGATTTCTTGCTTTAGACGCTGTAGGGTTTTCTTAATGAATGTGGAGGGGCCCATATTGGGTGCATATATGTTCAGTATTGTGAAGTCTTCCTGGTGAATTGTATCTGTGACTAAAATGTAGTATCCATCTGTGTCTCTTATGATTTTCTTTGATTTGAAATCCCCTTTGTCCAACAGCATAATGGCTACCCCTGCCTGTTTCCTGGTTCCATTAGCTTGCAGAATTTTGGACCAGCCTTTCATTCTTAGGATGTGCCTATCTTTTGTGGTGAGATGAGTTTCCTGAAGGCAGCAGATTGATGGGTTGTGATTTTTAATCCGAGTTTGTAATCTGTGTCTCTTAATCGGTGAGTTAAGCCCATTGACATTTAATGTTATAATGGAGAAATTCTTTTTAATTCTGGACATTTTTTATGTTTAGTGGATTTCGTAAGCTTATTGTTTTACATTTATATTTTTGTGGTATTATACTTCCCTTCTGTCCTCCTGGATACGCTTGTTCTTTTCTTCAAGCTTGAGTATCATTTCTAGCATTTTTTGAAGGCCTGGTTTGGTAGACATGTATCCCTTCAAGTTGTCTTTGTGCTGGAAAATTTTTCTTTCTCCCTTGATCATGACAGATAGTTTTGCCGGGTATATCAGTCTGGGTTGGCATTTTTGTTCATTTAATACTTGAAGTATGTCTCTCCAAGCTCTTCTTGCTTTTATTGTTTCCATTGAGAAGTCATTTGTTATTCTAATAGGTTTACCTTTAAAAGTGACTTGCTTTTTTTCTCTTGAAGCTCTCAGCACCTTTTCTTTGTCTTGAATGTGGAGTGTTTTGACTATTATTTGCTGTGGCGATTTTCTATTTTGGTCATATCTGTTTGGCATGTGGAATGCCTCTTGTATTTCGGTAGGCCTCTCATTCTTTAGTTGTGGGAAGTTTTCATTTATGATGAATTGAAATATTTCCTCAGGTGTGGTATTTTGAGATTCTTGTTCTGGTATTCCATGAATGTGCATGTTAGGCTTCTTCAGGGTGTCCCATATCTCTTGAATGTTCCTCTCAAGTATCTTTTTGGCTTTAACAATCTCTTCTTTTGAGCTGGTTAATTCTTCCACTTAGTCTTCAAGATCTGAAATTCTATTTTGTGCCTCATTTGTTCTGCTGATAAGACTCTCTGTTGAGCTTTGGATTGAAGATAGCTTGTCTTTTAGTTCAATTTTAAACTCTGCCTGAGACTGTTTTAACTGCTCTATGCCTATTTTTGTTTCTGGAACTGTTTTTCTCAACTCCTCCAAATGCCTGTTGTGTTCCTGTTCAAAGTAGTTGATATGGTTGTTTAACTCTTCTTGGATTTCCTCTTTCATAGTATTAATCATGGTAATGATCATACTCTGAAAGTCATTATGTTGGGTCTGACTTTCATCGTTTTTTTCTGTGAATTTGTTCTGGTTGGAATCCATCATTATGGGATTAATTCTTTCAGTGGGCAATTGGTCTTCTTGGGTTTTGTTTCTCGTGGATCTGCACTTTGACTTGGGCATTGTTGTTTTGTTTTATAGGACCATTCAGTTTCTGTGTGTTTTTCACTGAACTGATGTAGTTGGTATTGGTACACTTGTCAGTTATTACTAGTGCTTGCCTTGGATTGAGTATGTTTGTGTATTGTTATTGTTATATCCTAGATGATAGCTGTTAGCACATCAGTTAAGTCAGGTTAAGTAACCAGGGGGTGAATATTAGTATGGTAGTGCACTTTTACGATTTAGTATGTTGGTGATATGTGAGGGTGAGTGGTGTAATCCCTGGAGTTGTATGTTTTTGTGGTAGCTTTATGAGGAAGTTGATCTATAGCAATTGATACTAGAAAGGATCAGTAAGGTGAAAGAAAAGAGAAAAAAAAAGGTTTACTTACCTTTGGGCTGGATGTGAATAATCTCTCCCATGTGATATAATGATTGTAGTGGAGTCCAGATGTATGGCCTGTGTTCCCTTTATTTCTTAGAGTTTTGTTTGAGTTTCCTTTGGACTCAGTTGAATTCTGAGTAGCAGTGTGTCTTCCGTGGACCACTTGCGTACATCCCCGGTGGGCCGGAGAGACAGAGGGTCTGACGTTGATGGCTGAATTCTTCACCTGGGACCTGGTGGGGCGGCGGAGGCACACGGGGCGGGAGGATGCGAGGGGCTGGGGTCCGGGGCGGGGGGCTGGGCTGGGCTGGGACAGGTGGACCGACTTACTCACTCACCTGGGGAGCTTGCGGGGCGGCGCGGAGACAATTGAACGTTTCAATGTAGCTCACAGGAAGGATTATGGATGTTCTCAAGACCAGGAAATGGTATTGTGGATCTGGTGGAATTCTGATTACATCTGTTAACTACACATTGTGCAGCACAGCTATTAGAATGTCAAAATGTACCCCATTAGGGTGAAAAATTACTATGTTGATTAAAAAGTTTAAAAGCATAAATTTTTAGAATATCTATTTTGTATTTTGTATAATTGAGATATCATCACTTCCTGCTGAATATTTCACATTTTGCATGCTTTGAAATACCTGCTTCTCTTTTTTTCCTCTTCTTCCTGTCCATTCTTTTTTTTTTTTTTTATTTCTTACACTCATACAAAGTTGATAAGTACCCCATTCCCCTCCTTCCCTCCACCCCTCCCTGGGTCCCCTTGCTCCTTTCCTTCTTTTCCCCTTCCTTTCCCCCCTCCCTCTGTAGTACATTATCTCATTTATTACAAAATAAATGTGTCTGAATTAATAGTTGGATAAATAAATATAATTCAATGAAGACATGAAACGGAGATCAGATGAAGCTTTTTCAATTAAGTTATTATATTTGACACCCAAGTTAGCTTGACTTAATAAAGCAATTACACTGTTCATAAGATAATTCATTAATTGCTACCTTTAGAGTTTATTTTCCCTGTAATAATATTTCTGACAGTTCTGAGAACAAAGGAATATTGTTATGGTGTGAGATATTTGTCACGTTTTATTTTTGGATATTGTTCTCTTGAATAGTTCAGTTTTGTTCTCAATTTAATTGATGCAAACAAATTTTAACCAGTAAATGGTAATGCATTGTCTCAATGATTCTCTCTCACTCTCTTTTTGACACAGCCTCATTCTGTAATTTAAGCTTGCTTGTAACTCACTTGTGATCTGAGGTTGGCCTTAAACTCATGGCAATCTTCCACCCACAGCCCTAGAAATAATAGAATTCCAGACTATAAGTCACTCCATCAACTTTTGTTTTTGTGGCACTATTGTTTAGTTTTTAAAGACTGAGTGTTTGGGCTCAAACTTATAGCAATCTTCCTATTTCTGCCTCCCAAGTGTTGGTATAACATGTATGCATTATCAGATTCAGAGTTCATTTATTTTCTTAATTTATTTTGGCAATCTGTTTTTTATTTAGCAGGAGATAGCAGTAGGTTTTGATGATGGTCTGAAGATACTCTCCTGACTTCTGCTGTGAGGTATTTTGCTTTGTTTCATTGCATAGGGTAGAAGCCATGATAGGTGAGACAAACCTACAATTAAAGAATAAAGAGATGACTGGTTTTGATCAGAACAGTAATCCAATTTCAATGCCTAAAGTACAAATGTGTATATGGCAGTTTATGTATGTTACTTTAATGGAAAGGTATAATATTGATTCTTACAGAACCACACCTTGTGTAATTAAGTGGGACTATAAAAATCACATAACCTATTGACTAAGGAAAGAACAGTTCTGCACTTGGTCATTTGTGCTTGTGCAAAGCAGAAGCAGGATGTCACTGGCCATGAATAGAGGTAAGCATGTTTTTCATTCACTATCCAAAGATGATCTTATTTCAGAAGCAAAATGAAAGTATCTCAGATACTAGATGAGTTAAGCTATCTGATATATACAGTAAATATAATTATAAATTTAATTGTTGCCCATATAGTCTAGTTTGGGTTTCAACTGTTAAGAAATGTAGCTTCCCATCTTCTAATTCATATTGTTTAGTTTTCATTTATTCTAGATCCCATTATAAATTAGATGAGATAAAATGTTATTGTACTTTCAGTTATGTTTGATATATTTGAGCTGTGATGGCCTTACTTTAATAAGAATCTATGATTTACAATATTAAAACAGATTTTATTTTCACAAATTGTGATAAATCCATGTATCTTTGATAATATTATACCAGAATGTGTCTTTAAATTGAAGTCTCTTTAAATTGAAGACAAACTTGTAACTCTGGATATTAAGGCATTAGCTACTTAAAATAAAGCTAAATTTAATTATAATAATTCACATAGTTCTATGTTTTGAGAGCCCCATAGCTAACAAAAAGCACTAATGTAAATAGCAGTTATGAAAACAGATAGTTTTATTGTATACTCATACTTTTGTAGCCTGAAATTATAGGTATAAAGTATATGCATAAAAGGTAAAGTTATACCATATCTGATTTTTATAACCTACAAGTGGCCTCAATTTTACTTACGAATTCTGTAAAATAACAGTGGAACAGTTAGAAGTTGTCCATATCTCATTCACTGGTAAGTATCATGGAAGTATACTTTCAGCATAAAGACAAATTCTTGCATCTGATTAATAAAATGCATGAACATTTAAAATATTAAAAATCAACAAAATTTTTTGTAAGTCTTTTTAAAAATTTCTACAATTTGGTATGCTAATTGCCTATGGCACGATATGCTTAAGTTTTCCTTGTCTTGAGGTAGATTTAATTGGATTCTTTTTATCTAACATTTTAAATAATCTTATCAGATTTGCATTTTTATTAACTGCTCCAGTAATCATTCTAGGCTATGGTTGCCAAGGGCCTTGATATTAGCATTACTTCAGCTAATCTGTGTGAATCACTTGGCCTCCTGAAAAGTAGAAAGAGCAACATTTGTTTCAGGGTTTTCATTAACAGGGCACACTGAGATTTTCTGATTCTTTTGTAGGCAAAGAGAAATGACTGGATGATGCAAAGCTGTTTGTGTGTGGGGGCAGTAGGGGAGTTATTAATTTATCTACATTTACCCAAGTAAATAAGAATTTTTCATTTGCAACAAAACTGAAGATGGACTTGATTATCTGTAGAGTCAACATAAGCATTTTTTCCCAGTTTCCTCTCAGATTAACTATCTTTTCAGCATCAGTCAAATACTTCAAGACAGGGCATATAGAATATGTATACTGTATATATAATTTGTCAGAATCAAGTTTTTAAAATTTTTAAAATTTTTTAAATTACATGGAGGCCACGAGAATGCAATTGGACAGAGATAGGTGGCTGAACACATGGGTCCATTGTCCCTCCTATCTGAAATCCCACAGAATACTAAAACCTAAACAAAACATTTTTGAAGATATAATATCTCCATAATAGAATGGGAAAGAGAATGCCACCAACAAATAGGAAATATTAAAGAATTTCAGAAGGTCAGAAAGGAGACAGGATCAGATCTATTGAAATGAAGGGAAATGCAAGTTAAACTCAGGCAAAAGGTAACTGAAAGGGGGAAAAATGGGAGACCCTTATTTGTTATAAGTTCTTATTTGGGCAGCACTGGTAGGAGCTGGGTTTATCAGCTCAATAGTTTCAATAGTTTGTTCCAAGCAAATGCTAGTAAAGGCTAAGACAGAGAACAGGCAATGGAACAGGCCAAGATACTGCAATGCTAGAAGGAGGAGGAGGAGGAGGAAAAGAAGGAGGAGGAGGAGGAAGAGGAGGAAGAGGAGGAGGAGAAGGAGGAGGAGGAGGAGGAGGCAGCAAAGATTCAATGACTGAAAAACTCTCTCATGCTGAACAGTGCCATAAGGCTTCCCTCTTACATGGCCCTAGTGATAGATAGACACGTGAGAAGAAATACTGAGGCAAAATAAGCAAGTAGAAGGACATTGAACATCTGTAGGAAAAATGCAACTATTATAATGAGAAAAAGAGGTTAGAGAACAAGTAGATCAAGACCTGGAGGAAAATAAAATAAATGAAATAGAAAGTGTGAGAGTACAATAGAGAACAGAAATAGAGAATGCTGATCAGAGTCTTGGAAATAAAAATTTCTTCACAAAATTAAAAAAAAACGGTTACTTGGTAGATAAATACAATGGTGAACTGGAACAAGTTAAGAATCTTGTTATAATACAGAATAAAAAGACAAAAAAATTTAAAAGATGATGACAGTATCCTTAACAAGGACAATGGATTAAGAAATTTTAATGCTTGCCCAGAGAAAATAGAAAGTATATAAAGAGTTCTATGTTTCTAGAACAGACACCCATCAATTCCTTATTTGTATTCATAGATTTCCCTAAGAGCAATGGAGCAATCTTTCCCCTGCACTCACCCTATGCAATTTGGGTAAAGGCAATTCCTCTTCTGGTCTCTAAGAAGAGCAGGTATTTCAGTGCCAAATAATCAGATTGTTGTTTTTACAGTTGATAGTTGGCAAGAATTTATAACCCAGTTAAGTCCAATGATACATCACAACATGCTGTAAAGAGTATAGAAAATGCAGTAATCATATTTGAAAGAGTTGAGCTTGATGCCACTAGCACTTATATATTGATAAATGAGCCTTCAAAAAAGTAATGGACAATCACTTACTCTGAAAAAGAAATTAAAAGCAGGTGAAAAATTGCTTCAAAGATATTGAGTCAGAGAATGAAATTATGCCTTAATTATCAATATTTCCATAGGCCTTTTTGATATCAATAATTTCCATTTTAGTTTAGGCTTTATTTTTCTAGCTTACACCACAAAAGATGTCTATTTTACACAGAGTTAAATACCCATATTGATAATCATGGGATAAAAAATGTCTATAACCAAAGATAATCACTAGACTGGAAGTGATCACCCAGCTCAGAACAGGTGAAAAACAAAAGACTCCTCACTGAATCGTGTGATGGTGATATTGACGACACCAAGAATAAAGACAAAACTGTAAAAGAAAGGTTTTAAGGAGAAAACAACTAATGTACAAGAAATAATTGAAAAGCAAATAAATGGAAGTCGCTTTATCTATAAAAAATGTATCACAAAAAGTAACCACAAAGTCTTCAACTTTCTTTAAGAAAATGACTTTGAAAGAGTTTTTAATAGTTAGACTACCATTCACTAGGACACAAAAATAAGGACAGTATAATACATTAAAGGTCTAGCACACAAACATTATAGACTCTTGATTGTTCTCCAAAAACTGTCAGTAAGATCCTATTACTGAAGATACAAAACTTACATATCACAGAACATGGAACTGATCTGAGGACTTTCTCCTTGCTAGATAGCTTACACAGTGTCAGTGAATACTGTAGAATCTGCTGAGGGAGAGAAATAATCACAGCCCCAACAAAGGCATAAGATCTGTAAGTTGCAATATAAATCACCATGGCAACAAGTGACCACCAGTGTAATAGTGGCATAAGTGTCAGGGAGACAACCAACAACTTTCTGATTGGACTCAAGATCTGCTTGTCAGAATGGTATACATCCGTGTTACTAGAAACCCGTGTTACTAGAAACTAGAACAAAAACTTAAAAAGGAGAAAAAAAGAGATCAATAGGGAAATCAGCCAATGAACCTATTAGGTAGGAAGACAGTACATCAAACTACCCATAGATTGGAGGAACATTTAACATTCAGCCTAGAAGTCTTCTTCTACAACAGAGGTAGAAGAACACAATACCTTAATAGGATGCAGCCTACAGCAACAGAAGAGCAGTGAAGTGGACAGCAATTGCCAACCGTAATGCAGAGAATCGTCAGATCAGCAAGGCTCACCCAGAATCAGGCCAACCTATTTTTCCCCATTCTAAGGCTCTGGGAACCTTGCAGAGGAGGAGGCAGTGAGATCTTAAGAACCTAAAGGTCGGAAGCTTCACAATTAGACAAAACATTCCACTCAGGGCAGGACTGCTGCATCCGGGAGCTTACTGCAGTGAGACTTGTTCTTCCCCAAAGACTACCTAGGAACTTAAAAATATAAGAACATACAGTGAAAACCGTGGTGTCTAAACCTAAATGAGTGAAAGGAAGTGCCCATGTAAGTGGGGTGACCTGAAGAAAGGTATCTTGATATGCCACAGAAGCCTGAATCTCCACAAGAGTAGAAGGACTAGGGCGAACACTGGGATCCATAGAAGCACAGGGGCACGAGGGTGGGAGGGAGGGGGAGACGTTGATGAGAGAAGGAAAGGGATGTTTGGGAGTAGAGGGAGGCAGGTATGAATGCTTAGTATGCTTGTAAAAGTAAAAAGTATAAAAATATAATAAAAATGATAAAGAGTATGAGAATCAGCAGTATAAAATATATCAAGAATAGAATTTAGTATTCCTAAAAATTTTAATAAATTTTGCTTTTTATATGAAAATGAAGTACAGGATAAATTTAATATAGATAAGAGAAAGGGATCAAAGGATAGAAACTGAAATATGTTAAACTTATTAAGTTGTAATTTAATTAAATTAATGAACTGAATTATTCTAGCTTAATATTTAATACAGTTAATAAAGACAAACAAATTGAGGTTCAATGCACCAAACTTATTAGATATTTAAATTTCATCATCTCTTATAGACAGTTGATTATTAATTCTCAAGGCTGAAAAAATTTCAGGCATAAGAAGAATTGTGAAACTTGGGGAAAATGATCAAATACAAAATATTCAATCTTCACATCAATAAAGGATAAAATTTATCCATTAATGAGGGAAAAATCTAAACTTAATCAGGAAGGAAAATAAAACAACAGAAAATAAATAAGCAAATTGGTAAATCTAAGTAAAAAGACTAAATATAAATGAAACAAAATCCCCCATTAAAAAGAAGACTCTTTTAGTTCATATTGTAAACAAAACAAAGCTATCTCTAAGTTTGCATGAGGTATGTCTAAATGTAAAAAAGACACAGACAACTGTTTGAAATAATGTGGAAAATTACATGAAGGAAAGAGCAACAGAGAAACATGATATAGCAGAATTAATCCCATATAAAATGAAAATCTAGTACAAAAATATCATTAAAAGGTTTATTGAGAAAATTATTATGTGTCAAACACTAAATTTATCACCAGTGTTATCAACATTTATGTATTTAAAAATTAATTAGAAATATATAAATGGAAAAGGGAGGCTAACTGTGTCAAAATATCAAATATACAACCATGACAGAATCTTTTCAATATAGAAGTTTTCATATCAACCAAACAAAATGTTGATGGAGACAGAGAAAGAGCCAGCAGGGTTTATGTGATGCGTTTCTGTAAAACGCAGAAAATACTGTCTCAAATGTAACTTTTCAGATATTAGACGATAGAACCACAAAATTTTTATCTGTAAATATACAGATAATATAAAATATATTCATTGAATATAATTACTAACAGTAAAAGATAATTCTTATAAAAAAAGCCCGATGTTACAGTTTATCTTATTTGTCAAGTTGATTGGATCTGTGATCAATCAGCATACCAGCTCTCAGGCACACATGTAAGGGATTTTCTCAATCAAGTTATTTGAAATTGGAAAATGTGCCTTAAATGTGAGTGGCACCTTCTGGGGGGAGGGGTGGCACAGATTAAAAAAAGTCTTAACCTGAGTCCTGAACCTTCACTGGGGTGGAGAACTCAGGTGTTCCAGGGGATGGGAGGGAGGAAGGCAGAGGCACTGGGGAGGGAAAGAGGTAGGGGTGAAAGGAAGGGAGAAAGGGGGGAGAGTGCAATGGGGGATGACTAGGGAAAGAAGGGGAGATGGAGAGGATGGGGGAGGGTACCTATTGACCTTGTATGATTAGGAAAAAATAAAATGTGGGAGAAAAAAAAGTCTTAGAACATTTACTCAAGTAGTGCTGACAAGTCCATCTCCCTTGCTGGTCACCATTACTGCCAGCATGATTCTTTGTTGACATTGTAACTGAGTTTCTTCAGCCATCCTGTGAACTGAAGACCAGTGGCTCTGCTGGAGTCCTCCTGGTCTTCCACGCCAAACTGGGACTTCCAAGACATTTGTTCTTGTAGACTGAACATCACCTATAGACACTGTACCTAGATTGTGCAAGCCAACTTAATAAAGTCCCATTTCAAAATACATTCATTGCACTTCTTCTGTTCCTCTAAAGAACCTTGAATATAGCCAGTGTCTGAAAATAAAAAATAAATATAAAGAAGCAAAAGAGGAGGAAAAATTGGTATAGAGAAGATTTGGAAATTTCAAAGGATACTATGATGCTGCTACATTTTCAATAGTATGTGAGAAATGAATTATTTTCAAGAAAATTGCAAATTGTAGAATTTGACTCAATGTGACATCAGGCATCTGAGCAGACAACATGCAGTGAGCGCACAAACTCAGAAAATTCAGTTGAACGGTGAGACCTAAAATATCCCATCTTAATGTTTTCTTAGACAAACTCTTCTAATGCATCAAATGATTATTTCTGGGACAATGCAATGCAATGTTTAAGTTTCAGATTAAAATCAAATTCACAATATGTTAATAATAAAATACAGTTGACTGTTCACAAAATTCTTCCATGTTTCATTCCTATGACTATAATAATAGATTGAGCAGTTAACAAAGTCGACAATTTGGGATAATATTCAACATAAAAGCAATGTGTTTTTTTTTTAAAGCAATGCTTTAAAATCAGTAGCCAGGTTATAAATGTAACACAAAGTTTAAATATAAAAAAACTCTGAGAGGAAATGGTAGGTACAAAATTTTGGGAGACAGAGTTTGACAAAGGTTAAAAACACTAAAATGTAAATTCACAATGGATCATCTTAAATGTCTATTTTCAATCCAAAACTTGTTAAGACAAACAGAGAGATACAAGGCTTGTCAACGAAAATCAAAACAGAACAATATAAATGGATT
Source organism: Typhlomys cinereus (assembly GCA_023101885.1). NCBI lineage: Eukaryota > Metazoa > Chordata > Mammalia > Rodentia > Platacanthomyidae > Typhlomys > Typhlomys cinereus. Next base: position 3,146,444 of record JALPQD010000033.1, read on the forward strand.
TTATTATAGTGTAAAAGTTAAATTTGGCAATTAAAATTTCAAATCAACTAATATAAAATGCTAAAACATTAGAGAAAACATAGACTGAAGGAAAATATGTTACCAATAAAAAATAACTAGGAAATTTTAATAGAAAAAAGAATCATTTTTAAAAAGAATCAAAATGGCACTGTAGAACTGAAAAGATAATAATCTAAATGAAAAATTACCTAGTAATCTCAGAGCAATAAAAATTATCTAAAGTATATCAACGATTTTTAAAAATGATGGTGCTCAGACATAAAAAACAATAGTAAATTCACCAACACACACATAGTGGAAGTACCCAAAAGAAAAAGAGAGAAGTGGTTGAGAGAAAGGAGAAGAGAAACTATTTTAAAAGACAATGTCTCTTTTTTTCAAATTTTATTAAAGCTATGACTCTCTATATTCAATAATTTCATGAATACCAGTGGAGAAAAAAACTGAAGCATCCTGTAGTCCCTCTGTTGAAAGACCAAAACAAAGAAGCGTTTTAGTATAACATTCTAATTTTTCTTTAAAAACAGCAATGACCAGAAGGAAGTGCACAGACACTTAAAGTCTTAGAAAAAAAAAAAAAAAAAAAGAAACAAACAGGCAGAAAAGACAAATAAAACCACCTGTAAAGTTTGGGATCTAACTGGTGATAGTACTTGCTTAGTATAAGGGAGGCCATAGATTTAAAATCTTGTATCACAATACAGAATAGAACAAAACAATATACATCTGTTAAATAAAACTTCGACATCAAGCAAAATATACTTTGATTTTTTTTCAAGCAGGCCAGACCTTAAAAATTTTTACAATAAGTCTCTCAGAATGTGATGAAGTATCATATTCAAATCTAGGACAAAGAATACCATTCAGATATGGTAAATACTCAGTTAAATATGAAAGGCTACATAGATATTTGCATGTATCTGTAAGTGTAAGCATATTTATCCTTTGAAAATGTGAAACAGAACAATAACATAGACAGATGTTGTACACATATTACAGATGTTTTGTACATGAAAATAACATTATAAATGGGGAGAAGAATAAAGATAGAGCAAAATTGCCATAGGTTTTGGAATTAAATGCCAACTCGACATAGATAATGACAAACCAGAAGCTATTATTGCACTTATTACACTATAGAGATTTTTAAAAAAAAATCTATTAACGGTTTTGTGTGGCATACTAAAACAATGATTGAATGCAAAAGAAGGCACTAAGAGCAGAGTAACAGAGAAAAACATGTGACATAGAAAGCAAATATCAAAATGGTACCACCATTATTAACAATTACATCAAATGTCAATAGCTCAGTAAATAAACATTGTCATAAAAAGGGACAGACTGTCAACCCAGACGAAAAACCAAGATCCAACTGTGTGTTATTCGTAAGAAAAACTTCCAAGGTACAGATTAGAGTAAAGGACGTTAAAAAGCTCTAGCATGAAAATAACACGTATAGTAAACCTGGAATGGATGCGCCAAAGGAGAGAGAGCTTCCCCCCCCCCAAAGTGGAGTGGATCAAGACAGGGACTGAAGAAAAAGAACATTTTCAGAAACAGAAGTGGGGGACTTTGGAGACTTCTTTCTTAAATTATCTCGGAATAATAGAAAACATATGGACAACTTGAGCACTATTAACCAGCTGGACCAGAATTATACATTAAAATCTCTGTCAGAACCATAGCAGGCTACATAGTCTTTTCAAGTGCTTGAAGAATAATCTCCAAGATGCAATATGGGCTAGCTGTAAAACAAATTTTGGTAAGTCTATGCTTAAAATTACATGAGTTGAAATCATTGTTGCATGTTTTATGGCCATAACTCACAACGGCATTGAATTTGAATTTAACAACAAAGAGAAAGTTGGGAATATTCCACATCCTTAGAAACTAAACAAAACACTCCCATCAGTAATTTATGAGTCAACAAAGCCTCAAATCAAAGCTGAGAAAATCAAGATTTATGGTACACTGCTAATGGACTGCTCAGTCATTAGTTTGTATTTTCTTTTTCTTGCTTTTGTTGTTTTTTTCAATTCATGGGACTGAACTCAGAGACTCATGTTCGGTAAGGAAATGTTCTAACACTGAGTTATACCTCCAGCCTATATTTTGTGATTTTGGTAACAGTACAAAAAGAACAAATCAAATGCAAGCAATTAGTAAAATACATAAATAAATACGATGAAATAAAACAGAAAAATCAGGAAAATAATAGGTAGAAATCAACAGATTCAACAGTTGGTTTTTTTGAAAAGATGAAGAAAATCAACAATTTTCTAGAAAAGATGACAAGGGTTATAAAAAAGGAACAAGAGATGATTATAGAACTTAGAAGAATTAAATTGACTTAAGAGAATTTTGTAAACAAGTTTATGTTGGCAAATTGATAACTTTGATTATAGACAAATTTCTCAAATAGCACACAATGTCACAATTTACACAAGTAAACACAAAATTAAATTAGTTCTATGAAAGATTAGAAAGTTTAATTAATGATTGTATCAATTATGTTTTTAGTTTTATGACCAAATACTGATAAGGAACAAGCTGCGAGGGAACATTTATTTGGGTTTGCAGCTTTAGGGGTTACAGTCCTTCCTGGAGGAACAGGTTGACACAGAAGAGCAGGTCACTAACCTTGAGTCTGCACTAACCTAAGAAGCAGCAGATAGGAAGTGGTGCTGGGTTCTAAAATCTCAAGGCCCACTCCAGTGACTCACTTTCTCCAACAAAACTCCACCTCTTAAAGGTCTCGCAACCTTCCCAAATAGTGCCAACAGCTGGGGACAAGGTTCAAACACACTTTGAAGACATTTGAGTTTTAAATTTTCACTCTAATGAAATATCTTCCCAGAAAGAAAATAAAGAGCCAGGCTGATGAACTCTATTACTTATTTTAGAAAACAATGCACTAAGTCCCCTTTATTTCTATGATAGATATTCCAAGACCCTTAAAGGATGCCTGAATGCAGGGATAGCAATGAATCTTGTATTGCAAGGCTGTTCATCATAATTAAGAACTTATACACTCTGGTAATAAGTTTTGCAGTTTGCAAAATATGAGCAAAAATGAGCACAGATTTTTTAGCCATTCCACACTACTGAAGAGAGAAATACTACTATTTCTCTTGGGAACTTGCACATACAATTTTTTTCTTTGCTGTATTAAGAACTAGTTTTTCTTTCTTTTTTCTTCTCTCTCTCTTCTTTCTCTTTTTTCTCTTCCTTCTCTCTCTCTTTCTTTCTCTTAAAGGGAACACTACACAGTTTGTTTGGACATATCTGAATTGCTGGCGTCAGTGCTCTTATGTTTTGGGATGATTACTAGGCAAAATTAGTGTTGCTTGAACACAAGCACCAGCACACAACAGATGATTTGGTAACCCAGTGACTAACAGGAAGAGAGACTTTACAGCACTGATACACTGGAAAAAGGCTGATTCATATCCTGGGAGGGAAAGAACAGGAAGGTATAATATTTCATCACACTATACAGACAGTGCACAGTTTAAAACATAATTATTTGCTTTTGGAATTTTCTATGGTCTAGTAGACATCAGTGAAAATTCTAGTACTGATATCATGCTTAATGGTGAGTCCTTTCCATTAGGAAACTGACATACTAGTTATATTAGTTAGATATACAGATATCAACTTTACAATGAAGGCTAAGCTTTAGATACATCTGTGAAGAATTGGTAGTTAAAAGCAAGTACTAAGCAAGCCTACAGCAGGATGTTTGATTGATGTGGGGAAACCTAGCCATTGTGGATGGGATCATACCCTGGACTGGTGGATAAGATGGAGGGGGCTGGTTCAGTACTCTGGCATGCTTTGCATCTGACAAGTGAGCAGACTGCCTCTTTTTCAGCAATTCCTGTGGATATGGTATAGCCAAATCTCTCTGCTCCCGGTATTATGAATTCTCCTGCTAAACTGGAATATGAACTATAATGGAGAATAGTAAGAAAAAATAAAATCCTGTTGTTCCCCTAAACTGATTGCGAATTTATGGGCAACACACAGAAAAATTGCAACAGCTCTCCGCTCTCCATTTTTCCATTAAAAAGTGTGTGTGTGTGTGTGTGTGTGTGTGTGTGTGTGTGTGTTTGTATAAGAAAGAGAGGGAGAGAGAGAAAGAGAGAGAGAATGAAGGAAGAGGATATTTTCATAAGATTAAAGATTTCTTGTTACTGTTTTTTGAAGCAGGGTCTCACTATGTGTTCCAGGCTGGTCCTGTGTAGTAAAGTGTGTTCCCTGTATTAACAGTGCTGCCTCAGTCCCAGGAGTGTTAGAATCACAGACATGTGCCACCACTACTGGCTAAGGTTAAAATGTCATATACATAAATTTCTAAGAAATTTTAAAAGAGAAATTAGCAGGATTAATGAAAGATTAGCAATTTAGAATAGAGCCCAATATGAAAAATTAATTTTCTTTCTGTATAGTAACAGCAGAACCTCTAAAAGTTAAAGTGGGAAAACAACTCCATTCACACATTTAAACTAATAAAACACTTAGAGAAATATTAAATAAAATATGCATGATCTATATAAGAAGAAAACTGAAAAATGCTATGGAGTGACTCAAACTAGGTCTGTATAAGTAGAGAAAATTCCATGTTAATGGTCCAGAAGACTTAATGTTCAACATAAATGCAATTCAGTTGCTATAAAAATTCCAGCATGCTTTTTCATAACATTAACCTAAAATTTGCATAGAAGTACAAGGGATTTAGAAAAATCAAAACAATATGAACAATGAAGGACAAATCTGAAACACTCAGACCATGTGTATGTGTGTGTGTGGGGGGGGCACTGTGTGTGTGCATGTGATGGCTCAAAGGTGGCTTTGGGAGTCATCCTGGATTACTTCTACTGCCTTGTTGCTGTGTTCTTGGATTTCCCAGGCTCTGCCTTCCATGGCCAGAAGTATAAGCCATAAATATTTTTACCCAGTGTTTTACGTGGGATCTGAGATCAGAGCTCAGATCCTTCTGCTTTGAGGCAGATTATTAAACCCTGAGACATCTCTCCAGCCCAGTGATTTTAAATTTTATTATAAAACTACAAAATCAAGGACATGTGATATCAGCTTAAATATAGACACACTGACCAATACAACAGAAGAAGGAATCTGAAAAAAGACATATTTTTGCTGAATGAATGTTATGAAATATATTTTCTTTGAGAGGTGTAAGAGAGAAAGCAAAGGAAAGAGAGAGAATATGCCACAGCACGTGTGTGGGGGTCAAAGGACAACTTTCAGAAGTTGTTTCTCTCTTTCTACTTTATGGGCTGCAGGGATTCAAGTCATGTCACCAAGTTTATGCTCTTCTTCCTTTAGCAGGTGAGATATCTTGGCTGACTTCCTCCAAAATTTTTGACAATGATTAGGAGACTTCTATACATGCGTAGTTATGTATTTAAAAAATGTCAGCAGTTGAATATCCAAATGTAGCAAAATGAACATAGACACATACCTCTCACTATACATAAGAATTAACTGAAACTAGATCTATGGAAACTATAAACTATACCTAAAAGAAAACATTGAAGATAACTTAGAATCTTGGAATAAGCAAAAATTTCTGTTTCTGGAAAATAGGGCTGACCATCTTTGGTTATAGCTGAAGGTCTCGGGAAGGAACTTTATATCAATGAACAAGGTGGAAGTTTCCTGATCAATAACATGATTGACTGATTAGGTTTTATAAAAATTAAAAATTTGGATATTCAGAAGAAATTGAGAAATAAAGAAGGCATAGAATCTGAAAAGATTATTTTATAAAAGAAATCTAGAATAAAGATCTCTTACAACTCAATAGTAGGAAGGCAATGTAATTTTTAAGAAGAATAATTTAATAAGAATTTCAATCAAGAAGATTCATGAATGGAGAAATATCATCAGCCATTTGAAAAATGCTAATTAAAACCACAAGAACTTATCTTTATATACCCCAAGCATGTCTATAAACATTAAGTTTGTGAGGATGTAGAATAGTTGGAATTCTCATGTAGTGCTCTGAGGCATATAAAGTAATACAGACACTTTCAAAACAGTTTTGTTTTTTCACATGAGGCTAGATGGTTCTTATCATGCAAACAGGAAATTTTTCTACCTGGTATCGAGTCAAGAGAAATAAAAGCATATGTCTGCAAAAAATATCTGTACTGTAATTTTCACAGCAGTACTCCTTTTTAAAAGTCAAACCGAGTCAAGAAAATAAGGTAGTTCTTACACAATATAATGTTACCGTGCAGTAAGATAAAGGAAGTATTGATATACATTATAACATGTGTGGATCATGAGAGCATTTTGCTCAGTAATGCATGCCAGAGTTAAAAGTCTATGATTTATGAATGTGCCTGTAATTTCAAGACGAAGTTAAATTGTTGCATGGAAAGTAAACTATAAAGACATATCAAAAGTCCTTTAGTGCTATTGGTGGAATATAGGGCTGACTGTCTTTGGTTATAGCTCAAGGTCTCAGGGAAGAACTTTATATCAAAGAACAAGGTAGAAGTTTCCTGAGGAACAGCACTACTGACATCACACACACCTGTGCATATGCACCATCTCTTGCCACACACAATGATGTCACATAAACATCCTATTTCTTAGCAAATTCTTTGAAATTTTAGTGTATAGTGCTGGCAGCAATATATTTGGAATAATAAATCAAAATATAAATATTTTTATAATTCATCATTAAACTCAAGCAACTTTGTTGTCGTGGAAGATAACTTAGGTAATTTTGATTTTTGATTAAATTTTTTCCTACCCATAGGCATATATTCCATGAATATCTAAATAATGTCATTCATTAATTTCTTCAAACATTTTACACAACATAATCTGATAGCAAAAATTACATTCTGTAAATATCCATGAAGGCTATTTTTTCCAGTAACTTAATTGCTTTGAAATTATCATTCATATGAAATGTCAAATTTATTATTATTCATCAATAATTAAACTTCAAAGGAAATAAGATCCAAATTATAAATGACTAGATAACAACTTGTTCTTGACTACATTGTGCATCTCAAGTTCAGTAATTTGCAATCTACAAAAGAAACACTTAGCTGGACAGGAAATATGATAATAATTAGTACAAAATGCTCTTAAGAATTCCTGAGGGGGTCATAGGATGACACTGTTGAAAAAAATGCTCAAAATGGAAAAGTCCAGCAAAAAACAAAAGGAAAATTAAAGAATAAGCCAATTTCTGTGTTTTCAGAGCAGAAAGCAGGACAAATTCATTTATAATACCAGCCATTTCTTTTTCAGAATTAAAGCAGAAACAGATATGCTAAAAAGAATACATGATTTGTGTATGCATGCATATATTTGGGAGTGTGTACATGTAAATGGGAAGCCCCAAAAGGAGGCTTCACTAGGCAGAGATTTGTTACCAAGGATATTAATAATGGAGGCATTGACTTTTAGTGTCCCTTCTCCTAGCACCTCATCTGTGGTGGGAGTTCCCAGGATCTACATTTTGCTCCCAGAGCTAACACAGCCATCTGACACTCACAACTTTCTAATGACTACTCCGAGAAGCCTCCCTATATTTCTTTGATCTTAGTGACCCTGCTCAAGAACGCATTGAGAAGGAAAGCAACTGATCAGTCATTTATGGTAACAAACAGAAGTTCGTAGGATTCCAGTGACAATATTCCATTTAGGAAGAAAATGGACTTCCTGTGTACAAAACTACTAGGCAGAGAGCTGAGCTCAGTGTAGCTCACTCCCTTTACTCAGCACTCTGACTTATTCCTTAGTTAGCTTTACCTAGTGTATTACCTATGTACTAAATCCTAGCAACCTGAGCTCTCTGCACATAGATGCTCATGGGGAGTTGTGCATGTGGTGAAGGTTATGCATCTCCTTCACTCTTCTTTCAGAAGTTACCTCTTGTGAACTGACAACTGGTGATGCTTCAGTTCCATCCTTCTGAGGAATCCACTCCAGAGGTGGAATTGAAGGTCGCCTGTTATATCAGTGAGAAGCCTTGTGGAGACTTTCCACAGCTGCTCAATGTCATCATGCCCATTCTGCTTACCCCTAAATTCAGCCTGATAGGACTCCTAGCTCAGCTAGGCTATAAACTTTTACTAATTGCAGCTGAATGTCAGATTCTGGCTCCCTGTGGTTGGGGGTTAGATAGTAGTGATTCCTGTTAAGGATGAATCTGATACTCTAGCATCTTAAAGGACCCTTTCTTGCCAAAGTAAAAAACAGTTAAAGGAAAATTCTGCTCTGTCAAAACAAAAGTAGTTTTGGAAAGAAGTTTCTTGCTTCCTAATCTTGGCCACAAAGCAGCAGCCATCTGGGAGTCTCTGTCCTCCATACCTAAAGCAGACATACTCTCTCGCATTTTGCACACCTTCCTTTGTACACAATTTACACCTATGCTGTTGATCAGCAAATGCAGGGCAGGCTCACGCAGATGAGTTCCTTAAACAAAGCTGCGGTCAAGGCCAGCTACAACAATCAATAAAGAATTATATTTAACCCAACACTTTTATTAACCATCTTTAAAGGCCAAAGCATGAGGCAGATTAATATTCTTATCTACAGGAAATGGACCTTATATTCAAAGGGACCTAATTCAAAGGGCCTAGACCGCTGCCTAAGATGCAATAAGATGTAATTAATTTTTTTCCAAACATCTTGAAAAAGAGGCTTAGCCAGTAATCTTTCCACATCCCAAAGCACCACCTAAGGAAGTAGACTGGACAGGGCAGGTCTAGGAGTTTTCTGTATTTTTTGTTGTTATTTTTTGTTTATTCGTTTGAGCTGTGCTGTCGTGTACTCCATGTTCATTATATGAGCTATAGTCGACCTCACTATATAGTCCAGGATGACCTAGAACTTCAGGTCTTCTCGTTTCCACCTGGGTTTTACATAATATTGGAGAGAGGGACCAGGGCTTCAATCGTGCTAAGCAAGCGCCTTACCAACTGAGCTGCCTCCTTAATCTAGTTCCAGGAGTTTTAACTGAAAAAAAATTTTTTTCTCAGTTTTGTCTCTCCCTGATCCCACTCTAGTGACCTGTGCTCTCCCCTCTTCCCTTTCCTGAACCCACCACACGGTGGTGTGGGCGTATTTTAATTTTAGCAGATTCCGCTGGATCCGCCCGGATTTGGATTGCCACGCAGTCTTCTTTCAAAAGGACAAGCCCAGGGCAGATGCTCACAGGAGCCGCCAGCCCCGCCTGCTCTGTGTACTACAAGTAGCCCAGCTTGAGAACTCCTTGCAGAAGTTCTCTCGCTTCTGCCTTGCGGCAGAGCCTGCGTTTCCCATCCGGGATTGGTCGGGAGGAGGAGAGCTTCTCCCAGGCTCAGACCCGCGCAGGTCCCGACCCAGCGCGCCCGCTGACTGTGCTCTTTCCCCAGGTGCTTCGGTGTGGGGCGCAGCTGCACCAGCTGGCGCACAGGTGGGGTCAATGAAGCGCAGCCTGAGAAAGATGCTGCGCCCTGGGGAGAAGAAGGAGCCCCAGGGCGTCGTCTACCAAGGCGTGGAGGAGGACAACATGGAAGGCTCCAAGGAATCCTTTAAGGTACCTAGACCACGGGCAGTTGGGACAAGCAGGAGTCTAGACGGTGGGAGGCAGCAGTTCTGATACCTTTGGACGCCAGAGCGAGAAGCAGGGAGCTTGTAGAGACTGGGCGATGCTCGCCTCGAGATGCAAGGTACCTGTAAATTCTCCGAGGGTTTCTGAAGCCTGGGGTCACACTTGCGATAAGCCTCCGCAGTGCTCATCCATCTTTTCCCTTGATTGCTTGTGTGCTCAACTTGTTCTTGCTAAGGAATGGGTTGATGGAATCGCAGAGGGTCTGCCCCGGAAATGCTTTTGATATTTGACAGAATGGAGCAATCCACATAAAATGAGGACAGTTTGGAAGTGTGTGCCATTTCGCGTGAACCTTCTTGAATATTTTCATTTAAATCTATCAGCTGGATGGCTGAGTATCTGGTAGACAGCTATTACTGTGCAGCAGGGTCTCTAACTACAAAAGTACAGAGCTACCCTTAACTTAAAAAAGTACAAAATCACTGAGATTTGTACTTTGATACCCTCATGAAATATGTTTAAGAAAGCTTTCGAAGGGACACTTGAGCTTGACTGCTCTTTAGCAGCGTTGTGATATGTCACTGGAAAAATATCATGATTTATTTAACCACTGATAGACACTTGTTTGTTTCTCTGCCTGCTTGACCTTTGCTGATTTTGTTTGTGATTGTACAGGTGGCCGATCAGTTTGTCGGTCTGTTGGTACCACTGCAAATGCTTCTGTTAAAGTCCTACCAGAGGCAAGAAGCAAGTACAGCTTTATTTTTGGCAGTAATGGGCAGACTGCTTTCTGAATAGGCTACGTAGGTCGGTACTATTGCCAATCAGCTGCATGAGACAGAGTCACCCTAGCCACGGCGCCAGGCTTCTGGGCAAGCGTGTTTGTATAAACAGATTCAACACGGACTTCTCTGTTCACTCAGTGTTAACAAACCAACCAAAGATTTTTGACTTACTCTAAAGAATTCAGTCATGAGATAATTTCAGTCACTAGGATGCTATCTTTACAATTAACATGAGACAGGACATTTCAAAATTTAAAAAATCAACCATGTAGTTCCAATCTTTAGAGATTTGCTGAAGAATAACTGCTGTCTAGTCCCAAACTTTTCTTCATATTTTATAAGGTTATTGACCAAACTAAATTAAGATATTTAGGTTATTTAAAGGTATGCTAAGGTTTATACATTTGGAGACTTAGATAATTTTATTTACTGCAGTAATTTCAGTTCATTCCACAGAAATCCAAGTGGTTTGGACTCATTTCAAAGCAATTTATAAAATACTATGAAGACTTTTAAACTTCAGGATTTCTTCACGACTTTCTTATTGGAAAAATGTGGTTTATACTGTATTTCTTCTATACACACATTCCAAGAATGTGATCAAAATGGAAGGTTATAATGTAGTCATGGAACTCAGAATCCAAGAACCTTAGCTATGCTTGACAATAGGAAACTGAATGAACAATAATCTGTTATATATAATAAATTTTATTTTATTTCCCAGAGGCTTAAATACATAAAATAGAAGGAATTAAGAGAACCTCCTGTAGTTATGGGGAAACACCAAGATTAAAATTATTTCTTAGTGCTCTTTCCAGATTTGAAAATGAATGATCAAGTAAAATATTTGCCTATTTTTAAAAAGCTTATTTTTCATGTATGTGTGTATGAGGTGCATGCATGTGTGTTTTACCTCCTTTGTTGCTTTGGTCTGGCAGTTCTGAGGCTCTATCATCCATGCCTGGAATTACAAGGTAGCACTATATCCACCTGGTATTGTTACATGGGATCTATCTATCTATCTATCTATCTATCTATCTATCTATCTATCTATCTATCTATCATCTATCTATAATTTATATTTTAAATGCAGGTCCTTTTGCTTTCTACATAAAAGTTTTAACCACTGAACAATTTCCCCAGTCCCAAAGAAGGTTTTTTTAATAAATATACTTCACCAAAGTACACACACACACACACACACACACACACACACACAGACAAATAAATACCCCAAAACTACATGTATAATTCAGTAGCTTTAAATACTTTAAATAATTTTATATTATATAATAATTTGTGTATGTGACATAGTAGGTATGATTTAAGAACTTTCTTTAAGAAATTCCTTTGAAGTCAAGCTTTCAAATGACAGTGCAACATACTTCCTGAGCATGTATGAAGAATTTAGAGTCTGCTTTGTCACTGTGGACTTAAAGATATTTTCTGAACATCTAAACCTAGACATTCTTCCAAAGAGTATATAACTGTGCATGTGTAATTGACACACCTTGGAACATACTCACAAATTGCTCTTTCAGATACTGGCAGTAGGCAGTATAGCCTCTTCATTATCATCCACAGAATGTATTGAATTCACATACTAAAGTACTTGCAAAATCATACACTCTCTTTGATAAGGCAATGCATTATGGATAAATGAAAAATATTTCTGCAAAAGGCTCAGTTTTAATTTATTACTGAATATGTATAAATTTAAAATGGTTCCAAAACTTCACCAGTGCCAGAAGTGCAGACTGCCACCTGGAGGGACCTGGGATCCGAACTCAGGACCTTATTCTTACGAGTCAGTCTTAACCACTGGGCAAGCTGGCTGCAGAGAAAGCAAGCTAGCTGACACACACAGCAGAGCCACTATGATACTGCACCAGTGCCCAACCAGACCTGCCATTAAGCCAAATGTGCCACATGCTGGAGATGGCTGTAGGACAAGGAAAGCTGTTAACCCCCCCCCATCACAGCAGTATCATGGCAGGTGATAGACAGGCAGAATAAGGGAAAGGAGCAGAGGCAATAGAAACAGTGCAATGAGTTGCCTGACAGGTTCCTAGAGAATGACATGAGGCCAGGGGCCCAACAAAGCCCAGGATGGATCTGGTCATTCCCTGACCCTGGTGGTGAAGCCTGGGAAATTCTAGAGAGAAGCAGGAGGTAGAAGCAATCCAGGATGATTCCCAAAGTCACCTTTGGTCCTCCACAGGGACATACAGTGCCCTGTGATACGTACACACACACACACACACACACACACACACACACACACACACACACACACAAAATAAAATAAATAAACAAAACAAAATAAATGCCAGATTCTTTATTACCTATTTTGATAGTTTTTTCTTTGTAGCAGTGAGAAATGTTCCAGTTTTCTTTAAAATAGTGAATTAGTGTTTTGACTTCTACATCATCATGTGGCAAGTGTGGCAAGCCACAGTCAAAGGGAGATTTAAAGCAACTTCCTTGCTGAGATATTTTGTTTGGGAGAGATTTCTGCATTTTCAGAAAATCCATACATTACCTAATTTTACCTAACTATTGACTTCCAGACATAGGCAATAATTCCAGAAGCATGTCTGAATAAAAATCTTGTGAAACAGTTGAAGAATAATTTAAATATTTCTGCAACTTATGATTTTGAAAATTCTTTATTTTCTGTAGAAGATAACATCTAAGAACTTTCAAAAAATTAAATAAGGAATTAGATGTCATGATTATAGATATTTTAAAAAGATTATTTAATTCATTTTAACAAAAATATTCACTCCCAAGAACAGGAGACAGTTGTTCTAGATTCTTGAGGAAGTTTATTATAGAACTTTATTTCAGGATTACCCTAGCTTCAGTGTATAAGGAAAGGGCCCATGGAGATTGACTATAGCCAGGAAGAACTAAAGACTACAGTATTTTAAATTTTTAGACTTAATAATCTATACAATTATAAAACTTCTTTCCTTCTTACTATTTTATTAGTGTACATTAGTTATACAAAATAAAGACCTTTGGTGTAGCATTTCCATACATACATTTAATGTTCTATTGATCATATTATAGTATGTATGTCCCTTATGTTACTCAGTCCCTCATACTGTAATTTAAATACACTTCATCTGGTAAAGCAAACTCCTCTGTGTTCTTATGATTTTATTTCTTAGGGCATATTTATTACATTCTCCAAAATTTTTCTCAATACCTTTATTTCTACAATATATTTTAAGTCTTTGATAGGAGAAACAAAACATTAATCTAATGTACTCAACAATGTTTAGACATTCACTTGTATTTTATGTCTAATATGCATTTGTGTCTTCAAGAAATTTATTTAATCTAAACATGAGAGTTTTGGCTAGCATCAATGTCTTTAAGGCCATAAAGTTTTGTTTGTGCTTGTTTTGTGTAATAAGATTATATATGTCTTTAGATTGACATTGAAGGAAATACATATAAATTAGAAAATCTTGGCAAGAACCGAAGAAAACTGAGCAAATATGAGGATGAGAATGTATCCCCTTTGCATCATGCAGCAGCAGAAGGTCAAGTTGAACTGATGAAGATGATCATCCATGGTTCATCCTGTGAAGGTAATCAGATATTGCAATGAGTGGTCCATAAATCCATTATGCTGCTAGATATGTTGATAAAAGCCATAGGAAGTGACTCGAATGGGTAAATTAGGTCTAGATTGCCGAAAGCCTGCACATCTATCTCACTCTGAGTGTGGATTCTCTATAGTTCATTTCTCCTTGTTCTCTAACTCCTAGATAGTGTAGACATCTAGGGACCTCACAGCAAGCTTCTAGTAGCTTTACGTTTTTAGACAGATAGTAACTTACATATTCACAAACTATTTCTCCTGTGGTTATTCTACATTTAAACTGTTATCCTTGAGTGAAATTGATACCTTAAGGTATAACAATCCTCCTTCTACCAGCCTTGCATTACAGATAATGAGGGGGAATCTACTAGAGAGAGTCTGCTAGAATCTGCTGGAGAGATTCCAATGGTGAAGTGGTATGATAAGACCATTCTTGCATAATTCCATTAATGTAGTGGAAAATACACTAGAAGTTGTTTTGTGACACTTTCTATGGAGCTATCACACAAACATGTCCACCCCAGATAAGAATTTGATTACAAGCTAATGATTACACCAAAGTTCAACTTACAAACTGATGAGCTTGTTGGGTTATTTACAGGAATATGAGCTAAGGTTACTTATAGAAGCAGGGCTGACTCACAGTTCTCTGTTGCCTGTCTTGTACCTGGGAGAGTCTCCTCCAGACTTCTGGGCTGCTCAGAGTTTTATTCAGATGGCTTGTCAAATCAAAATGTCTCTTTCTCAAGTAGTTGTGTTTTGCCTTTCCTGGTCTTGGAGAGGAATTGCCCTGAAAACTGTCAGTTTCAGAAACCCCATAATCTTTAATGATTCTCCCTCTGAGAAGAAATGTTTCAAATTGCTATAGAACTAAAAAGAATCTAATTCCCTTCTTAGGGAAAAGAACCTAATTCCCTTCTGAGGACAAAGTCTAAAAGGATATCATGTTATTGCTGGAGAAAAAAAAAAAGTCATACGATAGAAGTCCAGATAAAAATGTATTTTAGCAGAAAGGCACGATGGGATTCCCCAGGGTTGTGAATTTGGAATGGGGAGGAAAGAAGAGATTGGTACATTTTTACATGCAGTGTCAACAGTGCTCAAAGACAGATCAAGTGTGCAGAATAAATGTCAAGAACTAGGAACTGACTTTGTGACTACTACATTTAGAAGAATAGGCAAACAGCCTTTAAATAAGAGGTTTATTACCAAATGTAAATAAAGTGTAATATTTGATCATTCTTGCATATCCTAGGAACCTCCCCTTGGATATTGATGGACAATTTAAGCTACAGAAGGAAAGTCCCACCACTCTAGGGCCTTATTTTTGCCTGGGAAGTAATGGGACAGGGGAAATAAATGGACATCAGTTAGGGCAAGAGGTTGCTAATTAGAGATGGTATCCATAGTAGGACTGACAATAAAGACAGATAACAGAGAGAAAGAGTGGAGTAGACAAGACAGGTGGTGCCACCTAGCCAAGGATGTGGCATGATGACTTAGCAGGATCAGTTCTACAAAGAGATCAAGAAGGGGAATGGTGGCAAGAAAGACTTGCCTTAGAAAGTTCCAATGACATTTGGAAAAGTGAGTCCTGAAAAATGGTTCAGATGAAAGTCATATTCAAGTATATATTAGCGGGGGGTGCACATATGTAAGTGTAAGCCCATGTTTAATTATTTATGCAGAATAGAATGCTCATTTTGCTCACGCAGAATGACTGAGAAATGTGTATGAGACTGTGTGTGTGTGTGTGTGTGTGTGTGTGTGCACGCGCGCGCACGCACACGCTTGTTGAAAATAGAGCACTTGGATGAATGAAAGGAAAGAGTGGAGCAAGAAAAGTTTAAAAAGAATGAATAAGAAAGTTGTCTGTATCATGTTTCCGGGGACCATTGATGGTTTCCAAGTCAGATTCATGAGTGAACACTTTTTTTCTTCATCAGACCTAAAGGCATAACACTGTTTTAGTACAACTGCAGGACAGTGCCAGATGAAGGGGATATTTTAGAGATACCTGGAATGCATGTGAAGCACCAATGTCATATGATAGTTTATAGTGGTATGACTTTTTCTTATGACACTTTTAGAATCTGTGCTATAAGCCTTAAAGAAAGACATAGTTCAATACTATTCTCCTAGTAATATTGCAGCAAGGCATGTGTGTTTCCTTGTGTGTATGTCTATGTACACACAAATATATATACATATATGTATATTTTAAACCAACTTGATAAGAAAGTTAAGGCTCAACAAAGATAGTGTTACCAAAATAATTCCCTACAGCAAAACTATCTCTGTGTTTACAACAAGATTTTAACCTGTCTAGACCTCAGTACTTTCATCTTTCCACAATCAGTCATGGTGGGACCTTGTGGGCTGTTGAAGGCTGAAATGAAATTAGAGTCATATGGATCAATGGTCTTCTATAACTATGGCTTTATGTCACAGTTCTGAAATTTATGCACAGATAGAAACATAGGTTTGATCTATTTCTTCTGGAATCTACAGTTCAAAAATCTAACTTACTTCATTAAGTTTGTACTCTACTTTCATGTATTCTTAAATGGTGCTGATTAGATGATTTTGAAAGCCAAAGCTATATTTCTCATCAAGAAGATGTAGCTGATTATATAAGCTCTGAGCTTTCAAGAGGATAAGTTTTCAAGAGGTATTAAATGCAACCCAAGCACAATTTAACTCATGTTTTGCTGTTTTTTTTCCTAGTATTGAATGTAATGGATGATTATGGAAATACCCCTCTCCACTGGGCTACAGAAAAAAATCAGATTGAAAGTGTAAAGTTCCTTCTCAGCCAAGGAGCAAACCCAAACCTCCGAAATCACAACATGATGGCGCCCCTTCACATAGCTGTGCAGAGCATGTACAATGAGATGATGAAGGTGAGGCTGCAGGATTGTTGGCAGGGGTCTCACCATGGATCAGAGGGCATCATGCACATCTGTTTTCTTTCTGAACCAGAGTGGCCAACTTAAACTGCCGTAAATGACAACTGCAATGGAACAATACAAAGTTCTATCCCTCACCAACTGCTACTGATGGGTGATATAGCAATGGTGGTGACATGAGGACAGTGATGATGATGATGATGGTGAGGAGGAGGGAGGATTGGATGTTGATAGTCATAGTGATCATAGCCAAAGCTTTCTCGAATTCAAATTACCAGACATATTTTGAAAGAGCTTTGTGTCTTAATGTATTATATCTCATTGCAAAATGATTGCAAAAGAAAGCTCTTAGTACCTGCATTTCACAGCCATGTACAGTAAGGCACAGAGAGAATTAAATAACTTCTCTAATGCCATATAAGTATGGAAGCAAGAATTAGGAATACCAGTTTCTCCTAAATTCCCAGTTCAACCTCTGCTGCATATGTCTCACTGATGCCATAGAATGAAAGAAGGTGATAACAATCTTGGAAAAAATGATGTGATATTTTGTGGCAAAAGGCAGTTTAGCAAAAGATATAAAGATACTATTGGGAAATTTCTTACTTTTTGAAAGCCTGAATTTTCTCAAAGTAAAATCTAATAAATGTCTAAAGCATAGGATTTAACCTATAGATTTTAAATTATATCTCAGCCTCTCACAAACACGGTAGAAATTATGTTTCCTCAAAGATGCATGCCATTTACAAATGGATTGCATTCTAGGTGTCCATTTCAAAGTTGTCTGCATTTTAACAATAGAAAACAATGACAACAATTATAGTAATGATAGTTTAGCTAATGTACTAAACCACACCCAAACCTAAATCACCCTAGAGAGTCTTGAGCTTCAAAGTCTCTGTACACACACACACACACTCCTCTTGGCCCTTGGAGACATTGATGCTTTGATGTCTGAAATATGGGGAAAAGGAAGCCTGTTTCATCTTGCCCAGTGTGCCTTGGTTTGGAACTCCACCACAATTCTAATCACAAGATACTGTCACTAAATACTCATGTGTTTTTTTCCCCCACTGAGGGGTGTATCTTCTCTGTTGGAGGGACAGTGTCTTAATAATCTGAATACTTATAGTTCTCAATACTGTGCTAATTAATGATAGCTATTAAATGGGTGAATTAACACATGAATGAGCAGAAGAGCAGCTGAAGATGAGGCAGAACAGCCCCCAAGGAACATTAGAAAATACTTCTGGCTTAGGCTGCCTGTCTTCTGCTGTCTAATTATCTACAGTTGGTGCTGCTGGATTGGTTGCTAGTGGCCGCATGAATGTCCCTTGTAGTGTCACACATTTCCTCATGGAGTTCTGGTGCTTCCTCTGAAGGCACTTTGCACAAATGAGTGGCTATCAACTTAATTAATCTCCACTATGAAAATTTAGTTTGGGAATTGAAAAGCAGGTAGCAGTTTTAAGCTACCTATAATTGAAAAAAATACTTCAACCAACCATAGAAAGAGGAAAAAGTTCAAATCTAAGGCAATAACTGATCTGCAAAACAGACTCTAGACATAAAACAAATTTTCCCAAGTAGCACTGGAGTAAGAATCATGAGACTGAAATTTTCTCTCTTTTACTTGGCCTTATCAACCATAACTCTGTTGACCACTGCTCTCCAATTCTCTGTGATTTTTTTTTAACCAGGTGGGTTTTTTAAAATTTATTTTATTACTTATTATTTATTCAATTGTGCGTGTATGCGTATGTGCACATGTGTATGTATGTGTGTGCGCATGTGTATGTATGTGTGTGTAGAACCACGGACGAATTTGGAACCACCATGGACGCCTCCACCTCCTCCTTGTTTACTCTGCCGGGGGATTCACAGGCTCCGCCCAACCAGGACCACAAAAACAGGGCGCCCCCGCTTCCGCCTGGCGTCTATACATGGGGTCTAGGATCGGAACTCAGGACCTTCTGCCTGCAAGGCAGAGGCTTAACCTCTGAGCCATCTCTCCAGCCCCTCCTCTGTGATTTTTTGAAAAACTGAAGACAAATACTTTTGCTTATGAATAGCAGGTCTTGCTCAGTTTACCTCTGTAGTTATAACTCCAGTTCTAGCCCATATCCGCTAAGCTATTCCTAGTTTAGGAGTATTCATCACTGTTGGACTCATCCTCTAGGATACCCACCATTGCCTACATGGTTATACTGTAAAAAAAAAAAAAAGTAAGGCATGTATCACTTCAAGACTTTATACAGCGGGTATAGTATTCTCTGGGGACTACTGGTTTGGGGGTTAGGGAATCTTCTATCTCAATGGCATTGAAGTTTAAATTCAAAGTATCCAATTGCTTGAACCTCCACTGAGATTTACATGAAAAGAACTCTTGATAATTCATGTGCTGGGGCTTTTGGACATGCCTCATCATGACTGAATTAAAGTAGATGTACTGCTTAATTATTCTCTCTGGGACCACTGCTACCTAGACTTTTCTCTCAGCTTTCAAAATATTAAGCTTGTGTGAGTACAGTAATTCCACACTAGTGCATGCTGAAGATTCATAGTTTGTGAATTTGAGAGAGAACTGAGCAGAGAGATAAAGAGTTCATCTTGTAGACCAATAGAGTCTTTCGCATGCAAATCTGGACTTAAAATAGAATGTAAAGGTAACTGGAAGTCTGCAGAATGATCCTTTCATTCTCATATGTGTTTCTTTGATTGAGAATTTTTCATATACAAACAAAATAGGTTTATGTTGTTGCCCTGATCTCCATCCCACTTGCCCCTTCCTCTTCCATCCTATGCCACTCTCCCCTGCACTCTTCAATTCAGCCATGTCATTCCCACCCTCCTATCTCTCTGACTGTGTGTGTCAACTTTTGGGGTGCCTGTGTTGGTAAAGGAGTCAGACAGCCTCTGTATTACATGTGGTTCTTCAGTGGATAAAGTCATAAGTTCCTCCTCCCTTGTATAGTACTTGCCCCAGAGGCAATCTTCAAGTGCAGTTGTTTCATCTGAGATCCTTGCTAATCTTTGGGGAAATGTTGATGTATCAGCCATTATGTAGATCAGGTGGTAGAATTTCTCATTGCGGTGGGCTCCTAGGTACATCAGCCCTGTTGTGGCTGGAGTGTTGGTCAGAATTACACCACCCCAATTTTAGGCTCTTATAATCTTCCCACCCCCTCCTCTGCGAGATTCCCTGAGATTTTGATGGCCTGATCGGGACTGAGTACTCCAGGGTCGCCAATATTCTAAGCTCTAACCAGATATAGTTTTCTGCCTCATTGGTCTTCCATTGTAATAGGGTACGTCTTGGTTGAGGTCTGAAAGATTTTCTTATATTCCTTTGTAGTTTGTGGGTGTCATAGAAGGTTCCTTTTGAGTGTGTAATTTTGAGTGTTCAATGCCAGGATTCACCAGAAAGGAGAATATGTGATGTCTGTCTTTCTTGACAACTGAATAGTATTGGATTATTCATATGTATCACATTTATTTGACTACTGTTGGACATCTAGGCTGATTCCACTTCTTTGCTACTATACATAAAGTTGAAATAAACAGGGATGTACATGTGTCTCTATAATAAGATGAAACTTCCTCTGGGAATATTCCCAAGAGTGGCATAGCTGGATCCTATGGTATTTTGATTGCTAACATTTGTATGAACCTCCATACTCATCGAAAAAACAGTTATAAAAGTTCATATTCCCATCAGCAATGTGTTACCTTCTCTTCACACCTTCAATAGCTATTGTTTTGCTTGCACTTAGGCTTTTAGCCATTCTGACTGGATAATATCTCAAGGTGGTTTTAATCTGCATTTCTCTAATGACTAGGGAAGTGGAACATCTTTTAAGATACTTGTTAGATATTTGAATTTCATCTTGAGAAGTTTCTTTTAAATTCTAAGGTCCATTTTTTATTAGGTTGTTTACCTCCTTGGTACTTAATTTCTTAAATTATTTTTATTCTAGACATTGGTCCTCTATCAGATATGTGGTTAGTAAAGATTTTCTCACATGCCATGGGTTGCCTTTTTGTTTAGTGAACATATTCCTTGCCAAATAGAAGCTTTTTAATTTCATGATAATACCAATGTTGAGTGTCTTATTTTCTGTGTCTTTGGGGCCCTATTCAGAAAATGGTGAATAGGCCAATCAGTTCCAGTGTATTCCCCATTCCTTCTTTTAGGGTTTTTAAATTTTTCATTAATTTATATTTTTTCTAGTTTTACAAGCATATTGAGTACTTATCCCTGCTTTCCTCCCTTCCTCCTCCTTCCCGTCCCTCTCCCTTCCCTTCATCAATTCCACTCCCTTCCACCCTCCTGCCTGTATGCTTCTGTGGATCCTAGAGTTCCCTCTAGCTTGTTTACTCTTGTGGGGGTTCAGGCCTCTGTGGCATACCAAGTTGCCTCTCTTCAGGCTACTCCACTAATATGAGTTTCTAAGTTTTCTACTCTGTGTTCTTGTCTCTTTTGAGTTCCTCCATAGACAGTATGCAAGCATGTTAGTATGTCAGTCATTATGCAAGTCTGGTAAGGACAAGTCTAATTGCAGTGAATACTCTATGTATTCTTATGTACCAATCTTCATATTGGTTTTCTCTTTTTAGCAAACCTCATTATTGAGTCTTATTCATTTATGTAAAATCTATTAAGAGCATGTTGTGTTATTTTTAAAGAAGTCAAGGATTTTAGGAAATAACTGATTGAATAAATTCTCTTTCTCTTTCTCTTTCTCTCTCTCCCCTTTCCGTCCTCCTCTTCTTTCACTTTCTCTTCATACTCCTCCTTGTTCTTCTTCTTCTATACTTTAATTTCTAGGCCTTGTGATGCTAAGGCAGAAGGCTGAGGAAGAAGTGTTAGAAGCTCAAATCTTGCAAAGCAAATTTGAGGTCAGCTTTAGGCAATATAATGTGATCTTGTCTCAAAATTTAAAACATTAGTGAACAGACCCAGAGTAGTGGCTAATTGCTTGCATGAGGTACTAGGTTCAATCACCCGCATTGCAAGATATATATGCACATGGTCAATTTTCTCATAGTGTTGCTTCACAAGGAATAATCTCTAATAAGTCATCAAAAAGGTTTTCCTTAGGCTTCATGTAAGATTTAACACTGGTTAAAGAGTGATAGACTTTGGGAATAAGGAGATGGTTTATGGTTAAAATGCTTGTCAAACATCAAAAGAATCCAAGTTTGGATTCCCAGAGCTCAAGTAAAATGTTGGTTGGATGTGGCACTCTGCCTGTAATTCTAGCTTTGCAAGGCAGAAACTTGGAACTGATTAGCTAACCAGAGCAAGCCAGTTAGATAGACAGACTATCAATGAGATCTGGGTTTGATTAGATATCCAGCCTCAAAAGAATAAAGTGGAAGAATAATTGAAGATTATTCCTGGTATCAATCTCAGACCTCCATATGCATGTTCACAATGTGCCCCCACACATACAAACATGTATACCCCTAACACTCATGAAAATAGACAAAGGATAAAGAAAAGGTATAGACTTGGCCAATAATGAGTTTGCAGCTACTAGATTAGGGGGCCGCAGGTCTTTTAGTTAAATTCTGCAGCAGATAGCTTGATATGTTATCAGTATAACTTCTGATATCATATAATCAGTTTCTATTCCATATCAAGTTTCAATTAATTATCCATGTCTAGAGCATATCTACATAGAGCCCTCTGTGAGGAGGGTTTTTCATTGGCATGTCTCATACTGTTTCAAGATAAAAAAAAATAGGACTGTAGGAAGAAAAGAAACCATTTCCTCCCTTTTTCCTTTCCCCTTTTTCCCCATCTTTCTCTCTTCCTTCCTTTTCCTTTATATGTGTTTTGCAAATTACAGATTACTTGTGAAACTCTTATTTCATGTAATTCACTTGAAAATGCCAAGTACTTACTAAAAAAATTAAGTATTACAATTGTTATTCTATTTCCAAATCTACAACTCAATATTACCTTAATTACTGTGATATTTAAGCCATTCTTTATTTGATAAGTTTATTTGATACCCACTATGAACAAAATTTTGTGCTAGATTTTATAGAAGAGGGATTGAAAAGGAAAATAAAACATTCCATGGTATCTAATTATAATCTAGTAACAGACATGTCCTTATTTAGAAATTAAAAGTTTAGCTCTGTGTGTGTGCGTGGTGTGATATGTAGCATATATGTGGCTTGTGTATTTGTGTGGGGTGTATGTATTGTGTGTAGGGTGGGCAGTGTTCTATATTTAGCATATGTGCAACATGCATATGTGTGTGGCACATGAGCGTGTGACATATATGTGTGTGGTATAGGTGTGTAGTATATGTGGGGTTGGTAGGTATGTGATGCTTAGCGTGTGTATTTGTGGTGCATGAGTGTATGTATGTGTGGTGGAGTCCCAGTTAGGAGACTTTCTGTGTTCTGCTTTATCTCTCTTTGCCTGGTTCCCTTAAGACAGAGTCTCTCCAGTAATTCCAAGGATTATGAACAGGAGGGATGGGCTAGGAGGGCCACACCAGAAACAAGGAGAGAAGGGACCATGTTATAGCAGGGAAAATAGGCCTCCACCAAGGACCCAAATAAGTAATGAGACATCTGATTAAGTTCACAGACTTTTGTTCCTGATCATTTACTACTGAGGGGGTGTGATCTCACCAGAAGAGGAGGGCATATAGTCTGGCAGATAAAAAGTAACCATTTTGCAAATGGGTGATAGACCCCTCCCTTACTGTGGTTTCCCACTTTTATTACATCTACCTTTGAATGTGCTTTTGTCACAAGACTCTAACAGCTTTTTGTCTTTGGCCAGGGGGTAACATACAATGCCCACCAGGATGGAGTGAAGGGCATTGCAGGAGCAGCAAAACTGCAAAAGAAAATCAACAAACCACAATCCAGAACTTCAGAGACTCTATATCAACCACCTAGAACTAGGCCAGCTTAGTCTCTCCCCATCTTGAAGCTCAGGGAAATTTGCGGAAGAGGGGGCGGTAAGAGTGTAAGAGCAAAAGGATGGGAGGAGCAATGATATGTAAGATACTCTATACTAGTTAGGGCTGAAGCAATCATAATTGGACTTTGCATGCCCTGAGCATTGTCCAACACACTGTTGACCTCACAAAGTCTAGCATCTGCTAAAGGCACCAAGATCCTTGGAGGCAAAGGATTGGCAGCCACAGCAGTGTTCCTATACCTAAGGGGAACACGGGAAAGGGTTCAGGGAAAGGCCACTGGGTCTTTGTAGGTCATCGGAGAGAAGGGCCCAGAGGAAAATCAGACATGCACAAGAAAGGACTCTCTGGGAATTGGTGTGGGAGGCACTGGGGGATGGGGAGGGAGAGAGGTGGGGAGGGGGAGTAGGGGGTATGGGGGGGAGGAGGAGGGAGAGAGGGAACTGGTGTACCTAATAAGTTTGTATGAGCTGAAATAAAAAAAATACAGATGAAAAAAAAAAAAGAGAGTCTCTCACTGAATCTGGAGCTTGGGGGTGGCCAGCAAGCCCCAGTGATTCTTTTTCTCTGTCTTGTACAGTGCTGGGCTTGCAGACACATGTGCTGCCACGTCTGGCTTTTCCAAGTAGGTTCTAGAGTCGAATTCAGGATCTTCTACTTGCATAGCAGGTCTTTTTACCTGAAGCATCATATCCTCAGTTTATCTTTTTGACAATGATTTCCCCATTTTGTACAGGTCTTTATCGAGCATAGCAGCACTAACATTAATTTGGAAGGAGAGAATGGGAACACCGCTGTGATGGTCACGTGTGCCAAAGACAACAGTGAAGCTCTGCAGATTTTGGTTTGTATGTCAGTCGTGCTTTGCAGACGTCTGCTCATAAATCTGATCTGAGTGGTATTTAAGAAGCTCTTCATTGTCTCTCACTGGCCAAACACAAAATACAAAAAAAAAAAAAGGTTTAAAAACTTAGTCCTATGTGTCTTGCACACCTACACACTCTTTACTTTCCAAATGGACCTGCCATTGCCTACAGATGACTAAAACAGAAGCATGAAACAGAATGTGAGAAAAAGCAAAGTAAAAAGAAAATAAAAGCAAAGATGAAGATGAAACCGACAGCATAGAATATAAAATAGAAAGTATGACAATTTGTCTATTAGTATGACCACTTGATTCTGAGCTTCCAAATGGCCAAAAGGAAAATACCTAAATATAGCCAATTGTAATTATATAGTACATAAATTAAAAGTCAAAAGAAATACAGCATCCCTGTTCCCAAGTTCAGCATTGTTGCTGTGTCATTTTCGAAAGGAAGCTCTGTGCATTTTAATGGCCTACAGTCCTGAGTCACAGGCTAAGTGGAAGGGAGTCTGTCATCTTTCTGGAAGCACATTCTAGTGTGGTCCACAAGAATAATGGAGGTGCCTTTCTTAGGGATGCCCTCTGCATCGGGCAATACTCCTCAAGGTACTATTCCAGCCAATAGTTTTCTTTCAAATGTTCCTGGAATGCAATTGTATATAATCCAGAAATGACATGATGCCAAACTTTTTGCCTGAAAGTTAGATGTACAAATATGTGAGCATATTTATGAGGTGTCCTTGGAGGCAGGCACATAGTCTGCACCTTAACATGACTGAACCAAAAAAAGGAAAAGAAATAAAAACCCAAATTTAGAAAAAAAGTAATCATCAAATGCTCTGAAAGAAAATTGGGAGAGCAAGATAATAAAGCTGGAAATATTTCAAAGTTATATGTATAAAATATTATTTCTTGTAAAAATAGTTGTATATAAAGGTTATGTGACTATATCAGTAAAAACAGCTTTTACTTTACAATAAATTCCTTAACAGTATGATTTTATAAAGAACATCCTCTAGTTTTAAGTAAACATAATTATATATATATATATGTATATATATATGCTTCTGTATTTAGCAGCAAGGTTATAGACATTTGCTTCTTGACAATAATTCTTAATATTTTCTCACAATGATGAAAGTGTTTTAAAAATAACTGAACCTCAATGAATTATAGAAAATGGTACTTTAAAATAATTTGCTTGGATAAAAGGATAACATAAGATTTAACTCGAACATCTTTTTAGTTAACAGTTTTAATGGGCGAAACTATCTTATTTTCATGGTTGAATAAGAATGTTGGCATAAAATTTATGAATTGTGTTTATCGATTGATTAGTTCCTATTTACTTTGTATTAATAAAGGAATAATATGGAAAATAATATTACTTTATTACTTTAAGAAGTTGAGAATGATTGTAGATGTCACGATAGTGTTTGTAAAGACTTGATTAGAAGTATTGATTTTGTTAAGGGATTCTCCCTCTTTTTTTCTCTTGGGAGACTGAACCCAAGGTCTTGTACTCTGTCACTAGCAAAATCCCCATCCCCTGCTGAGGCGGATTCTGATTTTTATTTTTGTGTCATGGTCTTACCTCATCTTTCAACATATAAAACATCTCTCTTTCAAGATCTTAGACTATTTCCAAAATACTTTATTGTCTAGATTGCATATCACACAGTCAACTGCCCATTTTTCTATAGGCTCAGAAGATTGAAATGACCTGCTAGATACAGACACAAACATGTCTGTTCTTATTATTTTGAGCTTAAATTGTGTTATTGACTTTTCCTTTCTCTTTTCCTACAGTTAGAGAAAGGAGCAAAACTGTGTAAATCAAATAAGTGGGGTGATTATCCTGTTCACCAGGCTGCATTTTCAGGTGCCAAAAAATGCCTGGAATTAGTATTAAAGTTTGGTAAGTGGAAGTTTTGTACATTCAATGTGGCAAAGAAATCTAGGAGATGTGTTTACTTTGAAAAAAAGCTGATGCTTTATACATGGATTTTTGTGTCATTCTAAAAGTCCTTGTTTATTGAAACTCCTATTTCTTTTTAATATTCATCTTAAATAATATTTTCTCCTAAAGGTGAAAAGTATGGCTACAGCAGACAGTCACATATCAACTTTGTGAACCATAAGAAAGTCAGCCCACTTCATCTGGCAGTTCAAAGTGGTGACTTGGACATGATTAAAATGTGTCTGGATAATGGCGCCCACATTGACCTGATAGAGGCAAGTATCCAGACTCCACATGTCACTGTTATTTTAGAATTGCCATACATTATTTTCTAAAATGTTTTATAGTTCCTTAAAATTCAAGTTAGATTAAAAATACAGATAACAAAAATAAATAGTATTTCCTTCTTTCTGTGTAGATGAAAATATTCTAATTTTACAAACTTCGATATATCTAAAGTAATGCAAAATATAGAGACACAAAAGGGCATATCTAGCTCAACTGCCATGAAATAATACCTAATCTTAAAGATAATAACATTGATTCTGTAGAATCATTCTACATTGATAATGAATGTTATTGGTAACAGTTCTATTCTAAAGAAATCTTCTTTTAACTAAGGGTCGTCTAACTAAATTTTAAAAACATGTAGCTGAAAGTGTTGACTTAAAAAATTTTTTTTAAATCCTGACTTTAATACTAGGTATGACTAACAACAACAAGAACAAAAAATACAGATTCCAGGCTCTTTTCCCTGCAGTGTCATGGGTCAACTCCCTCCAAGGCTTGTCTTCTCTGGAGAAATCAGAGATCGTTTCTTAATCTTACATAGTTTATTTCCATTGTCTCCATATTTGCTTGAAATAGAAATAAAAAGCTGCCATTATTGGCATGATGTTATTTTACATGACTGTTACCATAGCGAATGAGACTTACACCCCTCAATCAAATAGTGGCATTTGGATGACAATAAAGCATGGCAGTGTGTGCCCAGAGATGCAGGACTGTGGGGAACCACCTTGTTGGTTAAGGGTTCATGCTAATGATTTTCAGTAGAGAAAACAGTTGTGTTTTTCAGCATGATTCCCACAGTACTTGACCTGGGAAGAAGAAACTCACAAATGAATACATATGTATATCTTTCCATTGAGATTTAAGCACTAATTCTGATATCCAATCTGTTTGTAGAATGGCAAATGCATGGCCATTCATTTCGCTGCAACCCAGGGAGCCACTGACATTGTTAAACTGATGATCTCATCCTACTCTGGCAGCAATGATATTGTTAATGCAGTCGATGGGAATCAGGAGACGCTGCTTCACAGGCAAGCTTCCCAACCTGTCCTATGTGCAAGTTTTCAGACTTCATGTTTTATATATATCCCCCCCCCAAAAAAAAAGTGTAGTAACTACACTAGCAAAGGTTTTAAAGTTTGAAAGAGAACTAATTACAATGACATTGTTGTTCAGCTAGAAGCTCTTATGTTCCCTGGGCATCAGGAAAAGATGTTAAACAGATCTTTCCAGAATAAAATCTCCAGTAACATATTCTGGATAGATTCTTGGTTCACTGGAAATAGACTCATGATTAGCTTTCTACATGCTAATGAAGTCAGGAATTGAGACTTTCTAAGCCATTCTTAAGGTTCTAATTTTCAAGTATGTCTTTGGCAAATCATGTTTTTGTTACAATCATGGAGTAGACACAAATGGTATTTCACTATTCTCCCTCTTATCTCTTCTGCCTGCCCCTAATTACACATAAATGGTTTATAACAGAGCTTCAGCCAAGTCTAGCTAATTGTCTAAAAATAAGGATATTTATTTCTATGCTTTTTCAGAGAAATTCCAAAGAAGAAAGGGTCTGATACTCTAGGCTTCCTAGATGTTGGAAAAGTAAATAAAAAATGAGTTTATATCTTTTGGGGAGACTAAGATTAAATATTCCCCTTGAGAGTGACAAGATCACTTCTCTATGTTTATCTCCCTCTTTCCTCTTCTCACCTGTAATTAAGGTAGGGGCCTAGAATAACAAGAGAACTGGCAAAATCTCAGTGTGTAACTGGACAAGGAAATCTACATTACCACTCAGGAAAAGAAAGACTCTCGTTATCAACATAAAGCTTTTGAACTGGACAGGTGGAATGAATGCATACATGATGCCATGATGTGTATTATTATATTTTTCTCATTTATACCCCTTTGAAAATATGTTATTTAGAATTTTAATTCTTTAATACAGGGCTATGTTACTTGATGTTCCACTAAGTTCACTTTCTGACTACAGTACCTTTATTTTCTATACTTATCTCAGTGTCCCTTTAATTCTTGTTTTTTTTTTTCTTTTACAGAGCTTCATTATTTGATCACCATGACTTGGCAGACTACTTAATTTCAGTGGTAACTATTCATATGACAAGCTAAGATTTTTAAATTACTCTTTGTGGATGAAAACATCCTATAACTACATAGTATGGCTTTTCAAAAAATGAATAGTTAGAGTATATTTTGTGTGGATCCAAGATTGCCACACTTTCTTACCATGAAATTACAAGAACTTGTCAGCATTTTTATTGACATTCTTCATGCTTAAAATCCACATGGGTCCATGTGAGGAATGTTCCTTTGATAGTTTATGTGTGGGTCTTCTTGGGAATGCTCAGGACAGGCAATTCTGCTGACCCTTTCTTGGTTCCAATGGCCTGTAAAAGACCAACTTTTATAAGCTTCCTTTCATAAGTTTTCTACTCCACCTCCTGAGTTGAGTACCTTCCAAACTGAAAATCAAAGATGTTGAAGATATACAGAAGTTTTAACTACCAAGGAAAACTTGAGATCTTTTTTGTTCTAACAAGAATGTCAATGGATTTTTGACTTGTATTCTCACAAGCACATGCATGGTCTCAACCATCATAGGTTTACTTAAGCTCTATCATATAAGCAAAAAGCAAAGCTTCTCTTGTGTTTAATGTGTACAATTGTCAGAAGCAGCTATGAATATTGTGATACTTACACAGAATTCTGGAAAGTTTCACAAGGTAACATGGTTGTGTGCCATGCGTAATTCCTTGAGATCACCTGTCAAGAGAACTGAGGCTGACCCTCACCTGCCATTGTCAGCTTTCAATGAGATTGTTGCTGCTATCATTTACAGTTAGAGATATTCAAAAATAATCTCCTTTATATGGAAACTTTATATGGTTTATTTTCAGGTTATTTAGTCAGTTAGTTAGTGGTCAGTGTCAGTCAGAAGCCTGACTCTTGAACATTGTTGAATATTATGAAAGGATGCCTTGATTTCTGATGTTATAACATGTGAGTTACAGACAAAGTTCACGTAATTTTAGTCGTGTATTTGAGTGCCTCATGACATCGCCACTGTACACTAGTTAGAAACTGCAATGTAAGTAGTTGACTTACCTACCCATGAGCTCTTTGTTCCATGGCTCGTTTTGCTTTAGGGAGCAGATATCAACAGAACGGACGCTGAAGGACGCTCTCCACTTATATTAGCAACTGCATCTTCATCCTGGAATATTGTAAATTTGCTCCTCTCCAAAGGTACCATTTGAGAACATCCTTAGCCTTTGCAACTATTATCAATTCGATTGGATAAGTATTTCTTAACCATTTGTTATGTGCCCGACTTTGGGTCAGGGTCTGTGAATTCAAAGGCTGACAGAACATTTTCCATGTTTAGAAAAATATTCAGTTCAGAAGAGAAATGTTCAAAAGATAATTTCATAACAATAATACATTACTCATGTAAGGCAATTATTAAATACCAGGTAAACTTTTTGTCAGCTTTTCATTAGTGAGACAGTTGGTGAAATATAGCTGCAGTAAGTGTCCCCTTTTGATGCTAACCTGTGCCGTTAATACAAAAGAGATTTCTCATCTCTTCTCTTCTTCCTTACACATCACTCCATATTCATATTTCCCATGTTTAAAAGTTAATGATTTGTATATTAATGTCATGATAACATTCTCTGCACACATAATACACATACACATGGCATACACACACACACACACACACACACACACACACACACAAAATAAGGAAATCCATTATTAAAGCTCTTGAGCTTTTTCATTGAAATATAATTGTCTGTAAGCCAAAGGTTGGGAAAGTTTTCCATCAAAATGTTTCAGTAAATCGAAAATCTATCAAAGGCCATGCTGCCAATAAATGAGTAGTAGGCTGGTGAAATAGCTCAGTAGGTTTGGCACGTATTTGTCCCTGGTGACCTGAGTTGGGTCTCTAGAAGCCTACATGGTAGAAGGAGGGGACTGACTTCTGACTTCTGAATGTTGTCCTCTGACCTCCACCCATGCACCATGGCATGCACGTGTTTCTCTCTCTCTCTCTCTCTCTCTCTCTCTCTCTCTCTCTCTCTCTCTCTCTCTCTCTCCTTAAATAAATAAAATATTTCTCAGAGAATAAAGAGTAGAATTTTTATTTTTGCACTGCTTTTTTTTTCAGGTGCGAAAGTAGACATAAAAGATCACCTGGGACGTAACTTTTTACATCTGACTGTACAACAACCTTATGGACTAAAAAATTTGCAACCTGAGTTCATGCAGGTACTATATGCCTACAGATTTTCATGATTGTGATTGTATCCAATGGAGAAAAACAGATTTTTTTAATCATTTTTACTATGAAAGCAGATTTTGGGTTTTCAAAAATGTATGAAGTAAAGATGCTGTAACTTAAGAAAAATTACCAGTCTTATCTCAGTGATGGCAGGCCAAAAGCATTGTCTCCATATTTTTAGTCACTGAGTAAAACTTCTAGTTGTGTGTAAAGTGTGCCATGATAAGAATAAGTAGATTGTGATGATGTTCCTGTCTTTAATGAAGAATCAACATACATAGGTACTTAATATTTTTAAAAAACTAACAAATATGCTAATTAGTTGCATTAAGCTATTTGTCTTTCATGTTCTTGATTGATGCTCCTATAAAAAGTAAATCTAATTTTAATACTTCATTTGTTTTGCTTAGCAGAACACCTGAGACCTTATGGTTATTGACTTAAGTATCATTTGGGAAAAAAACAAAGGGAGGACAGATGTTGGGATGTGGTTACATATGTTTGGAAAATATTAGATTGAGTATTTTCCCTACTTACAAGATCTCTGAACCTTAAATATAACATGACAGAGAAATAGATCATGAGACTCCATCTATATGTGCTTTTCTATGGTTGCATTTAGTTTGTGCTCAGGTCTGTGCACATGTAGTGGATTGGTCCTTGTTTGAAAATACTATGCTGCAGAATATGAACAAAATAGTTGAATTATATTATACTTCTCATTCTCCCATAGATGCAGCATATTAAAGAGTTGGTTATGGATGAGGACAACGATGGATGTACACCACTCCATTATGCATGCAGACAGGGCGTCCCTGTCTCTGTAAATAACCTCCTTGGTTTTAATGTATCCATTCATTCCAAAAGCAAAGATAAGAAATCGCCCCTGCATTTTGCAGCCAGGTGAGTTTGGTCCCTCAACACATGAGCATGTCTGTTTTCTGTTTGCCATTTATCTTGAATATGTCAACTTCAATTTTTTGTAAAGCTATGGGCGCATCAATACCTGCCAGAGGCTCCTGAAAGACATAAGTGACACCAGGCTTTTGAACGAAGGGGATCTTCACGGAATGACTCCTCTCCACTTGGCAGCCAAAAATGGACATGACAAAGTTGTCCAACTTCTTCTGAAGAAGGGGGCATTGTTTCTCAGGTGTGGCTTTCTTTGTGTGTGTGTGTGTGTGTGTGTGTGTGTGTGTGTGTGTGTGTGTGATGTTGTAAGCTTTTAATGAATCACATTAGGCTGTCTTTCTATTATTTTTTAAGTTATAGTATCAAACTTTAAATCTCATGAAATGGTACTTCTCTCTCTCATTGAATTTTCAAGCATATATAGCTTCTCAAACAGTAAAAGAAATTCAGTATAACTCCCAGCCACAAAATGAAGACATTAAAGATTTTAGATGAAAGACCTTGTTCAAAGTCACATAAGTGGCTTAAGGAACAGTATTCTAAGAACCTTTGAAATATATTTCCTCACGTTTTATTTCATAATTTGAACAACTTCTTATGCAGCTGTAGAACTATGTGTTTGCACACACATAAGGACACATATACAAAGCCATTCGAACTCAAAGGACTTTTCTTTCAATCTAATAAATGATGAACACAAAAGATAAACACAAGAGACATTCAAAGTAAACTGAACTCCATCATACTTAAGTGAAATTTTACAAGAATAAAACCAAGTTTAAAATGTAGCAAAATAAACCGTGTATCATAATTGAATGACATCTTTATTAAAAAAGACCAAGAAACTTTTTTAGATGTACAATGAGCTATCTTTTAACTTTGTAAAGAAACCAATAACAGACTCTTAGGCTCATGCAAGTAGACCTGGACTGACAGTTGTTGCTTAATTACACACAACCGAAATATCAAAGTGGCTCTTACACCCTAAAATAGTTGTTTCTTAATATACCAACATTAACCTGTATAATTTTCCTATATCTTGTTTGGAAAAAAATGTTACTAATATGACAAACCCTCATTGCATTTATATCAAATTCCTGTGAGAAAGGATAAATACCTTTGTGGGTGCTTGTAAGGAGTATAGACATGATGGAAAAATCCAGTCCTTCAAAAGCTACACAATTATTACAATAAGAAACCTACAGCAGGTGATAACTGATATACTTAACAAGCTACCTACATAGCAAATGATAGGCTGTGAACTGAGAAACTCCCAGACCCTAAAGAGTTCTGATGAATGAGAATCATGTGCAACTTCAAAAGGGAGGGGGGCAAATTTAGTAGTGTTCACATGGAGGAACCACCAGGCTCCAAGAGAAGATTCCCAGCTCCACAAGTTAAGGAGACCTTAACTAAATGCAATATACACAAAGCAAAATAAAAAGACTTGAATAGAGAAGGAAAATTTAGAAGTGGAGGAAGTGGGGACAATAGGAGGGAAAGTAAATGGAAAGTTTTGTGAACATGTGTGGTAATTACAAAGAGCAAAATTCATCAGTAAGTAAAAGCCAAAAGAAACATAACACTATCATATGATTGTGCACTCTAAGATATTATTATTATCATTAGCAATAACTTTTGACGATGAATAATACAACTGATTACAGAACGTTTTACTACAGTGTTCAATGAAACAAGTGATGATAATATATATAAATACATTATCATTTTGGAAAAAAGTATGTACAAAACAGACATACTAGGTATAACTTTTCTATACTTGCAGAATTTGGTAACATACTTACATCCTTTACACTCCTAGATCATTTAAGGCTACTGTATTTGAAATTGTCTCATATTTTATAAATGGAAACTGAATATTTATTTGCTAGATCTCAGTCATGCTTCGCTTCAGACCTGTCTACAGTGAACCAAATGGCATCGCTTCCCACATTTGATGTGAGGTGTGTTACACGTGTTTTCTTCCCTATTTAACAGTGACCACAATGGTTGGACTGCTTTGCATCATGCTTCTATGGGTGGGTACACCCAGACTATGAAGGTCATTCTTGACACAAACTTGAAGTGCACAGATCGGCTAGATGAAGAAGGGGTAGGTATTGCCTTCCTCATCCCAACTCAAAGTCTTCATCTAGGGTGAACGTTCAAAAGTGCAAGGAAGCTTCTTGGCCACCCTCTTGCATTTCTTGCCCTAATCTCAGCCTTTTGTTCTTACTGTTGTTTTAAGTAGACTTTTAAAGTGAGGAGTAAGTTTAACAAAGGGGAACCAAAATTGGATGCTGCAAGTTGAGTTCATTCCTCCACAGTTTCAGAGGCCTCAGGCCCATTGTAGTAAACTTAGAAAAAGAGAATAGGGCTGAGTGTTCAGAAAGCCAGATACATGGCTTTGAAGCTAGCTATTCAAAGTGATTGTCTTTATTGTTTTCTTTTGAACATTATATACTTTCTTCTTATTTATTTGCAGAATATAAAAATGTACATTTCTCATAAAAACGACAGAGATAAATCATCTTGATTTTTGCTTCAATTTTTCTTAAAAATGTCTTTATATGGCAAGATGACAAATTGACAATCACTTGCCCTTTATGTGTCTGCTGATCCCCAAGTCTTAAAAACCATTGTTCTAATAGAGATTTGTTTCCCAGATTTGTTATCTCTGTGTCGACTTGTCCTTATCCTGACAGCTTCTCCTGTATCCCTGTGGAATCTTCCCATGAAAGAAACACACGAAACAAACCCTTGGGAGTTACACACACACACACACACACACACACACACACACACACACACACACACACACACACGTTTGGGTTTCAGCACATATGCCATGTTCAAATGATTAACCCATTACTTCAAAGCTTTGTGTAAATGTGAGATTGAAATTGATATTAAGTAGTTAGCTTTGTTGATCATTTCTTTCAAGCAATTTAGCAATGCAACAAGGCAACAAGCAGCAAAAGGTAACTAGCCACTTTGACCCCCTGGTCTGTACTCTGTTTTTCCTGAAAGAACACGGCGCTCCACTTTGCGGCTCGGGAAGGTCATGCCAAGGCTGTTGCGCTTCTCCTGAGACACGATGCTGAGATCCTTCTGAACAAGCAGCAGGCCTCCTTTCTGCACATCGCATTGCACAATAAGAGGAAAGAGGTGGTCCTCACAACCATCAGGAACAAGAGGTACCTATCTCCTGTGCCCTCGGTGACTCAGCATCTTCTGCTGTTACAGTGGACTCCAGCCTGAGAGCCATCAGAAGGGAGTTTTGTAATCAACACATTAAAGCGTCAGTCATTCACAGGATTTTCACCTTTGAAGTGACATTCTGAGGACAGCACATTGTTTTGTCTTCTATCTTCATCTCCACAACATTAAACATGGGAGCAAAACACCACTCAGCCCTTCTGTGAGACTCCCAGGATCCCAGCACACACAACATTGGGCACTGAGGTCACAGTCAGGCAAGCTCTGTCCTGTCCTACCTGGACTTGCTGGACACTCTTGCTAACACTAACTCCCAAATGGGGCATAGAGAGAAATACACCTAAGGTTGCTAGGTGCCATTTGATAAATGCCTCTTCACAGATAAACCTTTTGTGGTTGTGCATTTCTAAACCATCTTCCAAGGAACTTTTTATTTTTTAGCATTGTATTTATTTGAGAGAGAGAGAGAGAGAGAACCATAATGTGTATGATATTGAAGTCAGAATGCAACTTTTGGAAGTTGGTTCTTTCTTTCCACTATATAAACTCCGTGGATCAAATTCGGGTTGTGGGATCTGTGCACAGGCACATTTACCTGAGAAGTCATTTTACTGGTCCCCTGATAATGAAGTCAGATAACTTTTCCACTTCTCAAGCAAAAGTTGTCTGTATAACATAGACGGATATGTGGAAAAGCCCTGTGTCACCTATTAAAGGACACAAAGGGGAGCAATGTCATCTTCAAGTAGATCTAGTCTGGGTTTGGAGCATGGGGTGCTGGACAAATTCCTGTTTTCTTGAAACACCAGTGCTTGACAATTCATATAATCAGAATTTCTAATGAATTTATAATGCAGGTCTTCTGTGTGGATTTTATTGATAAATTGTTAGCATCAAACTTAACACAGATGAGATCATGTTGGTAAATGGATTCATTCTTATATTAGATTTTCTTTCTCCTTACAATCCTTCATATCCCATTGTTGAAAAGGGACACATTTTGTAATGTTATATCAAGACACATGTTATTTTGCAACTTAACTCAATACATTATATCAATACATACAACACACACACACACACACACACACACACACACACACGTACACGTACACATATAAGCTAAATGTGGACCTGATAGCAAATTGCTGATATGCGTATGTGAATGGGAATATCTCCACCTGTGAAAATACTCACTAATTCATAATTTCAAGAGAAAAAGAAAACAAAGACTCGCCCTCTGTAGAGGGCATTGATTCTAACAGTCATTCTGTAATTTGCCTATAATCCTAACAGATATGGACAAGATTAATACAGTGATCTTGGTTCACATGGCATTTCAGGAATAAATGTAAATTTAGGTTTCTATTAAAAAATAGATATCTTAACTTTAAACTGCTGTACACATTTTTATTGATTCTTTGGTTTATATTATTATTCATAGATGGGATGAATGTCTTCGTGTTTTTAATCATTCTTCACCAAGCAACAGATGTCCCATCATGGAGATGGTGGAGTATCTCCCTGAATGCATGAAGGTAAGCTCTCCAGAACAGAAGTTCATGTGAGTATAAGCCTGGAATATAATATCGTTTGAGAACTATTTGCAATCATCTCATTAATAATAGTTTCTATTTTGGGGGCTGGAGAGGTAGCTCAGGGGTTAAGCCTCTGCCTTGCAGGCAGAAGGTCCTGAGTTTGGATCCCAGATCCCACATATAGATGCCAGGGGGAAGCGGGGGCGGCCTGTGCTTCTGGTCCTAGTAGGGCGGAGCCTGTGAATCCCGGGGCAGAGTCAACAAGAAGGAGGTGGAGGCGGTCCATGGTGGTTCCCGAATTTGTAAGTGGTTCTACATTCACACAGACACACACAGACACACACAAACACACACGCGTGCACATACATATGCACACACGCACAATTGAATAAATAATAAAAAAATTTAAAAAAATACTTTCTATTTTTATAGCTTCTGGTTTTCCAGCGCTATAAGGAAATTTAGCTAAGTATTTAATAAGGATCTCCTTGGATTAAGAAATCCTGTCAATTATTATGTGTGTGGTAAAAGAAAACATGTAAATATATTTTTCTTCAAATAATCCAAGTTTGGACAGATATATATTGGTATTTGTTGGCTGAATATGAGCTCTAGAAAGGTTTTGTTTGGCCTACAAATTTTTCCTATTTCAAATTTGCATCAGTTGCTAACATTCACAGCCAAAATTTTTTCCTTGAATGATCCAGATCTCCTACTTCCCAAGGTTGAGTGTTGGCTCCTTCTGGGTGGGGAAGTTTCACCCACATGGCTCACCCCACCCCTTCTTTTTGCACACACCCCTCTAAGGTCAAGCTTTAGTGGCCATGTCTTGCCATTCTTATGCAGATGCTTTCCTTGTAGTAGGAATATTTTCAATATATACCTCCAATGAACCATAAGATAGCAATATATGCCCAAGATGCAAGAAACAAAGGAAAGGAAGAATTTCTTGTTTATTAATTTAGTCATGGGGTAAAATCCTTTATCCTGTATCATCTGCTGCTTCAACATCTCAGTTGGCTGCTCTCTCTTGAAGGTTCTTTTAGATTTCTGCATGATACCTTCCACAGAGGACAAGTCCTGCCGAGACTACCATGTAAGTTTATCTTATGATAGCTTGATGTGTATTTTATCCAAATACCTTCAAATATGAAAGTGGTGTCAGTGTAATTTATAAAAGATGCTGTTTTGGTTTCATTTGTCATAATGTTGTATTGTTGGTCTATAAAAGAATGTTTCCTTACATTAAAGTCTTCCCCGAAATTTTAGTTAGTTCTAATAGCATCATCTTGTGATATTCCCAGATTTACATTTTCTTAGGTAATTTTACACGAAGACTGAAGGTCTAAAAGAATTCTTCAAGTCCCTTGGGCATAGTTGACCAGTTGCCACAGGAGATCCTGGTGGTGCACTTGTGGGGTTATCTAGGACCCTGACCATTCTCCATCCAAGAGGACAACCTGGAAACATTTTCCTCAGGACTATGAACCTGGATCACTGGATTTGGGGCAACTCAAACTATTTGTGTAAACCATGGAACTCCCCGTGTTTCCATGGCTATAGCTGTAAAACTGTTGAAAATAAGTCTCCAGAATATTTGTCTTTAATTCATGTCTAACATTTTAATGTTCTTTCCTGCATTTGAATTGAATCATTTGTACCAGTAAATTTTCAGCAAAAGCATAAGCTTGAGTATTTGATTTGGATTTTTCAGTCTATACTAAACTAATACTTTAAATTTATGCCTTTGACAGATTGAGTATAATTTCAAGTATCTTCAGTGCCCATTAGAACTAACCAAAAAATTAACACCTAACCAGGATGTGACATATGAGCCTCTTACCATCCTCAACGTAAGTCCCGTGTTGGCGTTAGTTAGCTAGCTTCCTCCTAGGTTCTGAATTATTTGTTTAATGGAAATAGAGAGGACTTAAGAGAGAGAACTTCAGGTTTAAATATTCAGTGTCTATGCCTAGGTCTGCTGTGTTGCTCATGTGTTTTTTTTTTCTTTTGGCTTTTTAAGTAGTGATTCATATTCTCTGGGCTTGTATATAATTTAGGTCACTGAAGAGGTTGCCTATTTCTGCTCAAGACCCCTTCCCTTGGGGTGCATCAGGCACTGCAGCCTCTCTGTTGCTGGAGCAAGCACAATGCTGCAGCACCACCTGTTACCGATCTGCAGTACTGCAACACTTTCGATGTTGGTTCAAACCCTCATGATCCACACTTTGTTCTCATCTGGTCTCTTATTGATGTCTGGCACTGTGGGACTAATATTCGGGCAAAATAAAAATTTCTTATATGAACCTTCTATACCAAGTCCAAATGTTGTATGTACTTGCCATTCTTCTCTCTCTCCAGGAAGAATGCAGGAGTTGGGAGTTTTCTTCTAGGGGTACTATTGTGCTAGGAGAGAAGGAATGGCTAGTAAATGATAAGAATTCTCCTGCTATTTACAGGGTCTCTCTAGATGACATGTCCATTTGGGGTGCAAGGGACTCTTACCTTGATTCCTCATTGCTCACCAAGACAGTGATCATACGTGTACTGTGTTTACATTAGTGTTTCTGTGCAAGGAAAGATCAGGGAAGCCCTCTTGACACTTCCTGACACCAATTCCTATCTATCTATCTATCTATCTATCTATCTATCTATCTATCTATCGATCTAATTAAAATGTGCTTTGTGTATAGATATGCTAGTAGCTACTAATAACTCCCACGAAAGCATTCAATTGTCACATTATTTTAACAACTTACATGTATTCTCCTATTTAAAGTCCTCCCAAAAAGATGAAACTGAATTTCTTCAAAGACAGAATGATGGCAAAACCCTTGCAAATTTACCTACTATAATCCTACAAAATATCAAAGAACTTATGCTGCATCAGCTAAACAGAGACCAAAAGAGACAAGTTAAAACAGTTGCACTTAAATAAAGTGATTCCCTTTAGACTGTATTTCTTACTTCTTGTAATTATTTTCTCAGGATTTCTAGCAAAAAGTTTCATTTATATTAACACAGAGGTTGGCAGAAATAAAAACTTTTTTAAAATCAATTGTTTAATGAAGTTGCATTTTTCTTCCTTTTTCCTTATTTTTAGGTCATGGTACAGCATAGCCGCATTGAACTTCTGAACCATCCTGTATGTAAAGAATACTTACTTATGAAATGGTGGGTATGAGTACTCATATTTTTTAACATGACATTCCAAAAATATTCCAAATAATTATTGCTTAGGCATATTTTAATGTTTTAGACTTTATTATAATGATTTGGGCTTTAAGAAAAATAAGAAACAAAGGCAAAATTTATCATTAAATATTTGGCATTGTTTATCTTTTGATATATTTAGAACCTGTATGGGTGAGGTGAATTGTTACTGTAGGCATGAAGCAGCATTCCGGCTCATGCAATTTAGCAGACAATGAAGTGTCAGGACTGTCTAAGGGAAAGCCTGGGTTTGTAGTAAGAACACATGAACTGGAACTACTTTTCCATTCATTCCTAAGACTTCTCAAAAAACTGAGAAGGTAAAATAGAAAAACTTTTGGTTCTAAAAGAATGAATTTTCAAAATAGTTTTTGAGATAGATTATAGGCACTTTGTTTACAGATGTCTTTAATTTTGTTCAGGATGATTTGATTATGTTTTGCTTGTGATTTTTTTTTTTTGGTAGGTGTGCCTATGGATTCAGGGCCCATATGATGAACCTAGGATCTTACTGTCTTGGCCTCATACCTATGACCCTTCTTGTCATCAATATAAAGCCAGGAATGGCTTTCAACTCTACTGGAATCATCAATGAAACTAGTGATCATGTGGAAAAACTAGACACAACAGTATGTTCAAACTTCAACTCTTTTTACAAAATGGACAGTAACAGCATATTTTCTCTCAAGAATAACAAGCTTATAATAAATTTGATATACAAAAATTTTGATTCCTATGAATAGTTTATATAACTTGTATAAGTACAAGTTTCCTAGAAAATCTTTTATGAAGTGAGAAAAATACTAATAAACAGATCAATAAATGAACTTACAAAATAATTTGAAAGGAAATGGCATATATAATATGTTATCTTGAATGCTAAAATGAAAGACTATAAAGTCTTTCTATAATAATATGATTTTGTGTTTCCATGGACTATAGGGAAAGGACAATAGAAAGTGTTAATTATTAATGGACAAGGGTTTCTCTGTGAGATTCTGGAAAAGCTTTGAAGACCTAGATGGTAATGATGGCTGGTATAAAACTGGACATTCTTAATGACAGGAAGTCATACATTTTGCAATACATATGTAAAATATATAGCTTTTAAAATGGAAAGTTTTACGTCATGCATAAATTTACAATTTATAAATTACATATAGATCTACATATTTTAAATCTTTATAATCAAACTGATAATGCTTTAACAAGGACATTAAGAAATGGCTATTATGTCTACTAAATGACATGAATATTGGATGGAAATGTATGTGGACAATCCACAGAAATGAAACAAAAGAAAGCAAAATTTGCTGCTGGGAAATTATGAAGCAATTAATGTGTTGTTTTACACCTTCATAACACTTTTGTCTTGTATTTCTTGTTTCAGAATTCATTTCCAATAAAAATTTGCATGATTTTGGTTTTTTTATCAAGTATATTTGGATATTGCAAGGAAGTGATCCAAATTTTCCAGCAGGTATATACTATATTTTATACATCTACATTGTAAACATTTTCACACACAAACCATGAAGCAATTGATAAAGTTATTGGAAATAATACCTTGTCATAATAAATAACATCATATGGGTTGATTAATGTAGAAATGTTCCAGAATACAGAAATCACATGATTTTTAGGCAAGATCACTCAATGCATTTGGAAAAGAGCTGCTGCAGCATTCCTGGTTCCAGTAGGATTCTCTGTCCACAAAGATCATTATGTTTGCTATTGTAACAGTTTCAACACTTTCTTAATAGTAGATTGTGAATTTTATCACTGTAAATATAAATCCATATTTGAAATGTAAATATTCATAAAGAATTTATTTATCTCGACTCCATTTCAAGTGGGCCTGCCTTTAAATTCTTTAACAAGAATGCTTTTTGTTGGAAAACTACTAAGTTATTCTAAAGGTTGGAACTTATTTGTGAGTGAATGAGGCTGACCTTGAACTTACAATATTCCTAAATCAGCTGCCTGATTTCTACAATTACTGCTGCACCATTTTACATGGCTTGGAAAATTTCCACAGCACTTCTTTTTTACTGTTTTCTTTTTTAATCTAAGGCTTATGCAAATTGTCTGAAGGTCTGTGTTTTGATTGGCAAATGAAATAGATCTTTTATTTTTAAGTACATAAGTTTAAAGCCACTAAGTTTTTATGAAGGCTATTTTGTAAGTAACATATTTTTACACATCATTTTCATGAATTTTTCTTTGTTATACAATGCAAACATAAGGATAGCTACATAATAATGATAATATAGCTGATATTTACTTACTATTTATATTACAAGCACTTTTATATACACTATTTTTAGTAAAATCTCAAAGTTTTGAGAGTGAGGCTATGTTGTTGTATTATTACTTTTTTTTCCATTTTTTAATTTATTTATTTATGAGAGAGGGAGGGATAGGGAGAACTTATATGCATTACATGCCATGGTACATGGATGGCAGTCAGAGGACAACTTTCAGTAGTCAATTCTCCCCTTCTACCATGTGGTTATCTGGAGTTCAAATTCAGGTCTTCAGGTTTGCAAGGAGGTTTCTTCAGGCTTTCTTGCCCACTGTGCTATCTCTCTAGGTTTCTTTCTTTCTTTCTTTCTTTCTTTCTTTCTTTCTTTCTTTCTTTCTTTCTTTCTTTCTTTCTTTCTTTCTTTCTTTCTTTCTTTCTTTCTTTCTTTTTCCCCAGGTTTTTTTTTATTAAAAATTTAATTATACATTTTAAAATTTTTTTACCAGTTCCCTCCCTCCCCCCTCCTCCCCCCGAACCCCCTCCTCCCCCTCCCCATCCCCCAGTGCCTCCCCCCCAATTCCCAGAGAGTCCTTTATTGTGTACGCCTAACTCTCCACTTCATGTACATGATT
This sequence comes from Typhlomys cinereus, assembly GCA_023101885.1. Classification (NCBI taxonomy): domain Eukaryota; kingdom Metazoa; phylum Chordata; class Mammalia; order Rodentia; family Platacanthomyidae; genus Typhlomys; species Typhlomys cinereus. The sequence goes on from JALPQD010000033.1 coordinate 3,189,495, forward strand.
TACTCTTTCTTTTTTCATCTTCTTAAAGGAACATTGCAAGCTTTAGTTTAAGTTGAACTAAAGTTACATGACTTCTCTGAGAGCTTTGATCTCCATGTTTCTTTATTGGCATTTTAAGTGGTCTACAATATGGCATGGCATATTTAATGTCTAAAACTTTAAAATTTTTCAGAGTACCCTTTGGTTTCCTGATTAAGTTTCAACTCCTGTCATGGAATATTTTGTTCAAGCATATTCATATCCACACAGATCCTCATGTGTGTCCTTTATGTGAAGAAAGGTCTTGAGAATTATGAAATTAACTTGCAATCCCTAGAAGTTCCCTTAAGATGGAATGAGCTCTACTGGGAAGGCTGAAAAACATGTAGCATCTGGTTAGATATCAGACTCCCATGATAGAAGCTGACCTATTACTTGGCCATCTCCAGTACTGATGCATGCCCCAGGACACATAAACTACCCATTGTGGTGACACTTTTATCCTAAAAGTGTGTACAAAAATCCATTAGTTATCAAGTGTCTATGTGTGGTGATTCTGCATCCTTCTCTATCTTAGAAAAGGAATTACTTTCTGGATTACAACAATGGCCTGGAATGGATTATCTACACAACAAGTATTGTCTTCGTGCTGCCCTTGTTTCTCAACATCCCAGCATATATGCAGTGGCAATGTGGAGCAATAGCCATATTCTTCTATTGGATGAACTTCCTGTTGTATCTTCAAAGGTAGAAGCTGAATAATAACCCTTTATACATTTTAATACCAAAAGAAAACTTATAAGTGGAGTATAGGTGGCTTATTCATTTCCAGGTTTTTTTGAAATGCAAAGGTAGCTTAACCATCTTACTTTTGCAAGGTCCAAGGAATTCAGTGTGTAAAACAGGATCTCTATGAACACACTACTGAATTTGGGACCAATTCTTTTTGATCGGTGTACAGGACACTGTCCTGTGTATTGTCATAACATGTTTCGTATTTAGCAACATTGCTGATTTCTACTTACTAGACCCCAGTAGCAGATACCCCATCCCCAGTGTGACATTCAAGACTCTATTCAGACATGGCTGTAGTCCCCCTTCGTGCCAAATCTGAATCTACACAAACCTAGATTAATATGGAGTAAATGACAATAAAAGTCTTGGCTATTCTTGTTTTACCTGGTCTTATTTGATAACATATGTGTGGGTTAAAAACTCAAAATTAAATAAATTAAAGTAATATTAGGTAAGGAAATAGGATTGGGAATATGGCTCAATTGATAAAAATGCAAATTCAGTTACTTTCTACTTGATATGTGTAGTTGATGGGAAGAGGTGGTTTTTCTCTCCTACTTTGGAGAAAGTACTATCCAGTGGTCAGTAGTTAAGTGATGAAAAATGACATTAATGAGAAGATAAAGCCAAATTGATGATCAGCTTTTAGAAAAAAAAAGAGACTCACTTCCTTATGAGCTGCAATTATTTTCTTTTTAAAGTAACCATCTTCAGTGATTGCATCTAGCACCTGACTTAAGTGATGATCTTGTCACTGAATGAAATGTATTTCAAACCAAAAGTAAGCAAAGATATTAACATTTTTTTACTTTTCTAGGTTTGAAAACTGTGGCATTTTTATCGTTATGTTGGAAGTGATCTTTAAAACTCTTATGAGATCTACAGGAGTTTTTATCTTTGTTCTTTTGGCTTTTGGACTCAGCTTTTACGTCCTCCTGAATTTACAGGTGAGACATTTACAACTGTAACTGATTGCAGCACTAGAACTATTGATACTATAAGGTATGCTTAAATTTCAATGGCCTAGTAAATTAATGATAATAATATTATAATCGTTTTTATCTTATGTGTTGTCAAAGTGATATTTACAAATGTATAGTTTCGCTACGAGATTTCCCCCAATGGTTAAAAGTTTATATATAAGCACAAAGATTTGCCCATATGTATAAAAGATCTTAGACTTGTTTGCAATGGTTTGTTAATACTTCTCAGACTGTATTTTAATAGCTGCATGCTTTACTTCTTAGAAAGAGCCTTGGTATAATTCTCTTCATCTCACTCTCCAGAAAACATTTTATCATGATACACACTTAATTTTATTTATATGTTTCTTTTTTCTCTCAGGAAGCCTTCAGCACTCCACTGCTTTCCTTCATCCAGACTTTCAGCATGATGCTAGGAGATGTCAATTACCGTGATTCCTTCCTGGAACCACTGTTAAGAAAAGAGTTGGCATATCCACTTCTGTCCTTTGCACAACTTATTGCCTTCACAATGTTTGTCCCAATTGTCCTCATGAATTTACTCGTGAGTAATTTATCCTGGTAGTCTCTTTTTATTAGTTACTGGGAACATTTAATAATAATGAATATTCTTAGCTTCTCAGTGTCCCTTTACTGGAAATATTAATCAGCTTCAACAGCATCATATTACTGAAAGTAATCACATGAGTTAATTAACTTATAAAGGGAGGATTTATTAACTCATGGTTTTGGAGATCCAAAGGCATGATGCCCACACTGACTCAGTTCTGGTGAGGCATCAGATGATGGTGCATTATGGGAAGAGCATATATATAGAAACAATATGTTCAAATCTCACATTGTACATAGAGAAAGAATATAAGTGTGGTCCCCTTGAAGGACTGTCCCAATGATCTGAGAACCTCCAATATGAAGTCTAAAACATCCACAGGACCTCACAATATAGTCATTCTAGGGATCAGTCTTTACATATTGACTTAAGGGAGATACTTAGCATCTAGACCACAGCAATGAAAAAAGTTATTGAAAAAAATTATGAACTGGGAAATTGCTCAGTAGGTAAAACCACTTGCTGCACAAGCTTGAGGACCTGAGTTTGATCCCTGGAACTGGACGTGAGGACATCTAGGTGTAATCCCAGCACTCCTGCAGTGAGAAAGGAGGCAGAAGCAGGAGAATCAGTCGGAAGCTCACGGGTCAGCTATTCTAGAGTGTGCTGCACAGTGTCAAAACGATGAGTGACCCTGTGTCAATAAGGTAGAAGGCAGTATCCTCTTCCAGAACTGTCCAGAAAAAGACAGACAGAGAAAGAAAAAGGGAGAAAGAGAGGGGAGAGATAAAGAGAGAGACAGATTGAGAGAGTAAATAAAATAGTTAATAAAAATTAGTTTAAAGAAAGCTGAAGAGATGGCTCAGGGGTGAAGACTCTGTCTCGTGAGCAGAAGGTCCTGAGTTCGGATCCCAAGTCCCACAATAAAAACGTCAGGAGGAAACAGCAGTGGCCTACACTTCCGGCCTTGGTGGGCAGAGCCTGGGAAATCTCAGAGAGAAGCAAGGAGGTAGAAGCAATCCAGGATGATTCACGAAGTTACTCTTGGTCCTCCACAGACACACACACATGCACACACACACATACACACACACATGAAATAAAAAATAAAAATATTTTAAAAAACATTTAAAAATAAAAAATGTAGAAATTCACTCAACATTTATCTAAAGCTTGGGGTATAGCATCCATATAAAAGAAGGCTCAGGGAATACAAAGATTCATTTATCTGAAAAAATTACTACCCCAAATCAACAAATGTCAAGTGCTGTTTCAGTTTCCAGAAAACAGAATAAAATGCACCAATACTTATTTCTTCTGTACTGATAAGCTGGTCAGGAAATTAGGTAATAATCAAGTAGTCACCTAACCTTGTGATGGGGTATAAATGTTGTGAGGAAGTAGGAAGCAGAATAAGACAATAATAACAAAGGTCTCCATTGCTTCAGGGTTGTGAGGAAATCAGAGATAGGCCACAGATCTTTTAAAATGTATTGTGCTTGCACTTACATGTTTCATTGGTCAGAAATTCAAATCCAGTGAGTCGGTTGTGCAGAGGGTGTCTGCAACATTCACATGTCACCACTAAAACAGTCACAATTGGATACATTCAGCAGTCATAAGACCACCGCTCCACATGGGATTTGATAGAGTCTTGGCTCAAATGGAGAGCACATTAGCTGATGTAGGCAGAAATGTATCTCAGTTCTACCTCCATGGAGAGTTCTAAATGGCATTTGGGGTCTGCATTTTCCTTCCCCTTCTGGGAAATCTTTCTGCTTTCCACACACTTTTTCTGAGTTTGGATCAGAGACTGTGCTAGAAGAGTTCTTAGACAGAAACAATGAAGACACTGTAAACTTGTCATGTACTCATCTGATTCCGTTCTAGAGATTTGTTTGGTAACCTATAAAAACAAAAGATGACACCAGGGATAATAGAAAATCACATAAAGTCCAAGTTCTCTCTAATGGTAGATGTTTAAGCAAAGTAATTATTCAGAGGAAAACTCAGTTTCACAATAGAATAGGTCACCAAGCTAGTGAGATGGCCCAATGGTTAAAGCTTTTGCTTTACAAGCAAAAGTTCAGATCCACAGATCTCATGTGAAACTGCCAAGCAGATATGGTGCTGCCTGCAATTCCAGCTATGGAAGACAGTGCCTGGGAAACTCCAGAGCAAAGCAATGAGACAGAAAAGCAATCCATAATGATTCTTGATGTTACTCTTGGGCTTCCACAGACACACATATTCATGTGCCATCTACACAAATCCACATACACACATGTATATTCACCCACATACAAACACATACACATTGGAAACATAAATAAAAAAAGTTAACATCATGCTGAAGATGTGTGTTCTCTATTAAAGATTTCCTTCTATAAGACTCAGAGGAAAATGAAATTTATCAGAGTTAAGGCCCAAGTGGTCTTTTCTTCACAATCTGACACTGACTCTCAACAACATTTTCTGGTCACTTTACCTATGTCATGGGAGAATACTCTTGACTCCTGCTCTTTAGCTTCCCTCATTCTTTCTATAGTCATTTGTTTCTCACATGTCTTTCCAGTTGACATGCACCCTCTTGGCACTTACTCTGAATAGGTCTATGATCTCACACCTTTATTTTATCCTTTCTACATAGTTTTACTCAAAAAATATCGAATTAAAAATGGCCTTTTATTTTAAAACTAGGTCTATTGAATGTTTTCTGTAATTCTTAAAGCTTCAGGCCAAGTGAACTTGTCAGCAGTACATGTTAGATCTTGATCTTATGCAACTCCCTTTTACAGAGTTATGCCCAGTACATTTGATATCATGTCACCCTGTCATCTCCCAAACCAGAAAATTTTATCAAAAAATATATTACAATTTAATCTGTCTTATAGTTTCATGATAAGAGTTAAGATATTGTTCCAACCAATGTGGTTGTGCCGTTGCAAAAGAATATAGATTCTGAAGTCTTTTGCGAAGTATATTGCCATAACCAGGAGATCTCATGTTCACTTTTCCACTTTGGCAGATAGACCTGGCTGTGGCTTATATGTTTATGGCCCTTCAAAATTTACATATTGATGTCTAATCAGCAAGGTCATAGTATTAGAAGGTGGAACTAGACCATAATAAGAGAGAGGCAGGAGTCACGCTTACATAGAAAGGGATGTGAGAGCTTGTTAGACTTTTCTTGCCCTCTTCTACTTGAGAATAGATAGAAGATACTATCTGACTTCTGAATCTGTTGGCACCCTCCTTTCAAGTTTCCAGCAATCAGAACTGTGTAGAATAAATTATATATATATATATATATATATATATATATATATATATATATATTACCTAGTCTAAGGTATTTTATTGTCAAGGCATGAACAGAATAAACTGTCTCTAAGTACAGTTTTGCTGATCCATAATTAATCTCTGTGTCATGCTGCAGATTGGTCTGGCAGTTGGTGACATTGCTGAGGTCCAGAAACATGCATCACTGAAGAGGATTGCTATGCAGGTGAGTAATTTGCTTATTCACTGGCATCATAATTATGTGCATATAACAATTTTAAGAATGTAATTACTCCATGTGGATACTTTCTCCACATTAAAGAGCACAACTCTGTTTTTTTTTTTTTTTTTAACATTTTCTGACCTTCCTGCTATAATGTATGTATCAGGAACTGTAGAAAAAAATCCTTGGCACAGTCTATGTAGAGAAATTAAGAAATTGCCTGGCAACTCCTTTTCAGGTTAGCATGTACCCAACTAACTAACTAAATCAGCTGCCAGACCAGGAACATCACTGGAATAAGATTTAAAGTCTCATTTTTTAAAACCTAGTCTCCCTGTGTAGCTCACGTTGCCCTTAACTCTTGAGCCTTCTGCCTCCATATCCTGACTGCTGGTATTAAAGGTCTGGCCTGTGTCCCCAGCTGGTATGAAATATTATGTGTTATCACATTCTTACTGCTCAAAAAAATTTCTTGAGATTTTTATTGTGTGATTATAGGATCTCCACACATGCTTTATGTTGAAAATTTAACTCTGTTTATAAAATTATGCTCTCTAATGATATCCCATTTTTGCTAGATAATTTGATTTAAAATTTTTCAAAATGTTTATTGTCAAATGTTTATGAATAAGTCTTTGGCTAACGAATCTTGTGAGGTTGTTTTTTCTTTGGCCTTAATGCCATTGATTTAAATTTCAAGTTTGTATGGGACCATTTGTTGCCTCAAGGATGCTTGATGACCTATTGAACACATATGTTTAGAAAATTACACAGGTTCATGGTCAGGAGAGATAGTTCAGGGGTTAAAACTCTGCCTCGCAAGTAGAAGGGCCTGAGTTTGAACCTCGTATCCCGAATAAAAACACCAGTTGGAAATAGTGGAGCCCTGTACTTCCAGCTCTGGAAGGCAGAACCTGAGAAATTCCCAAGTCAAGAAAATAGGAGGTAGAAGTAATCCAGGATGATTCCCAAAGTCACCCTTGGACTTTCACAGACACACAGTGCATTCTGTTACACACACACAAAGTTAGTGAGATGTTCTAGAAAGAATGGTTCCAACAGAAGTAGGAGAAATGGCTAAGACTCTTTTATAGGCTCTAATCTGGAAAGATGGGTTATATACACATGAGAAGGTGACAACATTGCCCAAGACGATAAAGGTTTCATTCCAAAACAGCAAAAAGAAATCTTATCATCAAAAGAAAAGGCAGGGAATGAAGTGCCTCAAATCATTTTGTTAGTGTTTGAAGAAGTCATCCTCAGCTCTCACAAGATGAAAATGGAATTTGATGATATGCTATTAATCTTGGTCTACTGTAGAAATATTGGAAGAAAAAAATAAGAGGGTGATCAGCTCCTATTCTAATAAAGATGGAGTTTAAGGTTCAGATAAGCTGATAAAATGTCTGGATGATAAGCCTTTGGGCAGGCATGTTCCCTCATGACTATCCAAATAAATACCAGTAGAAATGAACAGAAAGAATAATATAAACAGGAGCCCAAACTGAAATGTCTTGGAAAAGTCTGTTTAGCTATATGTGTCAGCGGGATTGAGTTCGAAAGCACAATCGTGTACTGTATTTACTCTGTCCCTTAGATTGCACAAAGTCCAGGACAGCATGTCATCTGTTTTTGTGATGATGAAAAACATTAACCTTAATGTCAGGGTGGCACTCCCTCATCCCTGAGTTATTTCTCAATCATCAGTATCTGAAGTGGGAGTAGAAGGGAATAGGATCAGGGTGTTTCATACAGACTCTTAGCTAAATCATCCCATAGGTGAGTAGAGACAGAGAGCCCAGAGCTAGGAATGCTGGAAGGTGTGTTTATTATGGTAGTATCAGTGACTTGCAGACATTGAGAGCAGCTGGCACCAATGTGACCGTATCTCAACACTGGCTTCCCCGTTGTCCAGCACAGGACAATGACTGAAGACACTCTGGAAACATTTATGTCCCCACTGCAAATTAGGGAAGGAGATCACACGTTACATTTCAAGGTGTGAGAGTAGGGGAAGTGCTACATTACCCCAGTGGAGCCAGGTCAGTGGGTCTCAGCCCAATGCTGAGCTAGAGACTCCATTTAGCAGCTTCCCTAAGACCACACTTCAGAGAAACAATCAAGCAGACACAGGAATCTGTTTGCATTTCATAGTAGAGATGATTGTTTCTGCATAATGTAAGATTTCTATATGCTAAATACTGATTCTCTTGATAAAACCACCATGTATTTTAGGTGGAACTTCATACCAACTTAGAGAAAAAACTGCCGATCTGGTACTTGCGCAAGGTAGATCAAAAATCCACCATCGTGTACCCCAACAGGCCCAGGCATGGCAGGATACTAGTAAGTACTCCAAGAAGAAGCATCGTATATGATGCCACTTGGCACTCATTGACTAATGTGCAGTTCTCTCTGGTGTCTTTGAAGGCTTTCATTCTACTATGCTAATGGGAAAGAAACGGTCATACATGTTTTAAGTTTGCAATTATCACATGATGTAAAAATGACAGGAAGTTAGGGAAGATTTTGTTTATTCACAGCATCCTGTCCCTACAGGCAGACTGGGGTGGGGAACAGCTGTATCCATTCATTAACTTTTTGATGGGACAGGCAGATTTTATATTTTCCTCTAGTCATTTTCACATTCATTTCTGTATAGATTTATGCCCATATATATGTTTCTAAGTTCATATATAGAATGCCAAATAACAAACACATATACAGTGCATATGAATTATATCTGAGAAGATATATGAAGTGATCTACTCCACACTGTGTTTGATTTACTTAATTGCCTCAGTGGCCTGTACAAATATCATCGTTCTTTATCTGGACTTCTAGAACCATCTCATTCATGGTCATTTCACATCCGTCCTTGATGTTCACTAGTAGTTGTAATTTAAAGGATGCTAAATGAAGCTGGGGGTGTGGTTCAGTGGTAAAGAACTTCCCTGGCATAGGCAAGACCATGGGTTCTATTAGTGCTAAAAAAAGAAAATTAAATGTACTCAAACTTAACTTCAGAAATGTTCCTATGTGAAATTTTGCTCAACAGCTAAGTTGATTGGAAAATGAAGCAAAGCAGTTTTGGAGAATTAATAAATTTTGTATGGAACACTATCCCACCACCCATAAACAAAATGGGCATTTTTCATGAGAATTTATAAAGTCCTCCAGTTAAGTCTTTTCTTAGCCCCATTTGTTTATGCCTTCTGTATTATACATTTTTTCATTTTTCCCTTAAAGACCTCACTGATGACTTTTACATGATTGTTTTCCACAAGGGGCTCTATGAACTTTTTAGAGCCAAGGTGGTAGTGTGTGGGTATTTTTCCCAGCACTTCTCATTTGACTGAATTTTGTTTCTTGTCTGGGAAATGTGTCTGGATTTAAGACAACCTGAATAATTCTCATGTTTTATCCTGCAGCGGATCTTTCATTACTTTTTCTGTACTCAAGAAGCAAGACAAGAATTGCCAAATACTGACACATGTTTGGAAATAGAAATATTGAAACAGAAATACCGGTGCGTATTTTCCCTTCTGTTTTACATGTAAGAAATTACAAACTCTTAATCATAATGTATAAGATGTAGTCACAATAAATACTGGCCTTTAGTTCCTATATTAAATCAGATTTTATTAAATGAGGTAGTTCATGTACTGAGAATCAGCAACTTATTTGTGGTTATTCACTTATCAGTTTACTTTCCAAGGAATAACTGAATGAGAATAAGTGTTGATGTTCCTACTCTTTGAGCATGATTGAGCTGTGTTCTCTGTAAGCTGACTGATTTCATGCAACAAATTTTTGAAAGACTAAGAGGACTTAGTCTGGAGTGTCTACTTTATAGATAGAAGTTAAGCATTAGTCTCTACCATTCATTTACCTGAGTTTAGATTCCTAACCATCTATATACTAATTGTGAATATGGAAAAGCTGCTTAACCTTTCCATGCAAGCTTATTGTAACTAGAAACAACTAGCTACAAACTGACATATAACTTTGAGAAAATCACTTAAACTTCCAAATGTGATAATACCATGAAGCCATGAGCTAAGCATAGGTAATCTGACATTGAGCATTTCTAGTCTTTTTTGCAGTCGAAAAGGTTGAAACTAAGCTCCTAAAACATATTTGTTCTGTAGGTTGAAGGACCTCACTTCTCTCTTGGAAAAACAGCACGAGCTCATCAAACTCATCATTCAAAAGATGGAGATCATCTCAGAGACAGAGGATGAAGATAACCATTGTTCCTTCCAGGACAAGTTCAAAAAGGAGCGGCTAGAACAACTGAATAGCAAATGGAATTTTGTGTTGAGAGCAGTTAAGACAAAAACCACAGTGACCTAAGTAATCATCATCCAGACCTCCAGGGGGCCTTTTTTGGGGTGGGGGATGTTTTGGTATGATTGGTTGTATAGAACTTCAGTATGAAAGAGCAAGGAAGAAGCAGAAGTTTGCCTGATGTCACAATAAGCTATAATTCTTGCACTCAATGTCAAAGCTAATTCTCTCTCTTTCTGTCTACATAATGTGCTCACATTTTCCACTAGTCACTATGTATTAGCAATATCCTTGCTGATGTAATGAAGGGTAATTTCACATGAATGGTTAAAAAGCAAATTTACCAGAACACAGATAATAAAGATAAGAAGTAATAAATATAGCTGTGAAGCGAGAGTGTAAATGTCACTGTTGGGTTGTTACCCGATAATGAGATGCTTTAGAAAATAGTCCCAGGCATTAGATCAGTTCTGCCACGTAGAAGGCTTTCCTGTGTTAGAGGAACCTAGACTAGCATCCACAGCACTGTGTTCCCACTGTGATAAATAGCCACACCCTTCCTGCTGGTCCCAGCACATCTATATCACTTTGAGCCATATAACCCAAGTCCCAATTAATAGAGCTATGATAAGTAGGAATTTTACAACATGTCATGTGTTGCTTCTATATTTTTGTTCATTAATGATCCTAATAAATGTAAAGCCTATATAATCATTCCTCAGTGCTTGTACTGTGAATTTTTATTGCATTAGTGTTTATTTGCGTGTGTATGTATATGGTCTGCATGTATTTGTGAATGTGTGTTTATGTGCAGGGGACATAGGGGTGCACATGCATGTGAAGGGCCTATGTTGACATGGTAGTGTTCTTTAATTGCTCTTCATTTTATTTAAAGGTGGAGTCTCTTGACTGAACCCAGAGCTAGTCAATATGGTCTAGTCTAGCTAGCCAGCTTACTCTGGGCATCCATCACTGTCTCTGCCTTCTGAGCACATGAATTACAGGCAGCCTCTGTTTACCCAGCACTTACATGGGTTCCGGGGATTCAAACATCAGTCCTCATAGTTACAGAGCAGCACTTTATGCACTGAGCCATCTTCCCACTCTGCATGTAGCTTGTGGATATTTGTGCATACACCTCCATCGAATCTGCATCAAATCTGCTTTTACCTTTTCTTTGTAGTACAAAGTATGACTTCATCATGCTCCTCGTCATTGGTCTTCTTAAGGTCCTTATCATATTTGCTTCCCTTCATTCTGATTCTCACATGTGTCCCTCACCTAATCCAGGAGACATTTGAGTACATAGAATAAGAGCTGAACAAAGACATGTCCTGGTGCTCTGTATAAATAGTAATTTTTAAGATGATAAATAGATTAGATAAATAGATATAAAGATATAGACATTATTTGTTTTATGTTTATGTTGCTTTATTTGTTTCCACTTGGCATTATAAGATAAAACTTATCAGGGCCTCTGACAGCAGCTTTCCCTCTCATTGTGGGCACCTACCACAGTGGATTCATCTGGTCCAGAGGTAGACACCTTGTTGGCCTTCACCTTCTTACTGTAATACACATTCTTATGAGTTCAGGACAAACTCAGCATTCAGAGTGGAGTGGATATATTTTTGCATTACAAAACCAAACAATATTATATTCACAGTCTCTAGAAGTGATATTCCTTGTACCTTCATCTTTGATGGGAAGATTTTCATTGTTTGTTTTCCTTAAAGTGGAAAGGAAAGAAATTCATAATAGAAGAGCAATAACCAGGTACCTCCTGATTACAAAAATATTCTTTTCAATCTTCATAATCCTCAGACTTTGTATAGTATACATCTTTAGTCTTACTGAGCACCAATAATATGTGTGTACTCATTTCATATTCCATTGCCACAATGAATATATAATCCAAATAATTTAGGGGAACAAGAGGATTTGTAGTATACCTTATTATTACAAATTGATCTTGTAATAGCTTAGTATCACAGTTGATCTTAATGGTAAGTTATCAATAGGAACAGATAGAACTGGTCATACTCACAGCGAGAACAGCAAGCAGGTAAGAATGTGTTGCATTCTACTTTTCTGACATGTTAGTTTGTCAACTTGCCATGTTCCAACTAATTCTCTCTCCATCTTTCCACCTGCCAAGGGAACGGTCCTAGTTGGTATGGGCTGGAACTTCCCATAGCAAATACATACTTGGTTTCCTGCAGTCTTGCCTTAATTAGACAATTCCTCATAGGTGTGCCTAAAAATTCAGCTCTGAGAAGTCAAATTGACAGCTGTAACTAATTGCCATAGGTGTGAAATGTTGTGCTGTATCTATTTATCTATTGTATGGAATACTGCAGTATATAGGTTATCTTATAACAACCTCAACAATCTCTAAATCCTCTAGAAGCTTATACTTTCATGAATCAGCATTTATTTCCTGAAGTTCTCATTTAAACTTGTACACACACACACACACACACACACACACACACACACACCACAATACTTATGGGCCTGGAAAGATGGCTCGGGGTTAAAGACTCTGCCACATAAGCAGAAGGACCTAAGATCAGATCCCAGATCCTACATTAAGATGCCAGTAGGAAATGGCGGCAACCTGCACTTCTGGCTTTGGAAGGCAGTCTGAAAATCTCCCATCCAAGCAAATAGAAGGTAGAACCACTCCAGGATGATTCCTGAAGTCACCCAGTGCCCTCTGATGCACACAACCCCCCCTACACACATGCAGAAATAAAAGTTAAAAAATGAAATACTTATGAATATGACAAGAAGTAAAAAACACAATATTTAAATGTGGTCTGACAGAAAACACAGGGGAAACCATGGAAAATGACTGATCCATTCACAAATGACCAGTAGGAGCTGGGGTTTCAAAGACAGAGGCAAAATACTTCCTCTTAGTTATATCTTCTGTACTGATCACCGACTATTTAAATAACCAAATTGATTGCATTTCACGGTTACAAGTGGAGAACAGGGCATGGTAACCATATTAAACCATTTTTCTTATCAAAGGGGGTCAATTCCACTGGAATTAAAATTAAAGACATAAAAGAAATATAAAGTAGAGCAGTTCTTTAATCATTAGAGAAGCAAGAATATAATTTATACAAAATAATAAGCTACTGACAACTCACACATAGTTAGGCAGTTTCAGAACAGGGTCATGCTGGGAAGTCTTTGAAGGTCATCTCCCTCTTGAGGTTTTCCTGAAGGAACACATCCTACTAATCTGGAGGAATTGATTCTAATCATCCACAGCCATAAGGTCACCAACTTCCCCCAACATTCTGCTCATGAAAGGATATGGAGATGAGCTCTCCATTGAAGACAAGCTAAGTTCCTCAAAGGAAACAGCTGGACCGTGAGATTGGCCACAAAGTCTACTGGGCAGGGCCCTGATATGAACAGATCAATGAAACGTATGTAGGGGACCAAAAGCTCCAATCAGATTTGCAGAAACTGGAGCTAACTAATAAGGAAAAGTCACTTATCCTAGTCTAACCCTATAAATACACCTGATCTTGCCAGCCATCTTCGGTTCACTTGATCCTCATGGACTCCGTTTCTGAAGTCCATGAATTCATTTCTGGTTCTCTTGTCTCTAATAGACTCCATGTCCCTGAGTCCTGTTATTTCTTTTCTCTAATAATATCTGCCTTAATCCTCTACATGTGTTTTGGTTTCAATCAACTCCTGAACACAAGAACCTGGACATAAAAACACCACAACAAAAGGATAAATACAAACAAAAGACAGTATGGGAAAAGGCACAAGATAAAATAAAACAACATCTTTGAGTTGTACGAAACTCTTAGGTAGTACTGCATCAATAAAATTAAATGATACGTTCTAACAAGGAACTTAAATAGCAGCAGAAGACAAGTACTCTCTATTTAGGTTAAGAAGTTTCATTTCTATGCCATATGACCCTGCTATACCACTTTTGGGAATAACCCCCCATATAGCAAAAATTCACCTCAATAGCACAAACACGACCATGTTCATAGCAGCACTGTTTACAATATCAAATGTCCAACAGTTGACGAATGGATAAGGAAAATGTGGTACATTTATACAATGGAATACTACTCAGCCATCAAAAATGATGAATTAAAGCAATTTGCCAGGAAATGGATGGAATTAGAAACAATTATATTGAGTGAAGTATCCCAGACATGGAAAATTAAGCGCCATATGTACTTCCTAATAGGTGGATCCTAGTACCAAACTCACTTAGAGACATTCAAAGACAAATCTTTGTAATACTTACAGTAATTGTAAAGATTATAAATAGGAGGGATGGGGAAGGAGGGCCTCACAAGAAATAGAGGGGACCATGTTACAGCAGACAAAATAGGCCACCATCAAGGACTGCAAGTAAGTAATGAGACATCTGATTAAGTTCACAGATTTTCCTTCCTGATCATTTCCAACTGATGGGGTACGATCATACTAGAAGGAGAGGGCATATAGGCTGCCAGATAGAAGGTAACCATTTTGCAAATGGGTGAATGACCCCTCTCTCACCACGGTCTCCTACTTTTATTCCATCTATCTTTGAATATACTCTTATAACAAGACTCTAATTTAACAGGTTTTTATCTCTGGCCAAGGGGTGACATCCAATACCCATCGGGATGGAGCCAAGGGCATTGCAGGAACAGCAAAACTGAAAAAAAAAATCAACAAACCATAATTCAGAACATCAGAGACTCTATATCAACCATCTGGAATCAGGCCTGCCTAATCTTTCCCCATCCTGAAGCTCAGGGAAATTTGCAGAAGAGGGGGTGGTAAGATTGTAAGAGCACAAGGATGGGAGGAGTCCTGATATGCAAGATACTCCACACAAGTTAGGGCCGAAGCAATTATAACAGGACTCTGCATGATCTGCGCAATGACCAACATATCATTGACTCCTCAAATTCTAGCATGGACTAAAGGCACTAGGATCCTTAGAAGTAAGGGATTAACAGTCACAATAGTGTTCCTATACTTAAGGGGAACACAAGAAAGAGTTCTAAGAATTGCCACTGAGTCCTTACACCTCGTCAGAGAGGAGGACCCAGAGGAAAGTTTGATATACACATTAAAGGATGCTTCAGAGATGGGGGGAGGGGGTACTGGGAGAAAGGGAGGGAGGGGGGAAAGAAAAGGACAAAGTGGGGAAGGAACAGGGAGGTCGAGGGAGGGGTGGAGGGAGGGAGGGGACAGGGGTTCCTATTATGTTTGTATGAGCAGAAAAATTTTTAAAAAGTGTCATTTCTAGAAGATAATTTAATCGCTTATAAAATAAACATGAAAATGTAGACAGCCAGAGTAACACAAATGACCTTAACCCAGAGAACCTGAGAGAGAAAATGCAAAATCAAACAAAGCAATTGTTCACACTGATGAAGGTTTCAGTGTCCAAGGAAGTCATGCTACCAGCTTTTTTGGCTTTAAATAAATTATCAAAATATGTCAAACCCTTATTGAGAGAGATTAATGCTGGGTGGGGTACCCCGGGCCAGTTTCATCATGCCTCTGCAAACCCATCCCCAGCTCTGTGCTTGGGAACTGTGTGATACAGAAGGTTATCAAAACACAGTTGCCAAGGAACCAGAAGAGTCTGATATGCTTAGGCTGCCAGCAGAGGAGACCAGCTGCTACAACGAAAAGGCTGCCTGAATTAAGTCTCCAAACCAGACCAGAGTGGGCCAGAACATGTCTTTTGTGAGATAGCAGGGTTTATGGTGCCTGGTTACATTTCCTGGGTAAATGTCACCACCTCTCCTGGTCCAGCTCTAGTTTTAGTTTTAGTCTATGTCTACATTCTGCCCTTCATCATCATTTGCATCTCATTTACAATAATGAAAGAGCTGGGAGGGAGGGTGTATGAAGAACTGTAGCTTTTGCTTTTTTTCAGTCCTGCCTCTTGGGATTTGAGTTTGTGGCTAGAGGGAGAAAATAGTAAGTTTGATCCAATATGCTTTTCTCTTATTTGTTTCTCTGTGGGAAGTGAGAGTCTGCTTTGCCATCTACCTACAAGAAAATAAAAGATGTTTGTTTTAGAAGCAATCATTTCTCTGGAATTGACATTTGTTGCATGGCCTACTTTCTTCTCTTCTTACATGGGTTTTAATGACAAAAGTAAAACTCATGTTAGGCTATATGTCAAGTAAAGGGATTTGCAACCATCTTCGGTTCCTTCCCTACTTAACTGATCACAAGACTTCAGTTAAGGAAGCTCAGTCCTAATCAGCTATTTAAATGTAACTCCAGTTCCTACTCCACCTTAACCCACTCAGTGCTGGGCTTTCTCTCTTAGTCTTTCCCTGCCAAGGGCACATTTGTTTAAACAGTGTTCCAGGGATGGGAAGGAAGTTTCAGTAGATGTCATTGCCTGTCATAGTTTGAAATGTGTCCCCGACAGTCTCATGTGTTTGGGAAAGTCATGGCACATTTGAGAGGTGAAGCCTTTCTGGAGGAAGGCAGTCACAAGGGGTGGACCTTGAGGTGGATTAGTCCCATCCTGCCTCCAAGAGAAGTCTGCTTTTTCAGTAAGCAGTCTGGTAGCTCTCAGCCTCATGGATTGGTGTGATATAGCCTGTCTCCAGCTTCAGCCAGCCATGCAGCCTATACCATTAAAGACTGTAGGGAGCTACCTGGAACTGTAAGCTGAATAAATCTCCCTTTCTCAGCTTAAGATGATTGACTTTGAATGTTCTCTCATAGAAACACACAAGAGTCACTGTTACATTGTCCTTTGACTGACAGACTAAATATTATCCTCCTGCTTCTAGTATGTTTTCTATCTTCCCCAGGTATTTAGGGACTCTATTCTAGCCCCTGCAGAAAAGGCATGTCCTGGGAGGTTGTTGGAAATGCAGAACCTTAAACCATGATTCACCTCACCAAACTGAAATCTATTTCAACAAAAAGCCCCTGGAAATTCACTAGCACAAATGCTTGTGGCAAAATCTGAGCAGTGCTGACATGGAGATATCTCACTGAGGCTGCTGGAAGCTGAACCAAAGGAACAGAACCAAACCAAAGCCCTAAGCAAATCAGTCATCTGAACTGTTACTTCCCTGTTCTATTTCCAGAAACTTTGGGGTTCCCAGGCCACTCTCTCTTAAGGATCTGATATAAGCTGGAAATGGATCAGGATGCAACTCAGTGGTGACTTGCTTAGCATATGTTAAGGTCCTGGGTTCCATTCCCAGTGTCACAAACAAAGAAAGAAAAGTTTGTAGGGAGGATATAAGCAAAGTACAATGATATGTATTATTCCATATATGACATATTATATATATATGTATTAGGTCATAGTGATATCCATTATTGTATATTAGCAGAAAGCATTGATTAGAAAAAAACTGCTGAATGTATAAACCAAAATCTTTCCTTTTTTTCCCTCCAGAATTTTCCAGACTTATTTTTCCATGGCCTTTTTGGTATATGACAGCTTACCTCAGAATTCACTTCTGATGAAGCACATTTTGAGATGCACAGGTTGATTAGATATAATGATGAGACAAGGAAATCATGACTTAGATATCTCTTTGTGTTTCACTTTCCTATGTGTGCAATGAGGATTGGACCAGATCTATCACTATCAAAAGGTAGTTTTGAGAGAAAGAATAAAATGCATATGAAACCTTATGAAGATAAAAGCATTTGGGAAGTTTTTGTTCATTCATGTATGTGCTAGTTAGAAATATAGGTGTCAACTTGACAACTGAAGGCTGAGCTTTGTGGTGTTTGTGAAGAATTATTAGTTAAGGCAAACCTTAAGCAAACCTGTACAAGATTGTCAGATTGACATGATAATTCATAAGTAATTACCATAATTCATGGTAAGTTCATAAGTGGGTGGGACCATTGCCGGGGCAGTGGGTAAGATGGAGGGAGCTGATTCAGTAGATTCTTCTGCATATTTTGGCAGTCTTGCTGTGTGGAAAATGAGGTTTGCCCCTCTCTCAGTAATCCTGTGAATATGGTATGGTTCCTGGTATTGGTATGAGCTCTCCTGACAAGCTGGACTAAGAACTGCAACCAAGAATCATAAGAAAGAAGAGAACCTCTTTGTTTCCCTAAACTCATTGTTGGAAATTAGTGGGTAACATGCAGAAAAAGTGCAACAATTTGTTTATTCACTTAACAAATATTTATGAGTATCTATGCTGCTTTTGGACTGTGCTAGGCATGGGCACAACAGCAGTGAGGAAAACCCTATTTCATGTAGCAAAAGCCTATTCTAATGAGTTACAGATTTAAAATTATAGATTGCAAAAACATGCTAGGATCCAGAGTCAGTGGAGAAAGGAATCTCATTGCTGCCATTTTAATTGTGTTTCAGTTTCACCTCTGTTGCTAATATAAATACATTACCAAACAACTTAGGGGGGAAAAGGGTTTATTCTTGCTTTTGATTCTTGGTTAGAGTCCATCATTGGCAGCAGAGTCATACCAACATAAGGAGCAGAGCAAACTGACCACACCACATCCATACAAACAGATAAGAGAGAAACTAAATTTCTCACTTTCTAGCCTGTCTGCAAGTCTCTATACCAAAATACTGAACCAATTCTCTCCACTTATCCACCTACCTGGGGAGTGGCCCCACTCATCACAGACTGTTTCTGTCCATATCGAGTAGATTATCTCCCACAAGCTTATTCAGGGATTGCCTCAATAGTTAAATATGCATTCATAGGTGTGCTCAAAAACTGAGTCCTCAATTGTCAAGCTGACTAGCATCAATTAGTATTAGCCATATAATTAGAAGAATCTCTTTTAAAACACAAACTGTCAACAGTAATCCATGAGTAATAATAATGGTAACATTTATACTTCACCTCCCAGTGTCATTAATAATCAGAGGGAGCAAGCCAGTCCCCAATGTACAGTATTTGTCACTGTCTATCATAGAAGGTCTCCTTTCATGGCTGATTAACTTCAAGCTACTTGTTGACATACATGAATGGGCACATGAGAAAGATATGTGCTATGGATTTTTATGAGCCAGTGCAAACTATGATGGATGCTCTGTTTTAATTATTTCATATAAAAAATTATAACTACATGGGACCTGGGATCCAAACTTAGGACCTTCTGCTTGCAAAGCAGAGTCTTAACCCCTTAGCCATCTCTCTAGTCCATGTAAAAACACCAGGTGGAAATGGTGGTGGCCTACACTTCCGACTCTGGTGGACAGAACTGGGAAAACCAAGGAGAAGCAAGGAGGTAAAAGCAATTCAGGATGATTCCCTGAGTCATCCTAGGTCCTCCATAGGGATACACAGTGCTCTCTGACACACACACACACACACACACACACACACACACACACACACACACATATTAAATAAATAATTTTTTAAAAAGCCTTCCTCTGGGAAGGAGTTTTTCAATTAAAAAAATTATAACTACCTATTGAGATAAGCATTATATTATTCACTTTACAAATTGAGGAAGCAGATTACACAGCTCTTCAGAGACCATGCAACTAAATGATGGAGCTTGGATTTAAAATTGGAGCCCATGTTAAGTAACTCCAGAGCCATCTTTAAACACTATATCAGTCTATTCTCATAAACTTCCTGAGATAACCAAAAGCTCCAATTAAAATGTTTGATGCAATTTTGGAGGTTCAAGGGCATGGTGATGGGATCTACTTGGCTCTGGAAATGGACTCCTTAGCTCTATCACACCATCATTAAAGAAGTGGCAGGAGCATATGTGGAAGGAAGGACTAATACCACAAGTCAGGAAACCAGATTAGAACTGGGCTTCACATCCCTTCTGAAGGCATACCTATTGTACTATACTAGGCTCTGACTTGAAAGGGTTCATTGACTCTACACACTACCATACTAGGAACTAAGCTTCAAACATATGAAACTCTGGGGGGAAAAAACTCTATGTCCCAAAGTTCATAATTTTTAATATTGGCATTGGCTACATTCATTCATCATTTGGTCGATTAAGAATAGTCATTGGTGGTAAATATACTGTTATGAGATGCTTATAGTTGGTCCATTGGGGTAAAAATATTCTTTTGGGAGAGTTAAAGTACTCTAACATATATTTCAGTTAGCACATCACTGTGTGATAAAACTACAGTATAGAACTTTTCCCTGGCTTTGGTGCTCTTGTTGAATCTTGCCCAACTTTGAGTCAGTGACTGTGTCAGAGACTTTGATAAAAGTCAAGGAACTTTATGTATAAAGGTGACAGTATCACCCATGTTATCTATCTTAGAAAGCCTTTAGTTGAGTAGGATTGTATGTTAGCTCTCTAGAACTGTCATAAAATATCACAATCTGAGTGGCCAAAGTTGCAAATTTATTGTGTCATAATCCTAGAAGCTGGAAGTCCATGGTCAAATGTCAACAAGGTTGATTCTTTCTCAGTACTCTGAGACTCATGTCAGCTCCATGATATGTGTCCAGTTGCTGGTCCAGTTTCTGGCGTCTGTTATTCATCTTCTTTAGCTTCCAAACGAATCACCCTGATTGGTGGGTGTCTTTTCTCCATTTGGTACTTTGTATGGGTGCATTCTTCTAAACCCCAGGTTCCCCCTATAATAGGGACGCAAGTCTTATTGGATTATTCTCATGTTAAGGACCTGGTCTTGGCTAATTATGTATGCAATGACCCAGTTCCCAAGCATGCTCCCAATTGAGGTTCTGAGGTTTGGTATTTCAACCCCCGGTCTGGAGTCATGCAATTCAGGCTGTGACAGACACATCTGTCAGCAAGAACTAAACTAAATGATGTTTTTAATGAGGCAAATGGAAAGTTTTTCTCTGACATGATGTTTAGCCTTAAGACTCAGATGTCAACTCTGCTCCCTAGTATCTTTGCCACTCTATTATCTACCAAAACAGTAACACTGTCCTTCAAGATTCAAATTCTAGCTTGTAACTAAAGGGAAGGGCACCAGAGATTTTTAAAGAAGGATCTTTCATTCTGCACCTTTTATTTTGATTATATGCCATCAACTTGACCTTAATAAAATTACCATGTATTTCAAATTTTGGGTAATAGAGTTCTTCTTTCATGTAGCTATGTGTTCTTACTCTTCATAGCCTTAGAGGCTTAGAAGTCCAGTACTTAGGGCTTTCTCACCACATGTCCGCATGGTGAGAGACAGGGCAAAAGGTGCCAAATTCATTCTCTTATTAAGATAATGGTAGCAATCCCACTCATGAGGATGGAACTTGTCTTTCTCTTTAAGTTCCCATCTCTTAATGTTGTTGCAGTGGCAATTAAATTTCAACATGAGCTTAAAAGGTGACAAGGAAACCACAGTAGATGAAAAGATCATCTTTAGGAAAACATGATACTGCTCCCTAGAAAAGATGAAAGATGGAAGAAGTAAGAATAAACTAAATTAAGTTTAAGGGATTTTCCTGCCCCATGAATGTTCTGTTAACACTTTGAAAAGTCTTTCCATCAAGTGCTAGATTTACCTTCATACTTCTACATCCAGAAGTTGGAAACTGATTCAATGCTCACATGAACTAAACATCCAAAAACATGCCAATCATTATTGCTGATCTTTTATCCCATGTGCTTGTCAATATGCTGCATTTTAGTTTCATTTTTGTGAAGTTGCCATACGATTGTTCAAAACAAGCTAGCAGTGTTTACAGTAGTGTTTTACAAATACATACTATTTAAATTTGAATGTTATATAAGAATCATATTCTTTTTTCCATTTCTAGGCAGTTTTCTCACACACACACACATACACACACACACACACACACACACACACACACACACACACACACAAATATGTGCAGTTGTTTGAGAAGTTCACTCAATTGACTATAATAGAAGCATTTTGTGAACTCAGTAAACAGATTTGAAGCAAAATTTGATAGTTAATGATCAGAAAGAAACTAACCATATGCTTAAAAGAAAAGACATGAGAGCCTACCCAGTAGGGAAACTTTGAGCTCATATATTTCTATTACAGCATTAAAATACTGCTCTTAATTTGGACCCCTATTAAAGTAAATGTTTAAGCTTACATGTAAAAATGAAGTGGCATTCTTTCTTCTTTTTTGGGGTGTGTATGATGCACACGTGTGTACACATGTAAAAATGCCAGAGACTGACGTTGAGTGTCTCCTGTCAATCTCCATTTTATTCCTTTGAGACGGGATCTCTCACTGGGCCGGACATTTGCTATTATTTGTATAGGTTGGTGACCAGCAAACCCCAGCAACTCTCCTGTCTTGGTGCTTGTTTCCAGGGCGAGGGTTCCTGGTGTCCACACAATCATGCTGGCTTTCTTTGTGAGTGCTGGGATTTGAACTGAGGTTGTCATGCTTGCGTAACATGTGATCTTACCCACGGAGCCATCTCCCTATCACCTATAGGGACTTTTTGTAATCATTTGTTTGTAATTCGTGGGCTTTCTCTTCTTTAATGCTCTGCTCAGCAGCTGTTGCGTTCAGTCCTATGAAAGCAACAAGAACTTGGTGCCCAGTCAGCAGGATCAGTCAAGACTTACGCATTTTCAGGACATAGTACACATTGCACAAGACTACACATTCACAAGAGACGGTTGTATGCTCCATTTCATCGGGTATACATAACTATGGGAAAGAAAATAATACAGAAAAGTCCATTCATCTTGTTAACACTAGATGGCAGTGATTGATAATTATTTGGAAATAAGGCTTCATGGAAGTATTTGAGTTTTCTTGACTTTGGATAAAGAAAAAAAAAAATCACCAAGTTTCCTTCCATCCACCCACTCCCTATCCCCTTCTTTTAACTATTGTCTTAGTCTGTGTCTGAAGCTGCTCCAGACCAGACCCATTTTCTTCTGGGACCACATATGATAGTGATAAATGAATTGACCACAATAGCTAACACATTTTTCTTTCACCCAACTCCAATTTTCTTTCAGTATTTTTCTAACAATTTGACACAGTTTAGATTCCGACTGTCCCTCACAGGCCATGGGTTGAAGGCATGTTCCCAGCCTGTGTTTAGATTAGGAGTTCCTGGAACCATAAAACTGGGGCCCAGAAGAAGTAAAGTCACCGGGGTATGTTCTTCAGTGGATGCTGGCCCTGCCCCTTCCTTCTGTCCTTTGCATTCTCCCTGTTGTGAGGTGCACAACTGCTCCTCTGCCCATGTCTCCTCCATGCAGCACTGCTCTAAAACAGAATCAACTTGCCATGCACTGGAATCTCTGCAATAGGAACCAAAATAGTCCTTTCCTCATCTGAAGATCGTCCCGCACGTATTCATCACTGCAATGGAAAACAACTAGCACAGATACATAGCTTCACATATGAAGTCTTAGAATGACATGTGTGTACCTGTTTCCTGTAAACCTTGCCCTAGAACTGGCCTTACTGATTACAGACAATTTTTTCTTCTTTATTATTCCTAAATTTTATAAGTTGAGATCTTGAAGCAGTCAAACAATAAAAAGCATATTGATAATAAAAAAAAACAGAAAATTTCTTAAGGTATGTTCTCTCCTCATTTTTCATATATACACATATTTCCTCCAATTTTTAAATATTTTATGAGACAGAGAGAGACAGACAGAGAGAGAACATGCCCACATGCATGTCATGATGCAACAGGTAGAGGTTAAAGGACAAATTTTAGAAGTCAGACCTCTCCTTCTACTTCTGGGGATCAAACTCAAGTTGTCATCTTTATAAGCAAAAATCCTACTCACTGAACTACCTTGCTTGTCCCGGATGCTTAATTTAAAACAGGGTCACTGCATAGGAGCAAAAATAGAGGCCATCTAATTGTTACAAAAGGGGCAGGGAGAATACTATTTGCAACTGATGAGTCTTGGATTTTTTTTTTCTGAATGTCCCATGGTGTGCAGGGTAGCCATCCACAATAGAATATTATTTAGCCATGATGTCAGTATCTCTGAGGATATCACATATTGTGTTTAGAGGTAGAGTATTCTAGAACCTAGTTAAAATTTTAATACCCTACAAAGGGTTAAAACAGAGTAGCAGAAATAGAAACTGTAAAGGGTTATCACTAAACTGTTCTCTAGAATTTCCACCCATTCTGGCCTATTTATCTCCTGCCACTGTGCTCCAACATATTCATACATCGAGTAATAAGATTGGAAAGCACTCTCAAAATGTGCTCAGTCTGCCCACATGAATATCCTCCTGCCGAGTCCCCTTTGCTCATTCTTAAACTACCTCCTTACTTTGCAGTTCTGAAAGTCCATCTAGTAAGCCATCTGAGAACAGAAAGATTAGTCAGCATCATGTCAAAAACAGAGAGATTACTCAGAGATGGTAAAGTAGCATTTCTTGGGTAGTAGCTCTGAAGGCAAGAGGCTTAACCACCAATGAGGGTGCCTTCTAAAAGACAGTGCTCTAAGAAGTCAGGTATTATGAAGTCAGTCAGCAGCGCAGAAGGCGGCGGCCTCTCACAGTGCTAATGATGGCGAAGGTACCAAAACACCTCAAGACTTGGCCTCACAATCAAAATGCTCACAACTTGCGGAAAGAGATAATTCTTTCAGTTTGACTATACTTGGGCTCCATGACATGAATCATGTGTGATAAACTTGAAGATGCAGAGAATTGTCTTGCTTGTTTTGTAAGGTCAGACATTGTCAATTGCACACTTACTTCAGAGGATACTAGGGGAGCGACAGACAGTGGAGGACAGAAAAGACAGAATTGGAGTGTTACCAGAGAGCAGTGGCACTTTATGCTGAGTAAGGAGAGGATGTCAACAGAATAGGAAGGGACCATGCAGGCTGCAGCAGTCACAGGATCAGTTTGGGGTGAAATGTGACAACAGAGCAATGGAACACAAGTATCATGAAGGAATTGGCAGGGTAACCCCAGAAGTCAGAGTGAGCACAGCTTGTTTGAAACAGAGGTCCTTGTAGCTCTCACAGGCCAATAGCTTAAGCCTGGTGTAGCAAGACTCTTTTTCCTTGATTAAACAGGAAATTACAATCATGAAAAGCACTCAAGGACAGTAGCCCTGCTCATTTCAGACTGCACATCATGGCTTTAGGGAAGAAAGCCTTGGAGCTTTACATGATAAACGGGTGGGTCTGTTTATCTCATCCTCGTGAACTTGGGAATTAAGATGAACTCAAAGAAATAGTTTACTCTTCTAGTAAAAAGCGCAAGTGAAATGTTTGTGACACAAAATTCCTTTCTTTAGAAGCTAAGGGGAATCTATGTTGTGCAAGATTTGAAGATAACATGTTCCTGTTGAATTGAAAAGCTAAGAGTATCACATTATTAGCCACACCTATGATTCCATATGATGATATCATGGCAAGCTAGGCAATTTAAGTGGAAGAGCAAAACATTCTTCAGAGCTCTTGAGGCTTAGAAACCACAGGTTAGGATACTTTAAGAAGATAA
The DNA here is from genome assembly GCA_023101885.1 of Typhlomys cinereus. Lineage (NCBI taxonomy): Eukaryota > Metazoa > Chordata > Mammalia > Rodentia > Platacanthomyidae > Typhlomys > Typhlomys cinereus. The sequence goes on from JALPQD010000033.1 coordinate 3,215,016, forward strand.
AATGGATTTTCTTTGTAAAATAAAAGATATTTATATTCAACATTGAATAACACAAGCCAAGTAATCTACATGATAGAAAATTATTTAAATTTAAAGAGAGCTTCAATTTCTCTTGCATAACTTTACAGGCTAAGAAAGATAACAAACTCTTTGATTGTTGACAGAATTTTCTCAGCCAATTTGTATCAAGTGTTTAGAACAATTCTTGTGTGTAGTAAATGCTTAATATATGTGACTACTTTGTTTTTAATATGGAGGGGAAAAAGATCTTTAAAGAGTAACCAGTTCTTTAAATGAGAAAAGTATCTGACAAAAATATAAAAAAATTAAAGTGTGATAAAATGTGAACACATATTAAAACTTCAGTATATCGGCTTCTTATGGTTTTTTCCACTAAGCATTTGTGCACAGTTTTCTTTGTTTGTTTGCTTGGTTTTGGCCTTATTGTTGTTTTGCAAATGTATGTGTGTTTGGTATGCGTGTGTGCATGTGTGTGTGTGAGTGTGTGTGTGTGTGTGTGTGTTTGCATGTGAGTGGATGTATGTGAAATGCATTTGGGGACTCATGATGACATTCTTGAGATTTCTTCAATCACTTTCCACTTTATTATAGAAGCAGAGTCTCCACTAAACCCAAAACTCACCAACTATGGGTCCCTGCCTAGCCAGCTTGCACTGGGGGTTCCCTGTCTTTACCTTTTGAGCATTGGTTTCATATACTGAATGCCATGTCCACCCAGCCTTTATGTGGGTTATGGAGATCTGGACTGTAGATTCTTACAATTTTAGGACTAGTGTTTTGCTTTACTTCCTGAGCCAACTCCCCAGTCCATGAGCTCTGTTCTTTTTCTCACCTAGCCTTCTTTTCAGAACTTTACTATTTTAATAATTCTCTTCTCCTCCTGAAATCCAAATACCCAACTCCTTCAGAGAAAGTGGAACAGAAAACATCCTTTTCATTATGTTTTTCTCTTTTTTTATTTTTTTTCTGCTCATACAAACGTAATAGAAACCCCTCCCCTCCCTCCCTCCACCTCTCCCTGGACCTCCCTGTTCCGTCCCCCCCTTTGCCTCTTCCTTTCCCCCCTCCCTCCCTTTCTCCCAATGCCCCTCCCCCCATTCCTGAAGTATCCTTTAATGTGTATATCAAACTTTCCTCTGGGTCCTCCTCTCTGATGAGGTATAAGGACTCAGTGGCAATTCCTAGAACTCTTTCTTGTGTTTCCCTTAAGTATAGGAACACTATTGTGACTGTTAATCCCTTGCTTCTAAGGATCCTAGTGCCTTTAGTCCATGCTAGAATTTGAGGAGTCAGTGATATGTTGGTCATTGCTCAGATCATGCAGAGTCCTATTACAATTTCTTTGGCCCTAACTTGTGTAGAGTATCTTGCATATCATGACTCCTCCCATCCTTGTGCTCTTACAATCTTATCACCCCCTCTTCTGCAAATTTCCCTGAGCTTCAGGATGGGAAGAGATTAAGCAGGCCTGATTCCAGGTGGTTGATATAGAGTCTCTGATGTTCTGAATTATGGTTTGTTGATTTTTTTTTTAGTTTTGCTGTTCCTGCAATGCCCTTGGCTCCATCCTGATGGGTATTGGATGTCACCCCCTGGCCAGAGATTAAAAACCTGTTAAATTAGAGTCTTGTTGTAAGAGTATATTCAAAGGTAGATGGAATAAAAGTAGGAGACCATGGTGAGAGAGGGGTATGATCTCACCAGAAGGGGAGGGCATATAGGCTGCCAGATAGAAGGTAACCATTTTCATCATGTTTTTCTTTGGTATAAAAATTAGAAGAGAATTTTGGAAGATACACTACCAGGTCTCTCTATAATAAAGACCTACAAGGTACACAGTGTATCTAATACTACAGGCTGGGTTGAAGACATGAGCATTTGATTTTTATTGCTTTCTTTCCCTAAGTAACTGACCAGTTCTTTTTAGTTTCAGGACAGTTTTAAGCTTCTTTTGTTAGCTTTCCATTTTGTAGGCACTGCTGATGTTACAAAGTCACAAGCTAACCATGAGTACTCTATGCTGTGTCACTAATGCAAGGCTTTTTGGTGAGCTCCTCAGTTATTTTTTGACATACTTTCTTCCCCAAATCTCCCTTAGTTAATGTATTAGCCACCCTCAAAATTTGATTATAAATATCTCACATACAGATGCCTGCCTACTGATCCTTCTAAGAAAGAAAGGAAAGAAACAAAGAAAGAGAGAGAGAGACAGAGAGAGAAAGAGAAGAGAGAAAGAAAAAATAGAGAGAAAAAGAAAGAAAGAAAGAAAGAAAGAAAGAAAGAAAGAAAGAAAGAAAGAAAAAGAGAGGGAGAGACAGAGAGAGAGAAAGAAAGACAGAGAAAGAGAAGAAAGAGAGAGAGAAAGAAAAGAAAGAGAAAGAAAAAAAATAGAGAAAAAGAAAGACAGAAAGACAGAAAAAAAGAGAGAGAGAGAAAGAGAAGAAAGAGAGAGAAAGAAAAGAGAGAGAAAGAAAAATAGAAAAAGAAAGAAAGAAAAAGAAAGAAGAAAGAAAGAAAAAGAAAGAAGAAAGAAAGAAAGAAAGAAAGAAAGAAAGAAAGAAAGAAAGAAAGAAAGAAAGAAAGAAAGAAAGAAAGAAAGAAAGAAAGAAAGAAAGAAAGAAAGAAAGCAAACAGAAATGATGAACTCTAAGAGTTTGGTCCCAACTGAGACAGCACCTCTACGGTTGATGAATCTTTATGGAAGTCTTATCTTACATTTTTAACAACTAAGCTCAGGACCTGTTTTATTGAAGCTGTTTATATATCTAATCAGAGTAGATCAGGAAATGTGGCTGATAGCACAGGACTGCCTGAGAAACATAATATTTGTGGGCCAGCATTAAGGGGGCCTTTTGGCATGCAGGCATGATCAATGACGTGTGCGTGAGGCTCTGTTTAGACTGAGAAATAACACATTGGTGGCCGCATTCGCCCTCAGCAAATTGGTTTCCCTGAAGTGAACTGCTGAGAAGTACTCTCCAATAAGATCAGTGACAGGATTAAACAACTGCCCACACCGCTGTTGGCCACAGGATGGGAGGAACACGGGCCCCAGCTTGGGGGAGGGTGGGATGACCTAGAGAGCAAGAGCAACCCGTGCTCTGTGCTCTGCCTGCCACCGATGCAGACCTGCCTCAGCACACCACTATACATTACTGAGCCTTTGTCTTTGTGACATCAGTTGTGCAATGGAGATGTGTTAGCCAAGGTTCTCAGAAGCAGGAACAATAGGAGGAAGAGATTTATGTGATGATGCATAGTTATACAGGGAAAATTCAGGACGTAGTGCATGCAGTCGAGAAATCTGACAAGTCTGCAATCTGCAGGCTGGAGAGTCAGGGAAGAGCTGAAATCACAACCTTAATCCAAGGGCAGCAAGAACATGAATTCACACCTCACCCCCAATTTGGCTTTCTCACAAGGCCTGTAACTAGTGGATGAAGCTCACTTCTATACAGAGTGTTCCTTCTGTGGCTGGGTCTTAACAGATTTCAATGCTTGTTGAGGTCTTTATTTGTTTATCTGTTTTGTTGTTTTTGTTTTGGCTGGGGATTTAATACACAGCCTAGTGCATGTTAAATGTTTATTGTGCCTCTGAGCTATGCCTAGCTCCTATTGACTTAAACGTTATTCCCATCCAAAGCACTTGCACATAGCAAAATCCAGACAAATATTTGACAAATGCTGGGGTCATAATAATTTTCTCAGGGAAGTATGGGAGAACTTAAGGCCTTATGTCTATAAGATACATGCATGGTGTACTGCACAAAGTCACTTAGTGACCAGTCCTGTGCTCTAAGGTGGACATGATTTCTTATTTAATCTTATTTAAGATTAAAATTTAAAATAAATGACTTTTCTCTGGGTCTTATTCATTGTTGGTATCTATGTGGATTCCTTCTTAGTCAGTCACGTTGAATAAGGACTTCCTGTGCAGCTTTGTGTGCCCCTGGAAATTGAAGGACTGCATATTTTTAGTAGAGGCATGTTTATAAGTTCACAGATAACTTTTTAAAGTCTCAGTTTCTACTCTTGAAAAATAATAATGAACTCTGCGACTGCAGTCACTAAAACTCTTTGAAGGATCTGTAAAGATATGTGGTTGGCCCCATCGATATGGAATATATAGCAGTAAGTTAAGGGCTCATTTAACATTGTCTCATGAAGCACTCCCACCAAGGGTGAAAGGGGAGCTTAAGACCCTACAGGGCTTTTTTTCCTCAGCAAATAAAATCCCATCTCAAAGAAAGTATCATTGTTTCCATTTCAAGGTCTTTTTTGTGAGGGGAGAGCACTGGTAGACAGGGGCAGAATGCTACCTTTCCAAGATTTATTAGGAGTCCTGGAGGACTCAGTAAACTAGCAAGGTAGCTCCTGTGTCCGACAGCACACAAGACTGATTTAGTTTCATGTCAGTTCTGGAACTGCAACCACAATATGAGCTGCAACTTTATGAATTGCTCCTTGGCGCGGCTGACCTCGCAGGTGGGAGAGTCAAGAGGGTGGAAAAGCAAGGATGCTGGGGAGGTTGCTACGCCCCGCACGTGCATCTTATTGGTTTCTCCTTTGTCCCCAACTTCACCCCTAAAGACTCCTTTCCTGTGCTTTCTACCTAAAATATTCATTGCCCTCTACAGAAAGAAGGGAAAAAAACCTGAAGTATTATACTATATTGTGAGGTTTTTGGCAGTTATTTCATTAAACTTTGTCCACAAGAAACTCAAAATGTATTAAAGCTTTAACTTACCTACATCTTTCACAACTGAATTTCTTATGGAAATGTGCAAACACCTCCATGTCACTAGAAAAACAGAGTTAATTCTCAGAAGCACTGGATTCTTACAGGAATCAGGAAGGTGAGCTAGTTTCACAGTACTGAGTAAGTCATGCCTTTAAATGAGTGAGTGTCACATATTATTGGAAGGAAATTCACACTGAGTATCAGGAACCATCTCTCTACAGCCTATTTGTTCCAGGGTCATGGAGTGTTGGTTATGAATGCAGAGAATGCCTATTCTCGTTGTCATTTGATAATATATGGGACCAAGTGTCTGTGGACAATGTAAACACAACTTTATTTTGGTATTATAGGATGGCCATGGTAGTTTGAGGGATCCCATGCCTCAAAATGCATAATTACCATGAACTTTTATTTATTTTTAATTTTTTATTAAAAGTATGTGTATGTGTGTGTGTTGTATACATGTGTTATATACATGGTTGGTGGTTTTTTATCTGTGGATGTGTTTGGAAGACACAGGAGTTGATGTTAAGATGTCTTCCTCAGTCACTTCTCCAACTATGCTTAGTTCTCAGAAAAAAATAGTTTAAATAAATTACTTATAGATAAAAAGTAACCTAAAAATAAATTTAAAAAGCAAAATAATATCTAGTATAGCCTGCCAATGGTGGTTTTCACATGAGAAAGAAGTCCTCTGGAACCATCTGTTGTATTCATCATTGTATATCAACTTCTTACCCACAGTCACGCTGCCTTCTTTGAGAGATGTTCTTAGAGAGATGTATTCTTGACTGTATTAATTACATTTTAGAAGTTCTATTTCCCATTGAACCCTAATATAAGAAGGGGAACGTTCAGTAGCACTGGACTAGTAAGTGATTAATTTGAGCTACAATGCATGAGGCAGAGAGGTTATAGATAATATTTTGCTTGTGTTGTGGTGTGTGTGTGTGTGTGTGTGTGTGTGTGTGTGTGTGTGTTGTGTATGTGTGCACATGTTCATGTGTGGAGTTCAGAGACTGGCATCTGCTGTCTTCCTCAAATGCTTCATGAATTTTTTTGAGACAGGGCCTCCCCCATGCCTGGAAACTTGCCATGCAACTAAACCGTATGACCCACAGATCCTGATGTCTCTTCTTCTGCTGTGATTACAGAGCTGAGTGTTGGAAATATAACTCAGGAACTCACATCTGTACAGCAAGCCTCTTATGGATTAAGCTGTTTCCTTAGCCCTAAGATGCCATTTCTAAAATCGTTCTATTTCTAAAATCGTAGTAGAATTGTTTTGATGATAAAGAAATGTATCAGAATATATGATGGATCCTGTTTGTCTATCATACCTCTAAAGCAGATGTTAGTTTTTAATCACATTAGTTTGATGATATTTTGAGAAATCAAACATCAGGTCACCACCAAAGTACAACATAGCCATGCTTCTCTCTTCACCAGCTATTTGAGCTGCTTTGTGGCTTCTCCAAGCATACACAGAAGAACCCATGTTACAAAGTGACTGAGAAGATAGTTATAAAATGCCTGATGTAAACCCCATCTGTGGCAAATGGTAAGTTGAAGTTGTTGAGATAAAACTGTGGTTAAAGCCAAATCTTCTCTTGTGAGTTGCTGTCATTTCCTACTTACACGTTCAAAATGTTTTCACAGTTGTGACTTTTTCCCCATCAGCCCTGTAGAGATTCATTAGTCTTAAGATGTAGTGCTTTATTTAACTATTCAGATGCTTTGCTCAAATGTATAACAGGTTTTGAGGAATGCATATCTATGAATGTTCTTGTAGTTCAAAAAATATTAAGCTTTTCTTGTAAAAATGATTAAGCATATCAATTGCATAACTTACTGAAGTGTTGGATCTCTGAAGACCTCAACAGAGTGTTCAGTCAACCAAAAGGAAAAAAGAAAGTTGACTGGCCAGTTTCTTTTCTTCTTTGGTATGCCTCTCATATGAGAGGACTCCACACTGCTGTCTTCCAGGAGTGAGATAGTATTTGGTGGGCAAAGAATAGGACTAAGGAAAGGAGGATGAGGTTGTGATTCAGGCTGATCTCAAAGACTTCATTGTCCAAAATGGTCTGGAGTTCCTTGGGATAAAGGCTCAGGGAAAGCTAGTAAGAGCCATGATGTCCTTTATGAGACGGGGTGGGGTGGGGTGGGGTGGGTGGAGAGGTGGGGGTGGTAGTGGGGGAGGGGGAGGATGACACAGTTGTGGTTTATTACTGTGCTGCTCCTGGTAGCTTATCCTTTCCATTTCAATCAGTTTGAATAGAGTTTGCCTTGGTCTTCAAACACTGTTAAAGTGTGGTTTCTGCCCTCACTTCTAGGTGGCATTTCTTGTTATTCTGTTTATTTTTAATGATTACTTAGACCTTTAGATAAGCTGTATTTTCCATGTGTTTGAGAACTCCATTAAAAGAAACCACAGCCCCCTTGTCTCATGATTCATTTTCTTTCAATTTAGGTGAATAATAATAAACCAAGTTTCAAAGCCCTTGAAACATTTTATATTCCCACAGGCAGTAGATGGTGAGGTCCCTTCCTATCACCTCATCAAGACTTAACACTCTTGAATACTCGCTAAAGTGATGTGACATTTCTCTATACTGCCTTCTTAAGTAACATGTTCCTTTACTAGAAGAAAAGGTTATTTCAAGTGTGTATTGGCCATTGAATTAGGATCTCTCATTTTTTTTCCAATTGGAAAAAATTATGGGACATTTTCATTTCCCCCAAAGTCTCTCCTTTTAACTACAATGTAGTCAACTTTAGCAATCTACTCCTTTATGTTTTGTTCATTTCATGTCATATTCAAGAAATCTTAATGCTATTTCGATGCAATAAATAGATGTAATTATATTTTCTTTGGAAAGTTTAGGACTTACTATTTTGAGTTCTTTAAACCATTTGAAATTCGTTTTCAAGTATGATGTGAATTTGGGAACTAACTATTCCATGTCAATCAATTTTACTAAAGTTTTACTAAAGTTTTAGGTAGTCCATCACTTTTGAAAACATGTGCAATTCAATAACCTAACAAATTGTTAGTAGACTGATTTGCTTGAATAGATATTCTAATGCTGACTCACCTTTGCATTCACGTAACAAATAAAAATTGTCCTCATGTATGGTATCTAGTATGTTACTGTATCCAACAACATATATATGTAGAACTTCTTCCTTATTCAAGAGTAAGATTGCTGGTATGATAATTTTCATCAACTGGTAGATTACTTAGAAGTTATTTTAATAACCTGCAGATGTTGGAAGTCATGTTTTGATCAACTATTATCAATTCAATTGCATCCTACCACGGAGAGAATAACATCTATTTCATATAAGAAAATTCATTGGAACAAATCATGATTTGCATTGTGATTTAGTACATGAAGCAATTCTGTAAATGATCCATTTATTCTTATACAAAATTCCAATAAAATGATCTGTGTGGGTATATGCATAATTACACATATAGGCAAAAATATAAAGCTGCTTTATACCCAAGTTTCACGTCAGTCATTCAAAAAAATTCCAAAAGTAAACTACTTTAACCTAGATGCTTGGGTTCTGTCCTGGTTTGAAATGTGTTCTCCACAATCTCATATGTTTGGCAATGTCATGGCACCTTGAGAGGAGTCTTGCTGGAGGAAGGCAGTCACAAGGGGTGGGCCTTGAGGTGGATTAGTCCCACCCTACCTCCAGGAGAAGTCTGTCTTTGCAGCAAGCAGTCTGCAGCTCTCAGCTTCCAAGATGTCTTCCAGCTTTGGCCAGCCAGCCATGCCACCTCTTCTTTGAGAGACTGTACCTCCCATCTGGAACCATAAAATGAATAAATCTCCCTTTCTCCCTTAAGGTTCTTGACTTTGGGTGTTCTCTCACAGCAATAGTTAATAGTTACGAACTGTTACAGGTTCGTATGTCCAAGAAAAAATAGCATAAGTTTAAGCATGAGGGCACATGCTTACAATCCCAACATTCAGGAAACTAAGACAGAAGGATTGTGAACTCAAGACAAGACTAACCTGATGCTTAAGAAAAAAGTGGTTGTCACAACTGATACCCTAAATTCTGACCAGAAACCTCAGGTATCTCTGTGAAGTTCTGTTGTAATCTCCTATCAGGCTCTAAGAATTTTTCAGCATCTTTATTTTTTTTATTTGAAGCTCTATACTATACCAAAAGCTCAATAATTTCTGTTATTTTCCTTTCATTTTCCAATGCTATAACATCACAAGTAGAAAATTCTATACTTGACTTCTCGTGATGTCACATGTCACGGAGCCAAAACACAAGAGAACTGAAAATGTATGAGGTTATCTTCAGTTACACATGCAAGGAACGTAAAAAATTATTGTTTTCAGACTTGGATTTCATTACTAAGGTATCCCGTTTTTATGCATATATTCTGAAATCAAATAAATTGTTAAAGCAGAAGCGTTTGTTATTACAACTGTTTAACATAGAGATACTCAGTATATGTGATTATAGCACTTTAGAAAAAAATATCGAACATTCAGATAAAATTATCTAACCAATCAATCTAACTATCTATAATATGCAAGTAAAAGAAACAAATTCTTATAATAAGGAAACTCAACAGCCATTTTTTTAGTAAGACGCATTTAGTGGAACAGATGCATGAAACTGAAAGTCAGCTTTGTGGCCTTGGCTCTGAGGTTGCTGTACTAGAATAACATAGACTAGCTGCATGTGTTTCTCACAGATCTGGAAAGCCAAGATCTAGATCTAGATGCTGATAGATTCATTACCTAGTGAATGTCCTTCCCTAACTTCCTGAGGACTGCCTTCATGCTGTGTTCTTACAAAACTGAGCTTGTGGAAGGGAGGGGAGGTGAAAGGAATGGAAGGGGCAGAAAGGAGGAAGAAAGGGGTAGGAGTGGAAAGAAAGGGAGAGAAGTGGAGAGGGGAAGACAAAAGAAGGAATTGAGGGAAGGAGGAAGAGAGAGAACAGAGAAAGGAGAGGAGAGAGAAGAGAGTAAAAAGAGAGAGAAGTGAGTCCCATATACTCTCGTGTCACCCCTCATATCAAATGAGGTCATAAACTTTGGCATGAGATGAGGGCTGAGTCTCCCCTAGGCTCTTCCAACTTAGCCCCATCCTCATGATTTCTTCTTAGCCTATCTACTGCCCAGCCTCCAACTCCAAATACCATGATACTGCGAGGAATAATGGTTTCAACATGTTGATTTTAAGGGAACATGAATCCAATAACAAATGCCATCTTTGTATTCCACAAGTGTTCATCCATACAAAGAAAGAACCTGAGCCTGTTCTGATGTTGACTCCCACTCTGTGAATATTCATCACTGAACATTTAAAGTTCTTAATGGTACAAAACTTTCCTGTTCTCTGACTTGCTCCTTCTGAATGAAAATTTCCCAGTTCTGTCTAGTGGTGTCCTCCTCGCCCACAGAAGCAGTCACCCTGTCAAACTGAGAAACTTCTCTTTCAGGGGACACAGGACCACCACCCTTTGTTTGAAAGGTCTTTTAAAGCTAATTGGCAAGTAGCTAATTCTGGATTTTTGAGAGAGGGAGGGAGAGGGAGAAGGAGAGAGAGAAAGAGAGGGAGAGGGAGAGGGAGAGGGAGAAGGGAGAGGGAGAGGGGAGAGGGAAAGGAAGAAGGGAAAAGGGAGGGTGAGAGGGGAGAGGGAAAGGAAGAGGGGAGAAGGGAGAGGGGAGAGGGAGAGGGGAGAGGGGAGAGGGGAGAGGGAGAAGGAGGAGAGGGAGAGAGGAGAGGGGAGAGGGGAGATGCAGAGGGGAGAGGGAGAGGGGAGAGAGGGAAGAGGGAGAACTTGCTTTCTTAAAGTTCCAATACCCTCCTTGATGAGGAAAGGTCCTGGCAAAACAAGCAGCTTTCTTCCTGTCACCTGCCTGTGGTAGGGCTGTGAAGAGCCCCAGTGGTGGGAGTGGGGTACAAGCCAGCTCTTCCAGCTCTAAATCTCTTAGAGGTTTGATATCTGCAATCTGTGTGTCCCCAGCTTTTCCATAGTTTTAGATGCCAAGAGCAAAAGCCTCAACATTTATCCAAAGAATAAACACATACAGCAGGCAGAGTAGGTCAGATCACGTGTGCGGAGGGGGGGGGGCAGCAGGTGGTGGAAGAAGTTGGAAGAGCCTAGGGGAGGCTCAGCCCTCATCTCTTCAGTCAACTTGAATCTCTCTTTCTCTTTCTTGATTCGATGCTCTGTAAATACTCATCTGCTTTTCATGCAAAACCTCGACTCCCTGCGCCCAGATCCTTGTCTGCACCTGAGATAAGAGCAGCCAGATCTCCTTGGTCACATCCTTCCAGGCATCACTGTTTTAATGGTGAGTTACTGAGGAGCACACTTAAAACGTCACATTTCATGAAATTTCCCCCCTGTGCAAAGACATGGAATCATGGCTGGATTTATTTGTAAAACTAAAATTGCTTTCAGGGAGGGTTAGCTCACCTTTCGCAGAGAACCAAAACCAATTTGGAATTTAAAGGATGTGAAAATGAGCATGTCCTTTTGGAAAACGCTCTGCCCCTGCCAAATGAAGCCCTGGGAAGCAGGCCCTTCTCAGGAGCCTGAGTTCTATCCAAGCTGTGCCCCCATCTCAGCTTGCTATTCAAACCTTCAAATGGGAGCACAGTCCAGAAGGAGGCTTTCGGGTTGGTTTGCAGCAACGAAGCTGTCAGACACGTTGGAAGAGCTGCTGGAAATCCAGCACAGAACGAATGTCTACGATTCAGTGTTCGCTACTGGGCAGCGACTGCCAAGAGAACTTGGTCCTCCTGCGGCGCAGCAGCTCACTTAGGAAAACACTTCCCGGAGGTGATGAGTTCACAATCGCCAATAAAACACAAGCGTCTGGCAGACGCTGTGCCCAAACTTTCACGTGTGTTCTGGGCCGCCCATCTGTCACCTGCGCAATCAAATCTGTCTCCACACCTCAAGTCCCTGCTTGGGTTTCCCTGCTAATGTACTCCCGCAGTGCCCACTTTTAATGTCGTGACTTTACTCAGCATAAAAGCGAGTGGGTGTCCCCATTCTGTATATGCTGAAATCCAGAAGAATCAATTAAACCTACCATATTTCCATCAGGGGGCCTGCCGCTGCCCCCACATAGCTTAAGCTGTCTTCTCATAGTTTATGATGTCAGCAGGATCTCTTGGTTGAAATACGGCCTTGAGGTCTCGCCCACCCCCCTCGCTGGCCCTCGGTCTACAGTATATATTATTCTTGTAGTGTTCAGAGACAGCTGTGTGAATTAATGAACTGACGTGAGAATCGGGAGTTGGCCCTGAGCCCCATTTAAAAGTCTCGCGTATGACCTCATAAAAACAGCAGAGAAGGCTTACAGGTCGCTTGTAAAATAAATCCACTTCTCAATAGCGCGGGATGCCCACACAATATGGTGCATATTTTAATGCAGAATGATTATTTCATAAAAGAATGAAAATTTCCCATGAAATAAAGATGCTCAGCCAGCCCAGGCAACTGTAAAGTCTAATTGGTTTTTCACAGTCCGCACCAGTTTGCTCTCTAGGGAGTGTAGAATGTCATTCTTGCACCTGTACTTTAACTCCAGAGTTATAGGATTTCAACCATTAAGCATTTTTTCATTAAAGCACTTCATATAGAATTAGTCTAATCTGATTTTAACAAAAGTATTCTATATTTGTTCTTTCACACTGTATTAGTGTGGACTGTTAGAACTGGGAAGGCACTGCTTTCATTCCCTGGTAGAAACAAAAGGGTGGTCTTGCGGCACTTACTTCAAAGATGGTCCTTAGCTTGTTGAATGTCCTTTAAACAGGGACCGCATTTGTGAAGTAAATTGTACGCCCCTAAAAAAGCGGGGAGCACAGGGTGAGCCCAGCTGCTGCCAACTCTCCTTTGCCTTCAAACAGTCATAAAAATCTCAGGAAGCTGAAAAGGATGCAGAATCTCTGGGTGAGTCTGGAAGTGAGAGAATGTGCAGAAATTTGCAGTGTGGTGGTTTGAGTTTCATTGCTGCTATCTTGCTGGCAATCTTCAGTGAACAGCTGCAAGGTTTTAGGATGTGCAGGTTTAGGAGGAATGGGCCCTTCTAAGTGCCTCCAGTTTGCAGCATAGGGCTTTCTGCCTACCTGAAGCAGAGTGCTCTAGACAGAACTGCCAACTCCAGCCAACTCTGCAGAGGGCACAGCTGTGATCTTTCTCAATCTCCACAGTAATTTCTCAGGACAACATGTGGACTAGATGGAAATGACTTTCCAGACCTGCAGTTGTGAGTTTTCTGCAATGGATAAGTCCATGACTTGATTTCGTTGGGTTTAGCATTTACTTAAGAAAACACGTGGGGTAAGGAGGTAGGCGTGTGGAGAAGTGTGTACCCTGAAAACATGAGGGCTAGAGTTTGGATCTCCAGAACCCATGTAAAAGTCAGGCCAGAGTAGCAGCCACCAATGAACCCATACTCAGTATACAGAGGCAGGGAATGAGAGACCCTGATTTAATAATAAAAGTAGAGAAAAATGGAATAGGTCATCCAATGTCAACATTAGACTTCCACAGTCATACACATATGTGTATACTCAAACACCCCACACATATAAATACATACATCCCCCCACATGCACATGCAATAACTAAATGACAAAATGAAATAAAAAGAAAGTTTGTTATTTTTTTACTGATACTTTAACTTTCCAGGCAATTCAGCGCCACTGGAAGAACAGTTCATTGTTGGTTTGCTAAAGAGATAACTTGGGCTTTACTTCAGCAAGTACACATAAATTCATTGAATCTAAGTATTTTCGCCTCTACCACCCACTTCTACCCCTCCATCCTGTCCCACTTCAAACTTTCTTCTTTCCACAGAGTCTTTGTCACAGTTATTCTATATACTATTGATAAATTCACAACATAATGGCTTATTGGGAATAAGAGGTCTTATTTTGGCTTATGATTGCCCAGTTACAGTCTTAACCCAGCTTAGCAGGAGAGCTCATACCAATACCAGGATCTGAAGGAATTGGCAACACCATATCCACACTTATCAATATATATCCATATACATATTCACATATACCACTTGCCAGGACAGATGTCCATTCAAGTATACCAAATAATGCCAAACTTTACTGAGTCAGTTCCTTGATTTTATACACTTACCCAAGGAAAAGTCCCACCCACCATGGTTTGAGTCTTCTCCATCAATTGGACAGTCTCCTTCAGGCTTCCTCAAGGACTTAACTATCAATTTTTCACAAGTATAACCAGACTTGAATCTTTGATTATCAGTTGACACCTGTAGCTAACTATCACACTGTCGCTCCTATTTTTATTCTTTTTTGTATGTGTGACTGGGTTTCATTTGCACACTGGGTTTCATAGTGGCAAGCTCCTCAATATTTGTTGGGACACGGATGACTTATTGGTTGATAAATAAATTGAGAAAAGAGGCTTGCATTTCCCTGTCTGGCATTACATTTCAATAGTCTCTCAGGGAAGTAGGTTGTATGTTGAGATCCAGGTCTTGTGGAAGTGGATATCACTGTAGAGAGTTTTGGTGTGCAGCAGCCCTGCCCCCCAACTTCTTAACACAAGAAGACTGAGAAGACAGTAAGAGTCTTGTGAATAACACTGTGGAGTTTCAGTACCTTCTCCCACATTGCTTAGCCGCTGGGCTCCCTCCCTTCAAGAGACTGGAAAGTGGGGCTGGAGAGGTGGCTCAGGGGTTACACCCGTGCCTTGCAGGCGGAAGGTCCTGAGTTCGGATCCCAGATCCCACGTATAGATGCCAGGCGGAAGCGGGGGCGGCCTGCGCTTCTGGTCCTGGTAGGGCGGAGCCTGTGAATCCCGGGGCAGAAGGAGGTGGAGGCGTCCATGGTGGTTCGCGAATTCGTCCGTGGTTCTACACACACACACACACACACACACACACACATACACACACGTACATACGCACACACGCACAATTGAATAAATAATAAAAAAAAAAAAAGAGACTGGAAAGTGTCCTTTATCTGAAAGCAACTGGATCACATGATCAACAGAGAGTCCTGACAGGATAGGCAGGGCATCTGACAAAAGGGTAAGAAGAAAGTATAGAAAAGAGGCCAAAAGAATTCAAGGGTCGGAGGACTGGAAGAAATGCTGTGAAATGATGTCTGCTGGACACTTAGAAACTCACCGGTGACCATCTGCATAAGACTGGGTCCATCAATATTCCAACATGGATGGGGAGGGGCATATAAGGCTCACTCCTTCCTAAGGAGCTATAGGCAAGTAAAAGGTTAGTGGGTGAGGGGGCATCATATTCCTCAACGGTATAACCACGGGTGTATTGCCCTTACTCAAGGAAATAAACCCCTCCTAAGCTCATGTGTGTGATCCTAACTAGATACAGTGGATCTCACCCACACATGCAGAGTTGAAAGTGGACTTGACAAGAAGAAGGGGTTTGGAACAAGAAAGGAGACGAGAAAGGATAAAGTTGTGGGGGTGTCTTTGATTAAAGAATATCTTACATTTATATTTATATATAATGTAGGTATGAAGTTATGAAAGAATAAATTTTAAAAAAGAAGAAAAGAGGGAAAGATTAGGACAGGGTGGCACCAGGGATAGTCATCCTGCCAGGGTCCATCTGAATGACTTATGTCAATTTTATTCTTCCTCCTCCTCACCCCCAACCTCCTGCTTTAGTGAGCAGGTTGTATCGTTGTGTTTTTCAACATGAACCAGCTTTAGTTTTCAATAGCCTTTCTCAGTTCTTCTGTGCCAAACTCCTCATCCTAGCTGGCTCTCAGTTTGCCTTAATGACAAGTATCTGAGTCTACTTGAGTTCATTAAATTCTAGCCCTCAGGTAGACTCCAGGTGTTTGTCCTTAGATGAGAACCTCCGTTCTGAGCTTCTCTCATTTGCAGGTCAGCAGAGACTGGAGAGGCTGAGCCGGATGGGGACTCTGTAGAGGTGGGTGAAGGAAGGCAGCCATTGCAGTCTGCTAGCAGGCCTAGGCATGCCACTGTGTCTTTCTTTCCTTTGCCAGCGCTACCCTGAGCAGCTTCAAGGAGCTCAGAGAACTCTCTGTGTGTCAAGGCTCCAAATGCCAGCTGACTCTGGGCAGCTCACAGTTCCTCAGCATGATGGTGAATCAGTCTTAGCACCTGCATCTTGGAGAGAAAAAAAATCCACCATCTTGAACTAAGACATTCATCCCTTTGGTATGAACTGAGTGTAACGATGACTAATAGATTTGTTATATTTGCTTTGGAGTCCACAGAAAATAGAAGATGGTATGTGGGATTGCCACCTGCCCTTTTCCAGAGAGTTAAAAAATGAAATAATCCTGTGCCAAATTGAATTATTCCACAGTGCCTTTGAAAAGATTTCTCTAGGATTACTGCCTTGTGTGTGTGTGTGTGTGTGTGTGTGTGTGTGTGTGTGTGTGTGTATGTATGTATGTATGTATGTATGTATGTATGTATGTATGTATTTCCAAACTGGGAATTGAAGTCTAGGCTTCATGTATACCAGGCTGGAACACTGACTACAACCTTATTTCATTATTTTGATTAAAAAAAAAACCCTAACAGGAAGGAAGCAGAGGTAAAGGAAGGAGGAAGGAAGGGAAGGAGGAAGGAGGGAGGGAAGGAAGGGAAGGAGGGAGGGAAGGAAGGAAGGAAGGAAGGAAGGAAGGAAGGAAGGAAGGAAGGAAGGAAGGAAGGAAGGAAGGAAGGAGGGATGGAAGTGAAAAGAAAGCAAAAAAGCAAGAAAACAAGCAAGGAAGGAAGATAACTAGAAATACAGTCCTGAAAAATGGAAATTTCTTCAGTGGGTTTTTTACCAAAGAATATGTTACTGATAAATTTCTTTTGAACAGCTAATTTCAGGAAAAGCAAAGGGGAGAATCTTAGGGAAAACACATGAACATGGAATGAATCCAGAATTCTAACACTCTACACATATGAGATTATATATATAACATATCTTTGTCTAAGAAGAGGTCTGTGGTTCTGGGTGGCATAACATTTGCTTGCAGTGAGGGCCACATCTTTCCCTTCTTAGGTCTCCATTCTGTCACAATCACACTGGAGTTGCTTCTTTCACACACATTGCCTTCTGCTTCTGTGAAGAGAATTTTATAGCTATTCCTACTGCAATGCTGTATGATGACCGACTTCCACCATCTGGATAGTAGATAGAGCTGTGCAAGGAGGCAGGGCTCAGTAAGCCTGCAACCTCCATTCAGGACCGTGGTGGTGGCAGAGGCAAAAGAGGCCCAACTCAGCTGCAGGAAGAAGTGCTTTCCAAGCCTTTGCTCCTAAAGAGCTCACTGACATGTTATCAACCAAAGCAAGGTACAAGTGTGAAGAAAATGCTCTACCTTTAGACTGGAAGAATATAAAATCGCATGGAGAACATTGACACAGGTTATCTACCTAACTAGTAACATTAACTAATACAATCTAGAAAAAGTCTTTTAAAATTTTAAGAAATGAGAATACATAGGAAATTAGAATTTACCTTTAGTCTCACAGTCTATAAGTGAGCACTATTAATAATGATTAGATCTTTCCAGCAATTTTTCTAGGATCATAAAATTCCCCTTGATTAAAGAATACATGATATTTATATTTATATGTACATACAGGTATGAAGTTATGAAAGAATAAATCAACTAAAAGTGCACTTAAAAATCTAGTCTGAAGTTTACTGAACTGGCTCAATGGGTAAAGGCACTTGCCACCAAGCCTGATAACTTGAGTTCAATCCCTGGACCTTGCACAATGGAGAGAGAGAACTAACTACTGCAAGTTGTCCTATGACTTTCACACATGCCGAGTAGTATGCATACATGCACACACACACACACACACACACACACACACACACACACACACACACATTCGCACAATATGTGCACATAAATAAATAAATGTAAAATAATGTAAAATAATCCCATCAGAGTGCTTTTCTGTCATTGAATACTATCAGACAATTAGGCTTTTCAATCCATATTGAATCCATATTCAGTCCACTATAGACAGGTGCCGTATTTATTAAAACACTGTTTTTGTTGCACACTCATCTCAAGGCCATTATTTTCTTAGTAAATAGCAGGCACACCTCACAATAATAAAATGATAATTTTTTTCTGGGCAACAGAATTCTGTAGAAATATGCAAAGCAGGTTATATGTCAAGTAGGAAACAAACCCCAGACATGAAAAAAAAAGTTTATCCAATCATATTGTCAGAAACTGGCTTCTTCTTAATAGCAGACATCACCACCTCTGACATTTCAAGACATTGTGTTCTAGATTATAAGAAAATAACAAACACACTGTTGCTCAACAAGTACACATAATGTCAACAAATGTCCTTCTAATGCTAGTGTTTCACCTAACCAATATTACCCTTCAAAGCAATAGAAAAATATATACTTATTTTTATAACTTTAGAGCTAGCAATGTTAAAGCCTGAATAATATTTTCTGTAGTTTTCCAATAACAATACCATCTAATCAGAGGAAATGGATGGATATTTGGCCAATTACTAAGAGTAACCGAACTTTTTAAAAATAAAAGAAAAAAAAGGGATTAAGCCTCTGCCTTGCAGGCGGAAGGTTCCTAGTTCGGATCCTAGACCCCCACGTATAGACATTGGGCGGAAACGGGGGCGGCCTTCGTTTCTGGTCCTGGTAGGGCGGAGCCTGTGAATCCCCGGGCAGAGTAAACAAGGAGGAGGTGGAGGCGTCCACGGTGGTTACCGAATTCGCCCGAGGTTCTACATACACGCACATACATACACACACGCGCACACACGCACAATTGAATACATAATAAATAATAATAAAAAATTCAGCCCTACTAACTCATCAGATTTCCTAATAATTAGTACAGTCATGTATTTTAAATTGAAATACTCCCTAGGAAAAGAATGGGTTAAATATTTGCAGTAATATGATTATTAGATCATTTCAGATCATGGTCAACAATGGGAAAAGGAAGAAGGTGCTTAGAAACAATCATAAGGATTTCCAGAAAGGAGAGTAAGATATTTGAAACTACTGGAAAATTATTTTGTATTCACATGTTCACATTTGTTGCTGACAGAAGTTTGGGAAAAAAGGAAGAACAGAGGAGCTGGTCATCCTTAGGAGTGACATCCTGGATCCATTCTACACACTTAGGGGTTGTGGACATGCAATTACTCATTATGGTCACTAGATGGAGGTTTTGTGCAAAATCGCTCTTGCTATTTCAGCCTTTTGTGCTTTCTTTGCTCTATTGGAAATTGAAGATGTACCTCCTTCTTCTTAACTAACTGCATTTCAGTTTGCAAAAAGGGTATATTTAGCTCTTATGGACAAGTGAAGAATGTGTTTATATGAACTATGCAAACATGTTCAAGTAGGATTTAACTATTTCATCTGTCTAGATGAACTCTACAATAATGCAGTTTAATAACTTCTAGGATAAATAAGAGTAACTTGATACAGATTTCTACTTCTCTGAATGAAAAGATCACTTTTTAAAGAAATGAAACTTGTTTGAAAGAGCAGTTTAGAAAGACTATCGATTGATATTCTGTAGTAAAAATTTAGTTCCTCTTAAGTAAACGAATCTGTGAGCTTCAACCTCACAAAAAGCAACTTTAAAATTTAAATTTGATGGTTTTCTTTTCCCTTTTTTGCACTCAAGGTGTTGGGATTCTGTCTTTTTAGGACAGATGGTTAAACATTCCATAAGTATTGTCTTCTCTTACGAATTGTATCCCATCCTTCCCTTTTGAAGACATCAAGACACAGAGCAGAATGCAAGTAGTTACTTCTTGGTGGTGCTGTTGTTATTCAACTGTAGCACATTGTAATCTGTACGAGGTGCTTTCCACGTTCAGAAACTAATTAAAACTTTCTGAAAATATACATTTGATTGTATTAGTGACAAAAAAAATGCTGCTGAAGCCCTTTGGAATGTCCACCGTTGGATAATTAATTTACACGACATTATGTCCACCGTTGGATAATTAATTTACATGACATCAATTCCATGGAAAAGTGAATGAAATAGTTCCATAAGTAGCCTAAAATATGTAAAGAGAAAAACATAGCTCTGTGGGTGTTGCAGTTATTCAGTTACCAATAAAGTCATAACCAAATGGTTAATAGGGGAGTAAGGAATTTATTTTGGCCTAAGATAGTTTAGTTACAGTTGCTGGTCAAACTTGGAAAGGAGAGCAACCGCCAACACCAGATGCTGAGAATATGCCACACTGCATACGCACATTCACAGGACTACTCGCCAGACCAACATGTCTGACCAAGTACACAAAACGGTACCAATTACCTTACCTAGTTTCCTCTCTCTTATGTTCCTGCCCAGAGACTTGTCACACCTACCATGAGCTGGGCCTTCCCATCAATCAATCTCCTGCAGGTTTGTTCAGGGCTTCATTCAACCACTGATTCTTTACAAAAGTACTCAGAGCCTGAAGCCTTCACCTGTATCTACGTCAGTGGGTCCCTTAATAATCCCCGTTTCTCTTCTTTTATGCTGTGACTGTACAGAACTCTGTTGAGTTAATCTCAAATGGTTAAGCTTTTTGCCAGATCCACTCTTGTATTGCCAGTATGTCTGTTAAGTCAAGATGACTGTTTACTCAAAGACACAAGAAACAAGAAAAAACTGCTAACCACCAACTGTTTCAGTGACTCTTCTGTTGCTGATAAGAAAACATGACTAAGACAACTTAGGGGAATAAAGGATATATTCCTGGCTTACAGTTTGTGGTTACAGTCTGACATGATGACAGAATTATACCAACATTAGGAGTTGAGGGAAGTGGACACATCACAGCTAGAGAAAGTGCTGAGAGAAAGATGTAACTTCTCACTTGCCAGTCTGCCAAAACATCGAACCCACATCTTCCGTTTTATCCCTACTTAGAGAATGGTCCAATCCATTATGGTCTGAGTCTTCTCATATCAGTTAGACAATCTCCCACAGATTTTTCTCAAGGTTTGCTTTAGCTGAATAATTCTTCATAGCTGTGCCTAGTGGCTAAGCCTACAATTGTCAAGTGAACACATGTCAAGTGAACACATGATACAGTAACTGTAAGTAATACCAATGATTGAGATTGGAAAGATTTGGTGACTTGTTATTAAAAATAATCACCAAGTAAATTAAATCCTCATATTGAATATTTCCACAGGAGTTGTTATTCAGGAGGGTTTAAGATGCTCCAAAACATAGAAAGTATTTTCACACCAGAACTCTATGGTAGAATTCATTTGAAAGGCATCTCATGCTTCAGTCATAGGAAACAAAAGAAGCAAGCTGGCATTCACATAGTAGCTTCCTTCCTACTAGGTGGCTTCCAAATGATCAGAAGGTAACACGCAAGGAAAATCCATCAACAGTGTTGCCTAGCTATAAATTCTGATAAGCAGTAGTCTGATAAGATGTTTCTATTCCTACAAAAATGGGATGAGTGTTATGAAAGAGGCTAACCACTCTCCAATTAGATTTGTGGTCTGCTCAGCATCAGGGCAGTCATGGCTGATGCTGTAAAACCAGCTAAAAGCCTGTGTGTGTGTGTTTGTGTGTGTGTGTGTGTGTGTGTGTGTGTGTGTGTGTGTACAGAAAGAGAGAGGGAGCCTGTATATATCTATCTATATATACACACATACATATACATATATAAAGAGAGCTTATATACATCTATACACATACACACACACATATACACACACACACACATGGTACACCTATACACATACACATACACACACCACCACCACCACTATCATTCTTATTTTTGAACCTTGGAGTTCAAATTCCATTCTTAAAGCCCACTTCTGCTCAGGTTATTTCTTCTGGAGACTCCTTCTCTGCTAGCACCCCACTCCAAAATCATTTTTGGAAACTGCAAAACTGCAAAATCCAGAGCCCAGTGGGCAAGGGAAGGAAGTGCATGGGAAGCAATAGGGCAACAGTGATGCTGTGAAAGACTCTATCTATAAATGTCCTCATTGAATGTTTGGTCAATCTCATCTAACAGAGGGGAAGTCATTTCTCAAAGTCTTTCACATTCAGAGGACAAACTAACACAGTTCCTTTAGCTAAATATTTCTTTTATGGGGTCTGAGTCATTCCCAAGAAATTATCACAGTTTAAAAGTGAGCTTAAAATGTGGCCGATGTCTCTCATTTCCCCACGTTTCAGCAAGTAGGGCCCATAAAGGTGGGGTCAGCTGAAGAAAACCCACAGCATTCACTGCACAATTGAGCATTATGTGGGTCAGGCTTTTGTCCTGTACACCTATCATAACTCCTTATACCAGAAGTTCTCCCCAAATCCTCACTGCTTTGGGAGAGATTGACTTTACAATAAATTACAGCACCAGTTTTCCTAATTACTCAGGCTGCAGAGTATTTTGTGGATTTCTCATAAACACTTGAGGCAATTCCGACAACAAATTTCCTCATGCATAGATAGTATCTATCTGTCTGTCTGCTGTCTATCTATCTATCTATCTATCTATCTATCTATCTATCTATCTATCTATCTGTCTTTCATCTATGTATCTATCCTACTGATTCTGTTTATTGGGGAAACTCTGATTCATACAATTAAATAGAAAGATTCTACATATAATTTTTAAGCGTAAATTAAGGTTAATGAAGAAAGGTAACAAGATTATTTTGTCATTTACTTCTTCAAAAGTTTAATATCAGGGAACCTTGTGGAAGACAGGTGGTAAGATTGTAAGAGCCTTAAAATGGGAAGGTCCACTGTTGTACAAGACACTCTATTCAAGGAAGGGCTATTTCATTCAAGGATTTACTGAATTTACTTATCCTTAGCAGGCCTGCATAAAGACTGACATACAAATATGTCCCTATATAGTGGTGAGTATCTTAGGAGAGATAATTACATGCAGTGGAAACATTGGAGACTAGGGCTAGATGAATGAAGGGAGTGTCCCTTTCAGTGGGGTGACCTGAGGAGGGGACACTTGGTATGCCACAGGGGTCTGTACCCCCACAAGAGTAGACAAGCCAGAGGGAGCTGTAGGATACATAGAAGTGGACAGGCAGGAGGGAAGGAGGGAGTGAGGTGGATTGATGAAAGGAAGGTAGGGGGATAAGAAGGAGGGAGGGATAAGTACTCAATATGCTTGTAAACCAGGAATTTTTTTTTTAATTTAAAAAGTTCAACATCTTACTTTTTCATCTTATTCAATAGCTGCTTGGATTTAAAAAAATATCTGACTTCTGTCAGCTTAATCAGAGTAGTAGAATATAACCATTGATGAGTCATAATCATGTATGAATTGCATTGACTTATCATTTAATGACTTATCACTAAAAGTACTGAGTTGGAATTGGGAAGATGGCTCAGTGTGAATTGCTTACCATACAGTGTGAGAACCTGAACATGTTAAAAAGTCCAGACATACCAGTGCACAGATATAATTCCAAAAATGACGAAGTATAGACGAAAATTTCTGGAACTCCATGGCCAACTAGGCTATTTGGTGAAGTTAAGGTCAGTGAGAAAGCTTATCACCTGAGGAAGACATCCATCACCTACCTCCACATTGTATGTGCGCACATATGCACAGGAGGCTGTTTGTACACACAATCACAATGATACTGATGAAAATGTATAATTTTGTAATAAATTGGAGATTTTCAAGGTTTTTCCTACAAAAAGATAATTTTCATGGGTGTCATGAGATGTACAGATGTGTAGAACAGAAGAGAGGAGTTGTCTTGAACACAAGCTAGTCAAGAACATCGGAGGTCACAGAGTCACAAGGAGAATATTGAAGGTTCAACACTTCGGACAGTCCAGCGAAACCCTCCATCTGTCTCTATGTCACTGCAGCTGTCATGATGACCCACTTTCTAGGAAATGGATCCCCTTGTAAGAAATGCTTCTAGAATTCTGACTGCAATGCTTTCCATTAGGAAAAAAATAGTATTTGAAAATTCCACCAGTAGCTAAATGCAATAAAAAAGTTTCACATTGACCTTGCCACGCAGCCTCTCACACAAAATCTTTTTTTTTTTCCTTTCAAAAAGACTTTAATAAAAAGCTATTTGGCTCCAAAAATGGGTTTAATAATGATAGTAACATCATTATCAAAACAGGATTGCTATTTAAAGATATAAGAAGTAAACAAATTCCTTTCATTATGAGTCTTTCTTTGGAGACCACCTTCATACAAAATTTTATTAAATAATATTTTCTTTACAGGTGTAATTCCATTTGAGTTCTATGGAGAGCTTCTTTCCAATTTCATCAGAGAATAGGTCTTTCTAATTCACTTGAAGGATTAACTTTACACATTAGCTATAGTTTATTATTGTACTGTATCAAATCTCATACACATGATCTAATTTAATCTTTACAAAATGGAATAGGTAATTACTTACATATTCCTGTTCCCCAGTATAAAGATGTGTGTTATGTACCATATGTTTATCCCTATGACTTCCAGTTTACTTGTGGAAACCACAATCCCCAATGCAATGCTATTTGGAGGTGGGGCCTTAGGAAGTTATGAAGCATGAAGAGGCAATGACCATGAAATTAGTGTCCGTACAAGAAGGAAAGAGCCTGGATGCAAGGCTATAACAGGACCTAGTCATGTTGGCACCCTGACCTCACACTCCCTAGACTTTCAGAACTTTGGGAAATAAATGTTGCTCATATAGGCTCCCAGGCTAAGTGAATTGTTATGGCAGTCCAAGCATATTGAGACAGGCTAAGTAATTGTTGCAGTTGCCTGCATGGTTGCTAATAAATGACCATCAATGGCTTAAGGAAACAAAGGGATTTATTTTCTCTTAGGATTCCTGGTTACAGTTCTCGGTCCAGTTTGACGGGAGAGCATGCACCAACACCAGGGCTGAGGGAACTTGGCCACACCATCTACACATAGCAGCTGAGAGAGGGACAATCCTTACTTGCCAGAACAGCATGTTTGGCCAAGTGTACAAAAAGATGCCAACTTCTCAACCAGCTGTCTATTTATTCCAGGGCCTAATCCCACCCACCATGGGCTTGGCCTTCCCCATCAGCTAGACAATCTCCTGCAGGTCTGCTCTGGACTTAACTCAACCATTAATTCTCTACAAATGTGCCCAGAGTTCAAGCCCTCAACTGTCAAGTTGACACCTGTGCCTAACTATGACAGTAACTTATCCACAATTGTTCTACTGAGTGATGATGAACCTAACAGTTGATATGGTTCTTCTGATTCTAAACCAAAGCATGCCTTTCTTGTGGCTAGTGATTTCAAAAGCAGGAAGAGGTTTATATTTGGAGAAGCCATTCCGCCTTGGAAGGTAAGGACTAGCCTATGTGAGCCCCAACTTCGTCTTGGAGCTCAGCAGACATCTCTGTGGTTAGATGATGATAAGTCGCTGTGCTGACTCTTGCTTCTTAAGGAACTCTGAAATAGCTTGGCTTGGATAGGAGACACTGTTTCTCTCCTATGGGCAGTAACGGGATATTGGACAGATACTCCCCCAGAGGGTTTGCTATGGATTGAATCTGAAAGGTCTCCACAGGCTCATCATGTTGCTTAGATGTCCCTCTCTCAGCTGCTATGTGGATATGGCATGGCTAGTTCCCTCCGCTCATTGGGGATGGTGCATGTTTTCCTGCCAATTTGGATAAACAGCTGTGACCAGGAATCATAAGAGAAAATAAACCCCTTGTTCCCTTAAGCATTTTGATGGTGATTTTATCAGCAATCATGTAGGTGAACTACTACAAGAAACTCCATGGACTGCATGTTCCTGCTGTCATGATGTTCTGCTTGAACGTATGAAGTCAAGCAACCATGGCCTGAATCTTTAAAATTATGGGCCAAAACAAATATTCCTCCACTTAGTTCTTTATGCCAGGCCTTTTGTCACAGTGGCGTGAAAGTTAACTAATGCAAGACTCAACATTCCTTCAGTGGTAACTTTTGTGGCTGCCATATTACTATCCCTTAGAAAATCTAGATATGTCTAAGACTTGATGTTCACTCAAAGAGATATTTGCTTACTTCCTTTCTCTCTCATTGGAACACGATTTCCATCTCAGAGGCTTTAGATGGTGTAACAGGCACTGAAAACGGTGCTTTTCACCGAATAGGAACTCAGTTAGTTTTCTTGAATGCAAAGCCCCTGGCTTCCCAGAGAGAAGGAAAACATGGAAACAAGGAAACAAAGAAAAATTTACCAAGTCTTTAAGTTAAAATCTCCGAAGAGCTTCTCGCTCACTGAAAGCTATAGCATTCAAAGCAAAGTAAGTGATAAGTATGAGCATCATCCAGGATGGAGTGAGTGACAGGTGTCAGTCACTAAGTCTGAATTCTATGGGGAGTGCTTCCCAAGTGTCCAGAAAGGCAGTCAGTGCAGGTGATAGGACAGGACAGCAGCAGCACAAAAGTGGAGGTAAGGATCACAGACCAGGTGGAGGGCAACAAATCAGAGAAGAAATGTAATGGAAAATCCAAATACTTGTGATATGCCTGGGACCATGTCATCAGAAGGAAGAGAAAGTTCGTAGATTCTCTCTGAATCTTACGTCATTGTGCCCTGTGAGTAGATTGGAGGCAAGGGGTTTACTGGAGAAATCTGCAATAAGCGGTTAGTGAGGTAGCCTAGCATGTAAGGTGCCTGTTTGCTAACCTAGCAACCTGAGTTTAATCCTGGGAATCCCACATAGTAGAAGAAAAGTTATCCTCTGTCTACCTGTGCACCAAGCATACATTCAGTCTCTCTCTCACAAATGAAAAAGTCTGCAATAGGATTGGACAATGTGTTGGATATGTATTACATGCAGCAGCCTAAAATAGACCAACTCACTTAACATCTCAACAGCAATAAGTTTAGCCATGTGGGTTCCGAGGGAGTGACAGAAAGTGGGTTTGAGCCCCTGGGCACCAACTCTGGGAACTGCAGTCCACATCAATGAGGTCTTGTCTACATGCAGAGTCCTAACAGGGTGCTTTAGATCCAATGTTGCAAGCACCTGGAAAGATGAGAGCTCAATAACTAGACAAAAAGGATTTTACATGCTTTCTGAAAATCAAGTTTTCCTAAACTTCTCACACTCAGGAGAGTGCTCTACCCCTGAAGAGTTCATCCTTCTTGGGAATAAGATTCAGATTTACCAAGCTCAGGTCTAGATCAGAGGCAGACCTTCACTGAATGCATGGGTACTTGCCCCTTGAGGCACTGGGGATACCTCCCGCATGACAGAAAGGCCTGGCTCCTGGTGCATTCTGGGCAGTCAGTGAGCCCTGCATCTGTCTGCCTCACACACATGACTACAGAAGCAGAAAAGCTGTGCTTGTTACAAAGAGGTTCTGTAGCACCGAAATTTCTGTTTACAAATGTTAAATCAGAATGAGAGTCTCTACAAAATCTTCTTAACAGGCTTTCTTTTGCTTACACATTCTTGAGATCACACACACAAACACACACACAGTTCATACATAGTAAAAAGCTACTTTATCCGATAAGGATTTTGGTCTGAAAAAGGACCATTCTGATGGGAATTTAGAAATGAGATCACCTAGGGCTGGCAGAGCGCTCGTCTAGCACATAACAAGCCCTGCGTTTGATTCCTAGTGCTATTTAAACTTGCCATGGGGGCACTGGCCCCTCTGTTCCCAGCACTACGAGGTGGAGGGAGGATCAGGGTTCAACTACACAGGAGTTAGAGGCTAGTCTGAGATACATGAGACTCTGTCTCAAAGAACCAAAACAACAAAAGCATTAGAAAATAAAGCAAAGAGTTGCCAAGATGGCTCAGTGGCAAACTTATACAAGCCTGGAGATCCCCAGAGACCGAATAAAGGTGGACGGAGAGAAGCGACCCCATGAAGGACAATGTCCTCTGACTTCTACTCATACTCAATGATACATGTGCACTCCCATGTCATATTGCACGAGTACTAATAATAGTAACGAAATCATGAAGAGGATGAGGAAAAGTAAAGGAAAAACTAAAAAATAAAGAAACAAGATTACCTCGTAATGACTATAAGTGATGCTTTCAAAAAAAAAAAAAACCAACACAAAGTTAAATTCATGAGCGCAGTAATACATAACTACAACTAAAATCTCCGCAGCACACTCTTTCTCAGCAAGGCACTTGGAGTGCCCTGCCAGCTGGCAGGGTGAGTGTGTGAAAAAACCAGATATTTGGGGCCTTGTCTCTACACCAGACATTTTTCTCAGCCTTGCCCTCTCCTTGTGGTCACGCTGCCTGGGCACCTGCAGGATCAGTCGGCTTGCACAAACAGCGTCCCGAGTGAATGATGTAGTCCCTCTTTCTGTGGTTCCCAAAGACCAACATCTGTCAGAGATCAGCATATGCATCTGCGCATTAAAGCGCTCACTGTTCTGAGCCCCTGCACTTAATTTTCCCTTGGGTAAACAGAGCCAATAATGGATAAATACTGAAGGATCAAGTATCTTCTGACTATCAGAGGGAGCTATGAGTGCAGACTTTAATCCACCTCAGAAGTGAGAAAAAAAAAAAAAAAACAGAGAGCAAAAGAATGGGAGAGGGTTTTGCAGAGGATGAGGGAGGCTCAGAGTTCCCTGTTGGGACGATTGTCCTTGTCGGGGCTGGGAAGGCATCCCAGTGGATGATGGAGTTCAGGGGTATGTAAAGGCTAAAAGCAGCATGATCCAAGAAGACACTGAAATGAGTAGCATAGTGTGTTCTTAGGAGCACCATCTAACCTTATGCAACCCTACACTTTCTGTAATTAGACATGGGAAGCGTTTCTACCAGAATCCTGCTAATTGCATTGTGAGCCAAGTCCCATCTAGATGAGCCTCAGACAGGCTGTGGGCCTTGGCCTTTGATATTGCAGTTGCCCTTCGAACAACTGGGCCAGACCCCAGGGAAAACACACAGCTTGAGTTTATCTCTCAAGCATAAATTCCTGAGGACAAACCCTTCAGGATTTCCAGAATTTTCATGGAGTACTTCGTAACTTTCCATAGAGCTCTTTGAAAAGATACACTCTAACATTTCAGTTAATTGTTCCTCAAAAGATTGTCCTATATGAAGTTCACACTTATTTTTCTGATTTCTTCTAAAAAGAAGTTTTTTTCCACTCATACAAACTTAATAGGTACCCAGTCTCCTCCTCCCCTCCACTTCTCCCTGGATCCCTTTGCTCCCTCCCCCCTTTTCCCTTCCTTTCCCCCCTCCCTCCCTTTCTCCCAGTGCCCACCCCCCCATCCCTGGAGCATCCTCTAAAAAGAAGTTTTTAAAAAACTATTCAAACGTACAAATGAGAGATTTACTTCTGGTAACTTCAAAAAGTGAGAAATGCTTCCTTCTTACAATAAAAAAAGGATATGAATCATTCCTGCCATAGACTGATGTCATTATATCTGTCTTCCATAACGTTCTGATTCTAGTTTTGAACTGATCATATTCAGAAATCTCAAAAAATGCATATTTTAGTTGATGGATTTGTTGAGAAATTGTCAGTAGGAAAGCAGAAAGAGAAATTCCTAGAGGGATACTTGCGGGAGTCCAGACTGGCACTATTCAGAGAAAAGTCACACACAAAAAAGTCTGTATCACATTGTCCTTGTTCCTCAAGATTGCTGCCATTTACAGCAGCCCTCACAGGCCCTTTCTTGTAGGAGCTGGGACAGCTAAGTACATGCATGACCTTCAAAAAGGATAGCAAAATACAAGCTGTTCATGAATATGGGAAAACAACCAGGACATGTAAGCAGAATACAAGGAAAGAGTTCTCTGCTATCGTGTTTGTAACCAGTTCAATACTGAAGGAGACAGGAAATGTGGAAAAGTGGTCCTTAAAGCTACATCAAACTAATTATTCCACTGAGATTAAAGCCTTAACAACACATGGATCCTATCAACATTAAATTATCTGGATATGTAACTAAGTTAAAATTGTTCTAAGAAAATGATTTTTTTCCAGACTTATCCAGAAGGAAGAACGAGCAAAACAATAAATAAAATGACTCTTGCTAGTAAAATCTCTTTGTTCCTGGGAGGCAAGATTAAGTGGTTAAGACTCAGTAGGCTAACGCATCTGTGAGCAAATCTGGTGACCTGAATTTGATTCCTGGAGCCTGCATATTAGAAGGAGAAAATGAATCCTGAAAATTCTCCTCTGACCACCATATGTTCACAATGATCTCTCGTCTCTTCTTTTTCTCTCAAACAAATAAGCAATATATTTTCAAAAATATTATGGTTTACATTTTTGAAAATGAGTCCTTTCCACCTTGTAGAAAAGGTAAGTGTGTGTTTGAAAGGCAATGTCAGTGTGACTAATTTCACTGATCATGTGACAAAACTCCTTTTTTTCTTGTATAGGTTCATGAATTTGATTTCTCATGAAACTTAATTCTGAATATCAATCTTCTTCAGAACCAGAGACATTTGAGTAAATTTTTGCATGCATTTTCTCATAGTATTTATGAGTTGGCAGGTTGAATATTATCCCATTGTGTGTGTGTGTGTGTGTGTGTGTGTGTGTGTGTGTGTGTGTGTGTGTAGGAGAATACTTGAGTGTGTGTGTCTGTGGAGGCCCAAGGATGCCATTTGGAAATATCTTGAATTGCTTCATTGCTTTGCTTTGGGATCCCAAAGTCCACTTTCTAGGGCTGAGGTACATGCTGCTGACATTTCTACCAAGCATTTTACATGGGATCCAAATTCAGGACCTTTTACTTGGGAGACAAAGCCTTTAACCTTTGAGCCACCTCTCCTTATTATTCTGTTTTTAAATGAGTAAAGTACAAGTTTCATGAAACTGGGAAAGGTGCTGGGGCAGAACATAGAGTTCTGCATCTAACCTACTGATGCCAGAACCCCAAGTCCAGCTTAGTGCATCTGGCTTCCTCCTTGTGAGGAAATGGATTCTTGTTTTCACTCAAACAGCGAATTCTTCTTAATTCTTCATTCCCTCCCTCTGGAGCTAAGTTCTGGCAGAATTTTAACCAAAAACAAATGATAAAAATTGAGTCACAACTAATACCCTTTTCAATTCACATCAAAATGTATTAAAATAAGAGCACCTGACAACATCGACTGATCTGATTCCGCTCAAATGCTTTTTCAAGGACACTGTGCTTAGTGTGTTTCCCTGTGAGAATATCAGTGTTTAAGTGGGTCTCCACTCCTGAGATCACAGATCTCTAACTTCCCCTGGGAGAACACTAGAGTCTATGTTGTAGAATAACAGAAAGAAGTCATGTGACTGTCCACTCCTGAGACAGCATTACCATGAGGCCGAAATCCTTTCCTAGATCAATCTAAATCCCTCTGCTTGGGTATAAACCCATTTCCTGAAAGACCAACAGCTGCCGGGTATCTTTTCACTCTCCCTTTCTGACCCTGGGAATAGCTTTAATGTCAGTACCCCACACCTGGGACACTGACACATCGCTAAGGAACCTTAGGTTTGTTAGTTTGAATCTTCTTTCTCCATACCTATTCCAGGTTCATTTTGGTGATACCAACTAGGGATTTAGGTATTGGGGATCCAGATGTGACAGTTTCAGGCCTGAGTAGTCTCTCACGGGACTGCTGGGATTCCTCAGATGGCCCCGGGCTGGCAGCGATGAAAATCCGGTATCATGATAGCTGAGACTAATAGCTGCCACGGCTTTCCCAATTGTGTTTAGTACTTCTGGAAATTCTTGCCTCAGGTCATAGGCTTATTCCCAGCTGGGGTCAAAACACACCACATGAAGGATTCATATTTCTATCTAATTCATTATACTGATGGCTCTTGGGAAGCATCTGGAATTGGGCATAACGATTTATGGGGAATCCATTAGAACCGTGACAGAACTGCTCCATTGATCAATCAAATCTCGGCCAATCACAAAGTGACATTTTCACTTCTCATCAAGTCCACGTTTGTTGTCGCATTAGCAAATCATAAAGATACAAGATCATAATGAACTCCACACTTAAGGGAATATTAGAGGAAACTCCAGAAAAAAATTCATCCAATTTCCTACACTATAAATAAATTCAAATCCATTTTTTCAAGGAAAAAAGTCCTGTTTTTTCAGTGTATTGTTTTGACTCTCCAAGCCTGAAACATGGTATACTGCTTGTGACGATATTTAAAATAAATTCAATTCTTTGGTGGAGATAGTGGAATAACATCACAAATATTTATTTATTCTCCAGAAAAGCAAAACAAATACTCAAAAATGTATGGATTCCACTTATACAAATATGAATTGACACCAAGGTTACATTTGCAATGTCCTCAGTCAGCCCAGGTTCCACGAAAGCCAAATTTCCAAGAAAGACATGTTATGCAAGGACAACCATTACGGCAGTTGGTTATTTTAAAAGGCTCTGTTGCAAAAATGCCCTTCGTCGATTTTTTTTTTACATTTTACATCTCTCTAGTTCTCTATGATTTCTGAGCCTCTATAGACAGCTTTCTATTGTCAATATCCTACCATCATCAGAACAAATATGGAGTGAAAAAGATTTGCAAACCACAGAAACTAAAAGTTGGCATTCCTACTGAAAAAAGTCTTCCTGATAACTATGATTCAGATAAAATCCTAATAGAATTCTAGTGACTGAAGTGAGACCAACTTTTCTAAACCACCCACAAGATTTTATAAACATTTTTAGAGGGCAAACCTATGTCTATTGACAACTCTAGTTCATCTAACTATGAAGAGAAATAATAATGTATTTTTATTAAAAAATTTTTTCCTCTGATGAAGAGATGGCTCAGCAGATAAAAGTGATTGCAGTAAAAGCGTAAGAAACTAAGACTCGAGTCCAAACTGTATGTAAAAACCTGGGTGTGCCCACACATATGCCTGTAACCCCAGTGCTTTGAGGCAGAGACAGGAGAATCACTGGAGCCTGCAAGCCTAACTCCATATTCAGCTCCAGACCATGTTTCAAGGAAATAATTCAGGGACTGATAACACAGGTTGCCTAATATCTTCTTCTGGCTTCTGTGCATATATGCACAGGTGTGTGCACCTGTGCATACCCATGTACACATTTAGAATACACAAAAACAACTCTAAAAAATCATTTATGCTGTCAATTGAATCCAAAAGTAAACTCCTTTGGGTGACTAATGGCTTGAGTTCAATTTCCTAATGCCCACCTAAAGGGAGAGGGCTGATTTACAGTAATTGTCATATAACTTCTACCCATGTGTCATGGGATGCACTTGTGCACCTTATTTCTCTCTCAGATAAATAAATAAATATATATTTTAAAAAGAAAATGTATTTAAGTGTATATATATATAATTGTATGACATTGAGCAATTATTAGCAAAAAACAGTGCAATGACATAACTCTATCTTCCTCCTACAATTGACAGTCCTGCTGGGACTACTCATAGCCTCCCTCATGAAAATTACATTTTAATGTAGCATACAGGACACTTGTTACAACTCACTCCTTAAACTGGAAATTTTATAGGGCTGAGAGTCATGCAGGGACCTGGAGCATGTTAGATAAATACCTTATCGCTGAGCTATGTCCCCAGCCCTTTCACTTTCAATTCTCCCACATATCTCTTAGCTTTACGGTTACTGGATTGCTTTCAGTTCCTGAAAATGCCATTTCCTGTGCATGCCATGCTTCATCTGTCAGATCCTTTCTACTTACTCCTCTACCCCAATACGTACCTTCTCTTTCTCTTCTACTCTTCTAATAAGTTTAAACTCCCACTTTATGCCTAAACATCTCTGAACACACTGTTTCCTCTGCTCTTTCTTTGGTTAAGGCTTAGCTAGATTTACTTGTTTGTCCCTTTATAGATTCTTACCCTAACATTACTTTCTTTCCTAACAGATGCAAAACACTGTGAGATACTAAACTGTCTGGCTATCATCTAGAAGCTGTAAAAGGCGGTGAGGCAGCTTTCTAGGACCTGTAGGTGCTTGTGGATGTGGCTCAATAATGACACTGGGAATGTTGACATGTGATGGAGAGTTGGCCATTGACACTAGCTCTGAGGTTCAGGGTCTCTGCAGAGCTAAGATCTCCAGTCAACTGTCTTCATGTTCTGTACCCAGACAATGTTTCAAGGTGACAGGGTTTCTAAGCCAGGGATCTGACCTATTTTGGCCAAGCATTCAGACATCTTTGGAAATACATGGCTCCTTTAGATCATGAGTCTGCTGTGAAGCTATCATTGTACATTCTGAGCAAGAGAGAAAGATCTTTTCTCAGTCTTTTACTGCTTGTTAATGGCCTCCAATTTTCCATCTTTCTGGGAGCCACCTGTATGACTTAGCAATGACTAGACAACTGGGATGTCTTTGGAGACATTCATCCACATGTCCAAATCACTGTACTACTCTGAACATTGGTAAGGTTTCCATCTCTGTATCCAAAGCACAGGGCTCTCCATACCCCTCAACATGGTAGTCCTTTCACTTGTCGGTTGGTGATGTACTCAGTTTCGAATCTCTATCTTAGCTTTACCTTCTTGTCCCATGCCCAAAGTTCCTTGAATTACTTAAAGTTCTTTGAGAAGCAGATACGAAAATAAGATAAGATATGCAAGAGATTTATTGGAAGAAATATATATCAGGGAATGAGCTGGAATTGATGGGGGGAATCTTTGGGTCATGGTGTAGATATGGCCTCTGTAAAGGAGAAAAGGAAATAAATTGTTGGGTACTAAGAGCCACTGAGTTTTAAGAAAAGTTTCAATTAAATCGATGAGGAGTTCTTGAGCCAAAAACCAACCATCTAAAAGAAACAGGTCTGCCCTTTGATCTGCACCACACTTAGGCCTTGGCTATAGGAAACAGCTCTAGGAAGCAAAACCCTGCGTAGGAACACAATACAAGTTTCAGATCTTATCCCTTGGAACCATCAATCAAACACCTTTAGAGTAAAGATGTAAGGGACATATTTTCATAGCTACCATAGCCATATTGTTGTTGCCAAATAACTAATTGCCTTTAGTAAAGGTAATTCAGGCAGCCTCAGTGTTCATAGTTCCTATGTGTATGAATTTCAATTACTCTTAAGTGAACTGTTAGTTCAAGTAACAACCATCTTCCTCCAATGTATCTCATCTACTGTGTTATATTAGTCATCAGTATGCATACACATTTTGGTTTTGGTTGTCAAGCCACAAATCATATGCACCTCATGGCCAAAGATCATTCATGTCTCTTCTTCAAAGTCTGTTTATAATAGGTCGCTGCCTATCAGTCAGTTGGCTAAGACACAGATAGAAAAGGAAGTCTTGTGTTGTTTCCTTGTCTCCCAAGTTTAAACGCATGTGATATTATGTACCCATATAACACCACATACATAGATAATGAGAATAATAATTAGCCAGATACTACAGTGTGGAGCAAAGTAAAAAATGACAGTGCTGGAAACAAAAAGTGAATAGACTGAAGACAGAATTACAAAAGAAGCAGTAAGTCATGGGAACACCAACACTGGTATCAATGAAGAGACTGGGCCCGTGTAGCTGGAGGAACATGGAGAAGACTAACTTAACCAACATCAAGGAGGAAAACTGTTGCAATGAGAAGGATAAAAGCATCCCAGGGGAACCAATGTTGTTAACAATGTTCACTTTAAGCAAACTTTCAGAATAGTTTCACAAGAGTGAACATTCACAGGCTGAAATACTGGAAACTAATCCAAACTTGGAAAGGGGTGTGATGATTCAAGGAAGCCTGGGGAAAAATAAAACTTGCTCAATGTTTTAAAGTTCGAACTGAGAAGGTTCAAACTTTTTCAAGCTGATTGACAGGGATAGGGTCTCTTTTGCAATGGCTTAAAGCTCTTTAATTCTCTAAATTTCCAATGATTTAAATCATAATACACTACTGACATTACTTCTACCATGCTTCATATCCTCAGATGGTTAGAACCAGCAGAAAGAAAATGTTCAGTGCTTTGACAGAAAAGTCTTAAAGGCCAAAGAATGATTACAGTTTTCCCCAATGATTATGAGGATTGCTTTGTGCAATTACCTTTATGTCTGATGTTTATAAAGTGAAGGAACTCGATATGTCATTAACAGGATCATACTGACTTTTGGTCACTAACCAAGTAATTAAATCATCAGGAAAAATAATAATTGGATAACACAAATTATGGGGTCACAGCTAAACATAGAAAATTAATAAAATTGTGATGTTCAGCAGTTTGATCAGGTGCTATTTATCCTAATAATTATAGCACACAAAACTTTTCTTAGCATCTTCTCGTATTAGAAAGTCAGCAATCGCTGTTTACCAACTGTGGAATTCTGGGGCTTCAATAAGAAGACTCAGAGCATTTTCAATGATTTTTTCTTAGCTACTATTTGTAAAAAGACTTTGTTCAATCATAAAATGAGTGAGCAGTATGTAATAATAGAGTGTTACTAGAGACCATTTGAAAAATACCTTCACAGCTTCTTATCCTCAAACTAATACATCCACTCCCTGGCTCATCAAATATCAAACTAAACTAAAAGAAACTATGGGAACTAAAGGGAAGTATGGATTCCAGGACAACAAAGAAAAAGTAAAGAAACAACTACAAGAATAATGCAAAACATGGTAGGTACCTGTTGAAAAACTGTTAACTGAACTTGTATGTGCAAAACAGTTATAGCTGGAATTACAGAGGCTGATGTCAGAGGAGAAAGGTCACCTGGAGAGAATCATTTCATTCTGCCTTGTTAGTCAAGGCCTGTTGCTTACTGGACCACAGGAGCCAGGTTTGTGCCTCTACTCTGACCACCCAACCTTCTTAGATTACTAAAAATAACAATCGACACTTAAAAGCAGCAAAAGGAAAATTATGGCTGTCTTAAGAATGAGGCTTATTCTAATCCAAATATTTCTTCTTCAAAGTTCTAGCAGGAGAGGTAGAGTTTAAGAAAGTATCAGAGAAAAAAGTAGGAAATAGACATAACTACACAGTTCTTCTCTGGAGTGGCTCCACCCACTGTCTCACAAAGTTGTCAGAGATGCCTGAATTTTTGGGGGGAAACAAATTCCTCCTCTGGTTGGCACCAGATCCTCTTACTACCAGTGTGAGACTCCTGGGAAGTTTTAAATCTCAAGGTCCATTCTTGATAGTCTCAGCAGCCAGCCAGAATGGTCAGAGAAGGTCAAGAGCCACTTTCCTATTTTTTGTTGTACTGTCTGATTACATATCCAGTTCCTAGAAAGGGCCACGGTCAGAACAGGACTGGCATCCTTCTGTGTCAGGGCAGCTGATTTGGTGGAAGTTGAAATCACTGAGAAGACAGACACACTTCTCAGTGTGCCTGGCAGCATTCCTCCTTCTCTGCCTTCTGACAGCAGACATGCTGTGATCAGCCCCCTCTTGGTCCCACTACTGGGCCTTATCCACCTTGAAGGACTGTATTTCCAATTGTGCGTCAAAATAAATCCTTCTTTCCTTACATTGTTTTATGAATTTTTTTTCAGCAATAGGAAAAGAAATCAGTATAGCAAATCAAAAGCCGTGTTTGTAAGACAAATTTGCATACCACCTCCACTGGCTGGGGAGCTGCCCTCAGATGCTCTGTTCTCTAGCCCCATTCCTTCTATACTTGCACAGTTGGTAGAATACTAGCTATGAAACCACCTTATCAATTGCTGCATTTTCTTGCATGTAGAGAGGTGAGATCCTGTACAAGAGCCTGTCAGAGATGCCTGTCCAAGAGCTTGGATTGGTCCATTGTGACTCTTTTTAAACTCACCAAAATGGTTCAATTTTAGGGCAGAACCCTAGTACCTTCCTCAAGTGATTTATGACCTATTAGCTAGTGTTGCTGGGGACTGGCACTAGCTGTGATTAGTCTGAGGAAGTAAAATTAAAAGTATGATACACAAGCAAAATAGAGAATTTAAAATATCCCGATAAGTAAAATTAAGATGGAGATAGCGGCAATATTGGTGACACAAACAATGAGCAAGAAGGAAATAAAAAGCAGATGGAAGGGAGGGAGAGTGGCAAGAAAGAGAAAGAGAGCAAATGATCAGGGATAGACAAGGAAGGAAGGAAGGAAGGAAGGAAGGAAGGAAGGAAGGAAGGAAGGAAGGAAGGAAGGAAGGAAGGAAGGAAGGAAGGAAGGAAGGAAGGAAGGAAGGGCAAAGAAAAGAGAAATATAAAATGAGATTAAAGAGATTTGTTAACACAAAGTAGTTAGAAGTATACGGGTAAAATTCACTAATTTAGAGAGAAAACTTTCGAGATGGATAAAAAATAAAATCTAATGGTATATTGCCTACGAACAGCAAAGAAAAAATAAGAGGCAGAACATTGGGAAGTCAAAGTGGAGAAGAAGTCCAGGGACCAAAGCATACTTAAAGCAGCAATCCTAGTAGTCAATACCAGAGAATGAAATAAATGGAATACAACTGCCATCCAAGGAACAACGTATAAAAGCAACTACATCATTGGAAACTTATGCAGACCACCTTAAAATAGAAAAAAAAATACCAGTTTCTAATACTAAAAGGAAAATCTTATATAATTTCAAGAGAAAAAAATCACTGACTATAGTGATCTATTTTAGCAAAAATATGGATATGGGGGCCCATTGCACGCCCTGTACATGTGAGATTTTGGCTTCCTGAGCCGGAAACTGTGGTGGAATGTTCTGGCTACTAGGCAAGTGAATGGAAGGTCCCAGTGATATTGCTATTGTTCAAAGACAAACAAGTGCTGGAGTACACATCATAATTTTTTAAAGCCAAGCAACAGTCCAATTTTGTGAGGGCCACATTCAGTTCTGAACTGAGACCTGACATGATTTCCTTCTCAAACAAATACCTGCTGAGAACCATAAATCACCTAGCTTTTAGTTTGAGTGTATTTTTCCCAAAGGCTGATAGGAACTTAGATAGCTCCAGGGTGTCTGAAATGAACAGTTAAGCCTAGTGTTTACTTCCTTAATGTATCACAGACTGTATATTGGATCCCAGTATCACTAGAATTTATGAGCTTGATGGGCATTGGATTAACTTCTATTTCCAAATAGTGTAGCCTCTTAGTGCCATACCGTAACACATCCATGATGGTTTGAGAGGGTTAATGTTTGTTCGTAATACTTTAAGGACCCGAGAGTGATTCAACCCATGAATATGGGAAGAAAATGGTTATTTCATGATAGTTTTAAATACATTTATATAAGTAATTTCTGCTTCTCTCACCCACCCCTCTTAGAGAGTTCGAATCTTTTCAAAGTAAGTGAGAGAAAGCCTTTCCCAAGTGAGCAAGATCATCAGTCCTTAGTGGCTAGTGTGACTGAGGGTGTAGACCGTATCGTGGGTGGTTTTGGTTGGTCAAGGAAAGTGAATGATCTTATTTATCAGCCTAGCATGACCTGCAAATATATATATAAACTTTAGAGACAAGAGGGGCTACTTCTTCTACTCTCTTTCTTTTCTGTTGATGGCAGTATTGTAAGATCCGAGATGCACATGCAGGATTTAAGATACCTAAGACAAGGCAGAAGAGTCACAGGAAAACAAGCATATGGGTCCTTCTAGGATGCAGACTTCGAAAAATTGGGACCATTGCTCGCCTGATAATGAATGGAGTGTCACTAGCAAGGAAGAGGGGTCCTTTTTAATTCTGCTTATCGGGCTGGAGAGATGACTCAGAGGTAAAACCTATGCCTTGCAAGCAGAAGTACCCAAGATCCCATGTGAAAAAAAAATACCAGCCAAAAAATGGTAGTAGCCTGTACTTTTACCCCTGGAAGGTGGCACCTGGGAAATCATAGACCAGTGCAAATAGAATCCAAGATGATTCCTGATGTCACCCCTGATATACGTGCATACATACATAGAGATGTATGCACGCACACACACACACACACACACACACACACACACACACAAATAAAATAAAACAAAATAATAAATCAGTATCGTCAAAAAGGCCATATGATAGAGAAACAGCCCACTCTCTTCTCTGGATATTACAGTGGAAGCAAAATGAGTAAATCTTGGAATCAACATTTAGTGGCCAGAGGCTATTCCTAGATTAGGTTGCATACAACATCCATGTGAAAAACCATTCAATTGTCCCTTAAACTTGTCCAAACATACAAATTCTCCCTAGCTAGAGCATATCTAGACCTAAGGTCCCAGATGTCTCCACAGGCCCATGAATTTCCTGACCATGCGTATTAGGACATGATGAAGCTAGCAATAATAGCTAGGATCTTCAGTGATCTTGAAAATGGTCTTTATTCCTTCTCTAAGAAGGCAGAAATCCAAGGCCCTCCTTCACAGTAGATAAACACCCCCCATGTTAGAGGATTCCTTGATGTGTCAGAATTGTTTCCATTCTTCCATGACTTAAATTTCTTTCATTCCAGATTTTTCCAACTTCCTATTCATCCAAGTCTGGGTTGTCTCTTTCTTACG
The DNA here is from genome assembly GCA_023101885.1 of Typhlomys cinereus. Lineage (NCBI taxonomy): Eukaryota > Metazoa > Chordata > Mammalia > Rodentia > Platacanthomyidae > Typhlomys > Typhlomys cinereus. The sequence goes on from JALPQD010000033.1 coordinate 3,255,207, forward strand.
GCAGTTCCTTATTTGAGTTCCAGCTCCCCAAATCATGAAAATGGTACTGCTTTCTTAATGAATTGTTGAAGCCTTTTGGCCTAGCGTATTTGTGTCTATGTGTCATGTCATAAAATTTCAGTGAATTGCCCTTGGAACAGGTTATGGTCTGGTCTGGTACAGCTTTATATTCTCTGTTGCCAGAGCTGCCTGTAATATGAAAAGGAAGTCTGTAATGCAGAAAGATTTCAAGGCCAGACCTTACATTAAATTAAAGCAAAGAATGTGTTGAGGGATTTCTTACCATGGCATCATATAGAGGAATAAAGTTCTGCCTTGGTTGTGGGAAAAAAAATACAGGGGAAGTTCGATAGGAGAAGCCAGACAGAATTAGAGGAAGTTTCTCTTCCATGTCAAGTGGCAGTTTCATTAACACAAAGTAGAAAGCAATCACTGCTTGTGAATTTTAAATAATTGTATACTTAAAGTTTTGGACTTAAATATATGGTTGTAGTGCTTCCATTACTGAAGAAATTGTTAAGAGGCTATGAGAATTCTTATGTGATTCTTTCAATGTGTCAAGACAACTTTGCAAAAAAACACCTCTGCTCTAATAGCCTGAATTCCCATTAACCTACATCAAATTGGAGAAAGAACTCAGGGTTCTTAGCACTCACGATCTGAAAGCAGCCACTCATTTTGGTCTAAGCTTGCTTGGCAGTAGGGGCTGAGCTAATTTAGCAACACTAGCGAACAGCGCTGCATTTGTGTGGGGCGAAAGCAGTGGGTTTGCAGACACTATTGCTTGGTGGAAGTTGGTGTAAGGAACACCTGGTGTGACTCCCAGCGGCACATTAGTGAGAAACTGGAGAAAGAACCACTTCCCAAACTACTAATGAGCCCCAGGTGAGAATGCCAGGAACCAGAAGTCTTTTTGTTTTCCAAAAGTTCCATTGCTTTGATTGATGAAAAAATGATTTGGGATTCCCATTTTTCCACTACATTAAAACATAACCCTTCCTTTCCCCCTCGATGAAAATGTTTGTGTATAACATCATAAATGTGTATCATTACTAATAAAAAAGACCAGTTTCCACTTGGATAATAGTTTGGTGAGACCAACATCTTACCATAGTTTGAGTATATGGTATGTTTATGATCCAAAAGAGAAAAATGAAGATCACTTTGGAGTTTGAAATGCCTAATTTAGACACTTCATGCAATGTTTTCTTAGAGTCACAACGCTGTTAGATTTAGCAAATTATTTTTAGATTTGACAAAATATTTAATCATCCAATATCTTAAAAGAAATTTCCGGTTTAAATGTGTTACTAAATAGAAAAATGTTTGGTTAGTGCTAAATCTCAGACGCTTAGAACTGCTGGTTCTCAGAGAAGGAAACCAAAGTGTAACTCACTGTCACTTCTGACCATGCACTCCTATCTCTATGACATCATGCTGGCACCATGTATGAAGAAGAAATGTAAGTATATATCAAAGATTGTTAATCCATTCTACACATTTTCGCTACGTCAAATTTTGTAGATAAATGGCAATGCTTAGCATTTTTTTAGTTTGACTATTACTTATTCAAAAAGTTATTTAAATGATATCTTGAACATGAAATACCAGTTAGTTGTACATCAATGAACAAGAAAGATTTGGTTAGTATTTCCCTGGAATTCATAGCCTGGGGATTTTACTAAACACTGAACAAGGAGACATAGAAACCATGAAAAGTATAACTCTATCACAAAGGAGACAATGAGAGGGCCAATAATTCGATATTGACTGTAAAATCAAAGAGGCAATCTATGAGGAAGTTGTATTATGTTAAAAGCAGGACATGCATAAATAAGCCAGGTGACTAGAAATGGGGTAAAGAACACATCAATCTAAAAGATAAGGTCTTGTCAATACACTGAGGCATATTTATCAGACTCCTTGAGAAATTGCTGGGGAGACAGCAAGACAGTTCAGCAGGTAAAGGTTGTTGTCATGCAAGCTTGATGATCTAAGATCATCAATGCCTGGAACACAAATAAAAATGGGTGGAGAGAACTGACTCCATGATTTGTCCTCTAACCTCCATACCTATGCCATGGCATGTGATTGACAACACTCACACACTCTAAGAACACATTCACACACACACACACATACACACACACACACTTGAATATATACACACACACATACACACACATAACACAGTAATGATATATTATTCTTTTTTTTTAAAAGAAAAGAAAAAGCACAGGAATTTATATGTTTTACTTTTCCTGCATGCAAAATGAATAAGCTAAATGTATTGTAAGCATTTCTGACTTACTCAAGTACTCTTAATCATTCATGATTTGTCACATGGGAGTCATAGTGATTCTATGGATACAAAAAGACAGGAACAATTGTGCTTCTTTTACATCAAATGAATCATTTCTCTTTTAGGACTAATAGCAACATTTTTTTTATTTCTGCTAACTTTTCCTAGTGTTTCTGTAAGTGATGTTTCAGTTATCAGTTTTTATCCTATCATCTATTGTACTCTAGAAATCCAGATAAATATGCTTATTAGATATCTGAGGAAGCAGAAATATTATTCATAACTAAGATTAAAACCAGTTCATTGAAACAAAGGAATGACAATAGTAACAGACTTTGCCGAGGGACCAAAATAAAACTAGTATTAGTATAATCAACTCCTTTAAAAAGTGGCCATAATAATAATAAAAGTTAAAGGATATAAAAAGAAACAAATAAAATAAGAAACAAGCATTAGAGTTTGAAAGTGAGGACAGTGAAACCAAAGAGAAAAATGTTCAAGGAAATCACAAGAGTTACTGAACATTAACAAGCACTTGGTCATGCTCATGGTTATATTACAGAAAAAAAGCCTAATATAACTACCAGAAAATTTAGAAACATTGTAACTTAAAAAAATCCGAGCTTGATGAAAAATATCATCTTACAAATCCGAGATCATTGGTGAATCCCTAGCAAGATAAATCCAAAGAAAGTGACACTGCCATAGTCTTATAAAATATCTAAAAAATGAATGTTGAATCCATGAGAAAAATATGAAATGACATGCAGAAGAACAAAGGATGATGATGATAGCTGCCTCTTCATCTGTGCAGGCTTGTTGCCCTAGAGCCAGGGAGGGTAGAGAAAGGAACACTGCTGGGACTTGCTAGTCGAACACTGCAGAGTTCAGGCTCAACGACAGACTCCTAATCAATGGAATACATCAAAAAAACATTAGAAGATATCAGACATCTTCCTCTGTACATGGCGGGGTGGGGTACACCAGCGAGCTTGTGTGCACATGCATGCACACACACACACACACTGAGGGGGGAGAGAAAGAGAGAGAGAGAACTTTATATAGGAAGTTTAAACGGATATAACTATGATTGTAAAAATCAGAAAAAAACTGGACCATGCCCAACTTAAAATTGTTTTTGTTTGTATCAGAATCAAAGACATAGGATAACAAAAAACCCACATCCTAGACATGCATTTCCACAGTCAGGTTTACTAGGGCGTCTCTAAAGAAGCTTGTAGAATTTCAGCCAACATTTGACATAGCGTTAATGGTCAAATGATAGAGTTAAAGATTCTCTGAGCAGCACAGGCACAATAGCCATGTATACCCACATGTCCACAGATCTCACTGGGGAGAAAATAAGGGAAACTAAGGCAGGACAAAAGAGCTAACAACAACACTCTGTGTCTAAGTGTGGGATAGGTTGGCAGCATGGAAAGACAAGAATCTTGATCAAATTCTTCTTCTCTGGGATCAAAAACCTTCAGCCATGAGGAAGAGACCAGAAAACTCTGTTGGCCTTGGGTTCAGTCCAGGACTGTGGGGAAGTAAGCAAGACGCCAACAGAGTTCAGTAAAGAAACCTCCTCTCCCTGGTTTGCACAATGTCATCCTGTCCTGAAACAAGCTGAGAGTAAGGGGACTCTTACATACTGTGTCCTGGAAGCCTTGCTTCTTTGCCCAGACACGCTCATTCACAGGCACAGGTGAAAACTAACTGCAATTAAGGGGTAAAAAAGGAATAAAAGACTAGTACTACTTCTCTGGGAAGGGTAGATAACAGAGCATGTGTTCAGAGTGTGAGAGTATGAAAACTGAGGGGACAGGCTTACCACTGTAGGGACAGGCTTCCAAGAAAACACTTACTCTGAGACCAAAGAGCGAGGCTGAACCAGGACAATAGATAATGTCTGTCATTCTTCTTCCATGTTAGCAAGCCTTGAATAGCAGGTAACTTTAGTCCAGCACTCGAAGAGAAGGGTGTGAAGAGATAACTCCATGAGTGCAAATTTCATGGAAATGTACAAAACTGGGATGGAACAGGCACAGTGAGGGGAACTCACCAACAGCCCAGTCCTTACTTAGAAACACTGATACCAGAGATACATTGAGGGTAACCATAGCAACAACACCATCACACGGACTTAGTTCAGTATCCAACTATGAAAAGCTTAAATCCTCATACTAAATAGCTAACAAAAATAGTATGTCTATTTTTGGGCACAAATAATTAATTGGCCTCTACTATTCTACATAGGCTGGCTGTATTCTAATCAATTACCATAAGATGAAACAAAAGGTGGGGAGGATAACAGACAGAAATCAACAGAACCGCACCCCAATAGGAACAGATGTTAAAATCTGTATAACTCACAGTGAAATACCAGGATATATATATATATCCAGCAAGATGGCACAGCAGGTAAAGGTGCTTCTCCTGTAAGTGTGATGACCTGAATTTGATCCCTGGGACCCATGGTAAAGTAAATGGAGAACACTGACTCTACAAAGTTGTCTTTCGAATTCCAGGCACATGCATTTCCCCACACATATGTATGTACACAATTATAATAACAAATATACTTGCAATAACAAAAACACATATGTGGAGCCTCCATACACTATGAACTAGGAGACAATATTACACAGCCACTGTGGGGAAAAAGTTTATAAAGCTAAACATATGTTGGCTACACATCGAAGCCATCTCACCCCTATGTATTTTCCACATATATTAGGCATTTATATTCATGCAAAACCCAGCATGAATATTCAGGCCAGTGAATAGTAGTAAAAATTAGAAGTCTACACACACTTCAGTTGATGATTGAGTAAGCAAGATATGGCACATGCAGATAATGGAGGATGATTCAACAGAAAAATTAATGAACCATTTAACCAAAGAGCAACCCACATGGAACATTAATAATATACTTCTTTAAGTAATATAATCCCAAATACTGTATGTTGTATCATTCAATGCATATGACAATATGGAAAGGAAAGGCTAGCAGGATGGAAAACATACTTCTGGCTACCAAAGGGTCAGATTGAGATATATAAGCAAGTAATAAAATGAATAAATGAAGAAGAAGGCATAAATCATCATTACAGAGTAATTCCCACCACCATGAGAGCAAAATTTATTGACAGAAGCATATTGAGAACCAGATATTTGTATAGCCTCTAAGCATCTCTTCTAAAATATTTATGAATTATGAAATATGATACATTTGTGTGAAGAAACCTGGCAGCTGTCACCAAGTGATCAAAGTTGACTCCATCATAAATGAGGTGCTGATATTATGAACTCCTGACATTAAAACAAATGTGTGGCGACACTGAAAAATAATTAAGGGTATTTTTCAAAAGCCTGAGTGGCAGTCTCCCAAAGTGTTTAAGCCATTATAGAAAACACAGAGAGACTAAAAAACTATTATAAACTGAAGAGACATGGCACCTGAATGCAACATGAGTCCTAAGAGGGGACTGTGGTATAGAATAAGAATATTAGTGAGAAAACTGGTGAGGTTTGAATGAAGTGTTTTGGCTATTTACTGGTATTGTGCCTGAACTTTCTAGTTTTGAGAATAGAGGCATAATTTAAAAAGAATAGTATTTATAAATCTAGCAAAATATTAAACAATAGGCACAGAACAAGGCTGTGGGATTATCTCAGTGGTTAAAACACTAGCTGTGTAAGGAGAGGACCTGAGTTTGGATCCCAGATCCAACATATAATTCCAGGTGGGCATGACGGCTCACATATAATTTCAGTCTGGATCTGAGCCTGGGAATCTCCAGAGCAAGCTAGTTAGTGAGACCAGCTTTCCTCGAGTTCTGACTTTGAGTTAAAATACCCTATCCTCAAGAAATAAGATACAAGAACAATTGAGGATTATTCCCAATATTAACTTCGGCCTCCAGATACATAAATATACACACAAATATATGGGCCACACTTATGTAACATATATACACACACATTTCTTCCACATACATGTACATAAAAATTACACAGATCAAATAATAGGGGAAATGAAATAGTTAATTGATCCAAAGAAAGCTATGGTAAGGAAAGTAGGAACCCATAAAATGGGTGAAGTAGAAAACACTTAAAGTTCATCACACAGGTGGTTATTTTAAGGCAAATCATGCAAACACAATTAAAAGTCAGAGATAAACTTATTTTTTTAAAGTTCAACCACCTGCTTACCATCAGAAACATTGAAGATAAAGATATAGTTAAAAAGTAAAAGGATGAAAATGATACATGCCTGAAACACTGTACACGAGAAACCTAGAAAAGCATGGTGTGACATAATTAGGCCATGATACAAAACATCAAAAGGGCACAGGTAATACTTGGTATTTTCACTGTGGACACACACAAAGTTATCTTAACACTTACATAAAAACCAAAGGAGCTAGGAATTCTGATGTACTTCTGAAAAAGGAAAAATAAGTGGAAGAATTCAGTCTGTCCAATTTCAAGACTTGGTACATTTACTATTTACAGCAGCCAAAACAATGTAATACTGGCAGAAGTATTTACCCACAAAGCAAAGAGACAGAAGAGTGCTCAGAGGCATGAATGTGCCCAACTTATAGTTGTGGTATGTTTATATGATGGTATGTTTATAGGATGAAATTCATCCGAGGAGTCAGTGAGACAGAGTCACTGGCCACCAAGCTGGGCAACTTGAGTTCAAGTCCCAGAACTTACATGGAAAGAGAAAAACAACTCCCCAAACCATCCTCTAACATCCATGTATGTGCACACACACGCACAGACATATTGTATCCGTGAAATAAAAAATGTAAAGAGAAAAATGTTTAAAAAATACATATGAAGTATTTTAAGTGTGCATTTCAGTGCTTTGATTGAATGCAGGGTTGTTTAGTTGTTGCCGCGGTTCTAAAATTGTCCATTGCCTCAGAAGATATTGCTATCATAAAGCAACAGTACCCTATCTACCCCTCACTCCAGACCCTGACAATTTTAAGTCACCTTTCCCTGTTTCATAAGTTAAATTATGCATTTTCCTTCTCTTAGAACTTATTTTACCTAACATGTTGTATTTAAGATCCATTCATGTTATACAGCGTCTCAGAGACTCATTTCATTTTATGGATGAATGATACTCTGTGGAATATATCTGACACATTTTGTTAATTTACATGTTGATGAACACTTGAGTTATTTCTTCTTTGGGGATAATTATGAATAAGGTTACAACCAACATTTTTATAAAATACCCTAATATCTGTTTTTAATTATGAACCTATTTAAAGTTAAAGTATGCTTTTTCCTAATATGTAAGTAGGGTTTGCACAATGGCTCAGTTGATAAAGGTGTTTGTATGCAAGTCTGAGAACTTAGGTTCAATCCTCTTAACTCAAATAAAGATCAAGGGAAAAAATTAAATCAGTGAGCTATGAATAGTTAACAATTAAATAGAAAAACAGCATAGTTGAATATATACATGTCTTTTTAGAGAGGAATAAAAAAATAAACAAACATATAGGCAAAATATTTAGCATAACTTATATAGAATTGAAAAATAAAAAGATTCATATTCACAAGACTTTCCAAAGTAAAAACATGAATATTGCCAAAGTTTGGCACTTAATCATGTTGTTTGGAATGCCCACTAGCAAGAACACTTTGGAAAACACTTGGCATTGCCTTATAAAGCTAAGCACAGACATATTCTTCTGCCCACAAGTTTTCACCACTAGAACAAGAGAACATACAGAAAGCAACATGCTTCTGCCTATACATATTCAAATAACAAAGACCAGACAAGAGAAAATTAAATTGCTACTGTGTACAGAGAGTTCAGAAACAACTTACTTTTTAGATGTACTCTCTGATACCTGCAATGATTTGGGACAAAAGATCCATAATGAATTTTACATTGGATGGAAAGTGTCCTATAAAATACAAGCAACAAGGCCCCCGGGTGACCGATGCTATCTAGAGGAAAGAAGGCACAGAGCAGGCCTTGAGCTTTTGTATCTTGTCATCCTATGCTTCTGCCCTTCAGTTGCTTTGCAGACACACCAGAAAATGTGTGTCTTAATTCTGTCAGGTTAGGAGATTAAATACCCAAACAAGATGAATGGAGAGCAAAGAAAGAAAGGAAGGTGAGGACTCCAGCTGCCATGGAATCCACCATCTCAGAAGTACGACAGCAGCAGAATGAGGGGTCTCTGTCCCCATATTTCCTCCTGTTCCTTACAAGGGACTTTCTACTTCTGGAACCTCTTGTCTTTGAAGTCACTATTATTGACATCATCAGTGGGATGATTTTTTTATGGTCTTCATGTATTGGAATAAATCAGATATCTTGGCATGACACTCAGAGTTCTTCCTAGTATAGTGCCTTCCTACATCCCAGGCCCTTTAATAATATCCCCCCCAAAAAAATATACTTCATGAATACTGAAGTCATTCAGCAAAGTTATTCTCTTCACATGTCTTCCTTCTCCCTTCCCTATCTCCATATACCTCTGTATATATTGCCCCTCTCTTTGTTTCAGGAACCCATAACTGGCTTTAGGTAACATGAATGTATCATGTAACATGACTATCTTGATTTCTGCCTTAGGAAAATGCTTATTGACTCAAGACTGGGAACGGAAAATATAAAGATGACCTGATGAATCTTGTTCAAAAAAAAAAAAAAGGCAGAAAGGGGCCAAGAATGGTAGAAGATATTTTGAAGGGGCTTCCCACAGCTCAAACTGTGATAATATGAACATTAAATGAAAATGAATAATAAAGTCAAAGAAACATTGTTAAGTTGAGCAAGAAAAAAATAGTCAATGGTTCTATTTGGTGGTGAAAGAAGAGAGATAGAAAGAAAAAGAGATAGGAAAGAGAAGAGAGCATGAAGGAAGAAGGGATGGAGAGGGGGAGATGAATCACTGACCTGATTTATCCTTTTCTAGGTAAGCATTTTGTATACTAGTATGTATGTTCTTGAAAGCCACCTGATATTCAGTGCATTTTAATGTTTCTGACACAGAAACCACAAATTCACAAGGTGGAAAGAACTATACTCAAAGTGTAAGGTCGAAATTATCTCCATGGTCATCATGGCTTCACAAGTCAAGAGGGAATTGAGGGGTTCCAATTTATAGCAGGGAACAGAGAGACTGAGAGTCATGTAGACTGTTTCAACAGAAAGGTAGGTAAAGTTTTCAACCTGCTTCCAGCTCCGTGTCCTGGGCAACCTCTTCCCTTCCAAAAGGGTGACCCACAGAGTCCCTCCTCTGGACTGACTCATTGCCCAGCAGCAGAAACCTGAACTTGAAGTTCAAAGGTCATGAGCTTGAATTCCTTTCCTCTATGCCAACTGTGAATAAATGTAATGC